>JALGPY010000006.1:57088264-57688264 GCA_023055425.1 Linanthus parryae
TTGTCTTCCTCACTATATCATTAGCAACCTTTTCCTCAGCACCCTTATCAAATAGTAATTCTTTGGAGTAACTTTTGGTACCACAAACCTCATCATGATAGTAAACACAATTTTGGCTTCTACTGTTAACATAAAATGAGTTAACTTCTTACAGGTAGTATTTGTATTAGGCAAAAAGAACTCTTCCTTAGCCAACTTTATACCATCAATCTTACTAGGGTAGTTTTCTGTATTGTACCTCTTTGGACAACCCAATACATTAGCAAATTCAGCATGACCTAAATCCATCTCAATACCAACTACCTTAGATGATACAGTTAAACCCAAAGAATTCACTTATTTCAGATCTAGGTAAAAGAGTCTGGTAACCTAGGGTATGCAGTCTCATAGGGGTTTAGGATCTTCCAAATTGAAATTTATTTCAATCTCCTAATACATTCCAAGTACATATCATTCAGCATGCTAGTATTGATCATACTACAGTAAGCAATTGGAGCAGATGCATCTATCTAACCAAATTCTTCTAGCAGCATGATTGATAAACCAATGAGTAGAAATAGATCTCATACCAAAAGTTGATTTTTTCTCAGTGTCAGTCTGCATCTCCTTCCCCTTGTCCTTCTCTGATTCCTGTACCTTCCCCTTTTCTAATTTATGAGGTGTCTTTACCTTCTTCATCTTCTTTGGTATATCAATTTGAGCACTCTTTTGTTTCCCAAAAGAAACTACTAGATCTGACTTCTTCTTGCTGGAAGTAGCAGTTTGATCACCCTTGTCCTTTTTGCTTTTCTTCATAGGATGAGGAGAGGGTCCATGTGGTGCACTGACAGTTCTGGAACTAGATCTGTCACTTATAGCTTGTACTTCATCTTCTCCAGCTTTTCTCTCTTCTCCATATCCTTCTTTGAGCTTCCACCATCCATCTTGATTATTTAAGAGGATCTCTGTGAGTCCATAGGGTATAGGGTTTAGTGGAGAGAGGCATGAGAGATAGAGGAGAGAAATAGAAGAGAGAGGATAAATACTGAAGAGTTGGAATGAAAAACTCAATATTCCTTAATATTTGTGGAAGGAAAGTTCGATTGAAATTCAAACTCATTTGGAAAGGAAATTTTATTATACTGATTTGAAAAAGGTTGGTTTTAAAGGTAAAAAATAATGTCAGACAGTTATCTACAGAGACAACACCCAGCATTAGTGATCCATTATTGATAACTATGGTATACATGTTTATATTCAAATCTTTTGAAAATACTTTCAAAGCTTTCAAAAACTGTTATACTGCAGGCTAAGTTCTCAAGGTTTGAAAAGCTTTTCAAGACTTTGAAAACTTTTCAAAATATTGAAACACAAATAACGTTGCTTCCCCTAAACCAATGCTTCTTTATTCAACATGCCAAGTTCTAGTCTCAAGGCTGTGAATCTATCCTCTGGCAGTGGTTTAGTGAAGATATCTGCAAACTGCAGATTAGTTGGCACAAATGATAGAGATACATCACCTTTCTCTACATGATATCTAATGAAGTGATGTCTGACATCAATGTGCTTAGCACTAGTATTGTCACATTTTATAAGGATGTCTCTGGAGTTATAACCCAGGTCTCTCATCTGTTGAGCTATCCATGGAAGTATGTAATGTAGACTAAATACTGGACCAAAATACTCTAGAAGGGGGGGTTGAATAGAGTATGGAAACTTTTTGCAAAATACAAATTTTAACTAATTAACTTATGTGAGAAACTCAAATCTCAAGGCCTTGAGATTTTAGAAACAGTCAGAAACTTTCAAAGGCAAAACAGAGAGCTTCAAGGCCTTGAACTATAGCCAGTTCTGAATAGTTTGTAAACCCTAGTTTTATTTGAGTTGTGTGCAACAGAAAATAGCAAAACTGTAAAGTAAAGAACACAAGGCAATTTACAGAGTTCAGTCCCAATGGACCTAATCTCTGCCTGAGGGATCTAATCCCACCAGGATTGGGCAAACACTTCTTATTACTCACACAGAAACAGCCCTAGATCTTCAAGCCTAAGTGAATTCCCTTACACCTATAAAGCTTGTGGTTCCAAACCTATCTAGTATCAGCTACTAACTGTTGAGCTAACAAGAACCTCTTGTTTTTCACTTGAACAACCAACCACTAGGTTTAGTGAGGTTTTGGATTTACAAAAGATAAGAAGATTACAAATAGAAGAAGAACACAGTAGAAGAATAAGCTTGTGAAGGCCTGGATGTGTTCTTAAGAAAACTGGAATGATTGATCTTCTGAAAGCCTGAATGTCTGTGTGTTTGAATTTTTGATCTCCCACGAATACTCCACACCTCTCTCAGTTTTCTGCAAGCTTCTTTTTCTTTCAAAATTCAAACTAGTCTTTTATCCACTCACTGCAACTGAATGAGAGATTTTAGGATCTCAGTTCCCGCAAATCCTCATCCTTTCCAACTACAATTCAAACAGCTTTGAGTAGATATTGTAGGGTTTTCATTCATGGATCGCACAACGGAAGCATAATCAAACATAAACCATGCAAAACCCTCCAAGGATCACAAGTCTAGAGACATAACGATAGTAAAGGTAAGAAATCATAAACACACCTTTGGGTTCTCCTTGATGAATTCAAACGCGAATAATGTCACGTTCTCTATAGTTGATCCACGCCTAGAGTTGATCCTAGATCTCCCAAACTCCTTGGTGCTAGCCCGGATTAGGAAGAGGAAGAACGAATCACGCAAAACGAGACAAAAAGGGGGTTTCGGCCCCTTTTTGGCCGACGGGGTGAGGGCGGCGGCAAGGGGGTCGGTTCGGCCTCCTTGTTGCTTGCTCTCTCTCCTTTTGTTCTCTCCCACACTTGTTATGTTCACTAATGAGCATAAGTTATGAGGAAGGAAGGAAGTAGGGTCCTTTATATAGTCCAACAACTCCTTGTTAACTACCTAAAGGACTTATTCTAGTCCAACTAGAATTCAATTTAGTCCCTTCCTTGCAAATTAGTCCCTACTAAGTTTGCAAGGCTTTGCAAAGTGATCCTTCTAATTAACTAATCCAATTAATTAATTCCCAAATCTAGTTCAACTCTATATAGCGTGTGACCCCATAGGTTCTATCTAGTTGGTAGCAACCTATCTAGTTGGTAGCAACTATTTGCTAATATGGAGCGGTTTCTAGCAAAACATCCATTCTAGCCAACTAATAGAATAGTCATCTTGACAACCTTTGTACAAGTAATTGTCTCATCCCTTTGCCTCCATATCCGGATTGGACACGAGACATACAAGTCACACTCGTATATCCAATCCATAGTTTCTCGATCCATGGGAATAGCCTTATTCGTGCAAATAACATCAATATCCTATATTGATTTATTTGAGTCTGGCCAGACATTCTATAAGCACTATACCTCGAGTGGCCTAGGATATTTGCTCCCGTTATGTGGGAGGGGCATATCCTCTCTACGTCCACTACGATCTCTAAGCTTGCTTCTCATTGTATCCAGTACACGCCTTTATAACTACCCAGTCACGGTGTAGCGTTTAACGCTACCAAGATCACAATGATCCACAACTAGAATATCTAGTGACTTCAAGTCTAAGGATGACAATACCATTGCACCGCGAGAAGCGCTTGTGACTCAAAATAACATGTATGTAGCCTTCTCGGAGATGGGTCAATCCAGTGCAACATTCCGTAATGCACACCTATGTGTTGGATCGTGATATCTCCATATCAATCCAACCCCATACTAGTCTATAGATGATTGTCCCATTTAATCATTATACTTTACTAGGGATATTTAAGATAAACAACACAATTGTAAATCTAAGGACTTCATTATATTAAATATCCAATAAATAATAAATGAATTTTCTAGCCATATACAAATTCATACTAAACTAGATTGCCTCTAGGGCATCTATTCCAACAGTCTCCCACTTGCACTAGAGCGAATCTGGCGCATCCCGTATGCCCATACTCCTAGTGTGCCCTTCATGCTTCCACTGCGTAAGAGGCTTCGTAAGCGGGTCTGACAGATTATCATCTGTAGGAATCTTGCATATCCGAACGTTTCCTCTATCGATAATATCTCGAATCAGATGAAACTTCCTGAGCACGTGCTTGGACTTCTGGTGCGATCTGGGTTCCTTTGATTGCGCGATCGTCCCAGTGTTGTCACAGAATAACTCCACTGGATCCGCAATGCTAGGGACCACACCAAGTTCAGAAACAAACTTTCTGATCCAAACAGCCTCCTTTGCTGCGCCATTTGCAGCAATGTACTCAGCCTCTGTTGTAGAATCAGCTACCGTCTCTTGCTTGGAACTCTTCCAGCTCACCGCTGCTCCATTCAGGCAAAACACATATCCCGACTGTGATCTAAAGTCATCTCTGTCGGTTTGGAAGCTTGCATCAGTGTAACCCCTTACACGCAACTCTTCCTCACCGCCAAATATCAAGAAAGCATCCTTAGTTCTTCTCAAGTACTTTAGGATGTTCTTGACAGCAATCCAGTGACTCTCACCCGGATTGGTTTGGTATCTACTTGTCATACTCAAGGCATATGACACATCTGGTCTAGTACATAACATGGCGTACATGATAGATCCTATGGCTGAGGCATAGGGAATCCTACTCATGCGTTCCTTCTCAATCTCATTGGAAGGACAACCATTCTTCGAAAGAGTGATTCCATGTGACATGGGCAAGTATCCCTTCTTGGAATCTTGCATGTTGAACCGTTTCAACACCTTGTCAATATATGTACTTTGAATTAGGCCTAGCAACCTCTTAGATCTATCTCTATAGATCTTTATACCGAGTATATAGGCTGCTTCCCCTATGTCCTTCATTGAGAAACACTTTCCTAGCCAATCTTTTACAGATTGCAGCATGGGAATGTCGTTTCCAATGAGTAGTATGTCATCAACATACAAGACCAGAAAAGCTACAGAGCTCCCACTAACCTTCTTGTAGACACAAGACTCATCTTCGTTTCTGATGAAGCCAAACTCTTTGACCACTTCATCAAAACGTCGATTCCAACTCCTAGAAGCTTGCTTCAATCCATAAATGGATCGTTGCAGCTTACAGACTTTGTTGGCTTGCTTTGGATCCTCAAAACCCTCCGGCTGTATCATATACACGTCCTCGAGGAGATTCCCATAAAGGAATGCTCTTTTGACATCCATCTGCCAAATCTCATAGTCGTAGTATGCTGCAATTGCAAGTAGGATTCGGATGGATTTGGTCATAGCGACTGGTGAAAAGGTTTCATCATAGTCAATACCATGAATCTGTCTGAATCCTTTAGCCACCAATCGGCCCTTATAGGTAATCACATTACCATCCATGTCGATCTTCTTCTTGAAGACCCACTTGCACCCTATGGGTCGCGCTCCATCGGGTGGTTCCACCAAAGTCCATACTTTGTTGGTATACATGGATTCCATCTCGGATCTCATGGCTTCCAGCCACTTCTGAGAGTCTGGGCCACTCATGGCCTCCTCATAGGTAGTAGGCTCATCATCTATGAGCATCGTGTCACCGGAATCGGTTACGAGAAGTCTGTACCTCTCGGGTTCCTGGCGCACTCTACTAGATCTACGAAGCTCTTGTGTTACCTGAACAGGTGGCTCCACAACTGCTTGTGATTCCTGTTCATGTTCCATATTCGGTTCAGTGATTTGTGGTTCTTGAACCTCTTCAAGTTCTACATTCCTCCCACTCGCTTCTTTGGAGACAAATTCTCTTTCTAGAAACACACCGGTCCGAGCAACAAACACTTTGTTCTCGGTTGGATTGTAGAAGTAGTATCCCTTAGTTTCCTTAGGGTACCCCACAAATTTACACTTATCCAATTTAGGCCCCAGCTTGTCTGACTGTAAACGTTTTACATAGACATCGCAGCCCCAAATCCTCATGAACGACAGTGTGGGACGCCTCCCACTCCACATCTCATATGGTGTCTTCATGACTGATTTAGATGGAACACGGTTAATGGTGAAAGCTGCACTTAATAGAGCGTAGCCCCAAAATGATAATGGAAGATCGGTTTGACACATCATAGACCGAACCATATCCAATAGGGTTCGATTCCTCCTCTCGGACACGCCATTCCATTGTGGCGTTCCGGGTGGAGTGAGTTGGGACACGATCCCACACTCTCTAAGATAGTCGTCAAACTCTTGGCTCAAGTATTCTCCTCCACGATCCGATCGTAGAGCCTTGATACTTTTGCCAAGTTGCTTCTCTACTTCATTCTTGAATTCTTTGAACACTTCAAAGGATTCGGATTTTGCCCTCATAAGGTACACAAATCCATATCTACTGTAATCATCAGTAAATGTAATGAAGTAGACATAACCACCCCTGGCAGGCGTGGCAAATGGCCCACACACATCGGTATGTATGAGCGCCAATTGCTCACTAGTCCTCTCACCTTTCTTATTGAAAGGGGACTTTGTCATTTTTCCCAATGCCATAAATAAGCAGGATTTAAATCATTTATTTTAATCCGCTTGGTATTAATGTTGTAGACAGGATTGCTTAGATCAAGGACATAAAGTCCATTAAATAATTGTGCACTGAAATAGTGAATATTATTCAAATAAAAGGAACAACAATTGTTCTTTATTGAAATAATAAAACCATCCTTGTCCAAACAAGAAATAGAATAATGTTTCTGCTCATAGCAGACACAAAATAGCAATTATTTAATTCTAAAACTAATCCTGAAGGCAGAGATAGCTCGCATACGAGATCGTTTCTGCACCATCATACGAGATTGCTCCATTCCCAATGCGCAGATCTACCTCCCCTTTAGCCAATCTTTTACTTCTCTTTAGATCCTGCATATTTCGACAAAGATCCACATCCAGTATCTAATACCCATGATGTAGAGACAGTTAAATTGACATCTACAACAAAAATACCTGGTGGTGGTGGAATCACTATTCCAAGCCTCTTGTCCTCCAGATATTTTGGGCAGTTCCTCCTCCAGTGTCCAGGCTGACTGCAGTAGTGACACTCACCCTTAGTCACGACCTTGGCAATGCCACCAACAGGCTTAAGGGCTGGTTCCTTGGACTTGGCAACTGACTTGCCTTTGCCCTTGGAGGAAGAGGCAAACCTTTTGCCCTTTCCTTTCTGCACCATCATAATGGCCTTGCCCTTACCCTTGTTGATGCTCTGTTCAGCCGTCCTCAACATGTTGAGTAAATCTGGCAGTGGTTTAACGATCTCGTTCATGTTATAGTTCATAATGAACTGTCCATAACTTTCGGGCAACGATTGCAACACGAGATCGGTTGCCAACTCTTGGCCGACCGGGAACCCAAGCCGGGCGAGATTCTCCAAGTACCCGATCATTCGGAGTACATGGGGTCCCACCGGGTTCCCTTCTGCCAGATGACATTTGAACAGTGCCTTTGAGACCTCATACCTCTCTACCCTCGCCTGCTCTTGGAAGAGCTGCTTTAGATGTTCGATCATATCGACTGCATTCATGTTTTCGTGTTGCTTTTGAAGCTCAGAAGTCATGGTGCAAAGCATAAGGCAGGCTGCATCATTAGCGTCGTCAACACGCTTTTGATACGCCTTTAAGGCAGCAGGTGTCTGGTTCTCTGGACCTTCTGGAACATGCTCCTCTATTGCGTACAGTTTCTTCTCTTGCTTGAGAACAATTCTCAAGTTTCTGTACCAATCAAGAAAGTTGGTTCCATAGAGCTTGTCCTTCTCAAGGACAGATCGTAGGGAATGTTGTGAACTCGATGAGTTGTTTGCCATTTGGAATTCTACAAAAGGAAAATACGCAAGTTTTAGTATTTGTGAATTTTTGACTATATTTAATAATGGCTAGTTTATTAAATATAGCTCCCACTATTTTTCTACGGATTAATAACCCTCAAGATATTAATGCGGAAAATATCCTTATATTTTCTAGTGGGCCAAGATCCATCTTTTCATCTCCTTATGAGCTTGCTTTGGCAAGTCACCCATAATTTGACTACTTTAGGTAGGAACAATTCCAATTGCATCCCATATGCAACTCTTGGTTCAATCGGGCAAATAACTCCTTATTTATCCATCCATATGGATAATCCCAATTGATTGCCTCTAGGTTTCTTAATCAAATTAATAGCCTAGTTGTGTTCAACCTCTTATCTAAACAATTGCACATTGTTACGTGCCATCGCATTCCATCATTATGAACCAAGTCGCCATGCTTTGGCACGCACGAGCTTGATAAATAATGATGATAATGAGTGTTTAAATAACGAGAAGGCAAGAACACAATATTTAAAATTTTGAGGGATTTTAAATTCAAATTTTAATTGTTTAGTTGATCAATATCAACTAATCTATCTATTTGAGTTTGGGCACAACTCCAAATAATAGATCCGGGTTGTCTAATTATCTTATTATCCTAATTGCATGCATCATCCATACACCAACCACACAAATAATAAGACAATAAATAAACAACCACAAAACAGAAATTAAACGTGATGTGGATATGGCCTTTTCTAGACTAAGATAATTCCAAGCCAATGGAATTATCTATGAACCCTAAAGCAAACACATCTCCATGCGTCTTGATCTCTTGGTCCATCCTTCATAGTCATGTGGAATGCTCCATGCTCCATGCTCCATCTTTTGTGGCTTTTTTGGCTTTGGGCTTCTTTTCTCCAATCTTGGCTAACAATCTACTTTATCTAGCACTAACTAACATCTATACTAAATAAAATAAATCTCACAAGTTGAGAAAAAAAATGGCACGCAGGCCATGAAACCCTAATTAATTATTACAATTAATTGATCAGCTCGCAGGCCGTAAAACCAAACCACAAAATTAAACATCCACATCAAACCACATCCTAAGGCCATATCCAATCACCATGCGATTTGCACATAAACAGTTAAAATCCAATTTTAACGCGCTTGGTCAATTTTAATTGATTTTAGGATTTCTAGGGTTAAAACGGTCCATGGGCCCAACAATCCAATTGACCGGGCCCATTAAAGTGAACCACAAGGCCCTAGGGCCGGCCCGGCCCAAAACTCGCAAGCTAGGCCCGCGGGTTAGGGCTGCCCGGCCCCTTAGGGCTCCCAAGCTTGGGCGGCAAGCAAGGGGGGCGGTCCCTAGGGGGGCCGAACCCTTCTATGGGAGTTGTTTCCAAAACAACTCCCTTGCTTGGTGCCCAAGTTTGGTTGTTTCCTTGTTTTGGGAGAATTCCTTCTTCCCCAAGGATGCCCAAACCCTAGATCTAAGATCCTAAAATTTCTCAAACTCACCAATTCATGCATCCAATGCAAAAATTGGATCTTGTTATGATTAATTGTTGACAAATTGCATCCCATGCTTGATTTGTCTTGTTTTACGCGATAAACAATCAAATTAAGGTGTAAAACAACAAAACGTAACACATAAACTACGTTTATGCTCTATGACCTATGGCTCTGATACCACTGTAGGGTTTTGATTCATGGATCGCACAACGGAAGCATAATCAAACATAAACCATGCAAAACCCTCCAAGGATCACAAGTCTAGAGACATAACGATAGTAAAGGTAAGAAATCATAAACACACCTTTGGGTTCTCCTTGATGACTTCAAACGCGAATAATGTCACGTTCTCTATAGTTGATCCACGCCTAGAGTTGATCCTAGATCTCCCAAACTCCTTGGTGCTAGCCCGGATTAGGAAGAGGAAGAACGAATCACGCAAAACGAGACAAAAAGGGCGTTTCGGCCCCTTTTTGGCCGACAGGGTGAGGGCGGCGGCAAGGGGGTCGTTTCGGCCTCCTTGTTGCTTGCTCTCTCTCCTTTTGTTCTCTCCCACTCTTGTTATGTTCACTAATGAGCATAAGTTATGAGGAAGGAAGGAAGGAGGGTCCTTTATATAGTCCAACAACTCCTTTTTAACTACCTAAAGGACTTATTCTAGTCCAACTAGAATTCAATTTAGTCCCTTCCTTGCAAATTAGTCCCTACTAAGTTTGCAAGGGTTTGCAAAGTGATCCTTCTAATTAATTAATCCAATTAATTAATTCCCAAATCTAGTTCAACTCTATATAGCGTGTGACCCCATAGGTTCTATCTAGTTGGTAGCAACTATTTGCTAATATGGAGCGGTTTCTAGCAAAACATCCATTCTAGCCAACTAATAGAATAGTCATCTTGACAACCTTTGTACAAGTAATTGTCTCATCCCTTTGCCTCCATATCCGGATTGGACACGAGACATACAAGTCACACTCGTATATCCAATCCATAGTTTCTCGATCCATGGGAATAGCCTTATTCGTGCAAATAACATCAATATCCTTAACTTTCTCATACAATCAATATCCAGTTTATCCAATAATTCTTCAGAAACCATACTACAAAAAGCAACCTTAGAAGAAGCATACCCTTGCACCCAAACTGTCCTAACTTCAGAACTAACAAACCAATCTGAAGGAAGTACATTTTTACCTTGATAACTCTTTTTGGTTGCAGCAGCCACTTGCTTAACCCTTAATTTCTTCTCAGTGGGTTTTCCTTCTCTTGTTATCCTTCAGTGGACTTCTTCTTGCTTTCCTGAGCAGATTTCCCCTTTTCTTTTTCACGAGCCTTTTTTCTTTTCTCCCCCTTTCTTCTTATCTTACCTAGTTTGATCACCACCCTGAGTCTCTGTCTCCTTCTGTGGATCAATACTTGAACCTTCATCCCCCTTTTCTGTTATGATCTTCTTTGCAGGAGGAGTGTCCTCATGAAAACTTTGAGTGTTCTCTGAATCCGAATCAGAGATCACAATTTTCTCCTTCTTGTTTTCCCTCTTCTTAGATCTGCCAGAAGGTTTTCCCTGTTGTTGAATCCTAACTGATTTGCGCTCCATTGTGGGTTTAGGGTTTTGAGAAGAGAATGAGATTGAGAGAAATACAGAGAGAGCAGAGAGACGTAGATAATTGAGAGAGAATAAAGAAGAATAAGCCCTGACTTTCAGCTTAAGTAGGTTGAAAGAATGAGTCATAAAAGGACTCTACTGAAATCAACATGCAAAAAGAATCTTTGAAAATATTTTTGGATATTTTAGAAAATTCTCTGAGTAATTCAAATATTATACAGTTATCTAAAGAGATAAAATATAATATTTGATGATCCATTTTTTAAAAAAAGAACAGATGTTTCAAGACCTGGAGAACAATCTCAAGGCCTTGAGATTTTCTGCAGTTTTATAAATTTCAAAGCATTGAGCTATACTTTCAAGGCTTTGGAAAGTATAATCTCAAGGCTTTGAGATTCCAACACATAAACACAAGTAAGTACCAATACTCCCCTAAACCAATACATACTTGTTTAACATACCCAATTCAAGCCTTAGAGATGAAAACCGATCATCTGGCAGAGGTTTAGTGAAAATATCAGCAATCTGCATTGAAGTAGAAATAAAAGATAGAACAACATCACTGTTCTGCATGATCTCTAAGAAAGTGATGTCTCACATCTATGTGCTTGGTTCTTTGAGTGCTGGACTGGATTCTTAGAGATTGAAATAGCACTTGTGTTGTCACAATGAATAGGCACATTTCTGAAATTATAGCCTAGATCTCTAAGTTGTTGTGCAATCCATAACACTTGTGAACAGCAAGCTCCAGCTGCAATGTATTCAGCTTCTGCAGTTCATAATGCTACAGAATTTTGCTTCTTAGAATGCCAACTGATCAGTGAAGTTCCAAAATTGGCAACATCCAGGAGTACTCTTCCTATCTACTTTATATCCTGCGAAATCTGCATCTGAATAGCCACTCAACAAAAAATTAGATCTCCTTAGATACCAAATCCCAAAGTCTCTGGTTCCATTCAAATATCTAAAAATTCTTTTGAGAGCATTTAAATGAATTTCCTTATGATCTGCTTGAAATCTAGCACACATACAAACACTGAACATAATATCTGGTCTACTAGCAGTTAAATACAAAAGTGACCCAATCATACCTCTATATTCCTTTTGATTCACACTCTTACCATTTGAATCCTTGTCTAATGAGAGTGATGAACACGTAGGAGTTTTAAGCACCTCGGACTGTGACATATTGTACTTGTTCAATAATTTTTTGGTATACTTTTCTTGATGTACAAATATTCCTTTCTTCATTTGTAAAATATGAAGTCCAAAAAAGAAATTCAGTTCTCCCATTAAGCTCATCTCAAAATCCCTGCACATCAGACTAGATAACTCTTTTGAAAGAGCATCATTAGTAGCACCAAACAAAATATCATCCACATATATCTGAACTACTAACAATTCACTTTCATGATGTTTAATAAAAAGAGTTTTATCAACTAGACCTCTCTTAAAATTGTTGTCAATAAAAAATTTGAAAGTCTATCATACCAAGCCTTGGAGCTTGTTCTAACCCATAAAGAGCTTTGTCTAGTTTGTAAACATGATGAGGAAAGTTTTCATCTTCAAAACCAGGAGGTTGTGCTACAAAAACATCTTCTTGTAAATAACCATTCAGAAAAGCACATTTGACATCCATCTGATAAAGCTTTATGTGATTGTGAGATGTAAATGCAAGAAGTATTCTAATAGCTTTTAACCTGGCAACAGGAGCAAATGTCTCCTCATAATCTATACCTTCTTCCTGATTGTATCCCTGTGCCACAAGTCTGGCTTTGTTCCTTACCACTTTGCCATTCTCATCAAGCTTGTTTCTGAACACCCATCTGGTTCCTATAACTGATTTCTCTTTTGATCTGGGAACCACATTCCATACCTTGTTTCTTTCAAATTCATTCAGCTCACTTTGCATTGCAATGATCCAGTCTGCATCTTCAAGTGCTTCCTTGGTATTCTTAGGCTCAATCAATGATACAAAGGCACTAAAAGCACACAAGTTCTTCAACTGTCCTCTTGTCTGAGTTCCAGTTGATGGATTAGATATGATATTGTCAGCTGGATGATCTGCAAGATACTTAAACTTCTTCCTTCGTATCCCGGAATATGTTCCTTCAAGGCTTTGAGTTCTTGAAACAGTAGAGGGAGCATCATAGAAAGTTTCAGTTTCTGTCTCAAGGCTTTGAGACTTTGGCTCTGCAGGGGGTTCAAGACCTTGAGATTCTACTGATTGATTTTGTACTTTAGTTTTGCCTTTGTCCTCTTTCACAACATCATCATCAGACTCATGCTTGTTCAAATTTAGATCTGCAAAACTTTCACTCAGAGAATCCTTAGTACTTTCATCAAAAAACACATGAATACTCTCTTCCACAATCTTGGTTTTTATGTTGTAAATTCTATAAGCTTTGCTAGTTTGAGAATATCCAAGAAATACACCTTCATCACTTCTAGCATCAAATTTACCAGAATTGTCTCTACCATTATTATGAACAAAATAGATACAACCAAAAGGTTTGAAATAAGAGACACTAGGCTTCCTACCTTTAGACAGTTCATAAGGAGTCTTTTTCAAAATAGGTCTAATCAAACATCTATTTAGCACATAATTGGCAGTATTAACAGCTTCTGCCCACAAGAACTTTGGCAAATTACTTTCAAGTAGTATGGTTCTAGACATATCCTCAAGTGTCCTATTTTTCCTTTCAACTACTCCATTTTGCTGTGGAGTTCTAGGTGCAGAAAAGTTGTGTCATATGCCATGCTTTGCACAGTCTAATAGATGCAACAGGCAAATTTTTCATATTTTGAAGCTCTTTGCACAGTCTAGAAAATTCAGATAAGGCTTCAGTTTTGTCTCTAATAAACATCACCCAAGTACATCTAGAATAATCATCTAATATCACAAGCATATACCTCTTACCTTTTGACCACACAAGTCCATATTCAACAGTTTTAAGGGTCCAGAAGTACTTACAAAGTTCTTTGGCTTGAATGAGCTTCTGGTTTGTTTACCTTGTACACATGCCTTGCAAACCTCATCATCTGAAAATTTTTGTGATGGTAATCCTCTTACCAAATCCTTTGAGATGAGTTTATTCAAGGTGTGTATGCTAATATGTCCAAGCTTTCTATGCCAGAGCTTTGAATCTTCCTTCAAGGCCTTGAGTCATTTTAACTTGTCACCTGCAACACTGTTAGTACCCATAGCATTAAGATTATATGATCTAGGAGCAGTGAGTATGCAATCTCCATATTTATCATCTTGCACCACATTTCTCCTTGTCAAATATAGCTTTATAACCTTTATCACATAACTGAGAGATACTATGCAGATTATATTTAAGTCCATCTACAAGATAAACATCAGAGATAGAGTTGGTAGAACCATTACCAATACTACCTATACCAATAATATTGCATTTTACTTTGTCACCAAGTGTGATTGTTCCTCCAGATTTTTCTTTAAGCTAAGTAAAGAGAGATTTCTTTCCACTCATATGTCTGGAACAGCCACTGTCTAATATCCACTTCTGATCTTTCAAGGCCTTGGTGACATCCTGCAAAAGTAAATCATTGCCTCAACAGGCTATTAGACCAAGTGCAGAACTTTGAGTCATACTCAGAATCAGCCATGTTTGGTGGTCTAATTCCTTTTCAAACCCAAATCTGCCTAACCTGTCCCTTAAGCTGATAAGGATAATTATTCCTCATAGTGTGAGGTTCTGATCTTCTGAAGGGACAAGTTAATCAGATATGACCAATTTTTCCACAGTAATGACAATTTGGAGAATGTCTGCTACCAGATTTGACAAAAGTAGTTTGGCTTTTCTTTGGAAAATTTGGATTATAACCAATCACACTTTTATGGATTGATTTCAGACTTCCTTCAAGAATGAGATTTAGATTATGTTATGAGTCTGTAAAACTGGCTAGGACCTTTTTTTACTCTTGAAGTTTCTCAGTCAAAGAACAGATTTGTTGTTCTAAATTCTCATAGTGAGTCTTTAGATCAGCATATCTTTCAGTTAAAAGAGTGTTTTGATCAACAATATCTTTTATCTGTGCCTTCAAGGCTTTGAACCTGCTGTCCAAGGCCTTGAAGTCCTTTTAAATTTTTGTCTTAGAAACTTCAACAGTTTTGTTGGTGAAAACTAGGTCCAGGTTTTCTTTTACCTGCTCGTGAATCTTAATCTTTTAAGAAGAAATCTCATTTGTATAACTTTCCTCATTTAAAAAGATACTCTTGAGAATTTCAGGAAGTACATCAGAAGGACTAGCAAGAAGATTTTTTACCATTTCCTCAATATGTCTGTATGATGACTTTTCTTCATCATGTTAAGCCATGAAGCACAAATTTGCTTGTTCTTCTTCTATGTCTGAGTCACTTGATAAATCAGAATCACTCCAAGAGGCCATCATGGCTTTCTTCCTTCTGTTGTCACTGTCTTTCTTTTGAAAGTTCCTGTTCTTCTTCTTTTGTGGACAATCCCTTACTAAATGATCTGCATCACCACACTCAAAACAATTCATTACTTTAGTTTTATGTACCTGTGATGAAGACTTACCTTTGTAGTCCTTGCTGCTTGAAGGTCTTGATCTCTCTCTATTGTAGTCCCTGTTACCAGAGTTTCTTTTCTTCCTGAGAATCCTGGCCAAGGCCATGGAGAACAATGCTAAAGCCTCTTCATCATCATGCTCATCTTCAGTCTCAAGGCTTTGAGATTTTTCATTGTCTTTAGCCTTGAGTGCTAAGTTCTTAATGTTTTCACTCAGATCACTTTCTACATCCTTCATAGACATTTCATGAGTGAGCAGCTTTCCTTGTAGATCATCTAGCTGAAAAAGACTTAAATCCTGAGCTTCCTCAATAGTTGTTGTCTTTGGCTCCCACTTGGCTTTTGGCAAGCTCCTCAAAATTTTCTTGACCTTTTCTTCATTTGAAAACTTCTTTCCCAATGACTCCAGATTATTCACCACATCAGTGAATCTTTTGAACATCTCCTTGATGGTCTCATCTGAGTTCATCTTGAACAGCTCAGATTGCCTCAGAAGTATGTTGATTTTGGTCTGTTTAACCTGGCATGTACCTTCATATGTCACAACAAGTTTGTCACATACTTCTTTGGCACTTTTTCAATTTGACGCTCTGTTTAACTCATCTGCATTAAGAGCACAGTATAACAGATTCATATCCTTGTAATTTTTTGATACCTTTTCCAGTTCAGTCACTGAGAGATTTTCCTCAGACTTGATGCATCTAACTCCATCTATGGTAGTGTAATACTCATGAGGACCATTCTGAACTATTGACCACAGTTCCATGTCTTGATCTATGATGAACATCTTCATCAATGCCTTCCAGTGCATGAAATTATCACCATAGAACAATGGAGGTCTGTTTGCTGCCCTTCCTTGTGAGAATCCACCATCTCCTACATTACTCATAGTCACAAGATTGTTAGATCTATATTAGTGACACAAGCTCTGAAAGTATGTAATGTAGACTAAATACAGGACCAAAATACTCTAGAAGGGGGGGTTGAATAGAGTATGGAAACTTTTTGCAAAACACAAATTTTAACTAATTAACTTATGTGAGAAACTCAAATCTCAAGGCCTTGAGATTTTAGAAAACAGTCAGAAACTTTCAAAGGCAAAACAGAAAGCTTCAAGGCCTTTAACTATAGCCAGTTCTGAACAGTTTGTAAACCCTAGTTTGATTTGAGTTGTGTGCAACAGAAAATAGCAAAACTGTAAAGTAAAGAACACAAGGCAATTTACAGAGTTCAGTCCCAATGGACCTAATATCTTCCTAAGGGATCTAATCCCACCAGGATTGGGCAAACACTTCTTATTAATCACACAGAACAGCCCTAGATATTCAAGCCTAAGTGAATTCCCTTACACCTATACAACTTGTGGTTCCAAACCTATCTAGTATCAGCTACTAACTCTTGAGCTAACAAGAACCTCTTGTTGTTCACTTGAACAACTAACCACTAGGTTTAGTGAGGTTTTATATTTACAAAAGATAAGCAGATTACAAAACAGAAGAACACAGTAGAAGAATAAGCTTTTGAAGGCCTGGATGTGTTCTTCAGGAAACTGGGATGATTGATCTTCTGAAAGCTGTAATTGAAGCTTGAATGTCTTTGTGTTTGAATGTTTGATCTCCCACGAATATTCCACACCTCTCTCAGTTTTCTGCAAGCTTCTTTTTCTTTCAAAATTCAAACCAGTCTTTTATCCACTCATTGCAACTGAATGAGAGATTTTAGGATCTCAGTTCCTGCAAATCCACATCCTTTCCAACTACAATTCGAACAACTTTGAGTAGATATCCGTTGGAGTTTGTTGAGATTGCATTTGCTCGTTTAACGAACTTGCAACAACATCAAAACATAGCAACAACAAAATCCATAAATATAACAACATTAATCTGTTTGGATTTCCAGTTTCTGAGTAAAAACTGGATGAGTGAATAAAACAATAATCTGATTAACTTCTAAAATATATAACTCATGATAAACTAGTTTAAGAATCTTAGAAGTCGTTAAAAAATCATAATAATAAATATCAAACCCTGAAAAAAAGAATCAAATTAACTCTGTAAAGTTGTCAGCAGCTCAAGGCACATCTCAAGGCCTTGAAACTCTGAACATGCTTCACAGTCCACCAAAGTTGAAACCATAAATCTTTGATTCTCTCTGATCAGGATATCTGCAATTGTGTTAGATATATAGAGAATATAAAACATAAGTATTTGCAGCAATTCTTTGATCTTAATTATCAGATAGCCAACCTGCAACACAAGATAGTTAGAGCATTCAACATAATAAAGCTACTCTCAAGACTTTGAAGCTCTGCACATTATCTCAAGGCCTTGGAGCCTCTGAAATACTTTGTCTTTGTCTTTCATCACTCAAAACAGTTACTTCTCAAAACACACTTAAAGGTCTTTGAGTCAACAATCCACAACACTTGTGAGCAGCAAGCTCCTGCTGCTATGTATTATGCTTCTGTTATTGATAAAGCTACTAAATTTTGCTTTTTAGAATACCAACTTATCAGAGATGATATAAGATATTTGAAACACCCTGATGTTCTTTTTCTGTCAACCTTATATCCTGCAAAAGCAGCATTTGAATAGCCACACAGAGAGAAGTTACACTGTTTAGGATACCAAATCCCTAAGTTTTTGGTACCATTGAGATATCTGATTTTTTATTTACATTAACTAAGTGAGTATCTTTAGGATCAGCTTGGAAACTAGTACACATACAAACATTAAACATAATATATGGTATGATTGCAGTAAGATAGAGTAGTGAACCAATCATACCTCTGAACTCTTTCTGATTCACACTCTTACCATTTTAATCCTTGTCTAAGGATAGTGTAGAGCTCATTGGAGGTTTGGCTTCCCTGGATTGGGACATTTTATACTTGTTCAGCAAATCCTAGGTATACTTATATAGGTGTAGAAAAAATTCCTTTCTTTATTTGACGTACATGAAGTCCAAGAAAGAAACATAGCTCTCCCATCAAGCTCATCTCAAATTCCATGCTCATAAGACTAGAGAAATCTTTGGAAAGAGAATCATTAGTAGCACCAAATAGAATATCATCAACATATACCTGTAATACTAAAATGTCTTTCTCATGAGTCTTTATGAAAAGAGTACCAACTAAGCATCTTTTAAAACCATTTTCAAGTTAGAATTTTGACAGTCTTTCATACCAAGCTCTTGGAGGTTGTTTGAGGACATAAAGAGCTTGGTCAAGCTTATAAACATGATTTGGAAGATCATAATTTTCAAGACCAGGATGTTAAGCAACATAAAATTCTTCTTGCAGATAACCATTTATATATGCACATTTAACATCCATTTGAAAAAGTCTAATGTTCTTATGTAATGCAAATGCAAGTAACATTCTGATCCCTTCCAACCTGGATAAAGGAGCGAAAGTCTCCTCATAATCTATACATTCTTTCTGGTTGTAGCCTTGAGCTACTAGTCTTTCCTTAATTATGATAACCTTACCATTTTCATCCAGCTTATTTCTGAACACCCACCTTGTTCCAATTACAGAATTATCTTTGGGAGGAGGAACTTGATTTCAGATTTTGTTCCTCTCAAATTCATTAAGCTCACTTTGCATTTCAATGATCTAGTCTGCTTCTTGCTTCTTTCATACTCTTAGGTTCTACAAGAGACACAAAAGCAGTAAAAGCACACAAGTTCTTTAGCTGAGATCTTGTTTGTGTACCAGTGGATGGATCATAAACGATATCTACTGGATGAGATGACAGATATTTGAACTTCTTTCTTGGTTTCCAGGGTTTTTGTTCACCAGGTAATTTTTCAAGGCCTTAAGAGCTTGATGCAGTGGCTTGACAACTTTGTGTTCCTTGAGGTCCTGATTCAAGGCTTTCAGAGCCACTTTCAAGGCTTTGAAAGTCTCTTCTGTTTTCCTGCATATTAATCTTAGAACCATTCTCTGGATCTGCTTCATCCTCTGACTCATGCTTGTTCAAATTTAAGTCTGCAAAAATTTCACTCAAAGAACCATCATTGCCTTCATCAAATATAACATGTAAACTTTCCTCAACAAGCTTGGTTCTCTTATTGTAAACTCTGAAGGCTTTTCTAGTCAAAAATAAACCAAGAAAAATACCTTCATCACTCCTGACATCAAACTTGCCAAAATTATTCTTACCATTGTTGTGAACGAAACAAGTACAGCCAAAACGTTTGAAATAAGAAATATTTTGCTTTCTGCCTTTGAACAGTTCATAAGGAGTCTTCTTAAGAATAGGCCTAATCAGGCATCTATTCAACATATAACTTGTAGTATTGACAGCCTTTGCCCAAAAAGACTTTTGCAATCTGGTTTCTAAAATCATTTTCCTAGACATATCCTCAAGAGTCATGTTCTTCCTTTCAACTACACCATTTTCCTGAGGAGTTCTAGGAGAAGAAAAGTTGTGTGAGATACCATACTTGGCACATACTAAATCAAACTCTAGTTGATCAAATTCTCTACCATGATCACTCCTTATTGAAGCAATAGGCAGGTTTTTCAAAATCTGCAGCTCCTTACACAATTTGGAAAATTCAAATAATGCCTCAGACTTTTCTCTTGAAAACATTAGCCAAGTAAATCTAGAGAAATCATCTACGATAACCAGCATATACTTCTTACCCTTTGTAATTGGAACTCTCATAGGACCACACAGATCCATATGAAGTAGTTCAATAGGCTAGTTGTACTTATAAAGTTCTTTGGCTTGAATGAGCTCATTGTCTGTTTCCTTGAGCAGAAGCCTTGCATGCATCTTCATCCTTAAACTTGATGGATGGCAATCCTCTGACCAAATCTTTAGAGACCAGTTTGTTCAGTGTATGCAAATTGGTGTGTCCACGCTTTTCTGTGCCAAAGCTTTGAATCCTCTTTCAAATCCTTGAGACACTTTAGACTTTCTCCTACAACTTTGTTAGTATTCGAAGAGTAAACATTGTTTGACCTTGGAGCAGTGAGAATGAAATTGCCAGATTTTTCATCTTGCACCCACGTTTCTCACATTTTTCCAATTCATATGATGTTGCATTTGCGTTTGTCACCATGTGTGATTGTCCTTCCTAATTTCTCTTTCAGTTCAGTGAATAAAAAAAAATCCACTCGTGTTCCTGGAGTAACAACTATCCATAATCCACTTATGCTATTTGCTCTTGGTGACAACCTACAAACATCTCTCACTGCCTTACCCAGTTGTTAGACAGAGTGTGATATTTGAATTCATATTCAGGATCAACCATGTTAGGTGGTCTTATCCCATTAGGAACCCAAATCTGTCTCACCTGTCCCTGGAGATGGAATGGAAAAGTATTCCTCAAGATGTGAGTTTTTGTTTTTCTGAAGGGACAGGTCATCATAACATGACCAATTTACCATAGTAATGGAATTTTGGAGAATGTATACTGTCTTCTTTCACAAATCTGGTACTACTCTTTCTTGGAAAATTTGGATTATACCCAATACCGGTTTTGTGAATAGAATACAAACTTCCTCCAAGAATCAAGTTGAGATTGTGTTCTAGGCCAAAAAGTTTTGTCATAACACTCTTAGAGTCTTGACGTTTCTCGGTAAGAAGAGTCTTCTATTCCTCTAACTCGTCATGTTGATGCTTTAGAGCAACAAAGTTGTCACTCAAAAGAGAGTACTTTGTTACAACTTATTTGACTTGAGTTTTCAAGGCTTTGAAATTGGTTTCAAATCTTGAATTCTCTGTCAGTCTTTCCCTTATAGATTTGAATATTCTTTTTCTGGCAAACTAATTGCTAATTCTCTTTTGCTTGCTCATGAATTTTCTCATTTAAAGACTTGATTTCATCTAAGTAATCTTCTTCATTGAAAAGCATTGTTTTCACAATTACAAAAAAATAGACAGGTTTAGACATTAGACTATTCACCATTACATCAATGTTCTTTTATGAACTTTCATCATGCTTGGCCATAATACATAGGTTGGCTTGATCTTCTTCAGAATCAGATTCACTTGAAGAATCAGAGTCACTCCATGAAGCTACCGAGGCTTTTTGTCATTGTCCTTCTTTTGAAAGTGCTTGATTTTCTTGTGAGGACAATCTCTGATCAAGTGTCCTGCATCAGCACACTCAAAGCAATTAATTACTTTAGATTTATTTCCATGGGATATGGACTTACCTTTGTAGTCCTTGGTACTTGAAGATCTAAATCTTTCTATGCTGAAGTTTTTCTTTCCAAAGTTCTTATTCATCTTGAGAATACTTGTCAAAGCTTTGGAAATGAGAGCAAAAGGATCTTCTTCACAATCTTCTTCTTTTTCAATGATTTGAGGTTGTTCACTCTCTTTGGCCTTGAGTTCCAGATTCTTTATACTTTCTGGTAGTTCTCCATCAGCTTCACTCATGGAGATCTCATGCGTGAGTAGTTTTTCCTGTAAATAATCTAGTTGGAGAGAGGACATATCCTGAGTTTCTTCAACATATGTAGTCTTTAGTTCCCATTTGGCTTTGGGAAGACTTCTCAAGATCTTTCTGACTTTCTCTTCATTGGAGAATGATTTCCCCGAGGACTCCAGATTTTTTACAATGCCAATTAATCTCTTGAACATGTCTTTTATGGATTCATCTCCATTCATCTTGAACAATTCATATTTTCTAAGGAATATGTTGATCTTGGTTTGCTTCACTTGGCTGGTTCCGTCAAAAGTAACCACAAATTTATCCCATATTTCCTTAGCAGTCTTGCAAGTAGATATCCTGTTAAATTCATCTACATTCAAAGCACAGTATAAGAGACTCATGGCTATATAATTTTTACATGGTTGTTCTAATTCATAAGTAGAGAGATTTTTTAGGTTTGGGAGTTTTGATCCCATCCTTTTCTGTACAGAACATGTTAGGTCCATTCTGGATGATTGACTAAAGTTCAATATCCTGATCAATGATGAACATTTTCAATAAACCTTCCAGTGTACAAAATTGTCACCATAAAATAGAGGAGGGCTGTTAGCAGCTCTTCTCTGTGAGAAACCACCTTCACCTACATTACTCATGATCATAAGATTCTTAGATCTGTACAGTGATACAAGCTCTGATACCAAATGAAGGCTGAATGTATGTAGCAAATACATTATCAAATACTCTCGAAGGGGGTTGAATAGAGTATGGAACGTTTGCCAAAGATGTGGTTTTAAAACAAAATGAGAAGTGCTCGAAGTATTTCAAAGCTTTGAACTCAGTTTCAAGGCTTTGAAACCACAGCAGACAGTTTAAAAGATATTGGGTATTTTCAAGGCTTTGAATGTTTTTCAAATCTTTGAACTGAAACCTGTTTTGTAGCAGGTTTGAAGAAAAGTAAAGAACAGTAAATCAAGTCAATGAACACAATGATTGGTTACGATGTTCGGTCCTAAGTGGCCTACTTTCCGCCTGAGGGATCTAATCCCTCTAGGATTTCAATGATGCTTGTCAATCCGTGAGCATGTATGAATATCCGTGTAATGCTCTGTGCTTCTCAAAATCTCTGAAAAACGTCTCTTTGTTCTGTCAATTTGAATTGCATAATATAAAGGAAGCTTCAACAGAAATACCTAAAAATCCTCTTCAGATACTTGACTCTCAACAGCTTGCTTCCAACGGCTAGCTGCTTGATTTTATCATTGATTTTGATCTATCTTCAATCTGCAAGCCTAAGGAAATTCCAGACAACCTTCCATAACAGTAGGATCAATCTGCAGGCTCGGATTTCTTATTCTGCATAACTGCAAATAAGGAAACTTCCTGCAATACAGAGTTAGCTAACAAACCCTGCAAAACAACTAAGGAAATGATGGGATCAAGGCATGTTATGACATAGAATTAGTTATCTTTCATCGTATAATAAGGCCTGATCAAGTGCAGAAGATTAGAGATTAAATAGGAAACTCCCACTCAGTTCATGCTGTGAATTTTCAAGAATTTGAAACCAGTTTCAAAGTTTTGAAAATAACCTGAACTTACAACATGGAGTTAGTATTTCAAAGGCTGATTGTCCTTCTAATCAAATTGAGAAGGACTGTATGAACAAGATTCCATATGCTTCAGCAATTGGATCTATCATGTACGTCATGTTTTGTACTAGGCCGGATGTGTCATATACTTTGAGCATGACAAGCAGATACCATTTAAATCCAGGTGAGAGTCACTGGATAGTTGTCAAGAATATCCTTAAGTACTTCAGAAGAACTAAGGATGAATTCTTGATATATGGAGGAGAAGAAGACCTCACTGTAAAGGGTTACACTGATGCGAGCTTCCAAAACGACAAAGATGACTTTAGATCGTAGTTAGGTTTTTTGTTTTGTCTAAATGGAGAAGCTGTAGGCTGGAAAATTTCAAAGCAAGACACATTTGTCGATTCTACCATAGAGACTGAGTATATTGATGCATCATATGCATCAAAGGAAGTTGTTTGGATCACGAAGTTCATCACTGAACAAGGAGTTGTCTGTAGCATTGTGGATCCTATAGCACTATATTGTGCCAACAATGGTGCGATCGCACAAGCTAAGGAACCCAAATCTCACCAACGATCCAAATACATACTCATGAGATTTCATCTCGTTTGAGAGATCATCGAAAGAGGAGATGTGAAGATATGCAAGGTATCGACAGATGAAAATCTTTCGGACCCACTTACTAAACCCCTTGATCACCGAAAGAATGAGAGGCCACACTAGATCAATAGGCATACGAGATGACCCAAAATTGGCTCTAGTGCAAGTGGGAGACTGTTGGAGTATGCGCTAAAGGTAATCTATTAACGTCAACATTTATAGGCTTTCTATTCACCGTATTATCGATATCGAGATATGTTAATATAATGAAGTCCTTAGAATATATAAATGTTGTATTCTTAAATATCCCTTGTCAAATTATTACAGTTAATTAGGACAACTATAACGCATCGAGACTAGAATGTGGGTATATTGATATGTGGATATCAAGTCTGACACATAGGTACGCATTAGGATTAATGGCATATTGGATGACCCACTATGGGAAGGCTACATTGGAGTTATGTGAATGTCACAAGAGCTTGTCATAGTGACAATGGTATTATGATCCTTCGACTTGAAGTCACTATATTCTCTAGATGTGAATTATTGTGTTTTGATGTGGTCAAACGTCTTGCTATGACAGGGTGATTATAAAAGTGATAACTAGACATGCTATGAAACATGATGAGAGGTGTGAGTGATGTAGATAGGATTCGTCCCTAGTACACAATGATAGTATATATCCATGGCCACTCGATGAGTGAGACTAAGGGAAACGCATGACCATGCTCGAATAAATCAATATGAGATATTGAAGTTATTTGTTTTGCTAAGTCTACTCACAGATCGAGAAACTATATATTGGATATACAAGTGTGACACCCCATGTCTTGTGTCCAATCTGGATAGAAGAGACAAAAGGATTATACAACACGGTAACATTGGTCACAGAGGTTAGTCAGACCACTGACATTCCTTTTACTTGGGTAGCATTGATGTATTGCTAGATGCCGCTCAATGTTTGTAATTATTATTATTGCCAATGTAATTAGGAACCTACAGCGTCACACATAATAATAGATCAAACCGAATTTAGTTGTTAATTAGTCGGACTAAATAGCAATAATGACTATTGGACTAAAGTGAAAACTATGCTGATTAGTTGGACTAAAGAGAAATTGTGGACTAGAATGCAAACTAATCCAAATTATTGGAGGGCAACGATGAATTTCTCTAGCTATAAATAGGATTTATAGGCTATGAAATTTAATATTAATTCATTCATACTCCTACACACTTACTAGAGAGCTAGAGAGAAACTAGTAAAAGAAAGAAATTCCCTCTAGAGTTAGGCCACAAGGAGTAGCCGCCCCTCCTCCCTCCTCTCACGAGTTGGGTTGGACTCGGACACTGTGCGCATCCAGATTTGTTCATCTTATGTGACTAGATCCTCCTTATTCCTATGATTTCTTACACCATTGTAGAAGAATTCCAGTTTAGATCTAATAGTGTGGATACCGTAGAGGCGCAATTTCTTCAATCAACGCTTGTGATCGTCACCAGTCAGTTCGAATGAGGTAACCTCTAATCATCAGATTATGCTCATTCACATGAGTACTTGGTGGATTTTAGGCAAAAAAAATGTGTATTTCCGCTATTTTTGTTTCACCAAAAACCCAGCAATTTTGTCGTTCCCATCGGTCCAGCAGCAATGTTGGCATTTGGAGATTCGGTGACTTCTTCCCAGCTACGAAGAACGAATTGGGAAGTAGGCCCATCGGTAGGTTCAGTCGTTCCCATTGGTCTAGCAGCAATGTTGGTGTCTATTAATCCCTTCAGCCTCTCCGTCACCTTGTCCAGCCTCTCCGTCACCTCATTTAGCTTCCTCATACACGCATCAATCTTCACCTGCTGCTCGTTCTCTAAACTCTGAATATCCAGCGCCAAGTTTGTCATTTGGGACTTCATTGAAATTAGCATAAAAATAATGATGCATCCCATCGTCCATTTTCTACGTGCCCGATGCATTAGGATCTCGCTGTTGGGTTTCCTCCGCCCGAGATCTCTTTCTTGGTTGTGCCTCCTCCCTTTCCTCGGAAACTTCATTGGTCACTATCTTTCGCTTGTGACACTTCTTTGTCCTACGCTCCACGACGTAGGTGTTGGGTTATGACGTAGGTTACGCCGCGGAATAACAAAACTATCCTACTCAAATCCTACCAAGGATCACATGACAAGCATCATAACAAGATGAGGGCATAGAAGATGTGTACCTTAGTTTGGGAGATCACACGAAGAATATTGTCTCCGTCTCTATGAATATCCACACCTTGGATTCTTGATTAGATTCCTTCTCACCGTGTAGTGCTAGCAACGGAAGAAGGAGGTGGATGATCATGCAAAACGGAGCACCACGGCCGCGCCTATGGTGGATGATGGCAAGGGGGGCGGACGGCAAGGAGGGCTTCGGCCTTCTTTGCTTTGTCTCTCTCTCTTTTGCTTTATTATGTTCTCTCAATAATGACTTGTGTAGAGAAATAACAAGCTAGAGATCCTTTATACAGTCATAACTCTTTATTAACTACATAAAGGCCCCAATACTAATCATGTCCTTACATGAATTAGCCCACTTGCAAATTAGTCCTACTAAGTTTACTTATGGTTGCGTTATGATCCTTTTATAAAATAGTCCAACTAATTAATACCTATATTCAATTTAATCCATCCGGTGTCTGACCCCGTAGGATTCTACTTAGTTGGTAGTAACTTATTCCAAACATGGAGCGGTGTCTACCAACACATCCATGCCACCCAACTATTAGAAATAAGTCAGTGATTCCGACAAACCTTGTGTCCAATAATCACATATTGTATTATCCCTTTGTCTCCATATCCGGATTGGACACGAGACATAATAGTCACACTCGTATATCCAATCCATAGTTTCTCGATCCTGGAAATATGCTTCTGTGAGCAGATAACATCAATATCTCTATATTGATTTATCTTAGTCTGGCCAGACATTCAATAAGCACTGTCCCTACGAGTCGCCCATGGATATTTGCTCCCATAAAGTGGGAGGGACAAATCCTCTCTATATCACTACGATCTCTAAGCTTGCTTCCTATCATGCCCGGTAACTATCTTTATAGTTATCCGGTTAAGGCGCAACGTTGGATAATATCAAAGCATGATCTTTCTAGTGACTTCAAGTCTAAGAATTACAATATTATTAGCACTACGAGAAGCGATTGTGACTTTGACATAATCTAATGTATCCTTCTCGTCGTGGGTCAATCCAGTATGCCATTACTCCCAATGCATACCCATTTGTTAGAATTGATATCTCCGTATCAATCTACACACATACTAGTCTATAGTTGATCGTCCTATTAATCAATATAATGGACTAGGGATATTTCAGATAAACAACACATTGTATCTAAATACTTCATTATATTAAATATCACAATAAATAATAAATGAATATTCTAGCCAAAACATTGTTCATACTAAATATAGATTGCCTCTAGGGAACCTATCCCAACCGGGTTCCCTTTTGCGAGATTTCTCTTGAAATGTGCTTTGGACACTTGATACCGTTCATGCCTTGCCTGTTCGTAAAACAACTGTTTCAAGTGTTTGATCATATCGTAGGCTTCCATGTTCCCGTGTTGCTTCTGAAGCTCAGAGGTCATGGTGCAAAGCATGAGACACGTCACATAATTAGAATCATCCACATGTTTCTGGTGTGTCCTTACGGCACCTAGAACATACTCATCCTGGGGTGGTTCTGGAATAGGATTGTCTAAGACGTACAGTTTCTTTTCTTGCTTAAGGACGATCCTTAAGTTTCTGTACCAGTCAAGGAAATTTGTTTCGGACAGTTTGTCCTTCTCAAGGACAGATCGCAGGCATGAAGTCGATGCGTGATTGTTTGCCATTTGGAATTCTACAAAATGAGAAATGTGCAATTTTAGTATTTTGAACAATTTAACTATATTCAACAATGGCTAGATCATTAAATATAGCTCCCACTATTTTTCTCGGATTAATAGCCCTCTGTGCACAAGAGAATCCTGCAGAGAGAACTTCGTGTACACCAAAGGCAGAGGATAGAAAATGGCACAGGAAGTGTTGGGTTGTGTGTAGGGAGAGAGTAAGGCAATAGCACTGTCTGAGAGAGAGACAGGGGTTTGGCAGAGCTTCCGCGTATGTCTGGTGTGTTCTCCTCTGTATGGAAGGGCTAACGTCTTATATATAACGGAGAATGTGACCGTTGTAGTGTGGTTAATGCGCCCATCAATGGCGGCTTAATTAGCTTAACCACAACGGCACGTTCGTCCGCGTATATAGGGACCGTTACAGCACGTTATCCGCGTATACCGGAACCGTGATGGGGTTGACCAGGTTTGACCAGGTTGACCGGGTTTATGGAGCTCGTGCCATAAATATCTCAAAAGCAGTTACTAAAGGTCGCGCGCGAGCTTGGCTCGCACGCGACAGGACTTACTCTAGCCTCCAGACCACTAAGTCCCTACAAGTCCCGTGCAGTGGTATGCGAGGGCCCTGTCTCGCAGCCCCCACGTGGATCAGCGCGGCTGGTGATCCAGTGTGTGTGGAGCACAATATGGTGTGCTAGATGACTACCACGTGGCTCAGATCTGTCTGTTCAGAAAGCACTATCTACATTAGCCCCCTTTCTGCGCGTGAAGACTCATAGCCGGATAGGCTTCCATGCGCAGGAACCAACGTACGCGTCGCCGCCACGCACCAATTCAAATATGTGCAGATTCAGCCCCCGTGCGTGCCATTATGACCTAAACCCCTAGAGTCGTGTCGTCTGGTCTTTTAGGGTTTTAGGCGTGACGTCAGCTTGTCCTGTGATTGCGCGATTCGACGGTGACGGTTGCGATTCGACTACTGAAAGGACGCAACCCTTCATTGTTTTTGGATAAATACTCTGTGCTCTCCATTGTTGTAAAGCATCACTTCTTTCTCTTAAAGTGAATGATACCCGGAAGCCTTCAAGAGCAGATTCAGATAATCAATCACCAGTTCACTCTTGTCAATCGTCTTCTTCAATTGTGTGCATCCAAGCAAGCTTTACCAAAACAAGGTTAGCCTTATTCAATTTTGTTTAATATACTGATATATGCTTTGAACTGCGTTGGATCTGCAAACCCATAACTTCCTGAAACATATTATCCACTGAAAACTATGAAGAAGATCTTGCTCTTTGAATCCAACTTTGGTTTAATCCCCAGATGATAAGGATTTTGAATATAGGGTTTCTGAAATCACTGATAATGCAAACGATTCCAATCTCTAATCTTGAAGATTGCCACTGGACTGTTCATCTTTCTTCCAATAAATCCTCGTATGCTTTGAACTGAATCTTGAAATTCAAACTAAAGTATGTGTATTTCTCCTCCCTTTTTCTTGCCTTTCCGCAGGAATGGCAAAGACAAAAGGAACCAAACCTATTAAGGAGGTCGAAGAAATACCTGATCTCCCCCAGGCCTTATGGCGAAAAGCCCCCTATCTAGGTGGCAAAGACTTTTACCATGCTAGGGTTAAGGTGAAGAACCTGCCAATCCATGTTCCTGCTGAAGAATTGCAAACGTTAACCCCTCCAGTTAACTCAGCCCTGCTCGAATTGATCGATTCCAAGAACGTGATTCGATTGGGAGTCGAAAATGGGTATTTCCCGTACACTGCGATTTCCACTCAAGCGTTTGTTCTGAAATTAGACTTCATGAATGAGTGGATTGACCATGTACTGACCAATCATGCCATTACTTTAAACGATGCTGGCATATATTTCGCAGTTCGTGCTATGAAGGGTGTTGCCGTGAAGCTGGACCAGTCCATGCTTCTAAACCTTCTTTCTCGTTACTCGCCTGCGACTCACACATTCTACTTTGCTGAGTTCGAGGCTGCTCCCACGCTTGAAGATGTGCACATGCTGTATGATCTGTCTCCCGTGGGTGAGGTGGATCCTTTGAGTCCCTTGAGAACTGATGCAGAGATCGCTTTGTACAAGCAAATGGAAGAGTGCTTGTAGGAGGTGAAGAAAATTTCCACCCGGTGGACTCCCGCAGAACTTCTTCCCGACTGGCAGTTGGTTGACACATCTGCGAAGAACACTTGGAGCAAGTGGGTGCAATACTTCTTCCGTGATTATGCGAACAGCAGTATCACCAAGAAGCTTTTGAGCCAAAACCCAAAGGCTAAAAACTATGTGAATGGCAAGGGTTATCACTTGACCCTATGCGCCTTCCTCTGCGCCTGGTTGTCGAGGTACCTGATTGATGGCCATCCGCATGATGGGGTCTTCTACCATGTTCTTCCTCTTGTTGTGAAATTGGCCCTTGGTCAGAAAGTCGCATTTGGGCCCTTAGTCTTGGGCACGCTGTACCACAGGTTGGATCAGCTGGTCGTAGCAATCAAGGAATCGCGTGGTCGCCTCGACGTACTGACTTACATTAACATTGCTTTTTTGACTATGTGGGTCTTCGAGCGATGGCCCTCTTATGCCCCAATTCCTTCTAGGCCCAGCAAATGGTGTCCCCCAGGTGCGGAGGAGGAGCGTAATAGCGGCAGGGCTGCGAGGTGGTTTGGAACTAACTTTCCCAAGTGCGTTTGGATCCTGGTATGCGACTATCGGGAAGAGTTTATAGCCAGGCCTTATGCCACGCGCGTTGAGAATGTGCGATGGTTCCCAAAACTGTATCCCTCTAAGGCTGTTGCTTTCTCTGAAGAGCTTCTTTTCGAGAACGGAAAGCATTTCCACGAACGCTATCGCGAATTCTTCTGGTGGTGTCTGAGAGGTTCTCTCCCTGCTCTTGCAGAGTACGTTCGCGATCTCGCACCTAGATACGAGAGAATCACCGTGGACGTTGATCCCACTCCCGTTTCTCCCCAGTTTGGCTTTGACGCGGTGGCACCATCAATCTGGCCGCAGTCTATCATAAGAGGCTGCTACAAGCGGTTATTGTATGGGGAGTGTAAAACAATCTTGAGGAGCAATCTTCCCTTCGAGCAACCTCCAGGTAACCGCGAGGGTGGCTACTCCAGAAACTGGGTCGCTTATTAGAATACCCAGCAGACAAGATTCGAGACGCAGTCGGCCCCTCGGCCAAGCTGAGCTCCTGTGATCAAAAGGAATTCTTTTCCTTTCCGTCCCAACTGTAGCTTGGACGAGTCTGAATATGGCTGCTATTCGTTGCTGGATCGCGAGAATCACCTGTGTCCCTCCACCATTCTTGACGAGAAGATAGCCGCAGTTAGGAGAGGTGATTCGCATGTCATCAGATACAGCGAAACTTTCGCCAAGGTAAGCAATTTTTCTTGCATGTGCTAAGTTTCCTTATTCCAATATGTCGAAAGCTTAATGCTTCATTTTCTGCCACAGTGCTATGTGAGGAGGTTTGCATCTGGTGAGCGTTCCAAATCGCTGGTCACTACCATTGTTACTGCAAGAAGGCAGGGACAACCAGTTCGGCTAGCCTCAAAAATGGATCCCGTGGTTGAGACCAAAATTCGCGAGATCATGAATGCTTTTGCTGATTCGCTGATAGACAATACTCCAGCCTTGTCTCCACCCAGGAACGATCCATCTCCTCCAGCAACTGCTGCTCCGAGAGCGAAGAGGCCTAGACAAAGAGGAATCACAATCTCTTCCCCTAGGAGCGCTCCAACTTCCCCTCCTGCGAGATCCCTTACTACCAGGGATAAAGGTAAAGGTCGCATGCCCAGTAAAGCGTGGAAGGAGCTCGCAGTGGAGACCTTTGTTCCGTTCGGCCAGGAGGAAGAGGAGGAGAAAAGGGAGACAAGAGAAGGAGATGAAGAAGAGGAAAGAACTGAAGATGTCAGAGACAGAGACAGAGATGAGATACAAGAGGAAGAGTCAGGAGGTATCTCAATCGTACTTGTCTTCTCATTATCTTAACTCTTCACAATCTTGATTGAACGAATTGTTCTTTTGCAGATGATGATGATGAGACCATCAGTGGCCTTTTGGCCAAGAAGCAGAAGAGGGGTTCTCATTCTGGTGTTTCCAACGAAACCATAAGCGAGGACATTCTTGCCGAGTCCAGGAGAACAGCTGCGGAGGCTGCTGAAAGAAGAAGAAAGCGAGAAGAAGAGGAGCTCGAACGCGTGAAGCAAAGGAGCCTAGAAGAACAACACGTCGATGACTTAGTGCGTCCAATTGATGAGGAATATGTGCTTCCAGAAGACGTGGCTCCTCAAGTTGACGAGGATGAAGCGGCTCAAAAGGAGGATGCGGCTGCTCTAGAGCAAGTCCAAGCAGACTTCGAAGAGATCGCAGGCGGTAATGAAGGTGAGATTTTTAATCTTGCGGTAACTTACCGAGATGTGATTGTTGGTGCGTTAAAGCACGGCTTGTCGAAAGCTGACATTCGCCGCTGGCTAGTAAGCAAGTGCGGTGAACCTTCAGGTAATCGCTTGAACAACATGTGTTAACTAGACTTAGTAACCCAAACATAATCATGACTGGTTTCTTCGCGCCCCAGGTCACGCTCATCTTAAAGATATGCTTAATGAAGATACATTAATAGGGCAAGGTTCCGCGTCCTTAGCATATGACGAAGATACTGCAATCACACCCTCGCGTGGAGGTGTTCGCTCTTAGCTTACCAAAGATAATAAAATATTATGCAGCACAAGTTACCTCACATCATCGTATTTTGTATCGCAGGCAACGCTGATGAAGCCATGTTGGAACAAAGGAATCAACCTTCTGCCTCCTATGTCCCGATGCCGAGTTCTCATAGTGAGAAGCCCATCGCAACCGCTGAATATGTGGGAGAGCCCTTCGAGGACATCATTGAAGTTTCTGATGATGCCCAAGCTGACACCGTGTTGATGGAGGAAGATGCCCATGCTGCTGCTGAGGAAACAAAAACGGATGCTGCTGGTGCTATCACACCTGAAGGCATCCCTGATCAAGCTGAAACTTCTGCCGCTGCCATGCCTCCGGCAATGACTGAGCCTGCGGCACCTCTTGCTGCGCGGAACTTTTGGATTTCGCAGGTCAGGGCTGCAATCGCACCTGGTGCGGCTTATACTCTACCTACCAACTATGAAGAGTTAGAGCTCGCAGCTGACAAGAGGGCAATGGAGCGAGTACAGCCTTCAGCTGCCCCGGCAATGCGCATTCCTTCTTTGCGCGAGATCCTTGAAGGAACTGGTATGTCATGATTTGCTGTTCGCATCTTGCATTCTTCATTTGCAAGTTCGATAGTCTAACTTGGTTTAACATTTCTTTAGGGTTGAAGCAATCTGACGTGGACTGGCTAGTTCGGATGCGCCTCTCCTATCCTCAATCATTTGTGAGTTCTCTGGAGATAGGGCCCTTCGACCGGAGACTGTTTTTTACTGAAGCCATCTGGATTTTGGAGCAGCTATCTGCAGCCACACCTGCGACCATTTCTCCTCAGAGCGCGGAGCTGCTTTTCGGCATGTGTCAAAACCTTCTCGCCAAAGTTCAAGCCAAGCTGGGCTTTGGGTATCTTGTCAAAAGAGTTACCCAAATTCGTGCAGCCGTGAATTTGAAGCGCGGCTACCATAACCTCGAAGCTGAGGAGCAGAAGGTGGAGCAGCAAAATCAGAAGGCTGAAGAGGCTGTGAAGCTCTTCCATGAGATGAACGCCAAATATGAGCAATTGAAGCAAGAAGTGGAGCAAGTGGAAAATTTGTCACGTCAGTTTACTCCTAATGACTCCCTGGTCAAAGGCTTATTTTGAGAAAATAGCAAATCTGTGTCGAGAAAAATGCTAAAACATTACTGTAATGTTGCTAGGGTTTCTCCCCCCCCCCCTTTTTTCATAAAGAATTTGAATGCCTGTTTTGCCCTTCCCGGGATTTGCTCGAATATCTCTGTGCATATCAATTATGACGCCATCTATTGATATTCTGCCTTGATTTTCGCGCTAATTGCTCATTAGATAAGCACGCTTTCCTTGGTAAGTCCATCCGTATCATGACCATCCGTCATTAATTAGGATACGCAACCGAATCGTCGTAGCCTTTAGTAGGGTAATTGATTGTTACCTCTTTTCAAGGCGTAAGTGATTGATTCTTACCCTTTTTTTAAGTTTTGCTGACTCATCTAAGCAACTGAAGAGTCTCAGCAGGATCTATATAAACCCTGCATTTTGTTATTTGGGTTCTTCATCCCACAATGTGGCTTGCCGTGAGTCCTTACGACTGTTGGCTTCAACGCTTGTCTTTCGTTGATTCATGGCAGCTTCAAGTTGTGAAACCTGAGTTTGTGCTTTGTGCCATAGAAATAGCTTCCAAGATCTGCTTTACAAGGCTTATTGATCTTTATAACTATCATAAAGAAGATGCATATAATATCTCATGCTTGCTCGAAGAATTTTCTTCGTCTATTATGCTTGCAGGTCATGTTTCCGGCCGCCTCCCGGCGAGGTGCAGCGCAGTACTGACCTTGCTACCGACTCATAATGAACGGTGGATTTCTCCTCTAGCTTGCCCGGAGGTTGATCATTCGCCACCACGTTCTTGAGCTCAGGGTGGCGAGCCATTGTGCTCGTCTCCGTGGACAAGGAGCCTCTTAGGGTGTTGATCAGACAGGGGCCTTGTCAGATCCTGGGATCTTGAACATAGCATCGCATAGGTCTTGTAGACATGGCGGGCTGTTCCTTTCATAAGAACACCCTACTTGCTACAGATGTTTGGTTGCAGATCGTTGTATCGCATAGCTTCTGCTAGGACCGTTAGGTCGATCCTTTTTTCAGTTAGGATTCCCTCGATGTGTAACTTCCGCCTGTAAGTTACTATTTAGATGCATTGTAAGCCATGTTAGCTATGTAACTAGCTCTGTTTTGAGCCTTTCCGCTTGTAAGCTGCTATGTAGACAGGTAAATTGTAAGTCATTTTGACTCATAATGATAAATCGCTTTGTATGATTTGCTGTCTTTGTTACGACAAATTACGATTTCGCATGTGTATTGGAAAATTTCGCCTTCTGTAGTGCTGTATTCACACTTTGCATTGTTGCTATGATTTGCTATCTGTCGGATAGATTCGCAGATATGATTGTAGATCGTTCGAGATCGTATTTGCGTAGCTTTGCTATCTTGGCAGATAGGCTTGAGATTTGCTTAAAGTTAGACTCAAGTACGGGTGCTATCTCGGCAGATAGGCTTCTGTAGATCACTTAAGATCATTTTACATAATGCTGCTATCATGGCAGATAGGCTTTAAGAATCATTTTGAGATCGCATTCGTGTAGTGTTGCTATCGTGGCAGATAGGCTTGAGAGACCATTTAAGATCATGTTCGCATAGGCTGCTATCATGGCAGATAGGCTTAAGAGATCACTTAAGATCATACTCGCATAGGCCGCTATCATGGCAGATAGGCTTATAAGATCGCTTAAGATCATATTCGCATAGGCTGCTATCGTGGCAGATAGGCTTTAAAAGATCACTTAGGATCATATTCGCATAGGCTGCTATCGTGGAAGATAGGCTTTAAAAGATCACTTAATATTGTATCCGCATAGGCTGCTATCACGGCGGATAGGCTTGGAGATCACTTAAGATCATATTCGCATAGGCTGCTATCATGGCGGATAGGCTTTCGCTACCGGGAAATAATGAAATAAACAGAGCAATAAAGACAGCTGAAAGCATAAAGTTCTTCTCATTTGGGAGAAGTCTTTTCATTATAAAATACTCTCATATGGGAGAGATGAGATTACAATTCCCTCATATGGGAGAGAAGATGCACGCGTTTTAGCAATACAGAGCCTAAAGCAGACGTTGTAATCTAACGCATATAATGAAAGGAGTTAAGGGTAATACTTCTTAATCCAGCGCATGTTGACTGAGCTTGGGGTTGAGGTCGTTCCATGTAACCTCCGTATGTTGCAGTAGCCACTATCAAAGACTTCTGTGACTTCAAAGGGTCCTTCCCAATTGGCTGCGAATTTTGGGTGAGCTGCCTCTCGCATGCAATGGTCAGACGCGCGCAAGACCAAATCTCCAACTGCGAAATCTCGACGTTGGACTGTTTTGTTGTACGCACGAGCGATCCTTTCTTGGTATCGTTTGTTAGTCCTTTTAGTTTGCTCCCGCTTCTCTTCTAATAGGACCAAGTCATGATCGCGTTGGTTGTCATATAATGCATGAAAAGCCAACCTTGCAGAGTTGATCTTTACTTCAGCAGGTACCACAGCTTCAGCTCCATAGCATAAAAGAAATGGCGAGACCCATGTGGGCGTCCTTGGAGAAGTCCGATAGGCCCACAAGGCTATGTTCAAAGAATCAGCCCATTTCTTGTGGTCATCTGCGACCATCTTGCTCAAGATTCTCAATAACGTCTTGTTGGTTGCTTCCGCTTGCCCATTCCCCTTCGGGTAGTATGGGGTAGAGCATATCTGCCTTATGTTATACTCTGCTAGCTTTGCAGCCACCTGGCGATTAACAAAGGGGGTACCATTATCCGAAATAATAATGTTTGGGATTCCGAACCTGCATATGATGCTTTCTTGGATGAAATGGACTACGGCTAGCGCATTTGCTGTCTTCAGTGGTATTGCTTCTACCCACTTGGTGAACAACTCGGTCGCGGTGAGAATGAAATGATTCCCGTGCGAGGTTGGTCGAATGGGACCAACAAAATCCAGAGCCCACGTATGGAACGGCCACTGTGTTCCCAATGCATGTAGATCTACGGCAGGGGCGTGCACTAGATTGCCTTTGAATTGGCATTCCTGGTAGCGTCTTACTTTAGCGCGGCAATCTGCCTCCATGGTGGGCCAGAAATAACCGACCGAGAGGAGCTGTCTACATAACTTCGCACCTCCCTGATGTTCCACCTGATGAGAAAGGTCCATCACCTCTTGTGCTTCCTTGCCGTCTAGACATCGCAGCAAGTTACCTTCATGACCGCTTCGCCAAAGCAGATTTTCTTGCACCACATATCGTGCTGCTTTTCTCTTTAGTTTCTCGGCTTCTTTTCTCGACTCAGGCACAATACCCTGCGTGAGAAAGTCAAAGAGTGGTTTCCTCCAATCCACATCGTCGTCGGTCAGAGCCATTAATAGAGAGTCTTTCATCAATGCGCAACTCTCGCAATTTCCTTGAATCAATGCTGTGGCCGTTGACATGTCCGGCCAATGAATGCCATACCTCTGGGCTTTCCGATAGATTGACACCTCACTTTCCCCGCAAGCATGTTGGTGAATCTTTTCTAACAGCGCTTGTCCCTCTTGCTCCGAGACGCATCGCATGAGTATTCCGCCAGGGCCCTTGTAGTAGAGGATGTTTTCATGTATGCAATACCCCTTTGTGGATGCCCAGTTCTCGCTGCTCGTGCCTTCTGCGATGGCCCGTAAGATTGACTTTCTCGAGTCCGCATCATCCATGCGTTCATCGTCGCACGCGTCTTCTGTCAACGCCGAGGATGTTCGCGCTTCAATCGAGATTCTCGCGGGACATTTATCTGCACTAACCTTGGATCCCAAGGTAGCTAAAGCATCAGCATGCCTATTGTCCGCTCTGGGTTTGTGCTCGTACCTAACGTCGCAAAACTGTTGCACCAATTTTTGTACCAAAGTCCGGTAGGGCAATAGATTTATCTCCTTCAAACCATACTCGCCGAAGGCTTGTTTGACGATTAGCTTGGAGTCCCCCATAACCGTCAGATTGCTTACTTCCAGGGCCCTTGCTGCGCGAAGTCCTGCGATGAGAGCTTCTTACTCTGCTTCGTTGTTGGTGACTGCGAAGTCAAGCTTTGCGGACATCTGTATGACCTCTCCATCTGGTTTGGTCAAGACTATTCCGATGCCTCCACCTTGCCTTGTTGACGAGCCATCAAAATGGAGTGTCCAATAGGGCAGCTCAACTGCGTAGATTTCAGGTCCCTCCAATTCTTCTTCAATCACAGGCTCATGACTGTTATGAGGGAACTGTGCTAGCAAATCCGCCACCGCCTGCGATTTGATCGCCCGCGGCCGAACGCATGTGATGTCATATTGGGAAATGGTCATATACCCCTTTGCCAATCTTCCCCCTGGAGTGGTGTGAGTCAGAAGATACCGTATAGGATCGCTCTTTGTGACCACCACTACTTTGTGCGAAGCAAAATAGTGACTCAACTTCTCTATTACAAAGAATAAGGCAAGGCAATGACGTTCGATGTCCGTGTACCTTGATTCTGCGGGCTGCACAATGCGAGAGATGTAGTAGATGGGCCTTTCTTGACCCTCATACTCCTGAGCTAGGAGCGCCCCTATAGACCTCCTTGTTGACGTCAGATACAGCAAGAGTGGTGATCCGAGCTGAGGTGCGATCATTACTTTTGACGATGTCAGCAGCTCCTTTAGTTTCCCGAACGCAGCCTCGTGCTCTGCAGTCCAGTTGTATACAGCATCTTTCTTGAGAAGGTCACTGAAACAGAAGGTGATTTCGGCGATCGCTGGGATGAACCTTCGCATATAGGATAGCTTTCCCAAGAAGGTTTTCAAGGTACTTTGGTTATGTGGCGCCGTCATGCTAGTGATGGACGATACCTTCGCAGGATCAGGCTCTATTCCTTGATGATGTACCACACATCCCAAGAACTTCCCTGATGTTACTCCGAATGCTCACTTCATGGGATTCATCTTTAATTGAAAGCTTCTGCATCTGTTGAACACTTTTCGCAAATCCCCTAGATGGTCTGCCTCCTCCTTGGATTTGACAACTAGGTCATCCACGTAGAATTCTACTTCCTTGTGCATCATGTCATGAAACAGGGCCATCATGGCCCGCTGGTAAGTCGCACCTGCGTTTTTGAGACCAAAAGGCATAACCGTGTAATTGAAGACTCCCACCGGGGTGATGAATGCGGTTTTCCGTGCATCTTCGGGGTCCATCTTTATCTGATTGTACCCGCCGAAGCCGTCCATGAAGGTGAACATGCGATGACCCGTGGTTGAATCGATAAGTAAGTCGATGTTGGGGAGTGGAAAATCATCCTTGGGGCAGAAGCGATTAAGATCCCGGAAGTCTACACAAATGCGAAGTTGCCCATTCTTCTTTACTACTGGCACAATGTTGGCCAACCATGTGGGATGGTGATTTGGCTATATGAATTTGGCGTCCAGTAGTTTGACAATTTCCTGCTTAATCTTCACGTTGACCTCCGGCCTAAAGCTTCTTGTGCTCTGCTTTACCGGTTTGGATCCTGGAATTACATCCAACCGGTGCATTGTGATGCTTGTGTCCAGACCGGGCATTTCATCGTATTCCCATGCGAACACGTCTTTGTATTCAGTCAAGAGTTGTAGCAATCTTTCCTCCTCCTCGCCTGTGAGGTCCGCACTTAGAAAGACTGGCCTCTTCTTTTCTTCGCTCGGGCTTAGGAATACCTCCTTCAGCTCCTGCTTTTGCGGTCTGGGTTTGTCTTCCATGAATTCGGGTGCTTCTTTGAGTTTCTCTTCTAGAGCGCTTGGCATTGGTTTGTATGTCTCTGAAACCCGCTCAATTTGATTGATTTGCTCAGGGATATCCCCATGCTCGCGTGAGGACATCCCCGCGCACCTTCATATGCGATAGCATTTCTTTCCGTTGGCATAGAAACTCTCTATCTCCTTGCCTTCAGGATCATGTTTTGCTATCCTTTTCAGAGTGTACACGTTCTTTCGCTGGTAGGCAATCCGCGGTGCCTCTTCTCCCGTAGGCGGCCTTTCCTTGGCTTCCTCTCTTGTCACCATCACTCCTGCGGGTGACTGATCTTTAATGTCCTCCCAACGGGGCAAAGGAGTGGGGTTGAATGGTCCCGGCGTTTGCTCATCTGCCATCTCAGTGAACCATACCGCCTCACTGAGATGCGCTTCATCCATGTTGAAAGGATTTGTCGAAGCTGGTATCTCCACTATTCTTTCATTCCAAATGGCTTTCATCACTTGGTGAGCTGTTGAAGGGACAGCATCAAAGCGATGAATCCAGGCCCGGTCTATGATCATGTGATACGTAGTGTTCGCATCTATGACATAGAATTTTGCTGAACACTTGATTTGCCAATCTGGACACCCAGGCGGATCCATCCTATCGTCATTCTGGAGTCGCTTCCGAATCCCATCAGCGGGGATGGACGCTTGACAATCTTGTGCTCTGGAATTCCTGCTAGCTTCAGAGTATGGAGCGAAACAACGTTAACTGCTGCTCCTCCGTCGACGAACGCTCTTTTGAACTCCACGCCATTGATGATGGCTGTCACATACAGAGGCTTCTGATGGCTCGCATCTGTCTTTTTGTCGCTTGCGGAGAAGGTTATGACCTTTTCTGTAGAGTGAGACGCCCTGACAACCTTTCCATTGGAGACTACGATATCCTCCTCGTAATCTTCTGCTATCCTCAGGATCGCCTTTGTCATCTCCTTTCGGCATTTCTCTGAGAACTTCATCTCATCGAAGAACCTGCTGAACCCATGCGATCCCTTCATTCGATCGGCACGTTCGTCCTCCGTGTCTATGCTGTAGTCCTCATCATCATGGATCTCGGCAATGATGGGTAGACCATCCTCCGCAACCTCTTCAAGGTCCACAATCGAGATCATAGCGACCTCTTTGCCTTTCGATTCTTGCTCCGCATGGGCAGGGAGTGGATTGTTGCGCACATCCTGCCTTTGATCACTGACGATCAGTTCGCCATTTTTCATCTTTTGGCTCACCATGATTCTGAGCTTCTTGCAGTTAGCCGTGGGATGCATGACCTTTCCGTGACATTCTCACCACTTCGGATCCCTCACCATCTCCCTGGAGGGTGCCTTTTCGAGCGGCGGCAGGACACCGTCCTTACGCCATTGTCTGCAAAGGTCGCTTGCTTCTTCCACCGAACATGGCAGAGGTGGTGCATCAAAGTTCACTACCTTCGGCTGCTTTTGGGGCGAGACCGTATTCACTTCAGCCTCACGTCCCCTCTTGTAGCTGAATCTCCCGATTTTGAAAGTGGTCCCGCCCGAGGATCTCTCGGGGGCGTTCCTCTTTTTCTGCCTCTCTACTATAGGCTCGATATTCTTCGTGCATTCGATTAGCTTTGAAAATGTAGGTGTTTGCAGGTTGATAAGCATGCCTTTGTACTCGTCTCGCATGCATTGCAGGCATATCTCCACGAGTCTGCTTTCGAGTATCACATCTTTGCATTCCAAGGACTTGGCCCTGAACTTCTTGATGAATGTTATTCCATCTTCCTCGCGCTTTTGATACATCCGCGAGAGATGAATCATAGTCACCTTTTCCTCCATCTGGAAGAACTTAGTGTAAAACTTCTGGACCATGTCGTCCCAGGTCTTCACGGATCCGGCCTCCAACGTCCTGTACCACTTGTAGGCCACGTTCCCCAAGGATTTCGGGAACTCGCGCATCAGCAGCTTAGGATCAGCCCCATAGGGCCCCATTACATCAATGAAGCGCATGACATGCTCGTGGGCGTTCCCTTTGACATCTTCGAACTTGTCCCATTTAGGAGCTTTGTACCCAGCAGGGTTAGACATGAGATAGATCTCTCGTGGAATAGGCGGGTCGTTGTCAAGCTTCGGGATGATGGTATCCGCGAACGATTGGTGAGCCAGAATAGTGTCTATGCGCCGTTGCAGCGACGTCATACACTCCGGAGCACTTCCCTCGGCAGCAGGAAGAGGGGTTGTCGCAGGCGGAGGCGACACATATGTCGCAGGAGGGCTAGGGACATATTGTGAATTCACGTTACCCCAGATTGTCGTTGGAGGAGGCAAGGGATACTGTGAGGCCGGATTAGGTACCAAAGTTTGAGGTGGAGGGGTATGAGTAGCAAGAGGCAACATTTGAGTTGTTGGCCCCTGAATTGAGGGTAGCTGCGCAGTTGCTGGTGGAGTTTGCGGGTTAGGATTGGGTGGTGTGGTTGACACTCCCAATCCTTGAGTGGTGGAGGCTCCTCTTCCCTGAGAAACGGTGGTGGCTGGTGTGGGGTTTGGAGCGAGAGTCCCCTGGGCAGCCGTTATCCGTTCTAGCTGTGCGGATTGAGCTTTGAGAGCCTTCGCCTGACTCTGGATGGTGGCGTCCAAGGCTTCTAGCGTCGCAGCTTCACCGGTAGCTGTAGGAGTACGGCGAGCCTCCTCCCCCGAGGTGGTCTCCGTGGAAAGCGATCTGTTACTGACATCATCCTCATGAGACATGGTTGCTTGCAATGGTAAGATTCACGTCGGGTTAACCAAAATGTGCACAAGAGAATCATGCAGAGAGAACTTCGTGTACACCAAAGGCAGAGGATAGAAAATGGCACAGGAAGTGTTGGGTTTTGTGTAGGGAGAGAGTAAGGCAATAGCACTGTCTGAGAGAGAGACAGGGGTTTGGCAGAGCTTCCGCGTATGTCTGGTTTGTTCTCCGCTGTATGGAAGGGTTAACGTCTTATATATAACGGAGAATGTGACCGTTGTAGTGTGGTTAATGCGCCCATAAATGGCGGCTTAATTAGCTTAACCACAACGGCACGTTCGTCCGCGTATATAGGGACCGTTACAGCACGTTATCCGCGTATACCGGAACCGTTATGGGGTTGACCGGGTTTGACCGGGTTGACCGGGTTTATGGAGCTCGTGCCATAAATCTTTCAAAAGCAGTTACTAAAGGTCGCGCGCGAGCTTGGCTCGCACGCGACAGAACTTACTCTAGCCTCCAGACCACTAAGTCCCTACAAGTCCCGTGCAGTGGTATGCGAGGGCCCTGTGTCGCAGCCCCCACGTGGATCAGCGCGGCTGGTGATCCAGTGTGTGTGGAGCACAATATGGTGTGCTAGATGACTGCCACGGGGCTCAGATCTGTCTGTTCAGAAAGCACTATCTACACCCTCACCATTAATGCGGAAAATATCACATATATTTTCTAGTGAGTCCAATATCCATATTTCACTTCTTCTTGAGCTTGCTTTGGCAAGTGACCCAAGAATTGGTTATTTAGGTAGGAACCATTTCCAATTGCATCCTATGTAACTCTTGGTCCAATTACGCGAATAATTTCTTATTCTTTATCATTTAGATAACACCTAATTGTCATGCCTTTAGGCTCATCAATCCAATTGACTTTGCCCAGTTGCGTCCAACCTCTTGCTTCAACAATCACACATTACTTGCTTGTGTCGTCCGCAACACACCAAGGTGAATTAAATCGCCTTGCTTTGGCAAAACCGAATTTAATAAACCTTGATCATGAAGGGTGTTTAGGCAAGAGAAGGCAAAATGCAATATCTCATTGAGGGATTTAATAGTCATTATTTTTTTGGTTGATCCCATCAACATTATCTACTTATTTGGATTGGGCAATCCACAATAAAAGACCATCCTTGTTTATTATTATCTTGTTAACGTTTTGCTAGTATCGCCATACACACAAAAATAAATAACAAAACATAAATAATAAACATTCAAAAAAAGAAAAAATTAACGTAGCATGGATATGGCCCCTAGACTAAGATATTACCAAGCCAATGATAATATCTATATGCCCTAAAGTGACAAGCTCATCTCCATGTGCTCCACCATAGCTGCGCGCCTAGGATGGTGTCTTCATTGTCTTTGTGGCTCCTTTGGTCCTTCGGTCTTCTTCTCCATGCTCTTGGCTATCATCTAAATATTCTAATTCTAGCATAACAAATGGAATAAATAAATAAATAAATAAATAAATAAATAAAACCTCACATGTTGAGAAAAAAACGACTCGCATGCCGTAAAACCTAATTAATTATTATATTAATTTAATCAGCTCGCAGGCCGTAAAACCAAACAACAAAACAAACACAAACATGCACAACCTAGGCCATATCCATCCACCATGCAACAAATCACATAATACAGTTAAAACCAATTTTTAACGCGCTTCTTAAATTTTAGTTGAAATTGGGTAATTAGGGTCACAACGGTCTAAGAGGTCCAACCTAGACCTAGGACGAACCCCATGGACCGCCGCCCGCCACCCCGAGTCGGCCCTAGGCCGGCAGCCCCTAGGTGACACGCAGCCTAGCTTGGCGCGCAAGGAAGAGGAGGGGTGGAGGCTAGGGTTTCGGCCCTAGCTTCCTTCCCCTTCCTTCCTTGTTTCCCAAGTTTGGTTGTTTCCATAATTGAAAAACCCCTTTTTCCAATTATGTGCCCAAGAACCCTAACTTTCAAGAACTCAATTTTCAAATCCTATGTGATCAAACTCACCAATATTCACATTCAATGTTAGATTAGGTCTTGTTTGTCTTGAATCAAATTCAATTTCGCATCTAATATGCCAATTAATCTCAGTTTCACGTAATATGAATAAAACGGTGTATAAACTGAAATTCTAACACATAAAATCATGTTATGGGCTACAACCTATGGCTCTGATACCACAGTTGGGTTTTCACGTAGATTACGAAGCGGAATAACAAAATTATCCAACTCAAATCCCACCAAGGATCACAGGACAAGCATCATAACATGATGAGGGCATAGAAGATGTGTACCTCAGTATGGGAGATCACACGAAGAATAGTGTCTTCATCTCTATGAATATCCACGCCTTAAATTCTTGATTGGATTCCTTCTCACCGTGTAGTTCTAGAAACGGAATAACGAGGAGGATGATCACGCAAAATGGAGCACCAAGGTCGCGCCTATGGTGGCCGACGGCAAGGGGGCGGACGACAAGGAGGGCTTCGGCCTTCTTTGCTTTGTCTCTCTCTCTCTCTGTTGATTTGTTATGTTCTCTTAATAATGACCTGTGTAGATAAATAACAAGCTAGAGATCCTTTCTATAGTCATAACTCTTTATTAACTACAATACTAATCATGTCCTTACATGGATTAGCCCACTTGGAAATTAGTCCTACTAAGTTTGCTTGTTGTTGTGTTATGACCATTTTATTAATTAGTCCAACTAATTAATACCTATATTCATTTAATCCATCCGGTGTGTGACCCCATAGGTTTCTACTTAGTTGGTAGTAACTTATTCCTAACATGGAGCGGTGTCTAGCAACACATCCATGCCACCCAAGTAATAGAAATAAGTCAGTGATCCCGACAAACCTTGTGCCCAATAACAACATATTGTGTTATCCCTTTGTCTCCATATCCGGATTGGACACGAGACATAATAGTCACACTCGTATATCCAATTCATAGTTTCTCGATCCTGGGAATATGCTTCTGTGAGCCGATAACATCAATATCTCTATATTGATTTATCTGAGTCTGGCCAGACATTCAATAAGCACCGCCCCTTCAAGTGGACCATGGATATTTGCTCCCATTATGTGAGAGGGACAAATCCTCTCTACATCATTACGATCTCTAAGCTCGCTTCCTATCATGCCCGATAACTATCTTTATAGTTACCCAGTTAAGGCACAATGTTCGATAATATCAAAGCATGATATTCCACAACTTGAGTATGACTTCAAGTCTAAGGATTACAATATTATTAGCACTACGAGAAGCGATTGTGACTTTGACATAATCTAATGTATCCTTCTCGTCGTGGGTCAATCCAGTATGCCATTACTCCTAGTGCATACCCATATGTTAGACTTGATATCTCCATATCAATATACACACATACTAGTCTATAGTTGATCGCCATATTAATCAATATAATGGACTAGGGATATTTAAGATAAACAACACATTGTATCTAAGGACTTCATATATTAAATATCACAATAAATAATAAATGAATATTCCAGCCAAAACATTGTTCATACTAAATATAGATTACCTCTGGGGCACCAATTCCAACAGTGGGCACCAACCTCCCTATTAGGGGTGGACATGGTGCGTCTATTAGTTTATCCCAAAACTCCCTAAGAGGGACGACCAACTCGGGAACTTCGAACTCTACATCATGTGGCGGTGCAGTTGATTGCTTACTCTTTTTCTCATTCTGCTTTATGCCCTTGGTTCTCAACGGCCCGGGCATATCGGCCTCCACACCTTGTGGCGGTGCACTTGTTTCCTAACTCTTTTTCTGAGTCTGCTTCATTAGCCGAACTTTCATCGTCTTAAACCTGGATATCTGAAGCGGTTGCATTTGAATCTCTGGACCGCGGTAGACAATGCAACGACCACCCAACAAATGCGTCAGGTTCCGATACAAGGGAACATATCTATTAGCTTCCATATGAGACAAGTACTGAATCCAGTACCAACTCTGCTCCTCATCATGTGTGGGGTGAAGTGTCGGCCGAACATATGTATTTTTTGGCACCAATTTAACCACTGTTTCATTTTTAACCCTGTCGACTAGAGGGAAGTACACCGCCACTTTGGGAAGTACCCCTTCATCCTTGCGAGTTAAGGCGGGTACCATATCTGGGATTGCTTTGTAGGCCCAAGAATGCATGGAAAGACGAATCGCGTTCAACATATCACATATATAAATATAAACAAAAAAATGCACAACTAACACAATTATCGTAGCAACGAATGGGAAGGCGGTGATCGAGTACGTCTGCTTAATGTCGTATGCTTTCCATTTCATCCCACTAAGTAAAGACTGAAAGCATTATGTACCCCAATCGTAGTCATTACAGAACTCGAATTCGTTTCACTTCTATATCACTGCTGCGGGCATATTATCCTAGCTCGAGGTGTTGCCATAACCTACCAATTATTGAAGCAACTAACAGCTTCGCAAATCTTTCCAAGAGGGCCGGTATAACACCCGAGTGGATTACTGTCCCAGCAACTTCTTTACTCGTACCATCGGATAAAAATGCTTAAGCCTTGAAGGTGCTAGTAGTAATCCACATGGTGTACTATATACCATACATCTCATCCACAATATCTCGATGTGGAACGGGATATTACAATCCCCCCACCTTATATAATCGACGTCCTCGTCGAGACTGGCCAGTCAAGTTTCCCCTTGGCTGGCTACGAACCGCCATGGAGCCCTTGCGGGACCAGGGTTGGCTCTGATACCATTTGTAACACCCGAGTGGATTATTGTCCCAGTAACTTCTTTACCCGTACCACCGGATAAAAATGCTTAAGCCTTGAAGGTGCTAGTAGTAATCCACATGGTGTATATATACCACACATCTCATCCACAATATCTCGATGTGGGACGGGATATTACAGCCAGGGGCATATGCTGATCATGATTGTCGGAGTACGGGTGATCTTCATTTATCTTTGCCAGATGCACATCCAGTTCGTGGCCTTTCACGTTTCTGTACGCGACCCTCAAATTTTCACCGTAGACAATCTGAATTTGGGCTAATTCTGCCATCCATTGGTCGAGCTGCTCGTCGCTATATGACTTGTGAACGTTCAGTCCACTGCAAAGAAAAAACTCTAGGAGGGAGAACCGAATCGGCATGCCCTTGAAATAGAACATAGTTCTATGTCATGAGGGTTAGTGTTAACCCGTCACTGAATCAATAAGTCGAGGAACATTTGGTGAACACTTGGTCAAAGCGATAGGTTGAAAGCCATGCCAGGTTAGGGAGCCTCTCTTCAATTAATCTCTTAACGTCTGGGCGTCTGGAAAGCCTTGTAAGCAATTCCCATGAGGCCTGACGCGAGCGAAATGTTAATTTATACCTCATCAACTCGTCCTGATTAGAAGAATCCGGAACACAACCTACTTACGCCAAGGAGATGAAAACATGTTAAATAAAATAATAAGTTGTAAATTATGAGTACAAAAGCATCTCGCACAACAAAAAATTAACCAAGTACTGGAATAGGAACGCCCATCATGTGTCATGTATGCCCCTTAATGGAAGCCCAACTTTTTCAGCTGAGTTCACTGTTTGGGCGCCCAGGTCAATGACTCAACTGATAATCTTGGGCTTCCACAAAGGGGGCATAGAAAATCGTGGGCGCCCATATCTTGGGCGCACAAAGGACATCATGGACGCCCAAAGTTGGAAACACCCAAGTTTTGGACTGAACAATACCAAGGGCGCCTAGAATGGGCGCACACAACATATCTTGGGCGCCCATCTAGGCGCCCTTGGTATATTTTGATCCAATACTTATTAGATTTCAGCTATGGGCGCATACAACATTGCTGGGCGCCCAACACATATCTTGGGCGCCCTACTAGGTGCCGTTGATCTTTTTCAGTTCAAAATTTGACATCATCCAATATAGGGCGCCCTTGGTATTTCTCAGTTCAAATTCATGTTCTAGTGCGCCATGTGGTTCATTAACTTGATTTTCACATGAACTTGCGCGTGGATTTTACAGAACAACATGAATACATAAATGAATTTCGCACAAAATAATCAACACAACATTAATTTTTTCTAACCCTAGAACACGTGGTTGATGAAACAAGCCTCACATGGAGAAACAAACTCACCTCTTGGTGGACATTGACTCCGGCAGAGGGAGGAGCCGGTGCCGGAGAATCCGCAACCGCTAGAGCAGTCGCAACCGGAGAAGACGACCGGGACTCGCTTCGTTGGCCGCCGGACTTGAGGTCTCCAAGCACTTCGTTCACAACATTGGTAGGAGAGGATTCAGAGTCCATGAGAGCGAGAGAAACGAGTGAGAGAGTGGTGAGAGTCGCTGGAGAAGATGTAGGAGTGGAGGAGAAGAGAAGGCGGGGTGAGGCACAGTGAAGAAGAAAGAAATTGTTTGCTTTCTTTCTGGGTTTTGTTTCGAGTAAGAGAGAGGAGGGAGAAGGCAATTACTTTTTGAATTTTAATTGTTTTATATTTTTATTTTAAATTTTGTTTGAAATATTTTTTTTTTTTTATTTTATTTTAATTAATTTAATTAGGTTACAATTTTTTTGATTTATTAAATAAAGGTCAAAGTCAAAGGCAAAAAGTCCCCCAATTATTCCAGCTGTGTGTGTGTGTATATATACTAGCCCAGCTGTGTGTGTATATATACTAGCTGCAGTCGCATGCTTAACAAACCCGACAGCCTCCCTAAAAACAAAATAACCCTACAGCCTGTGTGGCCGTGCCCGTTTGTCGCAGAATTGAAGCACAGAGGTATGGCAGAGCTCTTGTTCTTCTTCTTCTTATTCGCCCTACTCTCTGTAATGTATGAATAACCCTGTATTTTCTCATTGATTTCTTGATGTATCAGATATTTGGGGTTTCGATTTCACAGGCTGGGATTCGATGACGACGCCACCACGTCCACCACGTACAAATATGCAATTAAGAAACGGTAATCTCCCTTCTTCCCATGTGCTCTTTGCAATTTTTGTGCCAGATCCAGACTTTTGTTCTGGACTAGAACCATGAGATCGATTCCTCACGCGTTTCCTTTAGAAATCTGTATAACTTTGTTGTTTGATGTCTTGGTTCGTACGAAGTCGAGATGGAACCATGAGCTTGACCTTTTGCTAACTTGAGCTGACTGACATGGAACACAGGGTGTATCTTGGCCTCAAGAGGGAGCTGCAGTTTGTAGGCTACTGATCCAACCACCACTGGATAAGGTCCATAGAACCTTGCTGATAACTTCAAATTCTTCCTCACGTTAACTGACATCTGCCTGTAGGGCTGAAGCTTCAAAAACACTAGATCCCCTACCAGAAAAGCCCTTTCAGTCCTGTGCCTATCAGCATTGAGTTTCATCCTCTCTTGGGCCTTGACTAAGTTGTCCTTAAGAAGGAGGACAAGCCTGTTTCTGTCTTTGAGAAAGACATCCACTTCCTCCACTGCACTCTTGTTGAGTTGATGGAAGGGTAAGTGCTTGGGTTTATACCCATATGAACACTTCAAAGGGGGTGGTCTTAATAGAAGTGTGAAAGGTGGTGTTATACCACCACTCAGTCATACTTCTCAAGTAAATCTCACCCTTTCAGTTTGGCCATCACTCTGGGGATGGTAAGCTGTACTGTAATTAAGCTTGGTGCCTGCAGTGGCGAAGAGGGTGTTCCAGAACTGACTTAGAAAAATGGGGTCTCTATCAGAGACCATCACCTCAGGTAAGCCATGTAACTTAAACACATTGTCAAAAAACTCTTCTGCCACCACTGTAGCAGTGTATGGATGTAAGAGGGCAATGAAGTGGCTAAACTTAGAGTACCTGTCCACTACCACTAAAATGGTGGTTTTTCCTTGAGAAGGAGGTAACCCCTCTATGAAATCCATAGAGATGTGGGTCGAAGGCTTCTCTGGTAGCTGAAGTGGCTGCAATAGCCCAGGGTATGGAAGGTGTTCATGCTTCATTCTTTGACAGACATCACAGTTCCTAACCCAAGTCTTCACTTCTTTCTTGAGGTGGGCCAAAACAAGACTACATTGATTCTTTTATAAGTGCCTTGAATACCAGAGTGTCCTCCAATGCCCGAGTCATGTAACATTTTAATAATTTCTGCTGAAAGGGTTCCTGAATTGCCCACATAGATCAATCCCCCCTTCTTGATCACTCCATCACTAAGGTGGTACTTAGTGTTGTGGTTTTGGTCCAAAGCTAGCTTCTGAGTGATGTCTTGGGCCCATCCATCCCCTCCATAGCTGGTAAGCACCTCCTGCATCCATTTTGGAGTGATGGTGGATGTGGCATTGCAGTGAGCCCAGTCAGTAGTCTTCTCTTCTCTTCCTTGTCTTAAGAGAGCATCTGCCACGATATTGTCTCTTCTTTGTTTATAAATTATCTCATCATCCAGGCCAAGTAACTTGCTGATCCATTTTTGCTGCATGAGTAGTGATTCTCTGTTCTGGCAAATGTTTTAAGCTTTGATGGTCAGTTCTAATGATGAACCTCCTTCCTTCAAGGTATGATCTCCATTTGGTGACAGCTTGAACCAAGGCAAGGAGTTCGTTTTCATAAGTTGACATACCCAGGTGTCTAGGAGCTAATCCTTTGCTAAGGTAGCATAGAGGTTGACCTTGCTGCATGAGTACTGCTCCTATGCCACTATAGCAAGCATCCACCTCAATGGTGAAGGGTAGGTCAAAATTTGGCAAGGCAGTGCTCATGGCTTCTTTTCACTGTAGGAAGGCTGTAGTGGCTTCTGGACTCCAAGTGAATTTTCCTTGTTTGAGTAGCTGAGTCAAAGGTTTGGCAATGACCCCGTACCCTTTGACAAACCTTCTATAATAACCTGTAAGCCCAAGAAATCCCCTCAATTGCTTCACTGTGCTAGGTTCTTCCTGCCTAGAGATTATGTGCCCTAAGTAGTCGATGCTTAGTTGAGCTAAAGAGCACTTACTTAGCTTGACATATAAGGGATTGTCTTGCGAAATTTGGAAGGCTACCTTTAAATGTAGCAGTTGTGCTATCATGTTCTTGCTGTAGATCAAGATGTCATCAAAGAAGACCAAGATGAACTTTCTGGGATGTTCCTTGAAGATGGCATTCATTATGCTTTGGAAGGTAGCTGGTGAATTTGTCAATCCAAAGGGCATTACAGTAAACTCATAATGCCCTTCATGTGTTCTGAAGGAAGTTTTATGGATGTCTTCCTTGGCCGTTCTTACTTGATGGTACCCAGCTCTGAGGTCAAGTTTAGTGAAGATAGCTACTTCATGGAGCTCATCCAACAATTCTTCAATAATTGGAATGGGGTACTTGTTCTTTATGGTATAATCATTGAGACCCCTGTAGTCTATGCAAAACCTCGAAGTGTCATCCTTCTTTTTGACAAGGAGTACTGGTGAGGAAAAAAGACCGAAACTGGGTTGAATCACTCCACTTCGAAGCATCTCCTTGACTAACCTCTCAATCTCCTCCTTGTGTAGATGAGGGTATCTGTAAGGCCTCTTGCAAACTGGGTTGGTGCCAGTTAGAAGTGGTATATGGTGATCTTGTGCTCTTGGAGGGGGTAGAGTGGTTGGCTCTTTAAAGACTTCCTGGTATTGTTTGATGACTTGCTGAACTGGGTAGGGAATGATTGTGGTGTCTTCTTGTGAACTGATTGAGTACAATTGAGCAATGACCACTCCTTCATCTCCTTTACAATACTTTTGAAGATTGTGTATGTAAATACGTGTCACCCCCTTCCTGGGTTCTTGTGTGCCTTGAGTGTGATGGTTGCACCTTGGTGTTGAAATGTCATGGTTCTGGAGTTGAAATCCATGGATATGGGGCTTACCCTCCTGAATCACTGAACTCCCAACACAGCTTCACAGCCTCCAGTGTTAGAATCCTGAAGTCAACGAGGAATTGGTGGCCTTCTAACATGAGTGGCACAGCTTCACATAACCCTGAGCTCTCTATGATGCTTCCATCAGCCACTATAACTGGTAATTTCTTGGAGTATGCATTTTTTGGAGGGTAGTAACCCAGTTGAGTAGCCACCTTGGTGTCCATGAAGTTGTGTGTACTTCCTGTGTCCACTAAAATGCTTACTCTTCTTCCATTGACCACTCCTTGGACCCTGATAGTTTATGAGTTGCTTTGGCCATCCATGGCATGTAGAGAAACCATGGCATGTAAAGAAACCCCTGCAGTACAATCCAAAACTGTATTGTCCAACTCATGTGTGTCATTGGTAGAAACTTCCTCAACCTCAAGGAGGGGTGGAGGTTCTGGTTCATCCATGCCTTCTATAAGAAATAACTGTTTCTTCTTGCATCTGTGGCCTGGCTCATATTTGTCTTCACAAAAGAAACAAAGTCCTTTTGATTTCTTGTCTTGCAATTCTTCACTGCTGAGTCTTCTATAAGATGAGTAATTGTTGTTACCATTGTTCTTTTTGTCAAAATTGAACCCTTCTTTGGTTTTAGTGTTGGTTTGGCTGAATATGGGTGGTGAACTGTGTTTGGAAGTACTCTTTAAACTCCACTATAAGTCAGCTAAATGTACCTCTTGAAGCATGGCCAGACACTTGGCTTCAGATGATGTAACAGGTTTAGGCAATTTAACAACACTTTTGAAGTCTCTTTTCAGTCCACTAATGAAACTAGAAATGAAATATTGCTCATTTGAACCAGAGTGTCAAATTACTGTTGATACTCACTCACTGCACCAATTTGTTGCAGCTTACTAAATTCATCTGTCACATCCTCATGGCTAGGGTTTGCAAATTCATCACAAATTTTAGTGCTAAATGCAGCCCAAGAGATACCTTGTAGTTCTTCAATTTCTGCAGTGAATCAGCTATCATTCTCCTTCTAAATGAAGTGAAGCTAACACCAATTTTTGTTCCTCAGTTACTGAATGAAGTTGGAAGTAACGATCCATTTTAGTTAGCCAACCCCTAGGGTCCATTCCATTAAACCTAGGCACCTCAATTTTGGGTACTGGAAAACCCATACCAGTAAAATTTCTGAGTGGATTCACAGAGAAAGGGGTTTTCTCACCACTAACTTCTGGAGGAATTCTGTGGCCGCTAGCCTCTGTGGTGGACCAGTGACTGAGTATGCCGTCTCCTTCACTGGTGGAATCAACTGCTACCCCTTTCAATTTCTCCTTATTCCGGTCGCCGGCAAGTAGATTAAAGCTGTTGATCAATTTGTTAATTTTGTCGTCAAGCACATCAACCTTCCCAATTTCTGATCCATGTCCTGTAAATACGAACGGACCTCGTTAATTGAATCGGCGAGCTCCATGAGTTGTCGTTCCGCACGATCTAGCTGAGCTTCTTCTCCGGTGTTTGATTGCGCCATAGGTCTGGTAGTGGGCATACGCTGTGCCAAGAACCAGAGGGCTCTGATACCACTTGTTAGGAATTCAACAATGGATTTCGAAGAAGAACAAGAGAAGAAGATAATGGAATTGAGAATTCGCAGAAGGAAAGTGAAGAGAGAGAGATTGAAATTGATTATGAATAAAAACGTGAGAAGTTCTGCAACAAACTCTGCTCTTATGAGAGCAAGAGATCCTACAAATAAGGAAGGGCAAAATGGTCAAAGACCCTAAGTAACGCCCGTTACATGAAATGGACGGAAAGCTAACTAAACTGACGGGACGACATCGTCCGACTAAAACATTTAAAACCCAACGTTCAAGTAGATAGACGGCTGAGATTAGTAGATCTCCTTCCTCATCCGACGGTTGCTGCTATATTTAGAGTTACTGTTCATTTGGTAAGACTTATACCAAATGAACAGTGCAAAACCAATTTAAATTCCATTTCCAACACTGAGAATCATGACATACTCGTCGGATGGTTGAAGGGTTTGCCAAACTCTTGCTAGTAGTTTGAGTTTCTATTCATTCTTGATTGGTGATTATGTAATTTCTTTAAGACTAATGAATACACAATGGTGTACATTAGTGTTATTTTTACAGTTACGGATTTGGGTTATCTCAAGTTTATTCTCGCAATATAATACAATATTTGTAGTAATGGAAGACTAATGAATACACACTTTAGTGTACATTCGAGAACTAAGCTTGTCAAAATCTTCTCCATGACATTGTCGGTACATTTGCTGAAGACTAATTGAGTTTGTTTCACCTTAACAATTGGCAGCTTCTTACTTTTGTTGACTGAGATTGTATTACCTGTTACACTTCTGTTGTTTCGGTTCGTACACAGCAATAACATATTGTTAACTTACTTGGTGTGGTCATGCAGATAGTGATCGCTTCTGCTCCAGAATACTTGCTGAAAATCCCGTTCTTGACTACTCTAGGAAGGTGAGTTATTAGATTATTACGCTTAGCTAATTTTGGTCTCATTTTGATCTTTCCTTTGTCGTATTATCTTAACTGACCTCTGTTTTGTGAGCACCTGGTCTGCCTCTAACTCCATTCAACTACTACTTAAGTAACTTAGCTGGCATCGGCTTGTTCTTCTCCATTTCAGAAAATCTGTCATTTGTTGCCGTGGTTTGCTAGTACTCATTTATTTCTCAACTTGACTGATTGCATAAATTAATTTATCCTAGTAGTTTCTTACTAAACCAATAATCTCCATCTGGATTTGTACCAGTTCAGTTGTCAAGTTTTTGTTTGGTTTCGGCCCACACACTTTCTTGTGTTGTTATACCGTCCTCAACTTGTACAGCTACACAATCTGATATAGTTTTGCACTATGTACTGTTGTACCTTTCTGAATTATTCATTTTGGAAACTGAATCTTGACCTTTTCTCAACCATAATACTCTTTCGTCACCTCAACCACTCATTCCCCAAACACAATCAATCCCTCCAAGCCGCTCTTGAAATTTTCAACTATGAGCTAAGCTTATTAGTTGTTGTGGTCCATCGGGTAAAACACTAATGTCTAAGTATTGGATAAACTTCGAAAAGCATCTGTGTGGTTTGGCCCTGATCCCATAAAGCATACTGGCTCGTACTTGTGGTGTATAGGTATATTTTCAATATACAGTTTTCAATCCTTATAAATCTGTTAAATTTGATCTTTTGATCTTTTATTTTCATTCTGATGAAGACAAATTCAATTGATGTATAATACAACTTCAAATCTGCAACAACTTCAATACCCTCTTCTTCACCCCTATAGACTTACTTCCTCAAGTGCACCTGCATTTTGCCAATTTGCTGCACAACCATGGGAAGTAAATAATATGATGCCAGTACAATATGAATAGCTATGCTCGGTGGGTTGAACACTCGTTCTTATTACAGTTAGTCCAAGCGATTTAAGTGGACATTGCTATCAGGGCCGGCCCTGATGCTAGACAGATGAAGCATGGGCTTTAGGCCCCAAGTTGGCCAGGGCCACTAAGGGGTTTTAGAAGTTGGGAGTACTTTCGTAATTTTTCACCATAAATTTTCTAACCTAGATAGAGAAGCATAGCAGACTTCATCTCTTTACAAAAATCAAAGCATGCTTTTTTCGGAAATCTCGAGAGACAGCGGAAGGGGAATGTTAGACGGATCGTCCTATGCGCAGATCAAGAGAAATGTGCACTATTTTTTTTTGCGACAATCATAAATGGATATCGACTAATTCTGTCTTAATTCTCAATCCCTATCTTCCTCTGTCACTTCTTCTCTTCTTCTCTTTGTTTGGTCATCAATCGTCATCCTTGTTTCTGGTACTGAGCAATAACCTTCACCCCCTCCGGCATTCGCCTACATATTTTTTTAATAGGTAAGTTTACGGGCATAAATTCTTATCTTATTCAAACCCTAACATGATTGGTATAAGTGAATACATTGTTTCTTTGAAGGATAAACGAGTATTTTCAGCCATGATTTTTGCTATATGGTATTATTTATACATATTTGTGGATCGATGCCCAAACTATTTTGTTTTTTACATGTTTTGGAATTGCATTTGGAAATTACCCTTGTTAGAAAGGTAGTTGTATGTCGGTGTTTTTTGACTTGGCTTAGTTATTGTTATACTCTGAAACACACGCCCCTCGTTCAGCTCCTGCTTTAGGCCCTTGTGAGCCTAGGGCTGACCTTGATTACTAAACGTTTCCTTTCAGTTCCACACCACCCCCATTCTTCTTCTTTTTTACTTCTTATTATTATTGTTGATGTTGTTGTTGTTGTTACGAGAGGATTGCCCGTGACCGAGGGCACTACCCAAAAAACACGATTCATAATCGATTTTGCTGGAGGAGAAGATGAAAATGGCGTCCCCGGTAATTTTATATGATATCCATCAAGTCATGTTCTTACACACTTTTGATAATTACTTAAATTAAGAGGGTAAATTTTCAAGTAGTGGGTATTTAAGTAGTGGGGTAGTTAAGTGGGTGGTAGGTGAGATCTACGGGTCGGGGCTGATTTATTTTATCCAACTGTTTTACAGAATAGATTATTATTATTATTATTATTATTATTATTATTATTATTATTATTATTATTATTATTATTATTATTATTTTCTATGTGCAAAAGTTGCAATATTTATCGAGTACGTGCCATTGTCTAACCTTCTTATTTACGCCGCCCATCTTTTTGAGTGTTCTAGTTTTTCCTTGCCCATTTCTCGTAATCTTCTTGCCCCCACAACGACGAATTAAAACTGTTTATTTGAATATCTTAAATTCCCGATTACTGTCTTCTCTAGTAAAAGATTTTCAGTCAATAGAAGTTGTTATTTATGGATTGAGAGAAACAGTTATTTATGGATTGAGAGAGACGGAGAGACAGAATATATACATCATTTTCTTCGGTTGAACGGTTTATTTCTGAGTGTGCTAATACACCTTAATCTGCAGCTATACGTTATCCAGCTTAAAGAGGATGTGAATACAGAAGGATACAACAAGGTTGTTGCTAGATCTCGTTGCAAGAAGTTCATTGAAGATGCTTTTAAAAGGTGAAAGATGAACATCACATGAAATCTATTGAACTTCCTGTTGAGTGCCATAATCCTTTGCTCACCTTCCCAAATAAAATGATTTTGCAGGAATAGGAAGGACCTGGACTTCTGCATGACTGGTTTCTACGAGTTCAGTTGTTATCTTTCATATTACCAGTTCAAGACTTTGAAAAGTATATTCTATGTACTACTTGTTTCATTTGATGCGATATGCTCCTTTTAAATTCTTTTGGGTAATTAAGTTCATCTCTGTTTACTTTCTCAGGAAAAAGTGAAGTTGAGTTCATTGGACCAATTCCTCGACCTCGTCTGGTATGTGACGACTGAGAGATTGCGGAAGAAAGTGAAGACTAGTTGTGGGTTTTATCTATTATGTAATAAATTAAAAAAAAATTTACACGAAATGACTGATTTGACTTGGAAATTTTCAAGAGACTGGGATGGGTTCCCATGTGTATCGTATGCTCTGCTACTGGGCATTGTTTATATGCTTTGTAGTATTCTATTAAACTTTCGTGTCTGTGATGGGCTTGTTTGGGTATCTAGTCTAAGACGCTCCTTTGTGTACGATGTGTTTCTGTAGTTTTCAGCCTTGTTTTTGTAGTATGTAATTACGTACATGAGTAAGCGAGTCAATTTTCAGACTTTCGCCGATCAAAAGCATAGAGCATTGAACTAGCACCAGAATTGTCATGGTGCCCAACAGTGTCCCTCTAACTAGTGAGTCTGAAATCTTCAAAGGTGGATCTAAACATAGCATGAAATCTTCAAAGGTGGATCTAAACGTATCATGAAATCCTGAGTTCTCAGCACCTTCTCTTGTGAAAGCATCTGTCATCTGGTGGATGTACTTTACTTCACATTGAAACTCAGTAACAAGCATCTTGTAGTTGTGGTTGAACTGCATGTATGTAGTGGCTTGAATTCCCGATACGGCTTCAAGTTCATCATACTCAATACTGATCTCTTTTCGTCCATGTTGGCGAATCACGACAAGAACCCTAAAAATAGCCCAAAGCTCGGCTTCCAACACTGTTGCATAGCCGATGTTCACGTAGCAGCTAAGACGTAAAAATCTTCCCACATTTGTCCCCTCTTTTTCAAGTTTTCGATTCTTTTCCTGATGGAGAAGAATTCCAAGTTTCCAACTCATGATTGAATTATGGGTACAAATATGAAACAATCTCTTTTGTGAAGGCCTTGTAGATCTCCTACATTCTATCTAGCTCAATGTGCTTTTGGAGATGATCTTCCTCATTTTCTAAATGCGCCTACAGCCAACTTAGTTCTTTTTGTTCTTTTCAATATTTTTCTTTTCCTCAGGTTAAATCATTTGGAAATGGAAATGTGCATGTTCATGGAGATCTAAATTAATTTGCTTCTTGCATCAGTTAAACCGAATTTTATTGTAAAGAGATCCCAAGTCCAACATAATACCAAATTTCCTTTTCAAATTTGCTTTTAAAACTGCCCTGAAATTCTCCTCCGATTCTCTCACAGAAACTGCCCTAACTTCCTACAGGACTACTCACTGATCTCCTTGGGACTTGTCGGCGGATGCGCCCGTGAGTCCCTCCAATTCTCTGTCAATTGTTTTTGTTGGTATTTGAAGTGTGATGGGTTTATCACCAAACTATTGAGAGGACATGGCGGCGGTTGTTCCTAATGGCTTCCAACAAATATCGGTGATCAAGTCACCCTTTTTTTGTTTTATTCTAGTATTATTGTATTTTATCTTGGTTAGTTTGTACCGTCTATGTACGGTGTTGTACCGCTTAAACGCGGTGATGTTTCGCATTTGTGCGAATTTCTTCCGCCTTAGTGCGGCCTTATTCTGCCTGCCTACGTGCAATGTTTTTTTTTTTTTTTTTTTTTTTTTTTTTTTTTTTTTTTTTTTTTTTTGAAGAACATGATAATTACCATAGATTAAGCATAATACTTACAAACAAATTCATCAAAAGTAGATCAAGAACCACAAATCCTAGGGAGAAGCTACCAACGTCATGAAACATTACATAGATGAAAGAACATAACCAAACATTACCAAAACTAAATTTCAAAAAAAAAAAAAAAAAAACATTACCAAAACTAAACTGAAAGCTCCTAACCAGACCTAATAACCAGAGCCACAAAAGTCACTCCATGATATAGGGGATGATAGCATCAGAGGGCACCAAAGAAGGAGGCAAAGGAGGAGGGACTGCAGCACTTTCTGTGGATTGAAGAGGAACACCACCTTCAACTTGGAGAGAACCAAACTCAGAGACACCAACTGCTGGAACCTGATCTGGAGCACAAAGAGGAGGCTCAGAGGCCAAAGGAACCACATCAAGCACCTGCTGAACACTGGAACATGCTGCAAACTGATCACTAGCCTTTACCCAAGAGGGGGCACCATCAACTGAAGCAATCTTGACCAAAGCTGTTGAATCTGAGTGATAGAGGAAGATTTAATTAGTACTAGCAGATAAAATAATAAGCTCCACCAAATCCTAAGCAAGGTGAAGTATCTGATCCCCATTGATGCTAATTTTGTGAAAGATCATCTGGTTTCTAGATTTCCAGAGAGTCCAAATGATGGCAGGAAGCCAACACCAACGGGGATTATATATATAGGACGTTAACCCTTCCATACAAGGGGGACACACCAGACATACGCGGAAGCTCTGCCAAACCCCTGTCTCTCTCAGACAGTGCTACTGCCTTACTCTCTCCCTACACACAACCCAACACTTCCTGTGCCATTTTCTATTCTCTACCTTTGGTGTACACGAAGTTCTCTCTGCAGGATTCTCTTGTGCACATTTTGGTGAACCCGACGTGAAACTTACCATTGCAAGCAACCATGTCTCATGAGGATGATGTCATCCACGGAGACCACCTCGGGGGAGGAGGCCCGCCGTACTCCTACAGCTACCGGTGGAGCTCCGACGCTAGAAGCCTTGGACGCCACCATCCAGAATCAGGCGAAGGCTCTCAAAGCCCAATCTGCACAGCTAGAACGGATCATGGCTGTCTTGGGGACTCTCGCTCCAAACCCCGCACCAGCCATCGCCGTCTCTCAGGGAGGAGGAGCCTCCACCACTCAAGGATTGGGAGTGTCAACCACACCACCCAACCCCAACCTGTAAACTCCACCGGCGACTACGCAGCTACCCTCAATTCAGTGGCCAACAGCTCAAATGTTGCCTCTTGCTACTCATACTCCTCCACCTCCGGCTTTGGTACCTAATCCGGCCTCACAGTATCCCTTGCCTCCCCCAACGGCAATCTGGGGTAACGTGAATTCACAATATGTCCCTAGCCCTCCTGCGACGTATGTGTCGCCTCCGCCTGCGACAACCCCTCCTCCCGCTGCCGAGGGAAGTGCTCCGGAGTGTATGACGTCGCTGCAACGGCGCATAGACACTATTCTGGCTCACCAATCGTTCGCGGATACCATCATCCCGAAGCTTGACAACGATCCGCCTATTCCACGAGGGAAGTGATCCGCTATGATCTCGATTGTGGACCTTGAAGAGGTTGCGGAGGATGGTCTACCCATCATTGCCGAGATCCATGATGACGAGGACTACAACATAGACACGGAGGACGAACGCGCCGATCGAATGAAGGGATCGCATGGGTTCAGCAGGTTCTTCGATGAGATGAAATTCTCAGAGAAATGCCGCAAGGAGATGACAAAGGCGATCCCGAGGATAGCAGAAGATTACGAGGAGGATATCGTAGTCTCCAATGGAAAAGTTGTCAGGGCGTCTCGCTCTACAGAAAAGATCATAACCTTCTCCGCAAGCGACAAAAAGACAGATGCGAGCCATCAGAAGCCTCTGTATGTGACAGCCATCATCAATGGCGTGGAGTTCAAAAGAGCGTTCGTCGACGGAGGAGCAGCAGTTAACGTTGTTTTGCTCCATACTCTGAAGCTAGCGGGAATTCCAGAGCACAAGATTGCCAAGCGTCCATCCCCGCTGATGGGATTCGGAAGCGACTCCAGAATGACGATAGGATGGATCTGCCTGGGTGTCCAGATCGGCAAAATCAAGTGTTCAACAAAATTCTATGTCATAGATGCGAACACTACGTATCACATGATCATAGGCCGGGCCTGGATTCATCGCTTTGATGCTGTCCCTTCAACAGCTCGCCAAGTGATGAAAGCCATTTGGAATGACAGAATAGTAGAGATACCAGCTTCGACAAATCCTTTCAACATGGATGAAGCGCATCTCAGTGAGGCGGTGTGGTTCACCGAGATGGCAGATGAGCAAACACCGGGACCATTCAACCCCACTCCTTTGCCCCGATGGGAGGACATCAAAGATCAGTCACCCGCAGGAGTGATAGTGACAAGAGAGGATGCCAAGGAAAAGCCGTCTACGCGAGAAGAGGCGCCACGGATTGCCTACCAGCGAAAGAACGTGTACACTCTGAAAAGGATAGCAAAACATGATCCTGAAGGCAAGGAGATAGAGAGTTTCTACGCCAACGGGAAGAAATGCTATCGCATATGAAGGTGCGCGGGGGTGTCCTCACGCGAGCATGGGGATATCCCTGAGCAAATCAATCAAATTGAGCAAGTTTCAGAGACAGAAAAACCAATGCCAAGCACTCTAGAAGAGAAACTCAAAGAAGCACCCGAATGCATGGAAGACAAACCCAGACCACAAAAGCTGGAGCTGAAGGAGGTATTCCTAAGCCCGAACGAAGAAAAGAAGAGGCCAGTCTTTCTAAGTGCGGACCTCACAGGCGAAGAGGAGGAAATATTGCTACAACTCTTGACTGAATACAAAGACGTGTTCGCATGGGAATACGATGAGATGCCCGGTCTGGACACGAGCATCACAATGCATCGGTTGGATGTAATTCCAGGATCCAAACCGGTAAAGCAGAGCACAAGAAGCTTTAGGCCAGAGCTCAACGTGAAGATTAAGCAGGAAATCATCAAACTCCTGGATGCCAAATTCATAGAGCCAAATCACCATCCCACATGGTTGGCCAACATTGTGCCAATAGTAAAGAAGAATGGGCAACTTCGCATCTGTGTAGACTTCCGGGATCTTAATCGCTCCTGCCCCAAGGATGATTTTCCGCTCCTCAACATCGAATTACTTATCGATTCAACCGCGGGTCATCGCATGTTCAGCTTCATGGACGGCTTCAGTGGGTATAATCAGATCAAGATGGACCCCGAAGATGCACGAAAGACCGCATTCATAACCCCGGTGGGAGTATTCAACTATACGGTGATGCCCTTTGCCCTAAAAAACGCATGTGCGACTTACCAGCGAGCCATGATGGCCCTGTTCCACGACATGATGCACAAGGAAGTGGAATTCTACGTGGACGACCTAGTCGTCAAATCCAAGGAGGAAGCAGACCATCTGGGGGATTTGCGAAAAGTGTTCAACAGATGCACACACTTTCAATTAAAGATGAACCCCATGAAGTGCGCATTCGGAGTAACATCAGGGAAGTTCTTGGGATGTGTGGTACATCGTCAAGGAATCGAGCCTGATCCTGCGAAAGTATCGGCCATCACTAGCATGACTCCGCCGCATAACCAAAGTACCTTGAAAACCTTCTTGGGAAAGCTATCCTATATGCGAAGGTTCATCCCAGCTATCACCGAAATCACCTTCTGTTTCAGTGACCTTCTCAAGAAAGATGCTGTATACAACTGGACTGCAGAGCACGAGGCTGCGTTCGGGAAACTAAAGGAGCTGCTGACATCGTCAAAAGTGATGATCGCACCTCAGCTCGGATCACCGCTCTTGTTGTATCTGACGTCAACAAGGAGGTCTATAGGAGCACTCCTAGCTTAGGAGTACGAGGGTCGAGAAAGGCCCATCTACTACATCTCTCGCATCTTGCAGCCCGCAGAATCAAGGTACACGGACATCGAACGTCATTGCCTTGCTTTATTCTTTGTAATAGAGAAGTTGAGACACTATTTTGCTTCGCAAAAAGTGGTGGTGGTCACAAAGAGCGATCCTATACGGTATCTTCTGACTCACACCACTCCTAGGGGAAGATTGGCAAAGTGGTATATGACCATTTCCCAATATGACATCACATGCGTTCGGCCGCGGGCGATCAAATCGCAGGCGGTAACGGATTTGCTGGCGCAATTCCCTGATAACAGTCATGAGCCCGTGATTGAAGAAGAATTGGAGGGGCCTGAAATCTACGCAGTTGAGCTGCCCTATTGGACGCTCCATTTTGATGGCTCGTCAACAAGGAAAGGTGGAGGCATCGGAATAGTCTTGACCAAACCAGATGGATAGGTCATACAGATGTCCGCAAAGCTGGACTTCGCAGTCACCAACAATGAAGCGGAGTATGAGGCTCTCATCGCAGGCCTTCGCGCAGCAAAGGCATTAGAAGTAAGCAATTTGACGGTTATGGGGGACTCCAAGCTAATCGTCAAACAAGCCTCCGGCGATTATGGTTTGAAGGAGATAAACTTATTGCCCTACCGGACCTTGGTACAGAAATTGGTGCAACAGTTCTGCGACGTTTGGTATGAGCACAAACCCAGAGCGGACAATAGGCATGCTGATGCTTTAGCTACCTTAGGATCCAAGGTTAGTGCAGACAAATGTCCCGCGAGAATCTCGATTGAAGTGCGAACATCCTCGGCGTTGACAGAGGACGCGTGCGACGCTGAATGCACGGATGATGCGGACTGGAGAAATTCAATCTTTTGGGCCGTCGCAGAAGGCACGAGCAGCGAGAACTGGGCATCCACAAAGGGGTATTGCATACATGACAACACTCTCTGCTACAAGGGCCCTGGCGGAATACTCATGCGATGCGTCTCCGAGCAAGAGGGACAAGTGTTGTTAGATAAGATTCACCAACATGCTTGCGGGGAAAGTGAGGTGTCAATCTATCGGAAAGCCCAGAGGTATGGCATTCATTGGCCGGACATGTCAACGGCCGCAGCATTGATTCAAGGAAATTGCGAGAGTTGCGCACTGATCAAAGACTCTTTATCCATTTCTCTGATCGACGATGATGCGGATTGGAGGAAACCACTCTTTGACTTTCTCACCCAGGGTATTGTACCCGAGTCGAGAAAAGAAGCCGAGAAACTAAAGAGAAAAGCAACCCGATATGTGGTGCAAGAAAATCTGCTTTGGCAAAGGAGCCATGAAGGTAATTTGCTGCGATGTCTAGACAGCAAGGAAGCACAAGAAGTGATGGACCTTTCTCATCAGGTGGAACATCAGGGAGGTGCGAAATTATACAGACAACTCCTCTCGATTGGATACTTCTGGCCCACCATGGAGGCTGATTGCCGCACCAAAGTAAGACGCTGCCAGGAGTGTCAATTCAAAGGTAATCTAGTGCATGCTCCTGCCTTAGATCTACACGCGTTGGGAACACCATGGCCGTTTCATACATGGGCTCTGGATTTCGTCGGTCCCATTCGACCGACCTCGCACTGGAATCACTTCATTCTCACCGCGACCGAGTTGTTCACCAAGTGGGTAGAAGCAATACCACTGAAGACAGCAAATGCGCTAGTCGTGGTCCATTTCATCCAAGAAAGCATCATATGCAGGTTCGGAATTCCAAACACCGTTCTTTCGGATAATGGTACCCCCTTTGTCAATCGACATGTGGCTGCAAAGCTAGCAGAGTACAACATAAGACAGATATGCTCCACTCCATACTACCCGAAGGGGAATGGGCAAGCAGAAGCAACCAACAAGACGTTATTGAGAATTTTGAGCAAGATGGTCGCAGATGACCACAAGAAATGGGCTGATTCTTTGAGCATAGCCTTGTGGGCCTATCGGACTTCTCCAAGGACGCCCACAGGGGTCTCATTTCTTTTATGCTATGGAGCTGAAGCTGTGGTACCTGCTGAAGTAAAGATCAACTCTGCAAGGTTGGCTTTTCATGCATTATATGACAACCAACGCGATCATGACTTGGTCCTGTTAGAAGAGAAGCGGGAGCAAGCTAAAAGGACTAACAAACGATACCAAGAAAGGATCGCTCGTGCGTACAAAAAAACAGTCCAACGTCGAGATTTCGCAGTTGGAGATTTGGTCTTGCGCGCGTCTGACCATTGTATGCGAGAGGCAGCTCACCCAAAATTCGCAGCCAATTGGGAAGGACCCTTTGAAGTTACAAAAGTCTTTGATAGTGGCTACTGCAACATACGGAGGTTACATGGAACGACCTCAACTCCAAGCTCAGTCAACATGCGCTGGATTAAGAAGTATTATCCTTAACTTCTCTCATTATATGTGTTAGATTACAACGTCTGCTTTATGCTCTGTATTGCTATAACTCGTGCATCTTCTCTCCCGTATGAGAGAATTGTAATCTCATCTCTCCCATATGAGAGTATTTTATAATAAAAAGACTTCTCCCAGTAGCGAAAGCCTATCCGCCGTGATAGCAGCCTATGCGAATACGATCTTAAGTGATCTTCTAAAGTCTATCTGCCATGATAGCAGCCTATGCGAATATGATCTTAAGTGATATTTTAAGCCTATCCTCCATGATAGCAGCCTATGCGAATATGATCTTAAGTGATCTTTTAAAGACTATCTGCCACGATAGCAGCTCATGCGAATACGATCTTAAGTGATCTTGTAAAGCCTATCTGCCACGATAGCAGTCTATGCGAGTATGATCTTAAGTGATCTTTTAAGCCTATCTGCCATGATAGCAGCCTATGCGAGTATGATCTTAAATGATCTTTCAAGCCTATCTGCCACGATAGCAGCACTACACGAATGCGATCTTAAAATGATTCTTAAGTCTATCTGCCATAATAGCAGCATTATGTAAAATGATCTTAAGTGATCTATACAAGCCTATCTACCGAGATAGCACCCGTACTTGAGTCTATCTTAAGTAAATCTCAAGCCTATCTGCCAAGATAGCAAAGCTACGCAAATACGATCTGGAACGATCTAAAAACATATCTGCGAATCTATCCGACAGATAGCAAATCATGGCAACGATACAAAGTGTGAATACAGCACTATAGAGGGCGAAATTTGCCGACACGCATGCGAAATTGTAATTTGTTGTAACGAAAACAGCAAATCATACAAAGCGATTTATCATTATGAGTCAAGATGACTTACAATTTATCTGTCTAGATAGCAGCCTACAAGCGAAAAGGTCAGATCAAGCTAGTTACGCAGCCAACATGGCTTACAATGCATCTAAGTAGTGACTTACAAGCGGAAGTTACACATCGAGGGAATCCTAACTAGAAAAGGATCGACCTAACGGTCCTAGCAGAAGCTATGCGATACAACGATCTGCGACCAAAGATCTGGAGCAAGTAGGGTGTTCCTGCGAAAAGAACAGCCCGCCATGTCTACAAGACCTATGCGATGCTATGTTCAAGATCCCAGGATCTGACAAGGCCATTCTCTGGTCTTATGCCCAAGAGACGTGCCTGAGGAACCACCTGTTCCGGCGTATGCGGCTGTGAAGAACAGGAAAGCACAAACTCCTAGGGCAAGAGGCTCCTTGTCCACAGAGACGAGCACAATGGCGCGCCACCCTGAGCTCACGAACGTGGTGGCGAATGATCAACCTCCGGGCAAGCCAGAGGAGAAATCCGTCGTTCATTACGAGTCGGTAGCAAGGTCAGTACGGCGCTGCACCTCGCCGGGAGGCGGCCGGAAACATGACCTGCAAGCATAATAGACGAAGAAAATTCTTCGAGCAAGCATGAGGTATTATCTGTATCTTCTTTATGATAGTTATAAAGATCAATAAGCCTTGTAAAGCAGATCTTGGAAGCTATTTCTATGGCACAAAGCACAAACTCAGGTTTCACAACTTGAAGCTGCCATGAATCAACAAAATACAAGCGTTGAAGCCAAAAGTCGTAAGGACTCACGGCAAGCCACATTGTGGGATGAAGAACCCAAATAGCAAAAGGCGGGGTTTATATAGACCCTGTTGAGACTCTTCAGTTGCTGAGATGAGTCAGCAAAACTTGAAAAAGGGTAAGAGTCAATCACTTACGCCTTGAAAAGAGGTAACAATCAATTACCCTACTAAAGGCTACGACGATTCGGTTGCGTATCCTAATTAATGACGGATGGCCATGATACGGATGGACTTCCCAAGGAAAGCGTGCTTATCTAATGGGCAATTAGCGCGAAAATCAAGGCAGAATATCAATAGCTGACATCATAATTGATATGCACAGAGATATTCGAGTAAATCCCGGGAAGGGCAAAACAGGCACTCAAATTTTTTATTTTTTTTTGGAAAAAAAGGGGGGAGAAACCCTAGCAACATTACAGTAATGTGTTAGCATTTTTCTCGACACAGATTTGCTATTTTCTCAAAATAAGCCTTTGACCAGGGAGTCATTAGGAGTAAACTGACGCGACAAATTTTCCACTTGCTCCACTTCTTGCTTCAATTGCTCGTATTTGGCATTCATCTCATGGAAGAGCTTCACAGCCTCTTCAGCCTTCTGCTTTTGCTGCTCCACCTTCTGCTCCTCAGCTGCGAGGTTATGGTAGCCGCGCTTCAAATTCACGGTCGCGCGAATCTGGGTGACTCTTTTGACAAGAAACCCAAAGCCCAGCTTGCCTTGAACCTTGGCGAGAAGGTTTTGACACATGCCGAAAAGCAGCTCCGCGCTCTGAGGAGAAATGGTCGCAGGTGTGGCTGCGGATAGCTGCTCCAAAATCCAGATGGCTTCAGTAAAAAACAGCCTCCTGTCGAAAGGCCCTATCTTCAGAGACCTCACAAACGATTGAGGATAGGAGAGGCGCATCCGAACTAGCCAGTCCACGTCAGCTTGCTTCAACCCTAAAGAAATGTTAAACAAGTTAGACCATCAAACTTGCAAATGAAGAATGCAAGATGCGAACATCAAATCATGACATACCAGTTCCTTCAAGGATCTCGCGCAAAGACGGAATGCGCATTGCTGGGGTAGCCGAGGGCTGTCCTCCCTCCATTGCCCTTCTATCAGCTGCGAGCTCTAACTCTTCATAGTTGGTAGGAAGAGTATAAGCCGCATCAGGTGCGATTGCAGCCCCGACCTGCGAACTCCAAAAGTTCCACGCAGGAAGAGGTGCCGCATGCTCAGTCATTGCCGGGGGCGATAGCACCAGCAGCAGCCGTTTCTGTTTCAGCATGGGCATCTTCCTCCATCAACACGGTGTCAACTTCGGCATCATAAGAAAGTTCAACGACGTCCTCGAAGGGCTCTCCCGCATATTCAGCAGCTGCGACGGGCTTCTCGGTATGAGAACTCGGCACCGGGACATAGGATGCAGAAGGTTAACTCCTTTGTTCCAACATGGCTTCATCAGCGTTGCCTGCGATACAAGATACAATGATGTGAGGTAACTCGTATTGCATAATGTTTTATTATCTTTGGTAAGCTAAGAGCGAGCACCTCCACGCGAGGGTGGGATTGCAGCATCTTCGTCATATGCTAAGGACGTGGAACCTTGCCCTATTAATGTATCTTCATTAAGCATATCTTTAAGATGAGCGTGACCTGGGGTGCGAAGAAACCAGTCATGATTATGTTTGGGTTACTAAGCCTAGTTCACACATGTTACTAAGCCTTGTTTTGGTAAAGCTTGCTCGGATGCGCACAATTGAAGAAGACGATTGACAAGAGAGAACTGGTGATTGATTATCTGAATCTGCTCTTGAAGGCTTCCGGGTATCATTCACTTTAAGAGAAAGAAGTGATGCTTTACAACAATGGAGAGCACAGAGTATTTATCCAAAAACAATGAAGGGTTGCGTCCTTTCAGTAGTCGAATCGCAACCGTCACCGTCGAATCGCGCATTCTAGGGGTTTAGATCATAATGGCACGCACGGGGGCTGAATCTGCACTTATTTGAATTGGTGCGTGGCGGCGACGCGTACGTTGGTTCCTGCGCATGGAAGCCTATCCGGCTATGAGTCTTCACGCGCAGAAAGGGGGCTAATGTAGATAGTTCTTTCTGAGCAGACAGATCTTGGCCACGTGGCAATCATCTAGCACACCATATTGTGCTCCACACACACTGGATCACCAGCCGCGCTGATCCACGTGGGGGCTGCGAGACAGGGCCCTCGCATACCACTGCACGGGACTTGTAGGGACTTAGTGGTCTGGAGGCTAGAGTAAGTCCTATCGCGTGCGAGCCAAGCTCGCACGCGACCTTTAGTACCTGCTTTTGAGAGATTTATGGCACGAGCTCCATAAACCCGGTCAGTCCGGTCAAACCCGGTCAACCCCATAACGGTTCTGGTATACGCAGATAACGTGCTGTAACGGTCCCTATATACGCGGACGAACGTGCCGTTGTGGTTAAGCTAATTAAGCCGCCATTGATGGGCGCATTGTCCACACTACAACGGTCACATTCTCCGTTATATATAGGACGTTAACCCTTCCATACAAGGGGGACACACCAGACATACGCGGAAGCTCTGCCAAACCCCTGTCTCTCTCTCAGACAGTGCTACTGCCTTACTCTCTCCCTACACACAACCCAACACTTCCTGTGCCATTTTCTATTCTCTGCCTTTGATGTACACGAAGTTCTCTCTGCAGGATTCTCTTGTGCACACTCCACCAAATCCTAAGCAAGGTGAAGTATCTGATCCCCATTGATGCTAATTTTGTGAAAGATCATCTGGTTTCTAGATTTCCAGAGAGTCCAAATGATGGAAGGAAGGCAACACCAACGGGGATTATATTTCCATTCCTTCTTTTTTTGAGCCAACTCTTGATCCAGGATATAATGTCAAGAGTGGGGGAAAGGGGGATCATGATATGAGCCTTATGCCAGACCCCTTGAGCCCGTGGACAAAGGAGGAAAAGATGAGTAGTAGTTTCATTGCTAACATGAAAAAAATGGCAGATAGGGCTAATAGAAGAAACTCTAGCATGCAAAATATATAATGTAGGAAGGGAACTAGTGAGAATTCTCCAGATAAGACCTATAATTTGCTTTGGTAAACCAGATTTCCAAAGGAGAGACCAATTGAAGTTGTGACTAATAGATTTAAAATGTAAAGGAGAAGAAGATAAATTAGGAGAAGAATTATTGTAGTTAAGAAGATTATAAACTGAAGAAACTGAGAAAATGCCAGAAGAGGAGGCTTTCCAAAAGGGGACATCCTGCTGGTCAAAGAAGCCACAATCTTGTTCCATAATATTATAAGCTAACCATTGAGGAAAGAGTTGAGTAATAGTATGACTACACCATCTGCCACTTCCATCAATAGATGAGTCAAGTAATTGATCAACAGAGATAAAATCATGCCTTGAATCAGTGGAATTCAAAACTTCCTGTATAGAATCAGCAGGAACATCAGGTATCCATCCAGAGGATCTAATCATGATATCCTTCCCATTACCTATTTTCCAAGCCAATCCTTTTGAAAGAATGTATTTTCCTTTAGAGATGGTTCTCCAAGCAGTAGAAGAAGAGGAACCAGGTTTAATAGTACTAAAATGAGTTCTTTTGCAGTACTTAGCAGAGAAGTATTTAGAGAAAAGAGTAGTTTTAGAAGTGAGCATTCTCCAACTATTTTTAGCTACCATAGCATTATTAAAAGCAGAAATTTGTTTAAAACGCAAGCCCCTTCTATTAGTCTTGTTGCAAAGAAAGTTCCATGGAAGCCAATGTATACCTTTAGCAGAAGTATTTCCAAACCGTAAGAATTTTTCTAATAAAGAGGTGATGAGCTTACAAGTTTTATTAGGGAAGACACTAATGGACATGGGGTAAACTAAAAGACTATTCAGGACAACCTTAATGAGAACACATCTTCCTACAAAGTTTAACAGAAGCCCGTTCCAACCAGAGCATTTCTTGTAAACTTTACTAACTGTATCTGCTATGAGTTCTTTATTGTTTCCTTTTTTATTTAGGAAGACACCAAGATATTTTCCTAAGTGAGGCTTCTCAGTGACATTTAAAGCTTGAGTTAAAGTTTGTTTGTCGCTGTGAGAGCAATTAGGACTAAACACAATTGAAGTGTATTAATGTTAATATTTAAACCTGATTGTGTAGCATATGTGGTGAGCAAAGATTGAATATGAAGTCCTACACTTGGGGTAATTTGGAAAAAGATAAGAGTATCATCTGCAAATTGCAAATGAGTAAGCTCATCTCAACATGAGAAAGGAATTCCCGAAATAAGGCCTATATCATTAGCATGCTGTAGTGAGGCAGAAAAAACCCCAGCACAAAGGGAAAAAAGAAAGGGAGACAGTGGATCCCCTTGTCTCAATCCTCTATGAGGCTTAAAAAAGACAGAAGCTTCTCCATTAATAAGAACCTGGTAAGAAACTGTAGAGACACATTGTAGGATAAGATGAATGAAATGAGAAGGAAAATGCATCTGATGAAGAAGGGCTTCTAAGAAGTCCCATCTAACCCTATCAAAGGCTTTGGAAACATCCAAATTTAGAGCTCCTAACTTTTTATGATTGGGAGAATTGGCTTTATGGATGGTGTGAACTAGATCTTGAGCAATAAGTAAATTATCTTGGATAAGTCTTCCTGAAACAAAACCATTTTGATTGAAGAAAATGAGGGAAGGGAGAACTATTTTAAGTCTATTAACAAGTACTTTAGCAATAATCCTATAGATTACACTACATAAGATAATAGGTCTATGATCATTAGCAGAAACAGGATTATTTGTCTTAGGAAGAAGTACAATAATTGGTTTGTTGAATTCTTTCAGCAGATGACCAGAATTGAGAAAAGAGAGAATGGCTGAAGTAACCTGATTAGAAATGAAAGGCCATGCTTTCTGAAAGAAAATAGCATGCATCCCATCAGGGCCTGGAGCCTTAAGAGGGGATAGAGAAAAAACAGCAGTCTTTACTTCATTAGCAGTGAAAGGAGAGGTTAAGAAAGCTTGTTGATCAGTAGTTAAAGTTTTCTTAATATTAAAAAGGAATCAAAAGCAAAAAAATTGTTATTTTCTAAAATTAATTCAAGATATGTGGGTGAGGGCTCAGAGTAAATGTCTTTAAAATGATTAACAAAAACCATAGAGATTTGAAAAGGATCAGTTAAGACAATACCCTGATGGTTTTGTATAGATCGAATAGTATTAGTTTGTCTTCTAATTTTAGTATAGGCATGGAAAAATTTTGTATTTTTATTCCCATCTCCAAGCCAGGAACATCTAGCTCGTTGAGCCCAATAGGTTTCTTCACATTTTATAAAGTAAGTAATTCAGCTTTTTTCTGGAAGAAAACATTGCTAGAGAGGGGTAGATCATTTTGAAGATGACAAAGATCACTCTTGACTTGTTTAATCCTATTTATAATGTTAGGTTTATTATTAGCCCAAGTTATAAGGTTATGAAGAGTAATAAAAAGTTTTTTAGCAACTCTATAGCTAGGTGAACCAGGTATATGCAGGTTCCAAACATAACTAATCAGATAAAAAGTATCAATGCCTCAAATTTGGGATATCTGTACCCTACATGCAGTGGTGGTGGTACAAGATTGAGCAAAATTGGAGAATGATCAGAAACAGACATACCCAAGGTGGAGACAAAGAGGTCAGGAAAAAGATTTAGAAGAGCTAGATTACACCAGGCTCTATCTAATATTTGAAAGGTTGGGGTGGAGGAGGTTCTGTTATTGGACCAAGTAAACCAAGGTCCACTATTACGAACCTCAATCATATTCCATAAATTAATAAAATGAAGAAAGGATTTGGCTCCTCTGAGAGTAGAGGCTCCAGGGCCATCTTTATACCGATGAAAAACAACCTGATTAAAGTCCCCAATAAGAACAAGAGGTTCATTAAGAGGGAGAACATTATTAAATTCATTCCAAACATTATTTCTTTGTTCAAAGTAAGGGGAACCATACACTAATTTTCAATTAGTCTCTCAGATCCACTTTGAACTTGTTGTGGTTGCCAGGAGTTGTTGTCAAGGAAATCACATTACTTCTCTCACCCCCATCTTTACTCCCGAATGTTGGAGTTCAAAAGACATTTTCGTTGTCAACTGGTGGTGAAGACCGAGCGTCCCGCTGTTGTGAAGTTGTTTAAATCGACGATTGAAGACTGGTTATCCTTACAAGTCATTAGTGCATATCAACATGATCTTGTGGAATCATATATGAATATCGTTTATGTGATACAAGTAATGATACGGGTGATCAGTATCAATATTATCTATTTAGTTATTTATTAGTTAGAAGTTATTTAATTATTTATTCTGATTTATTATTTATTCAGTTAGCCCGCATGGTAGGCCCGTTAACTTAAGGTTAGGTTTATTTATTTATTTATTTATTTATTTAAGCATTGTAATGTTAGATTATTCATCATCAATCAATAAAGAAGTATTTCCTGGACTCTAGTCTATTCCTACTCTGTCTACTACTTTCGTCTCCTAAGTTCTTAAATTCTTCTCTTCTCAATTCTTCTAAATCTGTCCAATTCTCTCTTATCGATACTTTCTCTGTATCATTATGTTTCGTCCATCATTGTAAACTTTTTATTGATAATGATGAATTAGAATGGACGAGATTTGCAAAAAATAAAATAATAATAATAGTAATAATAATAATAATAATAATAATAATAATAATAATAATAATAATAATAATAATAATAATAATAATAATAATAATAATAATTTGCTTCTTGATCACTCTCTAAAGATGTGGTCATGATTCTCTACACTATCATGACAGTAATCACATTTTTCAGTAGTGGAAAGACGTCTTGCTCTCTTGACAGTAATCACAGTTGTCATATTTGGCAGTAGTTTAAAGATGAGTATTTGGCACTTTTAATTTTCAGAGAGTAAAAGACACTGACCACCTCTGAATTTAGGATTAAATTCACTCTGCTACCATGTGTTTTGGATAAAGACACTTTGCACCTTTTCTTGATGGAGACTAACGGTTGACTAACACAATGAGAGAAAAGACCATTTTACCCTTGACATGTTATAAAATTACCTCCTATATACTACCTCATCTCTCACTCACCTACATTTCTAACCATAATCCCTCTCTCTTACCCTCTTTCTCTCTTCCCCCTCAACAGCCACTGTCTTTTCTCTTTTCTCTCTTCTTCTACTTCGTATCTTTCTTATCCTCAATCTCTCTGTCGATTTGAAGATGAAGCAGAGGTGGTCGAACCACACCTCTGTTGGAATAGATGCCCCAGAGGCAATCGTAGATTTAGTATGAATATTGTTTTGGCTAGAATATTCATTTATTATATATTGTGATATTTAATATGATGGTCCTTAGATAAAATGTGTTTTTTATCTTAAATATCCATAGTCCACTATATTGATTAATAGGATGATCAAATATAGACTAGTATGTGGGTAGATTGGTATGGAGATATCAAGTATAACACATGGGTATGCATTAGGAGTAATGGCATACTGGATTGACCCACAACGAAAAGGATACATTAGATTATGTCAATTCACAATCGCTTTTTGTAGTGCTAATATATTTGCAATCCTTAGACTTGAAGTCACTAGATATTCTAGTTGTGGAATATTGCGCTTTGATGTTATCAAACGTTACACCGTAACTGGGTAATCATAAAGATGGCTATCGGGCGTGGTAGGAAACAAGCTTAGAGATCGTAGTGATGTAGATAAGATTTGTCCCTCCCACATAGTGGGGGTAAATATCCACGGCCACTCAAGGGATGAGGCTTATTGAATGTCTGGCCAGACTCAGATAAATCAATATGGAGATATTTATGTTATCTGCAAGCATAAGCATATTCCCAGGATCGAGGAACTATGGATTGGATATACGAGTGTGACTATTTATGTCTCGTGTCCAATCCGGATATGGAGACAAAGGGATAGTGCAATATAAGATATTGGGCACAAGAGGTTTGTCGGGATCACTGACTATTTCTATTAGTTGGGTGGCATGGATGTGTTGCTAGACACCGCTCCATGTTAGTAAGAGTTACTGCCAACTATATAGAAACCTATGGGGTCACACGTCAAATAGAGTAAAGCTAGATTTGGGATTAATTAATAATGATTAATTAATAGAAGGATCATTGTGCAACACCTTGCAAACTTAGTAGGACTAATTTGCATGGAAGAGAATAATTCTAGTTCATCTAGAATTAGGAAACTCTTTTATGGAAACAACAAGGAGTTGTTGGAGTATATAAAGGAGGCTCTAGCTACCTTCCCACCTAATGTTATTAGACATAACAAAGTGAGTGGGAGAGAGCAAAAGAGAGAGCAAGACAAGCTAGGCCGAAACCTAGCCCGTCCGCCCCCCTTTCCCGTCGGCTCCAAGAGGAGGCCGAATCCTCCTCTTGCCTTTTGTTGCTTTGATCTTCTTCCCTCTTCCTCCGGGTTCAAGCTAGCACTTGTTTGAAGGAAGAATCTAGATCTCACCTCTAGACGTGGATCGACCGTAGATACGAGGACATCATTCTTCGTGTGATCTCACAAATCAAAAGGTACACAATACTATGTCTCTTATCATGTTATGATATCTCCTCCTGGCGATCCGTGGTGGACTTTGAAGTAGGAATAAAAATTTTGTTATTCCGCTGCGTTACCTACGTCAAAACCCAACAGTGGTATCAGAGCCACAGGTCATAGAGCATAACATGATGTATGTGTTACAATTTCAGTTTACACACCGTTTTATCGTTTATTACGTGAAAACTAAAAATAATTGGCATAGTAGATGCAAAATTGAATTTGATTCAATAAAACAAGATCCAATTTAACATTGGATGTTAGAATTGGTGAGTTTAATCACATAAGATGTGTACAATTGGGTTCTTGAAAAATTAGGGTTCATGGGCACATGAATGAAAAGGAGTTTTCAATTATGGAAACAAATTTATGGAATTAAATCCATAAGGAAACAACCTTGCTTGGGCAACAAGGAAGAGGGAAGGAGGACTAGGGCCGAAACCCTAGCCGTCCGCCCCCTCCCTTGCGCGCCAAGCATCATTTTCTTTGTTCCACCTCCCTAGTTGTAAATAAATAAATTAGTTTATCTCTATTTCTTGCATTTTCTTTTCTTTTACCATTTTGTAGGTTGCTCTTGGAGGAGGACTTGTGCTTGGTGGCCAAGAAAGCTAAAATGAGGTCTATCTATCCCTTATCTCTTATATGAACTTGTATGCTCTTCCATCGTTCTCACACATTGAGGACAATGTGACATTTTAGTTGGGGGTGGGAAGTAGATTTTATTTGTTGCTTAAATGGTTACTAGCATGCTTTTTCTTCATTAGTAATTTACATGAAAAATACAAAAAAATGAAAAATTTGAAAAAAATCATAAAAATTAAAAAATTGAAAATTTTGAAAAAAATGTATGTGAACCTTTCATGAGAAGCATCACTCTTTTCCCGTGTCAAACCATATATTTTTTTTCTTTCTTTGGTAGTTTTATTTATTTAAACCTTTCATCTTGAGTCTAGATTTTATTTTCTTCTTTAATAGCTTTATTGAGTCTTAGAAAGTTTTAGTTGAGTCACTTATTATGAAAAAAAAAAAGAGTAAAAAAAAAAGAGTAAAAAAAATGAAAAATGAAAAAAATGAAAAAAAAAATGATGAGAAAAGTGAAAAGGGGGAATTTTGGAAAGCTAGATGTTTTCAAATAATGAAATCTTTTAGTCTATATTCTTTTTATTTTTGTTTTAATAAGGAATTCTTTGCTTATACACAATACATCTACGCCAATATCCCACATTCCGCGATTTCATGTGTTCTCACAAAGCGACACACTAAATTTACGTTTCATGTTTAAGTCCTTCAAGCTAAGTTGATCACATAAACTTTGACGTCTTACTAATTTTGATAAAGGGTGCATTTCTAAAGCTATTTGAACTTCACAAAAGATTTTTCTCTATTCGTTTTTGCGGTGGAAACTTGTACCCCATTGGAGTGGTGGTTACCAATGACACCCCATGCGATGTGTAAGAAATAGAGGGGTGTCCGGAGATAATGTTACGTCACCACCTAGATAGCTCCCTTGGTTTAGCTTAAAAAGCCCACTCGCTTGTATATTTCTCTATTTTGTTGTGGGTCTTGGAGAACCTTGTATTGGAGGTGAAAAAAAATGTGTGTTAATGCTATAAATCTCGAAAAAAATGATAAATTGTACCACCTCCCAAAAATCCACAAAAGGATCATACAAGCCCAAAACCACATCCCTCATTCTAAAACTTGTTTTTGTTCAAAGCTTTGGAGGTCCATCCTACATGGGTGCTTTTGAATAAGTATGAGAATGTCTAGTTTCTTGTGATCCTTATTTTTGAAGGCATACATTCTTGCGAATTGGACTTAATTTAACAAGTTTTGTGGATCGCATGAGTCACCTTCTACCAAACACCGCCCACATTTGTATGAGTATATGCTTAGACGTCCATAGGCTTCTTTCTCTATCTTCTTGGACTTTGAGAATTTATTTGAGGAGACATTTGTGCATTCTTATTCTCCCCCCCCCCAAAAAAATAAAAAAAAAATTATAAGATTAAAATGAGCTAGTAATCATTAGGATTTTATTTTCTTTGAGTTCTCACTTAGGATAGATAATGTGTGTGTGCGTTTTTATAAATATTTCAGTCTAGTTTAGAATTGAGTTAAGTCTTGTCTAGTTGAGTGTGTGTCTCTCATGATTGGTTCTTAAAAAAAATTTAAATATCGCTCTCTTTGCTCGAGGACGAGCAAAAGGCTAGTTGGGGGGTGTGTTAGCGACTTAAAATTGCATATTTTAGTATGTTAAGGAACTCTTCATAACTTGCTAATATGTGTAATTTAGCTATTTTATCTCTCTTTCTAGACTTATGCTTGTTGTCGTAGTTTTGGTTGTTTTCTCTCATTTTGTAGGCAAAGAAGTGATTTAGAACGCAAGGGGCTAGTTTTGAAAGCTTGAATGAGGAATTTGAATGCTTAATTTGAGGGAGTCAAGTGATAAAGAGGTTAAAGTTGAAGACAAAGCAACTAATTTGCAAGTTAAAGTGAAGATTTGAAGACCTATTTGAGAAGACAAGAGAAGAATATGGGGTCGTTATTGAAAATTTAGAAGAAAAGAGGTCAAAATGAGAGTCGAGGGTTGAAGTGGAGGGCAAATTAGAGAAGAACTTAACGGAAGTGGGGCTTAAGTGCAAGTTTTTATACGTTTTAATGGCAATTTTAAAGGATCCTTAACGGATTGGGGGAGTTTGTGCAGTTTTTCAAACCTTTTAAAGATGGATCTGGGGCCTTTTAAAACATTCCAGCAAGCTAGGGGGGAGCCGGGTGAAATAAAGGCGAACCAGCTCACCCCCAGCTCGCCTTCTCTCTCGGAACTCTCTCTCTCCCCGTCAAACACGCAGCAGCCTCCATGGAAGCTCTCCGAAGCTTCGAACCAGCTTCAAAACCGACCCAAATCTTCACCAAATTGGGTGAAAACGGTCCCAATCTCTTCCCTATCCGACCCTCTATCAAACCCACCTCTCCATTTAGCCTAAGAACGAAGAGACGAAAATGCCCCAATTGCTAGGGTTCTTGAGTGAGAGGACGAAATCAACGATGGGGAGCTTCTCATTGCAATTGGACGGTGGATAAGAGTTCTTGAAGGCCAAGAAACCCAGCTGGGAGGTCTATAGAAATGAAAGTTGAAGAAGAAATCAAAATCTCTTCTCTGACCCGTCGGAAACGACGCCTCCGTTTTGGGGTTTCTTTCTCCTCTCTCTCTCTCTCCGATTTCTCTAAGTTTATGGGTGTTCTTGACCCTCCTAAGGGCGAAGAACGGAGAAAGAGGAAGAGAGGGAGAGAGGAGGTAGTTTTCAGGTCATTTTCTGGGCGCTTTTGAGCTTTGTTTCGTGCTCTGTTCTTGAGCACTGTGTATGCTTTGCTGCTGCTGAGTTCTTGTTGTAGTAGCAGCAGCAGCTTGTTAGGGTTGTTCTTCATTAGTTGATAGTTTAGCTTGTGTTTTGGCTCTTTTCTTGTAGTTTTTATCAAGTGTTGAGGTTGAATTGGCAAAAACAAGTGTATGACATCAATTGTGATTCAAGTTTTGATTATTGAAAGTAAATTTCTCTCAATCTCTCTTGAGTTTCTTATATTGTTTAGCTAATTCAATTTGCTTGGGTGATTTGGGACTATCTAGTGTCTAAATCTCTCTATTGATTCAAGTTGAACTTCAAGGATGAATGGGTTGAATTGGGTTCACTTGAATACTTAGTGCAATGTTTGGATTTCTCTTGTTGAAGTATTTGATGCATTGAATAGGTAGATGTGCGAATACTTTTGACGTGTTTGATTTGAAGTTGCATTTGAGTGAGAGGAACTCATCAATCCTAACTTTGAGAAATCGAGTTCTAGTTAGGTGATTTGAGTGAGAATTTACAAATCTCATTTGTTGCTTGATCTTTCATGTGGAAACATCTATGTGTGTTTACATATGGTTGATGCTTGAAATACTTGAAATTTGGAGAATCTCATTTGAATAGCCTCTTTAGTGCTTGATTAGCGTGTTGGATTTACACACTTCTCTTGTCGCGAGTTGGATTGTATGAGCAATCACTTCTTGAGATACTTGTCTCGTGGATTGACACATGCAATGTGAGAACCGTGCTTGAATGTAAAAGGAGGATTGGTCACTAGAGAAACCGATGATCCCTAGCCCCTCATTACTTGGTATTTCGCTTATTTTCTTGAATTGTCGCTTTAGTAGTCATTTACTTTGTTCTCTAAGTCGTACTCTAAACTTGCTCCATCACATTTTGTGGTGGATTTGATAGCTTGGCAAGCTCTAAAGCCATTGAGAGAATTTGTTACTTGCTTAGTTAGTCGCTTACTTTAGTGATAGTAAGTCATTTTCTAAACCTCCTCTCCTTGTGGATTACTCCGGACTTACCGGATTATTACTTGAGACGATATCCTATACTTGGGATTTTGTCGAACAATAGCCAAGAGCATGGAGAAGAAGACCGGAGAACCAAAGGAGCCAAGAGACAAAGAAGACATCCCTAGGCGCGCAGCTATGGTGGAGCACCTGGAGATGAGCTCGGCACTTTAGGGCAATTGGATATTATCATTGGCTTGATAATATAATTAGTCTAGGGGCCATATCCATGCCACGTTTCTTTTATGTTTGTGGATGTTTATTATTCATGCCTTGCTATTTAATTTTGTGTGTATGGCGATACTAGCGAAAACAATAACAATATAATAATAAACAAGGTTGGTCTTTTATTGTAGATTGCCCAATCCAAATAAGTAGACCATGTAGAAAAGATCAACCAAAAAAATTAAAAGAAAATCCCTCAATTAAATATTGTGTTTTGCCTTCTCTTGCCAAAACACCCTTCATGATCAGGGTTTATTAAAATTCGGGCTTGCCAAAGCAAGGCGATTCTAATTTACCATGGTGTGTTGCGGACGACACAATCTAGTAATGTGTGTATGTTGAAGCAAGAGGTTGGACGCAACTAGGCAAGAATCAATTGGATTGATGAGCCTAGAGGCATGACAATTAGGTGTTATCCATGGGATAAAGAATAAAAGAGTTATTCACCTAATTGGACCAAGAGTTGCATGGGATGCAATTGGAATGGTTCCTACCTAAGTAACCTATTCTTGGGTGACTTGCCAAAGCAAGGTCAAGAAGAAGTGAAAAAGGGATCTTGGACCCACTAGAAAATATGATGATATTTTTTGCATTAATGGTGAGGGCTATTAATCTGAGAAAAATAGTGGGAGCTATATTTGATGATCTAGCCATTATTAAATATAGTTAAATTGTTCAAAATACTAAAATTGCACATTTCTCGATTTCTAGAATTCCAAATGGAAAACAACAACGCATCGACTTCATCCCTACGATCTGTCCTTGAGAAGGATAAACTGTCTGGAACAAATTTTCTTGACTGGTACAGAAACTTAAGGATTGTCCTTAAGCAAGAAAAGAAGCTGTACGTTTTGGACACTCAAATTCCAGAACCACCACAAGACGAGTCTCTTCTAGCGGAAGTGAGGGCACGTCAGAAACATATTGATGATTCTAATGACGTGACTTGCCTCATGCTTTGTACCATGACTCCTGAACTTCAGAAGCAGCATGAGAATATGGAAGCCTATGATATGATCATACACTTGAAATAATTGTTTCAGGAACAGGCTAGGCATGAGCGCTATGAGGTGTCTAAAGCATTATTCAAGAGTAGTCTTGCAGAGGGGAATCCAGTACGGCCTCATGTGCTCCGAATGATCGGGTACATAGAGATCCTTGAGAGACTGGGGTTCCTATTGGGACAAGATTTGGCTACTGATCTTGTCTTGCAATCGTTGCCTGGAAGTTATAATCAGTTCATCATGAACTATAATATGAACGAGATCAGTAAGACTCTGCCTGACTTATTGAATATGCTAAAGACAGCGGAACAGAGCGTCAATAAAGGCAAGGGCAAAGCCATAATGATGGTGCATAAGAAGTAGGGCAAGTCAGTTGCCTCTACTTCAAAAGGAAAGCGCAAGAAAGTTGCGAAATCCAAGGAAGCCCTAAAGCCTAGTGGAGGTGTGGCTAAGAGTGAGTGTCACTACTGCAGCCAGCCGGGTCACTGGAGGATGAATTGCCCTAAATATCTGGAGGATAAGAAGCTTGGAATACTGATTCCACCACCACCAGGTATTTATGTTATAGACGTTCTTTCTATTTCTTCATCTTGGGTATTGGATACCGGATGTGGTTCTCACATTTTTCGTAATGTGCAGGATTTGAAAAGAAGTAGAAGATTGAGTAAAGGGGAGATAGACCTGCGCGTCGGGAATGGAGCAAGAGTTGCTGCATTAGCTGTAGGCGTTTATGAGCTATCTTTGCCTTCAGGACTTATTTTAGAATTATAAGATTGCTATTATGTGCCTGCTATGAGCAGAAACATTATTTCCATTTCTTGTTTCGACGAGAAGGGTTTTTCTATTTCAATAAAGGACAAGTGTTGCTCCATTTATTTTGATAGTATGCACTATTGTAGTGCACATTTGTCTAATGGAATGTATATCCTTGATCTAAATAGTCCAATCTATAACATAAATACTAAAAGGATTAAAACTAATGATTTAAATCCTACATATCTATGGCACTGTCGTTTAGGCCATATAAATGAGAAACGCATATCTAGACTCCATAAGGATGGACTTCTAGACTCATTTGATTTAGAATCATATGATATGTGAATCTTGTTTATTAGGAAAAATGACAAAGTCCCCTTTCAATAAGAAAGGTGAAAGGACTAGTGAGTTATTGGCACTCATACATACCGATGTATGTGGACCATTCCCCACGCCTGCCAGAGGTGGTTACACCTACTTCATCACATTTACTGATGATTTCAGTAGATATGGATTTGTATACCTTATGAAGGCCAAATCCGAATCATTTGAATCGTTTAAAGAATTCAATAATGAAGTAGAGAAGCAACTTGGCAAAAGTATTAAGGCTCTACGATCGGATCGTGGAGGAGAATACTTAAGCCAAGAGTTTGATGATTATCTTAGAGAGTGTGGGATAGTATCCCATCTCACTCCACTCGGAACGCCTCAGTGTAATGGCGTGTCCGAGAGGAGGAATCGCACTCTATTAGATATGGTGCGATCTATGATGTCTCAAACAGGTCTTCCGATATCCTTTTGGGGACATGCTCTAATGACATTAGCTTTTACCATTAACCGCGTTCCATCCAAATCAGTCATGAAGACACCATATGAGATATGGACTGGGAAGCGTCCCATAGTGTCGTTTATGAGGATTTGGGGCTGCGATGTCTATGTAGAACGATTACAAACAGACAAGCTCGGGCCCAAAGCGGATAAGTGTAAATTTGTGGGATATCCTAAGGAAACTAAAGGATATTATCTCTACAATCCCATCGAGAACAAAGTGTTTGTTGCTCGGACCAGTGCGTTTCTAGAAAGAGAGTTTGTCTCTAAAGAAGCAAGTGGGAGGGCTGTAGAACTTGAAGAAATTCAAGAACCACAAATCACTGAACCGATGATGGAACATGAACAGGAACCACAAGTAGTTGTGGAAGAACCTGTTCAGGTGACACAGGAACTCCGTAGATCAGGGAGAGTGCGTCATGAGCCAGAGAGGTATGGACTTCTCGTGACTGAGCCCTATGACGTACCCCTCATAGATGATGAGCCTGCGACCTACGGAGAGGCCATGAAAGTCCCAAAATCTAAGGAGTGGCTAGAATCCATGAGATCCAAAATGGATTCCATGTACACCAACAAAGTATGAACTTTGGTGGAACCACCCGAAGGGCCTCGGCCCATAGGGTGCAAGTGGGTCTTCAAGAAGAAGACCGACATGGATGGAAAGGTAGTTGCCTTGAGGGGCGATTGGTAGCCAAAGGGTATAGACAGATTCATGGTATTGACTGTGATGAGACCTTTTCACCAGTCGCCATGACTAAATCGATTCGAATCCTACTTGCGATTGCAGCATACTATGACTATGAGATTTGGAAAATGGATGTCAAAACAGCGTTCCTTTATGGGAACCTCCTCGAGGATGTGTACATGACACAACCGGAGGGTTTTGAGGATCCGGAGAATGACAATAAAGTCTGTAAGCTGCAAAGATCCATTTATGGATTAAAGCAAGCTTCTAGGAGTTGGAATCGACGTTTTGATGACGCAGTCAAAGAGTTTGGCTTCATCAAGAACGAAGATGAGCCTTGTGTTTACAAGAAGGTTAGTGGGAGCTCTGTAGTATTTCTGGTCTTGTATGTGGATGACATACTAATCATTGGCAATGATATTCCTACTTTGCAATCTGTTAAAGATTGGCTAGGAAAGTGCTTTGCAATGAAGGAATTAGGAAACGCAGCCAATATACTTGGTATAAAGATCCATAGGGATAGATCTAAGAGGTTGCTCGGCCTAAGTCAAAGTACAGATATAGACAAGGTGTTGAAGAGGTTCAACATGCAAGATTCCAAGAAGGGATTCTTGCCCATGTCGCATGGAGTCACTCTTTCTAAGAATGACTGTCCCTCCGACTGGTATGCCTATAGATCTGGCGTGCCCTTCATGCTTTCGCTGCGCAAGAGGTTTTGTGAGCGGATCTCAAACATTTTCATCCGTTGGAATTTTGCACATCTTCACATCTCCTCAATCGATCATATCACGAATAAGATGGAATCTCCTAAGTACATGCTTTGATTTCTGGTGTGATCTTGGTTCCTTGGCCTGTGCGATTGCGTAAGAGTTGTCACATTACAACTCCATGAGATCCACGATGCTAGGGACCACACCGAGCTCAGTCATAAACTTATTTATCCAAACTGCCTCTTTTGCTGCTTCTGCAGCAGCAATGTACTCAGCTTCTGTTGTAGAATCAGCAACTGTCCCTTGCTTGGAACTCTTCTAGCTCACAGCTCCTCCATTCAGGCAAAACACGTATCCAGACTGCGATCAGTAGTCATCTTTTTTGATTTGGAAGCTTGCATCTTTGTAACCCTTTACACTTAGCTCTTCCTCACCTCCAAATATCAAGAACACATGATGTTCTTGACAAGAATCCAGTGACTCTCACCCGGATTGGACTGGTATTTGCTTACCATACTCAACGCGTATGATACGTCTGGTCTAGAACATAACATGGCGTACATGATGGATCCTATGGCCGAAGCATAAGGTATCCTACTCATGCGGTCCTTCTCAATCTCATTGGAGGGACATTCATTCTTAGAAAGAGTGACTCCATGCGACATGGGCAAGAGTCCCTTCTTGGAATCTTGCATGTTGAACCTCTTCAACACCTTGTCTATACATGTACTTTGACTTACGCCGAGCAACCTCTTAGATCTATTCCTATAGATCTTTATACCAAGTATATAGGCTGCGTCTCCTAAGTCCTTCATTGCAAAGCACTTTCCTAGCAAATCTTTAACATATTGCAAAGTAGGAATATCATTGCCAATGATTAGTACGTCATCCACATACAAGACCAGAAATACTACAGAGCTCCCACTAACCTTCTTGTAAACACAAGGCTCATTTTCGTTCTTGATGAAGCCAAACTCTTTGATTGCGTCATCAAAACATCTATTCCAACTCCTAGAAGCTAGCTTTAATCCATAAATGGATCTTTGCAGCTTACAGACTTTATTGGCATTCTCCGGATCCTCAAAACCCTCTGGTTGTGTCATGTACACATCCTCGAGGAGGTTCCCATAAAGGAACGCTGTTTTGACATCCATTTGCCAAATCTCATAGTCATAGTATGCTGCAATAGCAAGTAGGATTCGAATGGATTTAGTCATGGCGACTGGTGAAAAGGTCTCATTATAGTCAATACCATGAATCTGTCTATACCCTTTGGCTACCAATCGCCCCTTATAGGCAACTAACTTGCCATCCATGTCGGTCTTCTTCTTGAATACCCACTTGCACCCTATGGGCCGAGCCCCTTCGGGTGGTTCCACCAAAGTCCATACTTTGTTGGTGTACATGGAATCCATTTCGGATCTCATGGCTTCTAGCCACTCCTTAGAGTCTGGGCCTTTCATGGCCTCTCCGTAGGTCGCATGCTCATCATCTATGAGTGGTACGTCATCGGGCTCAGTCACGAGAAGTCCATACCTCTCTGGCTCATGACGCGCTCTCCCTGATCTACGGAGTTCCTGTGTCACCTGAACAGGTTCTTCCACAACTACTTGTGGTTCCTGTTCATGTTCCATCATCGGTTCAGTGATTTGTGGTTCTTGAATTTCTTCAAGTTCTACAGCCCTCCCACTTGCTTCTTTAGAGACAAACTCTCTTTCTAGAAACGCGCCGGTCCGAGAAACAAACACTTTGTTCCCAATGAGATTGTAGAAATAATATCGTTTAGTTTCCTTAGGATATCCCACAAATTTACACTTATCCGCTTTGGGCCCGAGCTTGTCTGTTTGTAAACGTTTTACATAGACATCGCAGCCCCAAATCCTCATAAACGACACTATGGGACGCTTCCCAGTCCATATCTCATATGGTGTCTTCATGACTGATTTGGATGGAACACGGTTAATGGTAAAAGCTGCCGTCATTAGAGCATGTCCCCAAAAGGATATCGGAAGATCTGTTTGAGACATCATAGATCGCACCATATCTAATAGAGTGCGATTCCTCCTCTCGGACACGCCATTCCACTGTGGCGTTCCGGGTGGAGTGAGATGGGATACTATCCCACACTCTCTAAGATAATCATCAAACTCTTGGCTTAAGTATTCTCCTCCACGATCCGATCGTAGAGCCTTAATACTTTTTCCAAGTTGCTTCTCCACTTCATTCTTGAATTCTTTAAACAATTCAAATGATTCGGATTTGGCCTTCATAAGGTATACAAATCCATATCTACTGAAATCATCAGTAAATGTGATGAAGTAGGTGTAACCACCTCTGGCAGGCGTGGGGAATGGTCCATATACATCGTTATGTATGAGTGCCAATAACTCACTAGTCCTTTCACCTTTCTTATTGAAAGGGGACTTTGTCATTTTTCCTAATAAACAAGATTCACATATCATATGATTCTAAATCAAATGAGTCTAGAAGTCCATCCTTATGGAGTCTAGATAAGTGTTTCTCATTTATATGGCCTAAACGACAGTGCCATAGATATGTAGGATTTAAATCATTAGTTTTAATCCTTTTAGTATTTATGTTATAGATTGGACTATTTAGATCAAGGATATACAATCCATTAGACAAATGTGCACTACAATAGTGCATACTATCAAAATAAATGGAGCAACACTTGTCCTTTATTTAAATATAAAAACCCTCCTCGTCCAAACAAGAAATGGAAATAATGTTTCTACTCATAGCAGGCACATAATAGCAATTGTGTAATTCTAAAATAAGTCCAGAAGGCAAAGATAGCTCATAGACGCCTACAGCTAATGCAGCAACTCTTGCTCCATTCCCGACGCGCAGGTCTATCTTTACTCAATCTTCTACTTCTTTTCAAATCCTGCACATTACGAAAAATGTGAGAACCACATCCGGTATCCAATACCCAAGATGAAGAAATAGAAAGATTGACGTCTATAACATAAATACCTGGTGGTGGTGGAATCACTATTCCAAGCTTCTTATCCTCCAGATATTTAAGGCAATTCCTCCTCCAGTGACCCGGCTGGCTGCATTAGTGACACTCACCCTTAGCCACGCCTCCACTAGGATTTAGGGCTTCCTTGGATTTCACAAATTTCTTGCGCTTTCATTTTTTAGTAGAGGCAACTGACTTGCCCTACTTCTTATGCACCATCATTATGGCTTTGCCCTTGCCTTTATTGACGCTCTGTTCCGCTGTCTTTAGCATGTTCAATAATTCAGGCAGAGTCTTACTGATCTCGTTCATATTATAGTTCATGATGAACTGATTATAACTGTCAGGCAACGATTGCAAGACAAGATCAGTAGCCAAATCTTGGCCCAATGGGTACCCCAATCTCTCAAGGTTCTCTATGTACCCGATCATTCGGAGCACATGAGGCCCTACGGGATTCCCCTCTGCAAGACTACTCTTGAATAGTGCTTTAGACACCTCATAGCGCTCATGCCTAGCCTGTTCCTGAAACAATAGTTTCAATTGTATGATCATATCATAGGCTTCCATATTCTCATGCTGCTTCTGAAGCTCAGGAGTCATGGTACAAAGCATGAGGCAAGTCACGTCATTAGAATCATCAAAATGTTTCTGACATGCCCTCACTTCCGCTAGAAGAGACTCGTCTTGTGGTGGTTCTGGAATTTGAGTGTCCAAGACGTACAGCTTCTTTTCTTGCTTAAGGACAATCCTTAAGTTTCTGTACCAGTCAAGAAAATTTGTTCCAGACAGTTTATCCTTCTCAAGGACAGATCGTAGGGATGAAGTCGATGCGTTGTTGTTTGCCATTTGGAATTCTACAAAACGAGAAATGTGAAATTTTAGTATTTTGAACAATTTAACTATATTTAATAATGGCTAGATCATCAAATATAGCTCCCAATGTTTTTCTCGGATTAATATCCCTCACCATTAATGCGAAAAATATCATCATATTTTCTAGTGGGTCCAAGATCCCTTTTTTACTTCTTCTTGAGCTTGCTTTGGCAAGTCACCCAAGAATAGGTTATTTAGGTAGGAACCATTCCAATTGCATCCCATGCAACTCTTGGTCCAATTAGGTGAATAACTCTTTTATTCTTTATCCCATGGATAACACCTAATTGTCATGCCTCTAGGCTCATCAATCCAATTGATTCTTTCCTAGTTGCGTCCAACCTCTTGCTTCAACATACACACATTACTAGCTTGTGTCGTCCGCAACACACCATGGTAAATTAAGATCGCCTTGCTTTGGCAAGCCGGAATTTTAATAAACCCTGATCATGAAGGGTGTTTTGGCAAGAGAAGGCAAAACGCAATATTTAATTGAGGGATTTCTTTTAATTTGTTTGGTTGATCTTATCAACATGGTCTACTTATTTGGATTGGGCAATCCACAATAAAAGACCAACCTTGTTTATTATTATCTTGTTATTGTTTTCGCTAGTATCGCCATACACACAAAATTAAATAACAAGGCATGAATAATAAACATCCACAAACATAAAAGAAACGTGGCATGGATATGGCCCTTAGACTAATTATATTATCAAGCCAATGATAATATCCAATTGCCCTAAAGTGCCGAGCTCATCTCCAGGTGCTCCACCATAACTGCGCGCCTAGGGATGTCTTCTTTGTCTCTTGGCTCCTTTGGTTCTCCGGTCTTCTTCTCCATGCTCTTGGCTATCATCTAAATATTTCTAATTCTAGCCTAACATCTAGAATCAAAAATAACAAAAGCCTCACATGTCGAGGAGAAAAAGACGACTCGCAGGCCGTAAAACCTAATTAATTATTACATTAATTTGATCAGCACGCAGGCAGTAAACCAAACCACAAAGCAATAAAAATCCACAATCCTAGGTTATATCCATCCACCATGCAACAAAGCACATAATACAGTTAAAACCAATTTTAACGCGCTTGTTCAATTATAATGAAATTGGGTAATTAGGGTTACAACGGTCCAAGGCGTTCAAGCCAACAAGGGGCCCGAACCCCTAGGACCGCCGCCGCCACAAGGCCGGCCGCCCCATTGACCCGCGGCCTTTGCTTGGCGCGCAAGGGAGGGGGAGGACGGCTAGGGTTTCGGCCCTAGTCCTCCTTCCCTCTTCCTTGTTGCCAAAGCAAGGTTGTTTCCTTATGTATTTAATTCCATAAATTTGTTTCCATAATTGAAAACTCCTTTTCAATCATGTGCCCATGAACTCTAATTTTTCAAGAACCCAATTGTACACATCTTATGTGATTAAACTCACCAATTCTAAAATCCAATGTTAAATTGGATCTTGTTTTATTGAATCAAATTCAATTTTGCATCGACGATGCCAATTATTCTCAGTTTTCGCGCAATAAACAATAAAACGGTGTGTAAACTGAAATCGTAACACATACATCATGTTATGCTCTACGACCTGTGGCTCTGATACCACTGTTGGGTTTTGACGTAGGTAACGCAGCGGAATAAAAAAAAATTAATTCCTACTTCAAAGCCCACCACGGATTGTCAGGAGGAGATATCATAACATGATAAGAGACATAGTATTGTGTGTAGGGTTTTGATTCATGGATCGCGCAAACGGAAGCATAATCAAACAATAGCCATGCAAAACCCTCCAAGGATCACAAGTCTAGATGCATAACGATAGTAAAGGTAAGAAATCATAAACACACCTTTGGGTTCTCCTTGATGACTTCAAACGCGAATAGTGTCACGTTATCTATAGTTGATCCACGCCTAGAGTTGATCCTAGATCTCCAATCTTCCTTGGTGCTAGCCCGGAATGAGAGGAGGGTGAAGGAATCACGCAAAACGAGGCAAAAGAAGGGGCTCGGCCCTCTTTTGGCGTCGGGGACGAGGGGGCGGCGGCAAGGGGGCGGCGTCCTCCTTGTTGCTTGCTCTCTCTCTCCTTTGTTCTCTCCCACTCTTGTTATGTTCTCTTTAGAGCATAAGTTATAAGGAAGGAAGGAAGGAGGGTCCTTTATATAGTCCAACAACTCCTTGTTAACTACCTAAAGGACTTATTCTAGTCCTACTAGAATTCAATTTAGTCCCTTCCTTGCAAATTAGTCCCTACTAAGTTTGCAAAGGTTTGCAAAGTGATCCTTCTAATTAATTAATCCAATTAATTAATTCCCAAATCTAGTACAACTCTATATAGCGTGTGACCCCATAGGTTCTATCTAGTTGGTAGCAACTATTTGCTAATATGGAGCGGTTTCTAGCAAAACATCCATTCTAGCCAACTAATAGAATAGTCATCTAGACAACCTTGTACAAGTAATTGTCTCATCCCTTTGCCCCCATATCCGGATTGGACACGAGACATACAAGTCACACTCGTATATCCAATCCCTAGTTTCTCGATCCATGGAATAGCCTTATTCGTGCAAATAACATCAATATCCCATATTGATTTATTTGAGTCTGGCCAGACATTCTATAAGCACTATCCTTCGAGTGGCCTCGGATATTTGCTCCCGTTATGTGGGAGGGGAAAATCCTCTCTACGTCCACTACGATCTCTAAGCTTGCTTCTCATTGTATCCAGTACACGCCTTTATAACTACCCAGTTACGGTGTAGCGTTTAACGCTACCAAAATCACAATGATCCACAACTAGAATATCTAGTGACCTCAAGTCTAAGGATGACAATACCATTGTACCCGAGAAGCACTTGTGACTTAACATAACATGTATGTAGCCTTCTTGGTGATGGGTCAATCCAGTGCAACATTCCGTAATGCACACCTATGTGTTGGATCGTGATATATCCATATCAATCCAACCCCATACTAGTCTATAAATGATTGTCCCATTTAATCATTATACTTGACTAGGGATATTTAAGATAAACAACACGATTGTAAATCTAAGGACTTCATTATATTAAATATCCAATAAATAATAAATGAATTTTCTAGCCAAATACAAATTCATACTAAACTAGATTGCCTCTAGGGCATCTATCCCAACAGTCTCCCACTTGCACTAGAGCCAATCTGGAGCATCTCGTATGCCCATACTCCTAGTGTGCCCTTCATGCTTCCACTGCGTGAGAGGCTTCGTAAGCGGGTCTGACAGATTATCATCTGTAGGAATCTTGCATATCCGAACGTCTCCTCTATCGATAATATCTCGAATCAGATGAAACTTCCTGAGCACATGCTTGGACTTCTGGTGCGATCTTGGTTCCTTTGATTGCGCGATCGCCCCAGTGTTGTCACAGAACAACTCCACTGGATCCGCAATGCTAGGGACCACACCAAGTTCAGAAACAAACTTTCTGATCCAAACAGCCTCCTTTGCTGCGCCATTTGCAGCAATGTACTCAGCCTCTGTTGTAGAATCAGCCACCGTCTCTTGCTTGGAACTCTTCCAGCTCACCGCTGCTCCATTCAGGCAAAACACATATCCCGACTGTGATCTAAAGTCATCTCTGTCGGTTTGGAAGCTTGCATCAGTGTAACCCCTTACACGCAACTCTTCCTCACCGCCAAACATCAAGAAAGCATCCTTAGTTCTTCTCAAGTACTTTAGGATGTTCTTGACAGCAATCCAGTGACTCTCACCCGGATTGGATTGGTATCTGCTTGTCATACTCAAGGCATATGACACATCTGGTCTAGTACATAACATGGCGTACATGATAGATCCTATGGCCGAGGCATAGGGAATCCTACTCATGCGCTCCTTCTCAATCTCATTGGAAGGACAACCACTCTTCGAAAGAGTGATTCCATGTGACATGGGCAAGAATCCCTTCTTGGAATCTTGCATGTTGAACCGTTTCAACACCTTGTCAATATATGTACTTTGACTTAGGCCTAGCAACCTTTTACATCTATCTCTATAGATCTTTATACCGAGTATATAGGCTGCTTCCCCTAAGTCTTTCATTGAGAAACACTTTCCTAGCCAATCTTTAACAGATTGCAGCATGGGAATGTCGTTTCCAATGAGTAGTATGTCATCCACATACAAGACCAGAAAAGCTACAGAGCTCCCACTAACCTTCTTGTAAACACAAGACTGATCTTCGTTTATGATGAAGCCAAACTCTTTGACCACTTCATCAAAACGTCGATTCCAACTCCTAGAAGCTTGCTTCAATCCATAAATGGATCGTTGCAGCTTACAGACTTTGTTGGCTTGCTTTGGATCCTCAAAACCCTCCGACTGTATCATATACACGTCCTCGAGGAGATTCCCATAAAGGAATGCTGTTTTGACATCCATCTGCCAAATCTCATAGTCGTAGTATGCTGCAATTGCAAGTAGGATTCGGATGGATTTGGTCATTGCGACTGGTGAAAAGGTTTCATCATAGTCAATACCATGAATCTGTCTGAATCCTTTAGCCACCAATCGGCCCTTATAGGTAATCACATTACCATCCATGTCGATCTTCTTCTTGAAGACCCACTTGCACCCTATGGGCCGCGCCCCGTCAGGTGGTTCCACCAAAGTCCATACTTTGTTGGTATACATGGATTCCATCTCGGATCTCATGGCTTCAAGCCACTTCTGCGAGTCTGGGCCATTCATGGCCTCCTCATAGGTAGTAGGCTCATAATCTATGAGCATCGTGTCACCGGAATCAGTCACGAGAAGTCCGTACCTCTCGGGTTCCTGGCGCACTCTACTAGATCTACGAAGCTCTTGTGTTACCTGAACAGGTGGATCCACAACTGCTTGTGATTCCTGTTCATGTTCCATAATCGGTTCAGTGATTTGTGGTTCTTGAACTTCTTCAAGTTCTACATTCCTCCCACTTGCTTCTTTAGAGACAAACTCTCTTTCTAGAAACACGCCGGTCCGAGCAACAAACACTTTGTTCTCGGTTGGATTGTAGAAGTAGTATCCCTTAGTTTCCTTAGGGTACCCCACAAACTTACACTTATCCGATTTAGGCCCTAGCTTGTATGATTGTAAACGTTTTACATAGACATCGCAGCCCCAAATCTTCATGAACGACAGTGTGGGACGCCTCCCACTCCACATCTCATATGGTGTCTTCATGACTGATTTAGATGGAACACGGTTAATGGTGAAAGCTGCACTTAATAGAGCGTAGCCCCAAAATGATAATGGAAGATCGGTTTGACACATCATAGACCGAACCATATCCAATAGGGTTCGATTCCTCCTCTCGGACACGCCATTCCATTGTGGCGTTCCGGGTGTAGTGAGTTGGGACACGATCCCACACTCTCTAAGATAGTCGTCAAACTCTTGGCTCAAGTACTCTCCTCCACGATCCGATCGTAGAGCCTTGATACTTTTGCCAAGTTGCTTCTTGTAGATACTGCTTTCTGACATGGTTAATCTTAGCCACGTGGCAACCATCCAGCACACCATATTGTGCTCCACACACACAGGATCACCAGCCGAGCTGATCCATGTGGGGGCTGCGAGACAGAGCCCTCGCATACCACTGCACGGGACTTGTAGGGATTTGTGGTTTGGAGGCTAGGGTAAGCCCTGTCGCGTGCGAGCCAAGCCCGCGCGCGACCTTTAGTAACTGTTTTGAGAGATCTATGGCACGAGCTCCCTAGACCCGGTCAATCCGGTCAAACCCGGTCAACCTCGTAACGGTTCCGGTACTCGCGCACCACGTGCTCTAACGGTTCCTATATACTCGGACGAACGTGCCGTTACGGTTAAGCTAATTAAGCCGCCATTAATGGGCGCATTAACTACACTACAACGGCCACGTTCTCCAGTATATATATATCGTTACTCTTTCCATACAAAGAGAACAACACTGCCATACGCGGAAGCTCTGCCAAACCTCTGTCTCTCTCTCAGACATTGCTACTGACTTACTCTCTCCCTACACACACCCCTATTCTTCCTGTGCGATCCCTGATCCACTACGTACGGTGTACACGGAGGTCTCCCTGCCGGAATTTCTTGTCCACATTTTGGTGAACCCGACGTGAACTTACCAGCAAAAGCAACCATGTCTCAGGAGGACGATGTCAGCAACCGATCGCCTTCCGCCGAAACTCCCTCAGGAGAAGAAGTCCGCCGTACTCCGACGACACCCGGCGAGGCACCGACTTTAGAGTCTTTGGACGCCACTGTCCAAAGTCAGGCAAAAGCTCTCAAGTCTCAATCTGCGCAATTAGAACGGATCTTGGCCGTTCTGGGCACCCTTGCGCCAAATCCTCCACCAGGTACCGCCACCCCTCAGGGAGGAGGAACCCCTACTGCTCCAGGATTGGGAGTATCGGCCACGCCTCCCAACCCTCATCTGCAGACTCCACCGTCGGCCGCGCAGCTGCCTTCGATCCAAGGATCAACAGCGCAAATGCTACCCCCTACCGCTCACGCCTCTCAGCCCACGGCTTTGGCGTCTAACCCAACTTTGCAGTACACTCTGCCTCCACCGGCGACCATATGGGGAAACGCGGGCGGTCAATACACTCCCAATCCTCCGGCGGCATATGTGTCGCCACCGCCTACGGCAACCCCTCCGCCAGCTACAGAGGGGAGCATTCCAGAATGCATGACGTCTTTGCAGAAGCGCGTGGACTCCATCTTGGCTCATCAGTCGCTCGCGGATACCATCATCCCGAAGCTAGACAACGATCCGCCCATTCCACGGGAGATCTATCTCATGCCTAACCCGGTGGGGTACAAGGCTCCTAAATGGGATAAGTTCGAGGACGTCAATGGAAACGCCCATGAGCATGTCATGCGTTTCATTGATGTCATGGGTCCGTATGGAGCTGATCCCAAACTGCTGATGCGAGAATTCCCAAAGACTCTTGGGAATGTAGCATACAAATGGTACCGGACACTGGAGGCCGGATCCGTGAAGACCTGGGACGACATGGTCCAGAAATTCTACACTAAGTTCTTCCAGATGGAGGAGAAGGTGACGATGATCCATCTCTCGCGGATGTATCAGAAACGCGAGGAGGATGGGATCACTTTCATCAAGAAATTCAGAGCGAAATCTCTGGAGTGCAAGGATCCCATGCTCGAAAGCCGACTCGTAGAGATATGCCTGCAGTGCATGCGAGATGAGTACAAGAGCATGCTAATCAATTTGCAAACACCCACGTTCTCAAAGCTCATCGAGTGCACGATGAACATCGAGCCCATCGTCGAGAGACAGAGAAAGAAGAGCGCTCCAGAACGACCTGCGAGCGGCACCACCTACAAGATCGGCAGATTCGGCTACAAGCGAGGACGCGAAGCTGAGGTCAACGCGGTTTCGCCTCAGAAACAAGCAAAAGCCGGAAACTTCGATGCACCGCCTCTGCCATGCTCGGTGGAGGAAGCAAGCGATCTCTGTAGACAGTGGCGTAAAGACGGCATCCTGCCACCGCTAGAGCAAAAACCCTCCAAGGAGATGACGAGGGACCCTAAGTGGTGCGAATACCACGGCAAGGTCATGCACCCCACAGCCGAGTGCAAGAAGCTCAGATTCGCGTTCGACCAGAAGATGAAGAACGGCGAACTCATCGTCAGCGACCACCGGAAGGATGTGCGCAACAACCCACTGCCTGCCCATACAGACTCGGGCTCAAAAGGCAAGGAGGTCGCCATGATCTCAATAGTGGACTTGGAAGAAGTCGCAGAGGATGGTCTACCCATCATTGCTGAAGTCCATGAAGAGGAAGACTATAGCATGGACACGGAAGATGAGCGTGCCGACCGCATGAAAGGGTCGCATGGCTTCAACAAATTCTTCGACGAGATGAACTTCTCCGAAAAATGCAGATCGGATATGACGAAGGCAATCTTAAGGATAGCGGAGGACTACGAAGAGGAACTTGTGGTCTCCAACGGGAAGGTCATCAGGGCGTCCCGTCCCACAGAAAAGATTATGACCTTTTCTGCCAGCGACAAGAAGACAGATGCGAGCCATCAGAGGCCCCTGTACGTGACCGCCATCATCAACGGCGTCGAATTCAAGCGAGCATTCGTCGATGGAGGAGCAGCGGTCAATGTTGTTCCACTCCACACGCTGAAGCTAGCAGGGATCCCCGAGCACAGAGTGGTCAAACGTCCATCCCCACTGGTGGGATTCGGAAGCGACTCTAGAATGACGATCGGATGGATCCGCCTAGGCGTTCAGATTGGCAAGATCAAGTGTTCGGCGAAGTTCTATGTCATAGACGCGAACACCACATATCACATGATCGTCGGTCGAGCCTGGATTCATCGCTTCGACGCAATCCCTTCCACGGCTCACCAGGTGATGAAAGCTATCTGGAACGACAGGATTGTCGAGATACCAGCCTCAACTAACCCGTTCAACTTGGACGAAGCGCATCTCAGCGAGGCGGTGTGGTTCACCGAGATGGCGGACGAGCAAACACCCGGACCATTCAACCCTACTCCTTTACCTCTCTGGGAGGACATCAAGGACCAGTCACCTGCAGGCGTGATGGTGACAAGGGGAGACACCGAAGAAAAGCCGCCTACCCACGAAGAGGCGCCGCGCATCGCATATCATCGCAAGAGTGTCTACACTCTGAAGAGGATCGCAAAGCATGACCCCGAGGGCAAGGAGATAGAGAGCTTCTACGCCAACGGGAAGAAATGCTATCGCATATGAAGGTGCGCGGGGACGTCCTCACACGGGCATGGGGATGTCCCTGGGCAAATCAATCAAATCGAGCAAGTTGCGCTCACAGAAGAGCCAACACAGGGCCCTCCAGAGGAGAAACTCAAAGAAGCCCCCGAATGCATGGAAGACAGGCCGCGACCACAAAAGCAAGAGCTAAAGGAGGTGTTCCTCAGCCCGAACGAGGAAAAGAAGAGGCCAGTCTTCCTGAGTGCGGACCTCACAAGCGAAGAGGAACAAGGGCTGCTACAGCTCCTAACTGAATACAAGGACGTATTCGCATGGGAATACGATGAAATGCCAGGTCTGGACACGAGCATCACCATGCACCGTTTAGACATCATCCCGGGGTCTAAACCGGTCAAGCAAAGCACCAGAAGTTTCAGGCCGGAGCTCAACGTCAAGATCAAGCAGGAGATCGTTAAACTCCTAAACGCCAAGTTCATAGAGCCAAATCACCATCCCACATGGTTGGCCAACATCGTGCCGGTAGTGAAGAAGAACGGACAGCTCCGCATCTGCGTGGACTTCCGCGATCTCAATCGCTTCTGCCCTAAGGACGATTTCCCACTGCCTAACATCGACTTACTTATCGATTCGACGGCAGGCCATCGCATGTTCAGTTTCATGGACGGTTTCAGCGGATACAATCAGATCAAAATGGATCCCGAAGATGCAAGGAAGACTGCATTCATCACTCCCGTCGGGGTATTTAACTATACGGTAATGCCGTTCGGTCTTAAGAACGCAGGTGCAACCTATCAGCGGGCTATGATGGCCCTATTCCACGACATGATGCACAAAGAGGTGGAATTCTATGTGGATGACTTAGTAGTCAAATCCAAATACGAAGCAGATCACCTTGCAGACCTGCGAAAGGTGTTCAACAGATGCAGAAGCTTTCAACTAAAAATGAACCCCATGAAATGCGCATTCGGCGTAACTTCGGGAAAGTTTTTGGGATGCGTGGTTCATCGCCAAGGGATCGAGCCTGACCCTGCGAAAGTGTCAGCCATCACCAGCATGACGCCACCTCACAACCAAAGCGCCTTGAAAACATTCTTGGGAAAATTGTCATATCTGCGGAGATTCATCCCAGCAATCGCCGAAATCACATGCTGTTTCAGCACTCTTCTCAAGAAGGACGCCGCGTACAACTGGGCTCCTGACCATGAAGTCGCATTCGAAAAGCTAAAGGAGATACTTACATCCCCAAAGATCATGATCGCGCCTCAACTGGGATCACCGCTGCTGCTATATCTTACATCAACAAGGAGATCTATAGGAGCACTCTTGGCTCAGGTGTATGAGGGCCAAGAGAGGCCTATCTATTACATCTCTCGCATTGTACAGCCTGCTGAGTCAAGGTACACAGACATCGAGCGTCACTGCCTTGCCTTATTCTTTGTGATAGAGAAGTTGAGACACTATTTTGCATCGCACAAAGTAGTGGTGGTCACCAAAAGCGACCCCATAAGATACTTGCTAACTCACACTACTCCGGGCGGGAGATTGGCGAAATGGTACATGACCATCTCTCAATACGATATTACATGCGTGAAGCCAAGGGCGATCAAGTCGCAGGCGGTAGCAGATCTGCTAGCGCAGTTTCCCGACAACAGCCACGAACCTGTGATCGAAGAAGAGCTCGAAGGCCCTGAAATCTACGCGATCGACGTGCCCTATTGGACCCTCCACTTCGACGGTTCGTCAACTAGAAAAGGTGGAGGCATTGGGATAGTCTTGACAAAGCCCGACGGGGAAGTCATACAGATGTCCGCAAAACTCAACTTCGCAGTCACGAACAACGAGGCGGAATACGAAGCTCTTATCGCGGGACTTCGTGCAGCAAAAGCTCTGGAAGTGAGCAACTTAACAGTCATGGGAGACTCCAAGCTGATTGTTAAGCAAGCCTCGGGCGAGTATGGTTTAAAGGAGATCAACCTCCTATCATACCGCACTCTAGTGCAAAAGCTGATGCAGCAATTCTGCGACGTGAAATACGAGCACAAACCCCGAGCGGACAACAGGCATGCAGACGCCTTAGCAACTCTGGGATCTAAGGTCAGCATAGACAAATGCCCCGCGAGGATTTCCACCGAAGTGCGAACATCGTCGGCATTAACAGAAGATGCGTGCGACGACGAACACATAGATGACGCAGATTGGCGAAAAGCAATCCTGCAAGCTATCGCGAAAGGCACCAGCAGCGAGAGCTGGGCACTCACGAAAGGATACTGCATCCACGACAATACCCTTTACTACAAGGGTCCTGGAGGGATACTCATGCGATGTGTCTCCGAGCAAGAGGGACAACAGCTGTTAGAAAAGATTCACCAACACGCTTGCGGAGAAAGCGAGGTGTCGATCTACAGGAAAGCTCAGAGATATGGCATTCATTGGCCGGACATGTCTACAGCCGCAGCCCTGATACAAGGGAAGTGCGAAAGTTGCGCACTGATCAAGGATTCTCTACTCGTCGCTCTAACCGACGACGACACGGACTGGAGGAAGCCATTGTTCGAATTCCTCACCAAGGGCACCGTGCCCGAATCGAGAAAAGAGGCAGACAAACTAAAGAGGAAAGCTTCTCGATACATGGTTCAGGAAAACCTGCTTTGGCGAAAAGGCCACGAGGGCAACTTGCTGCGATGCCTGGACGATAGGGAAGCACAAGAAGTCATGGACCTCTCTCATCAGGTGGAACACCAGGGAGGTGCGAAATTATGCAGGCAGCTCCTCTCAATCGGATACTTCTGGCCCACGATGGAGGTCGATTGCCGCACCAAAGTGCGACGCTGCCAAGAATGTCAATTCAAAGGGAACCTAGTGCACGCTCCCGCCGTGGACCTACATGCACTAGGAACGCCATGGCCATTTCACACATGGGCTTTGGACTTCATTGGCCCCATCCGACCAACGTCACATGGGAACCATTTCATTCTCACCGCAACTGAGCTGTTCACTAAATGGGTGGAAGCAATACCACTGAAGACGGCAAACGCGCTGGCTGTGGTCAACTTCATCCAGGAAAACATCGTATGCAGGTTCGGAATCCCGAATACTATTCTTTCAGATAACGGTACTCCTTTTGTTAATCGGCAGGTAGCCACGAAACTTGCGGAGTACAATATCAGGCAAATATGCTCTACTCCCTATTATCCAAAGGGAAACGGACAAGCCGAGGCGACTAACAAAACGCTGCTGAGAATTCTGAGCAAGATGGTCGCAGACGACCACAAGAAGTGGGCCGACTCTCTTAACATAGCTCTGTGGGCCTACAGGACCTCTCCAAGAACACCCACAGGGGCTTCGCCATTTCTATTACGTTATGGGGCCGAAGCTGTAGTACCTGCGGAGGTCAGAGTTAATTCGGCACGGCTGGCCTTCCATGCGCTTTATGAAAACCAACGCGATCATGATTTAGTCTTGCTGGAAGAAAAGCGAGAACAAGCCAAAAGGACTAACAAGCGATACCAAGAAAGAATCGCTCGCGCCTACAACAAGACAGTTCAGCGGCGAGATTTCGCAGTTGGCGACCTGGTCTTGCGCGCATCCGACCACTGCATGCGAGAAGCAACTCATCCGAAGTTCGCAGCCAATTGGGAAGGACCCTTCGAAGTCACAGAAGTCTTCGATAGTGGCTACTGCAGCATACGAAGGTTGCACGGCACAGCCTCAACTCCGAGCTCAGTCAACATGCGCTGGATCAAGAAGTACTATCCTTGACTCCTCTTATTTTATACGTTTTATGATAACGTTGCTTAATATCTCATGTGGCTACGATTAATGCAATCTCCCCTCCCATATGAGAGGATTGTAATTCTACCTCTTCCATATGAGAGCGATGTAATAAAAGAATTCTCCCAAATGAGAAGTTCATATTTCTAGCCGCTTATATTGCTCTATTTTATTTAAATATCTCCGTTAACAATGATTCATTCGCTGCAAACAGCAATTCATGCAAATGTGATCTTAATTGATCATCAAAGCCTATCCCCGCGATAGCAGCAAACGCAAATACGATCTTAATTGATCATCAAAGCCTATCTCTACGATAGCAGCAAACGCAAGTACGATCTTAACTGATCATCAAAAGCCTATCTCTACGATAGCAGCAAAACAAACACGATCTTAACTGATCATCAAAAGCCTATCTCTACGATAGCAGCGAACACAAATGCGATCTTAAGTGATCATTTAAAGCCTATCTCTTACGATAGCAGCTACCCGCAAAAGCGATCTTAAGTTGATCATCAAAGCCTATCTCATATGATGGCAAAAGCGATCTTAATTGATCATTGAAGCCTATCTCTTACGATAGCAGCCAAGTACAAAAGCGATCTTAAATTGATCATCAAAGCCTATCTCATATGATAGCAAACGCGATCTCAATCGATCATCTAAAGCCCATCTCCTACGATGGCAGCCACTACAAATGCGATCTTAATTGATCATCAAAGCCTATCTCATATGATAGCAAACGCGATCTCAATCGATCATCTAAAGCCCATCTCCTACGATGGCAGCCACTACAAATGCGATCTTAATTGATCATCAAAGCCTATCTCATATGATAGCAAACGCGATCTCAATCGATCATCTAAAGCCCATCTCCTACGATGGCAGCCACTACAAATGCGATCTTAATTGATCATCAAAGCCTATCTCATATGATAGCAAACGCGATCTCAATCGATCATTTAAAGCCTATCTCTTACGATAGCAGCCACTACAAATATGATCTTAAGTGATCACTAAAGCCTATCTCTTACGGTAGCAATCAAATGCAAATGCGATCTTAAGTGATCATCTAAAGCCTATCTCTTACGGTAGCAATCAAATGCAAATGCGATCTTAAGTGATCATCTAAAGCCTATCTCCCATGGTAGCAATCAAATGCAAATGCGATCTTAAGTGATCATTAAAGCCTATCTCTTGTGATAGCAGCCAAATGCAAATGCGATCTTAAGCGATCATTAAAGCCTATCTCTTACGATAGCAGCCCAAACACAAATGCGATCTTAAGTGATCATCCGAAGCCTATCTCTCACGATAGCAATCAAATACAAATACGATCTTAAGTGATCATTAAAGCCTATCTCTTGCGATAGCACCCAAGCGAAAACACGATCTTACATGATCATCCAAAGTCTATCTTTTGCGATAAGCAGTGAAGTACAAAATGATCTCAATCGATCATCTGAAGCCTATCTATCGAAGATAGCAAGTTCTACAGATGCGATCTTATAATGGTCTTCTTAAAGCCTATCTATTACGATAGCAATTTCTACGCAAAGTAATTTTGGTTAAGTACCCAAGCCCGTCTGTTATGATGACAACGCACGTGCAGAATCATTTTATTAGGTCTTCCAAAGATCTATCTGCTGTGATAACAGTTTATGCGCGAGACGATCTCGAACAGTTTTCTGATAAAGCCTATCTTCTATGATAGCAATTCGCACTGCTCAATGATCTTAATTGATCTGTGGAAAATTATCTGAAATGATAGCGAAAGTTGTGAACGTGATCTCATACGATTTACAACGACCAACTACAAGCCCATCCGTCAAGATGGCACAGCTGCGAAATTACGATCTCAAATGATCTAGCGAAACGTCTGCGAATTGACATCGCATATGAGAAATCATTACATGGAATTATGCAAGGCAAAACAAGCCGAAGCGCATGCGAAATTGTATTTTGTTGCAAAGAACAGATAGCACAAGAGCTATTTATCATTATGAGTCAAATGACTTACACTTTATCTATCTAGATAGCAGCTTACAAGCGAAAAGCTCGCATCTAACTACACAGCCAACATGGCTTGCAATACATTCGAAAAATGGCTGATCAGCCAACAGAGACACGGTACGGAAACCCGGACTGCAAAGAATGAACCGCCCTGGCTTCGAGCGCCGGCTACACGATGCCCAAATCTGTGGGTGACATCTGTAGCAAAGGGGATCTCGCTCTGAAAAGAGCCACATGAAACCATACGCTCGACATTCTGCTATCCGACAAGACCGTTGTCAGATAGGCTCCCCATAACATTTGCCCAAGGAGCCACCGGTTCCGGCAATCTACAGGCAAGCAGCAGCTCCAAAGGGCAAGGGCTCCTTGTAGACGGGGATGAACGCGACGGTTCATCACCCCGGGCTCACAAACATGAAAGTGACGGGTTCTTCTTCATTACTGCCGAAGAAGAATCACGCCGTTCATTACGAGACGGTAGTACGGTCACTATGGCGCTGCACCTCGCCACGAGGCGGCCGGAAACATGACCTGCACACATAATACACGAAGAAAATTCTTCGAACACACATGAGGTATTATCTGCATCCTCTCTGTGATGGTTATAAACAGCAATAAGCCTCATAAAGTGGATCTTGGAAACTATTTCTATAGCACAAAGCGCAAACTCAGGATTCAAGACTTGAAGTTGCCATGAATCAACGAAAAACAAGCGTTGAAGCCAGCAGTCGTAAGGACTCACGGCAAAGCACATGTTTGGGATGAAGAACCCAAATGGCAAAGACGGGGTTTATATAGGCCCTGTGGAGACTCTTCGTTTGCTTAAGATGAGTCAGCAAATTCAAAAAGAGGGTAAGTTCAATCACTTACGCCTTGAAAAGCGGTAACAATCAATTACCCTACTAAAGGCTACGACGATTCAGTTGCGTATCCTAATAAATGACGGATAGTCATGATTCGGATGGACTTCCCAACGGAAGCGTGCTTATCTGCCGAGAAATTAGCGCGAAAATCAAGCAAAGAATCAATTGCTGATGTCATAATTGGATATGCACAGAAAATGTCCAATCAAATCCCGAAAAGGGCAAAACGGGCAAACTCATTGTTTGTTGTCAAAAAAAAAAAGGGGGGAGAAACCCTAGCAACATTACATTAATGTTTCAAAGCATTACATTAATGTCTCAGCCATTTTCCGAACTTTTCAAAAATACGAAAAGTCAAAACAAATTTTTGACTAAGGAGTCCTGGGGCTCGAACTGCTCGATCAGCCTCTCCACTTGTTGCACTTCTTGCTTTAGCTGCTCGCACTTGGCATTCATTTCGTCATACAGCTTCAAAGCTTCATCAACCCTTTGCTTCTGCTGCTCCACCTTCTGCATCTCAGCTGCGAGATTCTGGTGCCCAAGATTCAAGGTTACAGCTGCGCGAATCAGTGTAACTCTGTCCTTGAGGAATTTCAAACCAAGTCTGCCTTGGACTTTGAGCACGAGATTTTGGCACATGCCACACAGCAATTCAGCACTCTGGGCCGAAATGGTCGCAGGTGTAGCCGCACATAGCTGTTCCAGTATCCAAATGGCTTCAGTAAGGAATAGCCTCCTGTCAAAAGGAACGATCTCCAGACACCTCACGAACGAGCGGGGGTATCTGAGGCGCATTCGAACCACCCAGTCTACATCGGTTTGCTTCAAACCTGAGACATCAAAAACGAGTTGTAATGTCAGAACTCGTAAGCAAATAATACGACGTGCGAATGGTAAATCTCTACTTACCAGTGCCTTCCAGAATTTGGTGAATAGAGGGAATGCGAGCCACCGGGTTGTTCGAAGACTGCCCTCGCTCCATGGCTCTCCTATCAGCTGCGAGCTCCAACCTCTCATAGTCAGGAGGAAGAGTGTAGGCCGCACCAGCTGCGACTACGTTCCCAACCTGCGAGCCCCAAATGCTCCACGCAGGAATAGGTGCTTCTGGCTCAGTCATTGCCGGAGGCACAGGAACAGCCGAAGTCGTTGGGCGAAAGACATTCTCAGGTGCGAAAACATGGGCATCACTTGTCCTTTCTTCCCCACCACCGGTACGGACACCTTCGTCCATCGGCACAGCATCAGCTTCGACACCATCGGAGAGTTCAATGACATCCTCGAGATGCTCACTTGCGTGTCCAGCAGCTGCGACGGGCTTCTCGGTATGGGAGCTCGAAATTGGAACATGGGACGCAGAAGTCTGGCTTCTCTGCTCCAGCTCAGGTTCCTCAGAATGACCTGCGATGTCAAAATGCGATAATATGAGGTAACTTGTGTTATAAGTTATTTCACTATCTTTGCTAAAGCTAAGAATAAGCACCTCCACGCGAAGGTGGGATTGAGGTATCCTCATCATACACTAGGGACGTGGAACCGTGCCCTATCAGTGTATCTTCACTAAGCAAATCTTTAAGAGAGGCGTGACCTGGAATGCGAATAAACCAGTCATGATCTTGCCTCAAGAGGCTACAGCCTAGCATGTGCATGTCACTCAAAATGATTACCTGAGGGTTCTCCGCATTTGCTTACCAACCAACGGCGAATGTCAGGCTTTGACACACCGTGCTTTAATGCACCCACAATTACATCTCTATAAGTAATTGCGAGATTGAAGATCTCACCTTTGTCGCCACCCGCGATCTCTGCGAAGTCCGCTTGGACTTGCTCTAGCTCTGCTGCATCCCCTCCGGGAACCTCATCTCCCTCCTCCACATGAGGAGCCACTTCTTCGGGAAGCTCGTCTTCCTCGCCAACTGGACGCACTAAGTCGTCGACATGCTGCTCTTCGAGGCTCCGCTGCTTCACACGCTCGAGTTCCTCTTCCTCTCGCTGCCTTCTTCTTTCAGCAGCTTCCGCGGCTGTCCTCCGGGACTCAGCAAGAACATCCTCGCTTATAGGATCATCTGAAATGCCAGAATGGGCATCTCTCTTTTGCCTCTTGGTCACAAGGCCACCAACGGCTTCATCATCATCATCTGCGAATACATTTTTGGTTCAAAGAAAAGAACTGTATGGAAGTTGTGATAAAGGACAAAGGGATGCGACGGAGGTACCTCCTGAAACTTCCTCGCGCATTACAACTGTTCCTTCTTCTTCCCCATTACTTGCCTGGGGCTCCTGCCTCTCTTCCTCTTCCTCTTGGTTGAATGGAACGAAGGTCTCGACTGCGAGATCTTTTCGCACTTTGCTGGGCATACGACCCTTGCCCTTGTCCTTGACAGAATGGGACCTCGCTGGGGGCGAGACTGGAGCACTCCTAGGGGAAGAAATCGTAATTCCCTTTTGCCTAGGTCTTTTCACTCTCGGCGCCGCAGTCGCTGGAGGGGACGGGTCATCTCTAGGAGGAGACGGAGCCGGAGGGTTGTCTATCAGCGAGTCAGCAAAAGTATTCATGGCTGCGCGAACCTTCGTTTCAACCTCGGCATCCATCCTCCATGCTAGCCGATACGACTCCCCCCTTCTTCTGGTCGCAACAATGGTATCCACCAGCGATTTGGAACGGTCACCAGCTGCGAACCTCCGCACATGACACTAGACAATACAGAACAAAAAACATCAGTGCAAGCAAATCAAAGAGCTCAAAGCACACAAGGAATTGCTTACCTCAGCAAACGCCTTGCTATATTTGACGACCTGCGTGTCACCTTTCCTGATGGCATCGACTTGTTCCTTCAGAATGAAATCGGGGCACAAATGATTCTCGCGGTCCAACAACGAGTAGCAACCGTACTCAGACTCGCTCAAACTGCAATTGGGACGAAACGGAAAAGAGTTTCTCTTGATCAAGGGGGCCCTTCCTGGCTGTGCCGCCGCCTCGGTCTCCCTCCTCGTTTGCTGGGCAAGCCAGTATGCGATCCAGTTCTGGGAATAACCACCCTTGCGAGTTCCCGCAGGCTGCTCGAAGGGAAGATTGCTCATGAGGACCGTCTTGCACTCTTTTGCCAGCAAGCGCTTGTAGCACCCTCTGACGATAGACTGGGGCCAGATTGATGGGGCCACCGCATCGAAACCAAACTGAGGAGAGACCCGAGTGGGGTCAACATCCACTGTAAGCCTTTCATATCGTGGCGCGAGCTCACGAATATGCTCTGCAAGTGCAGGAAGAGAACCTCGCAGACACCAGCAAAAGAACTCACGATAGCGCTCGTGGAAATGCGATCCCTTTTCAAAGAGAAGGTCTTCTGACAAGACCATGCCTTCGGAGGGGTATAGCTTCGGAAACCACCGCACATTCTCAACACGTGTGGCGTAAGGCCTGGCAGTGAACTCCCTTCGCTTGTCGCATATCAAGCTCCAAGTACACTTGGTGTTGCTTGCCCCAAACCATCTCGCAGCCCTTCCGCTGTTGAGAGCCTTCGTCTCGCCTGGGGGACACCACTTCTCAAGTGGGAGGGGAGTTGGAGCATAAGACGGCCAGCGCTCAAAAACCCACATTGTCAAAAAGCTGATATTGACAAAGGTCAGAACATCGAGACGGCCGCGCGATTCCTTCATCGCCAGAACCAGCTGATCCAGCCTGTAATATAGCGTGCCCAAGACCAAGGGTCCAAGTGCGACTCTCTGGCCGAGAGCGAGCCTCACTGCAAGTGGCAGCACATGGTAGAAGACCCCGTCATGGGGGTGACCATCAATCAGAAACCTCGACAGCCAAGCGCAGAGAAAGGCGCAAAGGGTCAAATGATAACCCTTGCCCTCTACGTAATTCTCGGCCTCCGGGTCCTCGCTCAAAAGCTTCTTAGTAATGCTGCTGCTCGCATAGTCTCGGAAGAAGTACTGCAACCACTTGTTCCAGGTATTCTTCGCGGACGTATCAACCAGCTGCCAGTACGGAAGAGGTTTTGTACTGGTCCACCGAGTGGAGATTTTCTTCACCTCTGCTAAGCACTCCTCCATCTGCGCGTACAAGGCTAATTCCGCAGATGTCCTTAAGTGACTCAAGGGGTCCACCTCACCCATGGGGGAAAGCTCATACAGCATTTGAACGTCCTCGAGCGTGGGGGCAGCCTCGAACTCAGCAAAGTGAAATGTGTGAGTCGCAGGCGAATAGCGGGACAGAAGGTCTAGAAGCATGGACTGATCCAACTTCACGGCAGCACCCTTCATAGCACGAACAGCGAAGAAAATGCCGGCTTCATCAAGAGTTTCGGCGTAATTACCCAACACGTGGTCAGTCCACTCATCCATATAGTCCAACTTCTGGACAAACGCCTGAGTAGAAATCGCAGTGTATGGGAAGTGCCCGTTCTCGATTCCCAATCGAACCACATCCTCGGAGCCAACTAACTCGAGCAAGGCTGAGTTAACTGGGCGAGTCAGTGTTAACAACTGCTCAACGGGAACAGGATCAGGCATCCTCTTCGCCTTCACCCTCGCGTGGTAAAAATCTTTCCCACCCAGAAAGGGGGCTTTTCGCCACAGAGACCGCGGAAGCTCCGGCATCTCTTCATCTTCCTTGACAGGTCTGGTTACTCTTGTTTTGGCCATTCCTGCGAAAGGGCAAAAAAAGGGGGGGAGAAATACCACACCAGTCAGTTTGAATTTTGAATTCGAGACTTATGCAAAGGAATGAAAACAGTTCCGGTGCCGATTTCAGAAATTGGGTAATTGCAAGATCCAATATCGTCGAAAGAGTAAAGCGAAGCGGGTTTAAAGATCAAAGCCTCTTCACAGATTTCATGGGTTTACAGATTCAACGCAGTTCAAGGCAAACGCCGGTACTTTAAAAGCAAAAAGTAAACGAGGCCAACCTTGTTTCCTTGAAGCCTGCTTGGATATGCACAGTTGAAGAATACGATTTGCAGTCTTGAACTGATGATTGATTATCTGGATCTGCTCTCGAAGATCTCCGGGTACCATTCACTTTAAGAGAAAGAAGTGATGCTCTGCAATAATGGGATACAAGGTATTTATCCAAAAGAATGAGGGGTTGCGTCCCTTCAATAGTCGAATCGCAACCGTCACCGTCGTGTCGCGCAATCACAGGACGGGCTGACGTCACGCCTAAAACCCTAAAGGTCAGACGGCACGACTCTAGGGGTTTTAGGTCATAATGACACGCACGGGGGCTGAACTTACCCGTATTTGAATTGGTGCGTGACGACGACGCGCATGTTGGTTTCCGCGCATGGAAGCCTATACAGCTACAAGCCTTCACGCGCAGAAAGGGGGCTAATGTAGATACTGCTTTCTGACATGGTTAATCTTAGCCACGTGGCAACCATCCAGCACACCATATTGTGCTCCACACACACAGGATCACCAGCCGAGCTGATCCATGTGGGGGCTGCGAGACAGAGCCCTCGCATACCACTGCACGGGACTTGTAGGGATTTGTGGTTTGGAGGCTAGGGTAAGCCCTGTCGCGTGCGAGCCAAGCCCGCGCGCGACCTTTAGTAACTGTTTTGAGAGATCTATGGCACGAGCTCCCTAGACCCGGTCAATCCGGTCAAACCCGGTCAACCTCGTAACGGTTCCGGTACTCGCGCACCACGTGCTCTAACGGTTCCTATATACTCGGACGAACGTGCCGTTACGGTTAAGCTAATTAAGCCGCCATTAATGGGCGCATTAACTACACTACAACGGCCACGTTCTCCAGTATATATATATCGTTACTCTTTCCATACAAAGAGAACAACACTGCCATACGCGGAAGCTCTGCCAAACCTCTGTCTCTCTCTCAGACATTGCTACTGACTTACTCTCTCCCTACACACACCCCTATTCTTCCTGTGCGATCCCTGATCCACTACGTACGGTGTACACGGAGGTCTCCCTGCCGGAATTTCTTGTCCACACTTCTCTACTTCATTCTTGAATTCTTTGAATACTTCAAAGGATTCTGATTTTGCCCTCATAAGGTACACAAATCCATATCTACTGTAATCATCAGTAAACGTAATGAAGTAGACATAACCACCCCTGGCAGGCGTGGCAAATGGCCCACACACATCGGTATGTATGAGCGCCAATTGCTCACTAGTCCTCTCTCCTTTCTTATTGAAAGGGGACTTTGTCATTTTTCCCAATAAACAAGCCTCACATGTCTCATATGATTCAAAATCAAATGAGTCTAGTAATCCATCCTTATGGAGTCTAGATACACGTTTCTCATTTATGTGGCCTAAACGACAATGCCATAAATAAGCAGGATTTAAATCATTTATTTTAATCCGCTTGGTATTAATGTTGTAGACAGGATTGCTTAGATCAAGGACATAAAGTCCATTAAATAATTGCGCACTAAAATAGTGAATATTATTCAAATAAAAGGAACAACAATTGTTCTTTATTGAAATAATAAAACCTTCCTTGTCCAAACAAGAAATAGAAATAATGTTTCTGCTCATAGCAGGCACAAAATAGCAATTATTTAATTCTAAAACTAATCCTGAAGGCAGAGATAGCTCGCACACGCCTATGGCCAACGCAGCAACCTTTGCTCCATTCCCAACGCGTAGATCTACCTCCCATTTAGCCAATCTTTTACTTCTCTTTAGATCCTGCATATTTCGACAAATATGAGATCCACATCCAGTATCTAATACCCATGATGTAGAGACAGTTAAATTGACATCTACAACAAAAATACCTGGTGGTGGTGGAATCACTATTCCAAGCCTCTTGTCCTCCAGATATTTTGGGCAATTCCTCCTCCAGTGTCCAGGTTGACTACAGTAGTGACATTCACCCTTAGTCACGACCTTGGCAACGCCACCAACAGGCTTAAGGGCTTGTTCCTTGGACTTGGCAACTGACTTGCCTTTACCCTTGGAGGAAGAGGCAAACTTTTTTTTTTGCCCTTTCCTTTATGCACCATCATAATGGCCTTGCCCTTACCCTTGTTGATGCTCTGTTCAGCCGTCCTCAACATGTTGAGCAAATCTGGCAGTGGTTTAACGATCTCGTTCATGTTATAGTTCATAATGAACTGTCCATAACTCTCGGGCAACGATTGCAACACGAGATCGTTTGCTAAATCTTGGCCGACCGGGAACCCAAGCCGGGCGAGATTCTCCAAGTACCCGATCATTCGGAGTACATGGGGTCCCACCGGGTTCCCTTCTGCCAGATGACATTTGAACAGTGCCTTTGAGACCTCATACCTCTCTACCCTCGCCTGCTCTTGGAAGAGCTGCTTTAGATGTTCGATCATATCGACAGCATTCATGTTCTCATGTTGCTTCTGAAGCTCAGAGGTCATGGTGCAAAGCATTAGGCAGGCCGCATCATTAGCGTCATCAACACGCTTTTGATACGCCTTTAAGGCAGCAGGTGTCTGGTTCTCTGGACCTTCTGGGACTTGCTCCTCTATTGCGTACAGTTTCTTCTCTTGCTTGAGAACAATTCTCAAGTTTCTGTACCAATCAAGAAAGTTGGTTCCAGAGAGCTTGTCCTTCTCAAGGACAGATCGTAGGGAATGTTGTGAACTCGATGAGTTGTTTGCCATTTGGAATTCTACAAAAGGAAAATACGCAAGTTTTAGTATTTGTGAATTTTTGACTATATTTAATAATGGCTAGTTTATTAAATATAGCTCCCACTATTTTTCTACGGATTAATAACCCTCAAGATATTAATGCGGAAAATATCCTTATATTTTCTAGTGGGCCAAGATCCATCTTTTTCATCTCCTTATGAGCTTGCTTTGGCAAGTCACCCATAATTCGACTACTTCTTAGGTAGGAACAATTCCAATTGCATCCCACATGCAACTCTTGGTTCAATTGGGCAAATAACTCCTTATTTATCCATCCATATGGATAATCCCAATTGATTGCCTCTAGGTTTCTTAATCAAATTAATAGCCTAGTTGTGCTCAACCTCTTATCTAAACAATTGCACATTGTTACGTGCCATCGCATTCCATCATTATGAACCAAGTCGCCATGCTTTGGCACGCACGAGCTTGATAAATAATGATGATAATGAGTGTTTAAATAACGAGAAGGCAAGAACACAATATTGAATTTTGAGGGATTTTTAAATTCAATTTTAATTATTTTGTTGATCAATATCAACTAATCTATCTATTTGAGTTTGGGCACAACTCCAAATAATAGATCCGGGTTGTCTAATTATCTTATTATCCTAATTGCATGCATCATCCATACACCAACCACACAAATAATAAGACAATAAATAAACAACCACAAAACAAAAATTAAACGTGATGTGGATATGGCCTTTTCTAGACTAAGATAATTCCAAGCCAATGGAATTATCTATGAACCCTAAGCAAACACATCTCCATGCGTCTTGGTCTTTTGGTCCATCCTTCATAGTCATGTGGAATGCTCCATGCTCCATGCTCCATCTTTTGCGGCTTCTTTGGCTTTGGGCTTCTTTTCTTCAATCTTGGCTAATAATCTACTTTATCTAGCACTAGCTAATATCTATACTAAATAAAATAAATCTCACAAGTTGAGAAAAAAAATGGCACGCAGGCCATAAAACCCTAATTAATTATTACAATTAATTGATCAGCTCGCAGGCCGTAAAACCAAACCACAAAATTAAACATCCACATCAAACCACATCCTAAGGCCATATCCAATCACCATGCGAATTGCACATAAACAGTTAAAATCCAATTTTAACGCGCTTGGTCAATTTTAATTGATTTTAGGATTTCTAGGGTTAAAACGGTCCATGGGCCCAACAATCCAATTGCCCGGGCCCAAACAAAGTGAACCATAAGGCCCTAGGGCCGGCCCAGCCCAAAACCCGCAAGCTAGGCCCGCGGGTTAGGGCCGCCCGGCCCCTTAGGGCGCCAATCTTGGGCGGCAAGCAAGGGGGCGGTCCCCTAGGGGGCCGAACCTCCTTGTGGAGGTTGTTTCCAAAACAACCTCCTTGCTTGGAGCCCAAGTTTGGTTGTTTCCTTGTTTTGGGAGAACTCCTTCTTCCCCAAGGATGCCCAAACCCTAGATCTAAGATCCTAAAATTTCTCAAACTCACCAATTCATGCATCCAATGCAATAATTGGGTCTTGTTGTGATTAATTCTTTGACAAATTGCATCCAATGCTTGATTTGTCTTGTTTTACGCGATGAACAACAAATTAAGGTGTAAAACAACAAGAATGTAACACATAAACTACGTTTATACTCTATGACATGTGGCTCTGATACCACTGTAGGGTTTTGATTCATGGATCGCGCAAACGGAAGCATAATCAAACAATAGCCATGCAAAACCCTCCAAGGATCACAAGTCTAGATGCATAACGATAGTAAAGGTAAGAAATCATAAACACACCTTTGGGTTCTCCTTGATGACTTCAAACGCGAATAGTGTCACGTTCTCTATAGTTGATCCACGCCTAGAGTTGATCCTAGATCTCCAATCTTCCTTGGTGCTAGCCCGGAATGAGAGGAGGGTGAAGGAATCACGCAAAACGAGGCAAAAGAAGGGGCTCGGCCCTCTTTTGGCGTCGGGGACGAGGGGGCGGCGTCCTCCTTGTTGCTTGCTCTCTCTCTCCTTTGTTCTCTCCCACTCTTGTTATGTTCTCTTTAGAGCATAAGTTATAAGGAAGGAAGGAAGGAGGGTCCTTTATATAGTCCAACAACTCCTTGTTAACTACCTAAAGGACTTATTCTAGTCCTACTAGAATTCAATTTAGTCCCTTCCTTGCAAATTAGTCCCTACTAAGTTTGCAAGGGTTTGCAAAGTGATCCTTCTAATTAATTAATCCAATTAATTAATTCCCAAATCTAGTACAACTCTATATAGCGTGTGACCCCATAGGTTCTATCTAGTTGGTAGCAACTATTTGCTAATATGGAGCGGTTTCTAGCAAAACATCCATTCTAGCCAACTAATAGAATAGTCATCTAGACAACCTTGTACAAGTAATTGTCTCATCCCTTTGCCCCCATATCCGGATTGGACACGAGACATACAAGTCACACTCGTATATCCAATCCCTAGTTTCTCGATCCATGGAATAGCCTTATTCGTGCAAATAACATCAATATCCCATATTGATTTATTTGAGTCTGGCCAGACATTCTATAAGCACTATCCTTCGAGTGGCCTCGGATATTTGCTCCCGTTATGTGGGAGGGGCAAATCCTCTCTACGTCCACTACGATCTCTAAGCTTGCTTCTCATTGTATCCAGTACACGCCTTTATAACTACCCAGTTACGGTGTAGCGTTTAACGCTACCAAAATCACAATGATCCACAACTAGAATATCTAGTGACCTCAAGTCTAAGGATGACAATACCATTGTACCCGAGAAGCACTTGTGACTTAACATAACATGTATGTAGCCTTCTTGGTGATGGGTCAATCCAGTGCAACATTCCGTAATGCACACCTATGTGTTGGATCGTGATATCTCCATATCAATCCAACCCCATACTAGTCTATAAATGATTGTCCCATTTAATCATTATACTTGACTAGGGATATTTAAGATAAACAACACGATTGTAAATCTAAGGACTTCATTATATTAAATATCCAATAAATAATAAATGAATTTTCTAGCCAAATACAAATTCATACTAAACTAGATTGCCTCTAGGGCATCTATCCCAACATTGTGTGCCTTTTGATTTGTGAGATCACACGAAGAATGATGTCCTCGTCTCTACGGTTGATCCACGTCTAGAGGTGAGATCTAGATTCTTCCTTCAAACAAGTGCTAGCTTGAACCCGGAGGAAGAGGGAAGAAGATCAAAGCAACAAAAGGCAAGAGGAGGTTTCGGTCTCCTCTTGGAGCCGACGGAAAGGGGGGCGCACGGGCTAGGTTTCGGCCTAGCTTGTCTTGCTCTCTCTTTTTATCTCTCCCACTCACTTTGTTATGTCTAATAACATTAAGTGGGAAGGTAGCTAGAGCCTCCTTTATATACTCCAACAACTCCTTGTTGTTTCCATAAAAGAGTTTCCTAATTCTAGATGAACTAGAATTATTCCCTTCCATGCAAATTAGTCCTACTAAGTTTGCAAGGTGTAGCACAATGATCCTTCTATCAATTAATCATTATTAATTAATCCCAAATCTAGCTTTACTCTATTTGACGTGTGACCCCATAGGTTTCTATATAGTTGGCAGTAACTCTTACTAACATGGAGCGGTGTCTAGCAACACATCCATGCCACCCAACTAATAGAAATAGTCAGTGATCCCGACAAACCTCTTGTGCCTAATATCTTATATTGCACTATCCCTTTGTCTCCATATCCGGATTGGACACGAGACATAAATAGTCACACACGTATATCCAATCCATAGTTCCTCGATCCTGTGAATATGCTTATGCTTGCAGATAACATCAATATCTCCATATTCATTTATCTGAGTCTGGCCAGACATTCAATAAGCCTCATACCTCGAGTGGCCGTGGATATTTACCCCCATTATGTGGGAGGGACAAATCCTATCTACATCAATACGATCTCTAAGCTTGCTTCCTACCACGCCCGATAGCCATCTTTATGATTACCCAGTTACGGTGTAACGTTTGATAACATCAAAGCGCAATATTCCACAACTAGAGTATCTAGTGACTTCAAGTCTAAGGATTGCAAATATATTAGCACTACGAAAAGCGATTGTGACTTGACATAATCTAATGTATCCTTTTTGTTGTGGGTCAATCCAGTATGCCATTACTCCTAATGCATACCCATGTGTTAGACTTGATATCTCCATATCAACCTACCCACATAATAGTCTATATTTGATCGTCCTATTAATCAATATAGTGGACTAGGGATATTTAAGATAAACAACACATTTTATCTAAGGACTTCATTATATTAAATATCACAATATATAATTAATGAATATTCTAGCCAAAACAATGTTCATACTAAATCTACGATTGCCTCTAGGGCATCTATTCCAACAGAACTTGCGGCCAATTTCTTCAGACAGAACGGGCACGAACACAAAATAAGTTGCTTCCGCACACTCATCAAACGTATCCCTAGCACTTACCATCCGAGCTATTTATCCACGGGTAAAAATTGTTGACGGCTTTAGGACGGGTAGGATAGGATATTTAGAATCGCAGTCCTAGACGTCATGATACAACTCACAAAACCCGATTCTCACACTCCCTCACCAAAATTCAAGGAACCCCACCGAACTAACTACTCCGGCCCTCATTCCCTCAATCCTGGTGTAACGCCGTTCTCGCGGCCACAAATGTGAAGAAGCGATCAAAACTCATAGCTAATCTCCTTGGTCTTCATGAAGTTTAATTTCCGGCTCCCTATTCCATTTCACTTTCAACTTTCTGTTTTTTATTTCTTTTCTTTTCAATTTCAATTTCATTCTCAATAAGCACATGGAGCCACCAATACGATAGTAATATCCAAGGAGATCAAATATCAAGATATATAATGTGGGGGTGGAATGTGTCAAATCAGTGTAATCAAATATAAATGTCGACACCCCCACACTCAATATAAAGCACATCTCGAACCCGGTAGTCAATGTAACACGTGCGAATTCCAACCTATCCTCCTCATCACCTAAGATATAGAGAATAATCATACAAATCGAAGCACATCCTCCTATAAGATCAATCAACCCCCACCCCATGACGTGCGGAAAAAGTATCACGCACTACGGCACTCCACCTGTGATCGTGGTGTAAGGACACGACTCACCGCCACACGGAAGTGCGCTGCCGTCTCTAACTCACCCTCACATCCCCTCAATAGATGACATGTAAGAGAATCCACTCAAGATGTATAAAATCAGCTCACCCTCATCTAACCTCCCTAACTCAACTTCCTCTATCATGACGCATAGGAAGGGACCATTCTAACTAGTGATAGGAGTCACAAGGAATGGCTTCCTAGGCTAGAGGCTGTGGATAAAAGGGGTAAATGGATCACATTGGGGTAAATAGTGGACCTAGACGATGGAGAAGGGACGTGAGGTCCCCATAAGAATCACTCGCACAGCTGCTCCGTTGCCACTACGAGGAGGGTTGACGATTACCTAAGTGACGGTGGTGTAGTGCTAGTAGGATAACTAGTTTGAGAGACAGCTACTCACAATTCTCGAGTGCATTGGCCTCTTCCTACTCCAGATTCTCGCATGTCTACCTCACCTCAGATTTTCATACTACCTAAGGAATACTATCATTAAGCCCTCTCCACGCTTACTCTCTTCAATTGCCCTTTCTAAAAAAAATCAATTGTTTAGGGTTTTTCTTATTTTTTATTTTTTATTTTTTAGACACTATATGTAATTGACCAACTCGATTAACCAACAACACCGGGTAGGTGGACTCAATATTTAAAAGTGCAACAATATATACAATGAAAATATGTAAACGTGCACATGCAAAACTAACCGACTCGACATTTACATGCAAACACGACTTTCTAAACTACATGTAACAAGACTATGCAATGGCTATGAAATGGCTAACTAGCGGATAGCTAAAAACTCCCCCACACTTAAGCGCTTCGTTGTCCTCAACGAGAAATAAAGTGAAATCATGAGGACTCGGCTGTTCAAGCGTAGGGCCGGTGGGTCTAGTCGGAGTGAGTGCACGTGAGGTCTAGTCGAAGTGAGCTAAACAAGTATCCAATAATCCAAGTATGAGCAAGTAAAATTTTTCAAGAAATTAAGCCCTAAGAGTGCCTAAGCAAGAATTAAAGCCGAGAGAGAGAAAATTGTACCAAATGTTTCGGAAACACGAGCTAGTGAAGGCATGAGTACCTCCTTAAGCTCCTCGGTGTCCCCGTCTTACGTTCCTCTTTGAGCTTTGGCCGAATCCCCCTCCAAGGCAACAAATTGGAAGATTTAAGTTCTTGGAGATCTTCCTATTTGAATTCCCCCACACTCAATCCGCTCACTATCTCAAAAGCTCAAGAGTTAATCCGCTCACTATCTCAAAAACTTCGTGATTTGGATGCGTTTTGGGTTTGGGGTGTGTTGGTGTTCTTGCAGGTTTGGAGAGGAAGAATATGAAGAAAAGGAGTGTTTGATCCAAATAGGGGTGTTAGGGGACTTGTTGGTTGGTTCTTGGCTTTAAAAATCCTCCAAAATGTCAAAATATGCCCCCCAAAAGTATCAAAAATATCCCCAAAAAGTGAGCTGCCCCGGCCATTTCGGCCCCCATTTCGGCCGGAAATAGAGGCCGAAATCACTGGGAAATTTTGAAGCAGAATGCCCTTTTCATTTCGGGCCGAAATAGGGGCATTTCGGCCTCCATTTCGGCCCGAAATGATGCCCGAAATGCCTGGAACTCTCCAACTTGTTTTTGCTCTATCTTCTTCATCCGACATCCGTTTTTGCGCGATTCTTGAACCGTTGGACTCCACACTCGAAGAGGAATCTAGTTTTGACTAGAAAATTCCCAAACCAAGAAATTTTCCATTTCTTCTCAATTTATCTCTCTTGTGTAAAGAATCGCGCCTCCAAACTTCTTGATATCTATTTTCACTCCGGATTCCGATGCGTGCAACCCCGATACTCCAACTCGCTACCATGCTCCTCATGACTAATTGGCTACTCCTCGACCTCGAGTAGCTTCTTTATCAAGCTCAATGCTTCCGGTTAGCTAGTTGTTCCTCGTTTTGCGTGCGAAATCGTGCACATGCATCAACAATGGGAATCTGAAGAGTTCTTCGGTACCTGTGTCCTGCACACTCATAGAAAATATTAAAACAACTCTCTCTCTCACCCATCACAATAAAATATGGAGAACTCAAAAACAAAAACGAAACAAAATATCAAACTCTACTCTACATTGGGTTGCCTCCCAAGAAGCGCTTGTAATTTAAGGTCCACGACCCGACCCCGGTTACCTCAACCGTCTAGGATACTGAAAGATGCTTAACTCTCCACTTCTTCTTCTTCCACCATCTTCTCTCAATGACTTTCTTCTCACGAGGTGCACCCCTGAGCAAAGAAGACGGTGAGCAATTGTAGAAGCCGACTCTTTTCATCTTGCACTTGATCCTCTTGATCAACTTCCACAAAGTTCCACTGGGCTCAAATGAGTCTCTGGCCATGAAATCATCCCAGTAGTACTCCTTCGATGCTAAATGATCTTCAGTCAACGCATGCAATTCACGCACATCCCCACACTTGCTGATTTCCAAATCCTCAATAGCAACAATCACAAGTGTTCCATCAGCTTCATCATCAGTACCCCACAAGCTCTCAATGCATGTGTCATCCCAATCATGCCAAGGCTGTAAGATAATTTGAGATTTCCTTGCAGCGAGCATCGCCTCCTCTATTGTTGAACACACAACTCCACCCCAGTCTGAATCAGAGTCTGAGTCCTCATAAATGGCAGAGTCCACCAATGGTTCATGGACACTGCATTCTTTGCTCGGCTCATGTATCTCTTCTTCCACGACTGGAGCTTGGGATGCGGATTCTCGTTCTTTCTCCATCCTAGACATCAGTTTCCTTTGCATCTCTAGGACAGCTGGTAGCCAATGAGGTTCATCCAAACCATCTTGTGATGGTGTCCATAGAGACTCAATTAAGGGATCAATGGCATGTGGCAGAGGCTCCTCTTGTGGATCATCTGTAATAAGGGACATCCTTGTGATGCACACTTGGATCTCCCCCATAATATTGTGCAAGTCTTCCATGCTTGCTCATGAGTCCTCTTGATGCTGATGAAGTTGTGATGGATCAAATATGCATGCGTCTTCGTACTTTTGATCCTTCTTGCACTTTTAGCACCAAATCAATGAGCATGTGTCATCATTATGCCAAACTCTGCATTTAGCACAGTAGTAGGGTTAATTAGAGATCCCCACATAATCCTCATCGCTCCACATGCTCATTATATCTCCTGCTTCTTGCGTTCCTGCAAAAACAAACTCACAAGAAACCCGTGAAGCACATAGATAGAAACAAAATAAAACAAACTAAAAGAAAAGTACTCTAAACTAACTCCTAACTAAATAATCTACAGCTGTCCCCGACAACGGCGCCAAAAACTTGACACGCTTTCTTACAAGTTACCGCAAGTGCACGGTTCAAGTAATATAGGGTAATATTTCAACCCCGAGTTATCGATCCCACGAGGACAAGTATGAGACGATTTAATTAGTTATTAACTTAGAGTACTGTAACAGGAAGAAGAATTGTAATTAACTAAGTCGTCACCCACAAACAAGTGACTGAAATTAAATAACAACTAAACTAATATTTTTGTATTTTTTTATTTTATTAAACAAATATGGAGAAAGTAGGCAATCTCTAGATCACCTAGGGCTGTAGACGATTTCCGGATTAGCAAAGTAACACGTTAATCCTATTCTAGTTAAGTCGGGTAAACAATCTCCTCTCGGTCTCATGTCATTCTACGTCACAGTTTACTTAGTGTCCTTTCGGTCCACCTACATCTACCGGTCCGTTCTAGTAAGCTAATGACAGTGCACGAAATGATGTCCTCTCAGACCACCACGACACGAACACCTCACTCTCTCCTACCGAATCTACCCACTAAGGCCAATCCTACACACTTCTCTTCTCAGTCTCCATGATTAAGAATTCTTGTTCATATCTCATCACAGCTAGGTCTAAGTCGCTCTCACGCACTCGCTAGCTAATTAACAAGTTTGGCTGATCACTCCGTTCTTGCTAAGGATTAAGCATAGCATATGAACAATAACTAGAATGAAATTAACATTAAGCAAGAAATTGATTCACGAATAAATACTCAGTCTCATGATTATCAAATCATAATCTAGCCGTGTCAATAGACTGGATTCAATAATAATATCAAGAAACTAAACATTGATTCAATGAATCTAAATCCAAAAGCATGAAACAAAGTCTCAAATCCGGAAAACATAATGTCTACATAAACCCTAGTCTTTCTATAGAAGCCTAGCAAAACGTCTAGTTACTAATAATCTTAGCAACACAACAAAGTTTCTCCATACAAGTAATTAAAAGAGGGAAGAAGAGATCAAACGCTAGAAATCGTGTAGATTGGAGCGATCCGGGCTCTTCTCCTTGCTTGAGGTTGTAGGGTTTTGATTCATGGATCGCGCAAACGGAAGCATAATCAAACAAACAACCATGCAAAACCCTCCAAGGATCAAAAGTCTAGATGCATAACGATAGTAAAGGTAAGAATTCATGAACACACCTTTGGGTTCTCCTGGATGACTTCAAACGCGAATAGTGTCACGTTCTCTATAGTTGATCCACGCCTAGAGTTGTTCCTAGATCTCCAATCTCCTTGGTGCTAGCCCAGAATGAAAGGAGGGTGAAGGAATCACGCAAAACGAGACAAAAAGAAGGGGCTCGGCCCTCCTTTTTGGCCGACGGGGTGAGGGGGCGGCGGCAAGGGTCGGGTTCGGCCCTTGTTGCTTGCTCTCTCTCTCCTTTGTTCTCTCCCACTCTTGTTATGATCTCTAAAGAGCATAAGTTATAAGGAAGGAAGGAAGGAAGGAGGGTCCTTTATATAGTCCAACAACTCCTTGTTAACTACCTAAAGGACTTATTCTAGTCCTACTAGAATTCAATTTAGTCCCTTCCTTGCAAATTAGTCCCTACTAAGTTTGCAAGGGTTTGCAAAGTGATCCTTCTAATTAATTAATCCAATTAATTAATTCCAAATCTAGTACAACTCTATATAGCGTGTGACCCCATAGGTTCTATCTAGTTGGTAGCAACTATTTGCTAATATGGAGCGGTTTCTAGCAAAACATCCATTCTAGCCAACTAATAGAATAGTCATCTAGACAACCTTGTACAAGTAATTGTCTCATCCCTTTGCCTCCATATCCGGATTGGACACGAGACATACAAGTCACACTCGTATATCCAATCCATAGTTTCTCGATCCATGGAATAGCCTTATTCGTGCAAATAACATCAATATCCCATATTGATTTATTTGAGTCTGGCCAGACATTCTATAAGCACTATCCTTCGAGTGGCCTAGGATATTTGCTCCCGTTATGTGGGAGGGGCAAATCCTCTCTACGTCCACTACGATCTCTAAGCTTGCTTCTCATTGTATCCAGTACACGCCTTTATAACTACCCAGTCACGGTGTAGCGTTTAACGCTACCAAGATCACAATGATCCACAACTAGAATATCTAGTGACTTCAAGTCTAAGGATGACAATACCATTGTACCCGAGAAGCACTTGTGACTCAACATAACATGTATGTAGCCTTCTCGGTGATGGGTCAATCCAGTGCAACATTCCGTAATGCACACCTATGTGTTGGATCGTGATATCTCCATATCAATCCAACCCCATACTAGTCTATAGATGATTGTCCCATTTAATCATTATACTTGACTAGGGATATTTAAGATAAACAACACAATTGTAAATCTAAGGACTTCATTATATTAAATATCCAATAAATAATAAATGAATTTTCTAGCCATATACAAATTCATACTAAACTAGATTGCCTCTAGGGCATCTATTCCAACAGTCTCCCACTTGCACTAGAGCCAATCTGGCGCATCTCGTATGCCCATACTCCTAGTGTGCCTTTCATGCTTCCACTGCGTGAGAGGCTTCGTTAGCGGGTCTGACAGATTATCATCTGTAGGAATCTTGCATATCCGAACGTCTCCTCTATCGATAATATCTCGAATCAGATGAAACTTCCTGAGCACGTGCTTGGACTTCTGGTGTGATCTGGGTTCCTTTGATTGCACGATCGCCCCAGTGTTGTCACAAAACAACTCCACTGGATCCGCAATGCTAGGGACCACACCAAGTTCAGAAACAAACTTTCTGATCCAAACAGCCTCCTTTGCTGCGCCATTTGCAGCAATGTACTCAGCCTCTGTTGTAGAATCAGCTACCGTCTCTTGCTTTGAACTCTTCCAGCTCACCGCTGCTCCATTCAGGCAAAACACATATCCCGACTGTGATCTAAAGTCATCTCTATCGGTTTGGAAGCTTGCATCAGTGTAACCCCTTACACGCAACTCTTCCTCACCGCCAAATATCAAGAAAGCATCCTTAGTTCTTCTCAAGTACTTTAGGATGTTCTTGACAGCAATCCAGTGACTCTCACCTGGATTGGATTGGTATCTGCTTGTCATACTCAAGGCATATGACACATCTGGTCTGGTACATAACATGGCGTACATGATAGATCCTATGGCCGAGGCATAGGGAATTCTACTCATGCGTTCCTTCTCAATCTCATTGGAAGGACAACCACTCTTCGAAAGAGTGATTCCATGTGACATGGGCAAGAATCCCTTCTTGGAATCTTGCATGTTGAACCGTTTCAACACCTTGTCAATATATGTACTTTGACTTAGGCCTAGCAACCTCTTAGATCTATCTCTATAGATCTTTATACCGAGTATATAGGCTGCTTCCCCTAAGTCCTTCATTGAGAAACACTTTCCTAGCCAATCTTTCACAGATTGCAGCATGGGAATGTCGTTTCCAATGAGTAGTATGTCATCCACATACAAGACCAGAAAAGCTACAGAGCTCCCACTAACCTTCTTGTAGACACAAGACTCATCTTCGTTTCTGATGAAGCCAAACTCTTTGACCACTTCATCAAAACGTCGATTCCAACTCCTAGAAGCTTGCTTCAATCCATAAATGGATCGTTGCAGTTTACAGACTTTGTTGGCTTGCTTTGGATTCTCAAAACCCTCCGGCTGTATCATATACACGTCCTCGAGGAGATTCCCATAAAGGAATGCTGTTTTGACATCCATCTGCCAAATCTCATAGTCGTAGTATGCTGCAATCGCAAGTAGGATTCGGATGGATTTGGTCATAGCGACTGGTGAAAAGGTTTCATCATAGTCAATACCATGAATCTGTCTGAATCCTTTAGCCACCAATCGGCCCTTATAGGTAATCACATTACCATCCATGTCGATCTTCTTCTTGAAGACCCACTTGCACCCTATGGGCCGCGCCCCATTAGGTGGTTCCACCAAAGTCCATACTTTGTTGGTATACATGGATTCCATCTCTGATCTCATGGCCTCAAGCCACTTCTGCGAGTCTGGGCCATTCATGGCCTCCTCATAGGTAGTAGGCTCATCATCTATGAGCATCGTGTCACCGGAATCGGTCACGAGAAGTCCGTACCTCTCGGGTTCCTGGCGCACTCTACTAGATCTACGAAGCTCTTGTGTTACCTGAACAGGTGGATCCACAACTGCTTGTGATTCCTGTTCATGTTCCATAATCGGTTCAGTGATTTGTGGTTCTTGAACTTCTTCAAGTTCTACATTCCTCCCATTTGCTTCTTTAGAGACAAACTCTCTTTCTAGAAACACGTCGGTTCGAGCAACAAACACTTTGTTCTCGGTTGGATTGTAGAAGTAGTATCCCTTAGTTTCCTTAGGGTACCCCACAAATTTACACTTATCCGATTTAGGCCCTAGCTTGTCTGATTGTAAACGTTTTACATAGACATCGCAGCCCCAAATCCTCATGAACGACAGTGTGGGACGCCTCCCACTCCACATCTCATATGGTGTCTTCATGACTGATTTAGATGGAACACGGTTAATGGTGAAAGCTGCACTTAATAGAGCGTAGCCCCAAAATGATAATGGAAGATCGGTTTGACACATCATAGACCGAACCATATCCAATAGGGTTCGATTCCTCCTCTCGGACACGCCATTCCATTGTGGCGTTCCGAGTGGAGTGAGTTGGGACACGATCCCACACTCTCTAAGATAGTCGTCAAACTCTTGGCTCAAGTATTCTCCTCCACGATCCGATCGTAGAGCCTTAATACTTTTGCCAAGTTGCTTCTCTACTTCATTCTTGAATTCTTTGAACACTTCAAAGGATTCGGATTTTGCCCTCATAAGGTACACAAATCCATATCTAGTGTAATCATCAGTAAATGTAATGAAGTAGACATAACCACCCCTGGCAGGCGTGGCAAATGGCCCACACACATCGGTATGTATGAGCGCCAATTGCTCACTAGTCCTCTCACCTTTCTTATTGAAAGGGGACTTTGTCATTTTTCCCAATAAACAAGCCTCACATGTCTCATATGATTCAAAATCAAATGAGTCTAGTAATCCATCCTTATGTAGTCTAGATACACGTTTCTCATTTATGTGGCCTAAACGACAATGCCATAAATAAGCAGGATTTAAATCATTTATTTTAATCCGCTTGGTATTAATGTTGTAGACAGGATTGCTTAGATCAAGGACATAAAGTCCATTAAATAATTGCGCACTAAAATAGTGAATATTATTCAAATAAAAGGAACAACAATTGTTCTTTATTGAAATAATAAAACCTTCCTTGTCTAAACAAGAAATAGAAATAATGTTTCTGCTCATAGCAGGCACAAAATAGCAATTATTTAATTCTAAAACTAATCCTGAAGGCAGAGATAGTTCGCACACGCCTATGGCCAACGCAGCAACCTTTGCTCCATTCCCAACGCGCAGATCTACCTCCCCTTTAGCCAATCTTTACTTCTCTTTAGATCCTGCATATTTCGACAAATATGAGATCCACATCCAGTATCTAATACCCTTGATGTAGAGACAGTTAAATTGACATCTACAACAAAAATACCTGGTGGTGGTGGAATCACTATTCCAAGCCTCTTGTCCTCCAGATATTTTGGGCAGTTCCTCCTCCAGTGTCCAGGTTGACTGCAGTAGTGACACTCACCCTTAGTCACGACCTTGGCAATCCCACCAACAGGCTTAAGGGTTTGTTCCTTGGACTTGGCAACTGCCTTGCCTTTGCCCTTGGAGGAAGAGGCAAACTTTTTGCCCTTTCCTTTATGCACCATCATAATGGCCTTGCCCTTACCCTTGTTGATGCTCTGTTCAGCCGTCCTCAACATGTTGAGCAAATCTGGCAGTGGTTTAACGATCTCGTTCATGTTATAGTTCATAATGAACTGTCCATAACTCTCGGGCAACCATTGCAACACGAGATCGGTTGCCAAATCTTGGCCGACCAGGAACCCAAGCCGGGCGAGATTCTCCAAGTACCCGATCATTCGGAGTACATGGGGTCCCACCTGGTTCCCTTCTGCCAGATGACATTTGAACAGTGCCTTTGAGACCTCATACCTCTCTACCCTCGCCTGCTCTTGGAAGAGCTGCTTTAGATGTTCGATCATATCGACAGCATTCATGTTCTCATGTTGCTTCTGAAGCTCAAAAGTCATGGTGCAAAGCATTAGGCAGGCCGCATCATTAGCGTCATCAACACGCTTTTGATACGCCTTTAAGGCAACAGGTGTCTGATTCTCTGGACCTTCTGGAACATGCTCCTCTATTGCGTACAGTTTCTTCTCTTGCTTGAGAACAATTCTCAAGTTTCTGTACCAATCAAGAAAGTTGGTTCCAGAGAGCTTGTCCTTCTCAAGGACAGATCGTAGGGAATGTTGTGAACTCGATGAGTTGTTTGCCATTTGGAATTCTACAAAAGGAAAATACGCAAGTTTTAGTATTTTGTGAATTTTTGACTATATTTAATAATGTCTAGTTTATTAAATATAGCTCCCACTATTTTTCTACGGATTAATAACCCTCAAGATATTAATGCGGAAAATATCCTTATATTTTCTAGTGGGCCAAGATCCATCTTTTCATCTCCTTATGAGCTTGCTTTGGCAAGTCACCCATAATTTGACTACTTTTAGGTAGGAACAATTCCAATTGCATCCCATATGCAACTCTTGGTTCAACCGGGCAAATAACTCCTTATTTATCCATCCATATGGATAATCCCAATTGATTGCCTCTAGGTTTCTTAATCAAATTAATAGCCTAGTTGTGTTCAACCTCTTATCTAAACAATTGCACATTGTTACGTGCCATCGCATTCCATCATTATGAACCAAGTCGCCATGCTTTGGCACGCACGAACTTGATAAATAATGATGATAATGAGTGTTTAAATAACGAGAAGGCAAAAAACACAATATTTGAATTTTGAGAGATTTTTCAATTCAATTTTAATTGTTTTGTTGATCAATATCAACTAATCTATCTATTTGAGTTTGGGCACAACTCCAAATAATAGATTCGGGTTGTCTAATTATCTTATTATCCTAATTGCATGCATCATCCATACACCAACCACACAAATAATAAGACAATAAATAAACAACCACAAAACAGAAATTAAACGTGATGTGGATATGGCCTTTTCTAGACTAAGATAATTCCAAGCCAATGGAATCATCTATGAACCCTAAGCAAACACATCTCCATGCGTCTTGATCTTTTGGTCCATCCTTCATAGTCATGTGGAATGCTCCATGCTCCATGCTCCATCTTTTGTGGCTCCTCTTGGCTTTGGGTTTCTTTTTCTCCAATCTTGGCTAACAATCTACTTTATCTAGCACTAACTAATATCTATACTAAATAAAATAAATCTCACAAGTTGAGAAAAAATTGGCACGCAGGCCATAAAACCCTAATTAATTATTACAATTAATTGATCAGCTCGCAGGCCGTAAAACCAAACCACAAAAATTAAACATCCACATCAAACCACATCCTAAGGCCATATCCAATCACCATGCGATTTGCACATAAACAGTTAAAATCCAATTTTAACGCGCTTGGTCAATTTTAATTGTTTTTAGGATTTCTAGGGTTAAAACGGTCCATGGGCCCAACAATCCAATTGCCCGGGCCCAACAAAGTGAACCATAAGGCCCTAGGGCCGGCCCGGCCCAAAACCCGCAAGCTAGGCCCGCGGGTTAGGGCCGCCCGGCCCCTTAGGGCGGCCAACCTTGGGCGGCAAGCAAGGGGGCGGTCCCCTAGGGGGCCGAACCTCCTTATGGGGGTTGTTTCCAAAACAACCTCCTTTCTTGGAGCCCAAGTTTGGTTGTTTCCTTGCTTTGGGAGAACTCCTTCTTCCCCAAGGATGCCCAAACCCTAGATCTTAGATCCTAAAATTTCTCAAACTCACCAATTCAGGCATCTAATGCAAAAATTGGATCTTGTTATGGGTAATTGTTGACAAATTGCATCCCATGCTTGATTTGTCTTGTTTTACGCGATAAACAACAAATTAAGGTGTAAAACAACAAGAATGTAACACATAAATTACGTTTATGCTCTATGACCTGTGGCTCTGATACCACTGTAGGGTTTTGATTCATGGATCGCGCAAACGGAAGCATAATCAAACAAACAACCATGCAAAACCCTCCAAGGATCACAAGTCTAGATGCATAACGATAGTAAAGGTAAGAATTCATGAACACACCTTTGGGTTCTCCTGGATGACTTCAAACGCGAATAGTGTCACGTTCTCTATAGTTGATCCACGCCTAGAGTTGTTCCTAGATCTCCAATCTCCTTGGTGCTAGCCCGGAATGAAAGGAGGGTGAAGGAATCACGCAAAACGAGACAAAAAGAAGGGGCTCGGCCCTCCTTTTTGGCCGACGGGGTGAGGGGGCGGCGGCAAGGGTCGGGTTCGGCCCTTGTTGCTTGCTCTCTCTCTCCTTTGTTCTCTCCCACTCTTGTTATGATCTCTAAAGAGCATAAGTTATAAGGAAGGAAGGAAGGAGGGTCCTTTATATAGTCCAACAACTCCTTGTTAACTACCTAAAGGACTTATTCTAGTCCTACTAGAATTCAATTTAGTCCCTTCCTTGCAAATTAGTCCCTACTAAGTTTGCAAGGGTTTGCAAAGTGATCCTTCTAATTAATTAATCCAATTAATTAATTCCAAATCTAGTACAACTCTATATAGCGTGTGACCCCATAGGTTCTATCTAGTTGGTAGCAACTATTTGCTAATATGGAGCGGTTTCTAGCAAAACATCCATTCTAGCCAACTAATAGAATAGTCATCTAGACAACCTTGTACAAGTAATTGTCTCATCCCTTTGCCTCCATATCCGGATTGGACACGAGACATACAAGTCACACTCGTATATCCAATCCATAGTTTCTCGATCCATGGAATAGCCTTATTCGTGCAAATAACATCAATATCCCATATTGATTTATTTGAGTCTGGCCAGACATTCTATAAGCACTATCCTTCGAGTGGCCTAGGATATTTGCTCCCGTTATGTGGGAGGGGCAAATCCTCTCTACGTCCACTACGATCTCTAAGCTTGCTTCTCATTGTATCCAGTACACGCCTTTATAACTACCCAGTCACGGTGTAGCGTTTAACGCTACCAAGATCACAATGATCCACAACTAGAATATCTAGTGACTTCAAGTCTAAGGATGACAATACCATTGTACCCGAGAAGCACTTGTGACTCAACATAACATGTATGTAGCCTTCTCGGTGATGGGTCAATCCAGTGCAACATTCCGTAATGCACACCTATGTGTTGGATCGTGATATCTCCATATCAATCCAACCCCATACTAGTCTATAGATGATTGTCCCATTTAATCATTATACTTGACTAGGGATATTTAAGATAAACAACACAATTGTAAATCTAAGGACTTCATTATATTAAATATCCAATAAATAATAAATGAATTTTCTAGCCATATACAAATTCATACTAAACTAGATTGCCTCTAGGGAATCTATTCCAACAGAGGTTGCTCCCAATGGAGTCTCCTTGCTCTCCTCCTTGATCGTGGCTCCAAATAGGCGTGAATGATGATTATTTCCGTCCCTAGGTCGTCCTTCCTTCATAACCCGCAGAACTCTTCAGTAATTGCATAATAGTCCCCTGAAATATGCTCCTGACTTCAAATAGGCCATATCTTTTTCGTCCGAACTCGGATTTAGCTCCGTGACCTATCGATGGAAAGCTATCTGAGTATAATTTCATTTGGAACTGGTCTCACCCCCAAATGAGTTGTAGAACTCCGGATATGATCAAAATATTGTAGACTGGTCATCCAAGCTCCTCCAATTCGGCTTCTCTTGACTCCACTTGAGCTCCCGTTGTTTCCGAAGTTCGTTCCATGCCTCCTATCAATCGATTAGCATCCGTCCCTGACATGAAAAAACATACCAAGCGATTATATTTGACAAATAACAATAAAATATGCATGAAAAATGCCCGGACTAACAATATAGCACACGGTAGCAACAAGTGATAAAAAAACATATAATCTCTAACACTGGCCTCAAAAACACTCTCCAAATACATATTATCATGTGTTAAATGCTAAAGAACTATAGCGCCTAAAAGGTGCTATCAAGTATCAACAGCTGGAGTGTTTAAAGGAGGCAGTTGCACAATCATCTTTCTGTCATGATATTCATAAAATTTATGCAAAGCTTTGGATAAAATTTGCAGGGGAGACCACTTGATTTCGTTTAAGTAAAAATCACACCTGGATTTCCAAAGTTACCAGCAAATTTGAGCAACAATTCCAAGAGCAATCTTCTTTTCAACCATATTTGTATGCAGCTCAAGGATAGTGGTCCACCAATTCTGAATTGAAGCAAGATTAACAATCTCAGCAATGCACCTGAAAGGAGAGAAAATCCAGACTTGCCTTGCAATGTCACAATTCACAATAACATGGAGGTCACTTTCAAACTCATCTCCACAAGCCAAGCACACCTCAGAAGGGCACAAGAAGCCTCGTTTTGTAAGTGCGGAAGAAACAGCAATGCTACCACTTAAGAGCTTCCACATAAACATTTTGGCTTTTGGCTGCACATTCAAATACCATATGCTACTCCAAATGTGAGTGTTGCTGCAGCTACCAAAATCCAATTTAGACTCAGGGCAAGGAGAACCAACAGAAACAACATTTGATCTCAGCCACTTATAAACTGAATTGGCAGTCATTGGAATAATGCCATATTTTCCTGTCATCACATAAATTGGAGCCAAGAGGAATGGACAGGATATACCTTGCTTCATCTTGATTAAATAAAGAGTTGATTGTATCAACTTTCCAACATCTAGCAGGGGCATCAATGATGTCAGCCACTTCGGTAAATCTTTCATCATGTGGATTACTTGACTTTAACCTTGAAACAACCATTTCTTAGAATCCAAGGGTCAGTCCATATGTTGACTGAATTACCATTTCCAATTGACCATCTAAAGCCTTGCTCAATTACCTTTCTACCCTCCATAAGACTTCTCCATGCCCAAGAAAACCCTTGAGGGATTTTAGCATTCCAAAAGCTACAGTTGCTGAAGAATTTTCCTTTAAAAATTTTCTTGAAAAGAGAATTCTTGCCATTCATCAACCTCCAAGCTTGTTTGGCAAGGAGAGAAAGGTTGAATAAGTAAAGGTTTTTAAAGCCTAAACCTCCTCCTGATTTTTCTTGGAACATAAAGCTCCAGCTTCTCCAATGAACTTTTTTAAAATCTTTCCCATCCCCTCCCCAGAAGAAATTGGCCATAACAGAGTTCAATTCATCACATACCTTCATAGGAAACAAAAAACAACTCATTGCATAGGTTGGCAAAGCTGATAGCACTGACTTTATTAGCACTTCTCTGCCAGCACTATTTTGGAAAGCTTTGTCCCATCCTTCAAGCCTTGACATAATTTTTTCTTTAATGAAATCAACAGTCTTTGATTTTGATCTCCCAATTAAAGTAGGAAGCCCAAGATAATTGCAGCCATTAAGATCTTTAGAAATCCCCAAGAAATTTTGTAAGAAGCTCTTCAACAATCTGCTTGTGTTGGGACTGAAAAGGCACTGAGATTTATCTCTATTCACTGCTTGTCCAGAGGCTTTCTCATACAACTTGAGCACCATATTGACTGCACTACAATCTGGGACTGTTGCCTTGCAAAAAAGAATAGAATCATCCGCGAATAATAAGTGATTAACAGAGGGACAGCTTCTAGCAATTTTAACACCTGATAACGATCTTTTTCCTGAAAATGCTTGAGTGTGGCTGACAAACCTTCAACACAAAGAACAAAGAGATAGGGTGACAGGGTATCCCGCTGTCTAATACCCCTACTAGGCTTTATGGACTCACTCCAGTCACCATTAATATTGAGCTTGAAACTAACATATTTTATGCAAGATAGAATCCAATTGATCCATTTCCCATGAAAGCCCATTTTTTTCATAATGCACTCCAAATAATCCCAGATGACCCTATATAATGCTTTAAGCATGTCTAGCTTCAAGGCAATCCAACCATCTCTCCCTTGTCTTTTATTTTTAATCCAATGAAAAATTTCTTGGGCAATGAGAATGTTGTGAGTGATCAACCTATTACTCACAAAGACACTTTGGCTATCTGAAATTAACTTGTCAATAACACATTTGAGTCTATTACCCAAAGTTTTAGCCAAGATTTTGTAAAATGTTGTGCAAAGGCTGATTGGCCTATAGTCTTTAACATTAAGAGGAGTGTGTACCTTTGGTATGAGAGTGATGTGAGTAATGTTCATACTTTGCAACAGCTTCCCACTCTTGAAAAACTCCTTGATAGCTTCACAAATATCTTTTCCAACCACAATCCACTGAACTTGAAAGAATCTGGCTGCGAAACCATCATAGCCAGGAGCCTTGTCAGGGCTAAGAGAGAAACAAGCCTCCTTGATTTCATCATCAGTAACTTCTTTAATAAGCTACACATTCATCTCCTCAGTTACAACCCTCTGCACATTTTCCACAATAGGACATGGATCACTTTGACTATCTGCAGTGAAGAGGTTGGAATATAACTCATGGAAAATTCTCTTAAGGTCTTCTCCCTCAGTGCACCAGTTCCCATTACTGTAAAAAAACTCCATTGATGGAGTTCCACCTTCTCTTTTGGTTAACAGCTGCATGAAAAAACTTTGAGTTTTGATCACCTGCATCTAGCCAGTCCACTCTAGCTTTCTGCTTCCAAAAAATTTCATCCTCTGCCAAAAGAGTATTAAGCTCAAGCTCTAAGCTGTGTAGTAGAGAGGTGTCGGCTTCCACTCCTTGCATTCTAATAGATTTTACTTCATTCTCCTTTTTCTGCAATAGCCCTTCTAAGACCCTTTCCAAAGTCCTTACTCCAGGCTCTTAATTTCTGTCTACAGCTTTTAAGCTTATTCTTCACAGCAAACATTTTAGTTCCACAGCCATTAAAAACCAAAGCATTAGCCACCACATTCTCATGATCTTTTTTATTAAACCAAGAGGGATCAAACCTGAATACTTTGTGATAGCTCCTGCAGTGAGTGACCTCTGTATTTAGAGCTAGGGCTACATGATCAGAACCAGAGCATGGAACGTGTTCTAACACTGCTTTCTGATAATGGTTGATCCAACTTGAGCTACATAAACCTCTGTCGATTCTTTCTTCAATCCCATAACACCTTTCTCTTTTGTTCCACCATGGGTAGGGGTAACCCTTAAATCCCAAATCCATCAATTTAGAGGATTCAATGAATCTGTTTAGAGAATTGCAAGAAGAAATGCTCCTTATAGAGCCACACCTTTTCTCATTAGGGTTGCAGATATCATTAAAATCTCCCAAATTAGCAACATATCGCTGCAACTAGATAAGTATGTCGTGAGAAAGTCAAGTTGACCATGTCTGACCATGTCAGTGGTACTCAGATAAACAAAGATGAGATGCCAAACTATGGATTCATAATTGATCTCAACATGGATGAAGAAGCTGCAGTACTTGATAACTTTCACCTTAGGCTCCTTTCTCCAAAGAACACCAATTCCTCCAGATAACCCTCGGGGATCAACCCATAAACTATGATATTTTCCACAAAAACTATATTTTTTCCACATGAAAAGACTATTTCTCTTCGTCTCACTAAGGAAGACAACTTCAGGCACAAAACGATGGAGCAACCTTTTATGTTAACGAATTGTCAAGGTTCTGCCAGCGCCTTGACAATTCCAAGCCAATAGCTTCATTGGGCACCAGAGGGCTAATTCGGGATGGTTTCCTCCACCCATTCATAATTTGAAACAAAATCAGTCGACATACCTCTTGATTTTTTACCATCTCCATGGCTAAAGAGACAATCTTCATCAATGTCCATGTTTGTATCTCTTCTTTTCTGGACCCGTACCGATGTTTGTGGTGGAACTTCTTTCTCACATCGTTTTGAGGCAGCTTGCCTCGCCCATCTTTTCCAGGTCTTTCGAACTCCATCAGGCTGAACACTAGACGATTTTGAGCCAGTGTCTTCCTCATCCCTACCTTTTTGAGAGATTGACCCAGCAGTTTCATCCCTCTTCTCGTTTCTAAGAGAATTAGGGTTATCAATAGAATCCCCAATTTGAGTAGAAATTATTCCCTGCTCGTGGATCACCAATGATACAGAACTTGGGATTTTATCTGGGCCGTCAAGTGAGACTTTTGATTGATCCAGATTGGCAGGGTTTAAAAAATGGGCTAGATTCGAAGATTGGGCTTCATAAATAGGAACGTCCAAAAGGCCCAATTGACTTTGGTCCTGGCCCGAAACAAATTCTACCTCCCGTCCTTTCCTATTCTCAAGAGGTCCACCATCTCTGCCATGAGTTTGCCGGCACGACGAATTGTCTCCGGCAGCATTTTCGGTGGCTCAATAAGCTTCAAACTTGCAGAGGATGGATTCTTAAGGGATCTACCTTTTTGGACTGCCTCAGCTTTAAGATTTCGCGGTGCAAAAAGTTCAGCCAGACTTTAGGCTTTTAAACTTGAATCAAATTTAGCTTCACGTTTGATACCATCAGCGATGAGGCACAACTGGGTTCCCTTTTGCAAAATTTCTCTTGAAATGTGCTTTGGACACTTCATACTGATAGCAGCTTTTAGGGGCTATAATTATTTAGCATTTACCACATGATTATATGTATTTGGAGAGTGTTTTGAGGCCAATGTTAGAGATTCTAGGTCGTTTTATCACTTGTTGCTACCATGTGCTATATTGTTAGTTCGGGCGTTTTCCATGCATATTTTATTGTTATTTTTCAAATATAATCGCTTGGTATGTTTGTTCATGTTGTTTGGCAGGTAAGGATGCTAATCGTTTGATAGGAGGCATGGGACGAACTTCGGAAACAAAGGGGAGCTCAAGTGGAGTCAAGAGAAGCCGAATTGGAGGAGCTTGGATGACCAGTCTGCACTATTTTGTTCATAGCCGGAGTTCTACAACTCATTTGGGGGTGATATCAGTGCCATATGAAATTAGACTCAGAGATATTTCCATCGATAGGTCACGGAGCTAGATCCGAGTTTGTACGAAGAAGATATCTCGTTTTGAAGTCAGGAGCAGATTTCGGGGGGCTTTTATGCAATTACTGAAGACTTCTGCGGGTTATGATTCAAGAACGACCTAGGGACGCGAATAATCATCATTCACGCATCCAGAGAGCCAGGAAGAAGGAGGATATCAAGGAGACTTCATTGGGAACGATCTCAAGCAAGGAGGAGAGCACGGATCGCGCCAATTTTCACGATTTTAGCATTTGATCTATTTTTCTCTTTACTTTCTTGTATAAACTATTCAAGAACCATGTTAACTTGTGTTATGAGTAGCTAAACTCATACCTAGGCATCTATGGAGAGCCTAGGGTTTATGTTTTGATGATATTTTCCGGATATTGGATGATCTTTCATGCTAGGATTATGGTTTAATGGAGATTGTTTTGGTTTTCATCATGTTGAGTTCTTTCATTGACAAGTTAGGGCTAAGATGTGTGATGTAAATTGTCTATTTCTATATTCAATCATGAACTAGGCTTAATGATGATATTGGTAGCCTAATAATCTTGTTTATTGTGCCTAATTCTTAGTAACGTAGGAGTCATGACCCGAAATTACTATGTAACTAGTGAGTGTGTGAAAACAACTTTACCCTTGTTGAGATGAGTAAACAAGATCATTCATAATTGACTAGACTTAGAGGTTGGTTGAATAGGAATGGCTAGATGAGGGTAAATTCAGTAGGAAGTAATAAGTTGTTCGTGAATGGTGGTCTGAGAGGACATTATTCCTTGCAATGTTGTTAGCCTGCTAGAACACATAGGTAGTATACTTGGCCTGAGAGGGAAAATCGTTACCTTTGTGTAGAACGACGTGAGACCGATAGGTGAATGTCAACGCCATTACCCAGCATAGGTTACTAAGATTCATTGTGTTAGAACATGGAATCCGGAATTGTCAAAACTACCCTAGGTGATCTATAGATTGCCTAGCTTTTTCTCCTCTGATTTAAATCAAATCATTTTGTTCGCGTTATCTCATTACTATTGCTAGTCACTTGTTTGAGGGTGACAACACTTCAAACTACAATCATTTTTACCGGTTACTTAGGTAGATTAAGTTTAATTGCTAATCTAGAACATATAGTAAACATCTTCCCATGGGTTCGATAACTCGGAGTCCAAAATACTCCACTTTATTACTTGACCGTATACTTGCGTAGCAAAGCGTAGTAATCGCGCGTCATGTTTTTGGCGCCGTTGCCGGGGAAGGCATTGGTTACTATTCTAGTTTAGCGATTAGTTTAATTTACCTTTTTCTTTTTGTTTATTATTTTCTGTGATTTCTGATTTGTTTTCAGAATTGTGTTTTCTTAGTGTATGCATCGGATCTCTAGAGACCTCGTGCCCCCATTTGAAGACCCAGAACAACTATTCAGAACTCGGAGACGAGATCCAAGACAAATCGCAATGGGTGAGCAATTGACTAACGCTCAACTGAACCAGACGTTGACTGAACTTCAAGAGAAACTTGATGAGCAACAAAACCAAATGCCCTACAACAAATCAGGGCAAGCATTGGTTGAAAAGTTTCAGTCAACTCAGAGAGGACACAAGCCAGCGATTGTAGTGCCAACCATTCAGGCTGAGCACTTCGATTTGAAGCATGCCACCGTCATGACAGTGCAGAACCAGTTTTAGTATTATGGGAACAGGGATGAAGACCCAAATGACTTCATTGGGAAATTTGAAGCCGATATCAAGACGGTGAAGTACAAGAATGTGACCCCAGAGACATTGAAGCTGATTTTGTTTCCTTACTGTCTGAAGGGAGCGGCATAGAAATGGCTAGAGTCCAGGTAGCCAGAATCGATCACCACATGGGAGCAATGTGTTGACGAGTTCATGAGAAATTCTACCCCGCGCAGCGAGTCATTGGCTTACAGGCAGAGATTCTTGGTTTTCAGCAGCATGCTAATGAGACAGTTGTAGAAGCATGGGACCGTTTCATAAGGACGATATGCAAGTGTCCGAATCATAAATTTGGCGACTACAAGATCCTCCAAGTCTTCTATCACGTCTTGGAGCGTCCTAACCAGGATCTATTGAACAGGGAAGCATGAGGTAACTTTCTTTACAGGGTTGACAAGGATGGAGCATATGCTTTGATGAAGCAAATAGAGAAACAGGATTCTCAATTCTATGACTCTAGGAGGTTGTCTAAGTTGCCCGAGCCAAAGAACGGTGAGTGGAAAGATGGGATTAGAAAGATGGTTTCAGATATGGCAAAGCATGTGTATCAGGATAAGAAGACTGTGTCTGCAGTGGAGGAGCCAGATTTTGATGCAGCTTTGACTCAAGCTGCTAATGAGGATGTTAGCTATGTGGGGGCACATGGACAGCGCAACTGGAATCAGGGGAACTACATTCCAGGAACTAGAGATCATCCAGGATTCAGGTATGGAGATCAGGCTGGAGCTTCATATGCACCTGGATTTCAGCATAGGCCAGCTGTTCAGGCGCCACCACCACCACCAGCTGCAGGGCAGAACGCTGAGATGACAGATCTCAAAAACATGATGTATTAGATGGGCAAGAATGTGAATACTTTCACGTCTCAGGTGGAGACAGTGACTGCAGATTTGCATATCACCAAGACCTCACTCCGTAACCTGGAAGTGCAGGTAGGACAGATTGCTACTAAGCTTTCCACTAGATCCCCAGGGTCCTTGCCATCTGACACCGAGAATGTGCACCAGGTGAACGCCATCACCACTCGTAGCGGGATTGTTCTTGATGATCCCCCATATCCGAGCCACGCCAGAGCTGAGGCTTTGAAAGCTAAGGAGCATGAGGTCTTTGACAAGACCCCTATCATGATCCCCCATTCAAAGGGCGTGACTCAACAAGTTGATGATGAGGTAACACCACCACCACCCTCTTTATCTAAGAATCGCCCATATCCGCTTAAGAAAAGAAAGAAGAATGATGACTCTGAGGAGTACAAGAGATTCTTATCGATTTTCTTGAAGTTGCATATCAATGTTCCATTGATTGAGGCAGTAAAGATGATGCCTAAATATGCCAAATATATGAAGGATGCAATTTCAGGAAAGAGGGCGGTGCCAGACTTTGAGACTGTAGACTTGACTGAGCAGGTGAGCTCATATGTGATGCATGGTTTGCCTCAGAAACAGAAGGATTCGGGAAGCTTTGTGATAGAACCTTACTTGGGAGGACCTTATACGGGGAAGGCCCTATGTGATTTGGGGGCTAGTGTCAATTTAATGCCACTTTCAGTCTTTCAGAAGCTGGGAGTAGAAGCTCGTTCCACATGGATCAACCTTCATCTTGCGGATAAGTCTTGAAAGAGAGCCTTCGGTGTGGTGGGAGACGTGTTGGTAAAGGTAGGGAATTATATTGTCCCTGCAGATTTTGTGATTCTTGAGATGCCTGTGGGAGATGTTCCGATCATTCTGGGTAGGCCCTTTCTGGCTACCGGTCGGACTCTCATTGATGTTGAGAACGGATAATTGATCATGAGGATCAATAATGCATGGGAGACCTTCCGGGTTTCTAAGACGACTCCACAGCAGCCTCAAGAGAAGACACAGATGCCAGTGGCCGTGCAATCAGTGCACAAGAGTTCTGAGGTGGTTCGTGATGAGCCACCAATTCCAAAAGACAAAGTTCATCGTGTTGTGTTGAGGATCCAGCAGAGGAAGCTGGAAGAGATGGCACGGGGTGCCAAGCCACCTCTGTAGGGGCTATGAGGTAACTGGGTCGGGCCGTCGACCTTAAATTACAAGCGTTGATTGGGAGGCAACCCAATGTAGTTAGCCGTTATTTGATTTTTGTATTTTATTTCTTTAGATAGTCATACTTGATTGTTGAGGGGTGAGAGAGAGCAATTTAATATTTTCAATAAGTGTGCAAGACACAGGTACCGAAGACCCTCCGGATTCCCATTCTTGATGTATGTGCACCATTTGCACGAAAAACGAGGAAAAACGAGCTTACCAAGAGTAAAGAACTTGATAAAGAAGCTACTCGAGGTCGAGGAGTAGCAAATGAGTCATGAGGATCACGGTAGCAAGTTGGAGTATCGGGGTTGCATGCATCGGAATCCGGAGTGGAGAAAGTTAAAGAGCTTGAGGAGGTGAGATTCTTGAACAAGGAGAACTTTTTTTTTTGGTAAGAAAAAGAAAAATCCCCGGATTTGGGATTATGCGGCCAAATATGGATTCCTCGTCGAGTGTGGATTCCAACGGTTCAAGAATCGCGCGAATCGGGTACCGGATGAAGGAGATAGAGCAAAAACAAAACGGACGAAAAGCAGTGATTTTGGCACCCATTTCGGGCCGAAATGGGGGCCGAAATCAATGCATTTTGGCCCGAAATAAAACATGCCCACTGTCCGATTTTGGCCCGAAATGGGTGCCGAAATCCACTTACTTCGGCACCCATTTCGGGCCGAAATGGGGGCCGAAATCGGGCGGGTTTGTCCGATTTTGGGGTTGTTTTTTGGTATTTTATTGATTGTCTAATGCCCAATCCGGACATAAAGGGTAAAAACACCCCAAACTTGGATCAAACCCCACTTTTCTTCATCTCTATCCTCCCAAACCTTCAAGAACACCCATACATCCATACACCCAAATTTTCAAAACTCAGCCAAATTCAAAAACTTTTGTTGGGTTTTGCTCCTTGCAAACCCAACAACAACACTAACTCTTGAGTTTTTGAAAGATATGGCTTTGTTTGAGTGTGGGGGAAATAAAAGAGGAAGGGCTCCAAGAACAAAAAATTTCCGATTCATCAACTTGGAGGGGGATTCGGCCTTAGCTCAAGAAGACTTTCGACGGGGACACCGAGGAGCACAAGGAGGTAGCTTCACTTCACTTTGCTCAAGTTTTTGAAAAATTGGTTGACCACCCGGTTCTTTCTTGACCAATTTTTGCGAAACTGGTCCCGTAAGAACGGTACTCCGGGACCGTAGGTACCTAAATCTTTCTCTCGCTTTAATTCCTTGCTTACGCACTCGTAGAGCTTAATTTGAATTGAAATTGTTACTTGCTCATACTTGGATTGGGTTACTTGCTTAGTTCACTCTAAACCTCACGTGCACTCGTCTTTTATTTTCTCTATCATTATGTCTACATCGAATAGTGCTAAGAGGAGACGGGGTATAGTTGTTGATGATCACCCCATCTTCAATCCTGAGGAAGATGTAGTTTTGAGTGAGGAGGAGAATGTAGACGAGGGAGACGTCTCTGGCAACCGTCGTCAGGTGCCTCCGTATTCAATTCGTTATGAGTTGAACTTAGTTATGCCTGCACTTCCTAAGATTGGGACGAGAGGTAGGGCTGCAAAGGATGTTAACCTCCACGCTATCTGCAGTACCAAATTCTGCAGCTTCAGGTTTGTTAGTGCGAATGCCCATAAGGAATATTGCACTGACCCATTCCTGAAGAGGGTAGGGACTCCTGAAAAACTCTTCCCGCAAAGCGACAAAATGCCAAAAACAGCTTCAGGATCTCTTCAAGAATGAGAGGCTAGATAAGTGGTTTAAAATTTGTAAGAAGTCTAGCTCCGCTCTTGCGAGGGAGATTCTGGTAAATGCTCGTTTCTATAGCGATGGAGAGGGTGAGAATCGGGGGCATGTGTATTGTCGGGGCACCTATATAGTCATCACGCCCGAGATTATAGCGGCCGCCCTGAAATTCAAACCCCTGAAGAATGAGATTTGCGCCTACCATGAGACCATTAGGAGGGTGGATGTTGTTGAAGTAGTTAGTGCCTTTTGTTTTGAGGGGGTGCCTGGAGCGGGGTGGAATGAGAAACCCACTTTACCTGAGTGGAATGTTTCTAGGAAACTCGTGCTTTCACGTGCTAGGTGGTTGTGTGAGTTTCTTGAGAACTGGGTTTATGGAGTTTCTCCTAATCCCACGTACTCCTTCTAGCTTTGCACCATGGCTTACTGTTTGTGGATGGGGAACCGTATCAATGTCCCGTACTTCATTTATCGATTTCTTATGGAGAGGACTGACCGCTATAACCGTAGATCTCCCGGACACACTTGTTTGCTCCTAAAGCTAGCACAGGATGCTAAGGCTAATTTGAGTGGTCTAGAGTATGACGATATCTCTAGAGACAAGAAGAGGAAGAATGTAGCACGTACTTGGGAGAGAATACCCAACCCCCTCAAGAACCAGATACATGTTGACCCCACACACCCTAGCGGAGACCACGCGAGTAGCTCGAGCTCCAACATGGAGCGACAGCTTGAGACGCTCATGCATATGATGGAGTCCCAGAGACTCCAAGCTTATGAGGATAGAGCTAGGGAGAGGAGACATTTTCAGCACATCTGTAGTAGCTGATGCGATTTCTAGTGTGCTATTCGCAAGTATACGAATCAAGTAGTATAGAGTGTATTACGACTCAGATTATCGATCCCACAGGGACTTTGCAGGTTTTTCTAGCAATCAGTTTTAACGAACAGAGTGTAAAAAGGAGGAATATTTTGAGAGTTTGTTTGCTAACTAAGTACTGAAAGTAAATAACTGAAACGTAAATATTTTTGTGAGAATTTTCTGAATAATCTTAAGGTTGTAAAACTAGGGTTTGAGATACTAGGTCCCGGGATCCCCTAGGGTTCTTCAGATTTTCGTTCTTTGTTTGACATGAAAACACACAGCAGTCTCGTTATCCGTGGCACGTACCAATTGTGCAGTATCTTTTCTTTTCCTGCACGTTATCACAATCCTGCAGACTTTCGGATTCCTGTTAAGCTGCCTAAATCTGCAGTCTCGTTCTAAGGCTGCTAGGGTTTCTAACCTGTTCTGATGGCCCGGGTTAGATTCTCTAACAGTTGGTCTCACGTTTTTCAGGCTAGTCCTAACTCCCCTTCGCTAGTCGGCCCATCGGGGTAAGGTGCTAAATTCTGTCTTCTCTTCCTAACCCTAACCGGACGTTTTCACCTACCGGCTCGGATCTGTAGCAATTCTGGTTAGCTACTCCGATCATGCATAAACAGTAAAATTCAAAGACAGAATAACTGATAAAACTGCTGATTTAAGATAGTACGATCATGAATTCATAGTCAAAACGTAGAACTAATCTCTAAAAACGAACCTTAAGTTCACCGAGAACCGTAGGTAAAAGTTTAGCTACTGAAATTCATAACGTAAATAACACAGTTTTTGAATGAGAGAGAGAATAAGATCAAACTAGGTCTTCGAATCTGGAATCGCGCTTTCGTGCTCTCCCGGGATGCTCAGACTTTCTCCTTGGATTGTGCTGTGTATTTTGTTGTGTCATAACGAGTCAAGACGAGTCTTTAAATAGTGCTGTTTTTTCCGAAACACTTGCGCCAAAAATTACGGAAACTGCCATCGGTCGACCGACTCGGGAAAAAAAAGTCAGCCTGGCTGCGTATATACCCAAGGGTTGCGTATATACGCAACCAGGGCCCACAAATCATGCTCCCATATCCCCCTGCCTGCGTATATACGCAGCAGTTGCGTATATACGCAGGCAGGGGCTGTGTCCTGGCCCGGTTTGGTCCTCTGCTGGGCCCGGTTGGGTCTCCTGGGTCCCACACTTCTGCCTGAAATCTTCACTTTGCCCTCCTTGGTGTCTTCCTGCTCTTTTCTGCCTCGGCTTGCGTTTTGACCCGAAACTTGTCAAAATTACCAAAATACCCCTGGGTCAAAACCGCTCCAAATTCTGCCCAATCCTGACTCTGGCCATAGAAAAACTGCTGACTGAATTCGGGAGACAAAATCTGAACTTGAGTGCGGAAACCCGGGCCTGGTGCCAAAATGACCAAAATACCCCTGGCTCAGAATTGTCCCGGAAATCGTCACGACCCTGAATTAGCTGCTCATGACTCCGGGCATCGGGAACCGAGACTCCTTACTCGGGCGTGGCCTGTCTGGGACCCCCACTTGACGGGAGTCAGTTTTTTGGCTGGACTCCGTTTCAGCATTATAACCTGTTTTCGGAAAGCCCTTGACGTCTCCGTTCTTTTGCCCCTGGTGTCACTTGAAAATTTCAAGTCAAGCTCAAGATATTGTCAATCGAGCGCATCCCGGTGATTCTCGGTTTGGCATTTTCAGCTTTCTCGGTCGGTTTTCACTGCTCGTTTTTCCTCCAATCTTTCCGTTTTCCATTCCGCTCTCCCTTGTACCAGTCTCGGTCAAATACTGCTCCGAGCATTTTCTACACGTTTCCCGAGGTAATCCCGATTCTGTCTCGGCACGCATCCCAATGCACTTCCCGAACCTGTTCCTGTAAAGACAACACGAACAAACCCGCGATCATATCCAATAAAAGTACGAAACATGCAGAAATTTACGAAGAGCAAATAAACGTCTCGTTCCTAAAATCGAGGCTTTCCGAGGGTGAATTCTGGCTAAAACGCGGCTTTCCGACACAATGGCACGTCAAATCAGGCTAAAAGATAACCCCTATTTGGGCGTTATAAGTAGCCAGCGCCAGTTGGGCCGAGGGATGGAGTCACTTAGCTATGACTGTGCCCAGCAGGGTGGATGGATTAGGGACTTGGCTGTTGCGACCAATGTCCAGTTGCAGCACCCACATACCTACGATGGCTTGTTCCATTACCAGTCTGATGTGTACCCATAGCCGAGTCCCGACGTCCGAGATGGGGACGAAGGGAGGACTCACTCCGACTAGACCCACCGGCCCTACGCTTGAGCAGCCGGGTCCTCTTGATTTCACTCTATATTTCGTTGAGGACTCGCTTAAGTGTGGGGGAGTATTTAGCTATCCGCTAGTTGGCCATTGCATAGCCTTGTTACATGTAGTTTAGTGAGTCTGTCATGCATGTAGAGTAGGTGCATAGGATTGCATGTGCACGTTTAAATATTTGCATTGTATATATTGTTGCACTTTTTATTTACTGAGTCCACCTACCCTTTTTCTTGTTGGTTAATCGAGTTGGCCAGTTACATATAGTGTCTAAACAAAAAATTAAATATAAGAAAATGTTGGAACAGATGCCCTAGAGGAAATCTAGTTTAGTATGAATTATTTGTGGCTAGAAAATTCATTGTATTATTTATTGGATATTTAATATAATGAAGTCCTTAGATTTACAATTGTGTTGTTTATCTTAAAATATCTCTAGTTCAGTATAATGATTAATGGGACAATCATCTATAGACTAGTATGGGGTTGGATTGATATGGAGATATCATGATCCAACACATAGGTGTGCATTAAGGGTAATGATGCACTGGATTGACCCATCTCAGAGAAAGCTACATACACGTTATGATAAGTCACAAGTGCTTCTCGTGGTACAATGGTATTGTCATCCTTAGACTTGAAGTCACTAGATATTCTAGTTGTGGATTATTGTGATTTTGGTAGCGTTAAACGCTACACCGTAACTGGGTAGTTATAAAGGCGTGTACCGGATACAATAAGAAGCAAGCCTAGAGATCGTAGTGGACGTAGATAGAATTTTTACCTCCCACATAACGGGAGCAAGTATCCTATGCCACTCGAGGGATAGTGCTTATAGAATGTCTGGCCAGACTCAAATAAATCAATATGGGATATTGATGTTATTTGCACGAATAAGTCTATTCCCCATGGATCGAGAAATAGTGGATTGGATATACGAGTGTGACTTGTATGTCTCGTGTCCAATCCGGATATAGAGACAAAGGGATGAGACACTTACTTGTACAAGGTTTGTCCAGATGACTATTTGGGAATTAATTAATAGAATTAATTAATTAATAGATTTGAACTAGATTTGGGAATTAATTAATAGAATTAATTAATTAGAAGGATCACTTTGCAACACCTTGCAAACTTAGTAGGACTAATTTGCAAGGAAGGGACTAAACTGAATTCTAGTAGGACTAGAATAGGTCCTTTAGGTAGTTGGAAAGGATTTGTTGAACTATATAAAGGACACTCCTTCCTTCCTTCCCACACTTATGACCTTATTGATCATAACTTGAGTGGGAGAGAACAAAAAGGAGAGAGCAAGCAAGCAAAGAGGAGCCGCCGCCCGTCCCCGTCGGCCCACAAGGAGGCCGAGACCTCCTTGGTTGGTCGCGTTTTGCGTGATTCTTCTTCCTCTTCCTCTTTCCGGGCTAGCACCAAGGATTGGAAGATCTAGGATTCAACTCTAGGCGTGGATCAACTATAGAGAACGTGACACAATTCGCGTTTGAATTCATCAAGGAGAAACCCTAAGGTGTGTTATTGATTTCTTCTCTTACCATCGTTATGTCTCTTGACTTGTGATCCTTGGAGGGTATTGCATGGATTATGTTTGTTTGTATTTCTGTTGCGCATCCATAAATTAAAACCCTACAGAAAATCCCTAAAAATTGAATTTTTTTGAGAAAGGGCAATCGAAGAGAGTAAGCGTGGAGAGGGCTCAATGATAGTATTCCCTAGGTAGTATGAAAATCTGAGGTGAGGTAGACACGCGAGAATCTGGAGTAGGAAGACTTATAGGGCCAATGCACTAGAGAATTGTGAGTAGCTGTCTCTCAAACTAGTTATCCTACTAGCGCTACACCACCGTCACTTAGGTAGTCGTCAGCCCTCCTCGTAGTGGCAACGGAATAGCTGTGCGAGTGATTTTTATGGGGACCTCACGTCCCGTCTCCATCACCTAGGTCCACTAGGTAAACCAATTTGATCCATTTACCCCTTTTATTCACAGCCTCTAGCCTAGGAAGTCGTTCCTTGTGACTTCTATCACTAGTTAGAATGGTCCCTTCCTATGCGTCATGATAGAGGGAGTTGAGTTCGGGAGGTTCGATGAGGGTGAGCTGATTTGATACATCTTGAGTGGACATTCTTACATGTCATCATTTGAGGGGATGTGAGGGTGAGTAAGAGACGGCAGCGCACTTTTGTGTGGCGGTGAGTCGTGTCCTTACACGACGATCACAGGTGGAGTGCCATAGTGCGTGACATTCTTTCCGCACGACATGGGGTGGGGGTTGGTTGATATTATAGGAGGACGTGCTTGCACTTCATTCATATTTTCTACATCTTAGGTGATGAGGAGGATCAGTTGGAATTTAGCACGTTTACATGTTGACTACCGGGTTCGAGATATGCTTTATATCGAGTGTGGGGGTGTCGACATATATTTGATTACATTATTTCATTTGACACACTCCACCCCCACTTTATCTATATTGATTTGATCTCCTTGGATATTACTATCGTATTGGTGGATCCATGTGATTACTGAGAATGAAAGTGAAATTGAAAAAAAAAGAAAAAAAAGAACAGAAAGTTGAAATTGAAATGGAATAGGGAGCCAGAAATTAAACTTCATGAAGACCAAGGGGATTAGCTATTGTTCGAGATCACTTCTTCACATTTGTGGCCGCGAGAACGGCGTTGCACCAAGATTGAGGGAATGAGGGCCGGAGTAGTAGTTCGGTGGGATTCCTTGGATTTTGGTGAGGGAGTGTGAGAATGGGTTTTGTGAGTTATATCATGACTTCTAGGACTGCGCTTCTAAATATCCTATCCTACCCGTCCTAAATCCGTCAACAATTGAAACACGTGGATAAAAAGCTCGGATGGTAAGTGCTAGGGATACGTTTGATGAGTGTGCGGAAGCAATTTATTTTGTGTTCGTGCCCGTTCTGTCTGACGAAACTGGCCGCAAGTTCTACCAATCACCAAAGTTTAGAATCTTCTATGGGATGTGAGAGCCTTATGACATTCCGGTTTGTTCTTCGAGATTGCCCAATCTCTAACAAGAAAAAGAAAAAAAATATGTTCTTTAATTCCTTGCATTGTACATACTTGAGTTGCATTGTAGATATCATGTAGTTTCATAGTCGTGTCTTTGTGTATTGAATCGTGAGTTGTGTTGGCTAGCGGAAAGTTAAGTATGCAAAGTGGTGGGGTATGCATTTGGTTTTTGGGTATGCATGCAATGTCTCAAGTGTGGAGGTTTGTGCTTCATTGTTGCTCAGGCGAGCAAGAGAGTAAGTGTGGGGGAGTTTGATAGCACCTTTTAGGGGCTATAATTCTTTAGCATTTACCACATGATTATATATATTTGGAGAGTGTTTTGAGTCCAATGTTAGAGATTCTAGGTCGTTTTATCACTTGTTGCTACCATGTGCTATATTGTTAGTCCGGGCGTTTTCCATGCATATTTTATTGTTATTTGTCAAATATAATCGCTTGGTATGTTTTTTCATGTCATGGGACGAACTTCGGAAACAAAGGGGAGCTCAAGTGGAGTCAAGAGAAGCCGAATTGGAGGAGCTTGGATGACCAGTCTGCACTATTTTGTTCATAGCCGGAGTTCTACAACTCATTTGGGGGTGATATCAGTGCCATATGAAATTAGACTCAGAGATATTTCCATCGATAGGTCACGGAGCTAAATCCAAGTTCGGACGAAGAAGATATCGCGTTTTGAAGTCAGGAGCAGATTTCAGGGGGCTTTTATGCAATTACTGAAGACTTCTGCGGGTTATGATTCAAGAACAACCTAGGGACGCGAATAATCATCATTCACGCATCAAGAGAGCCAAGAAGAAGGAGGAAAGCAAGGATACTTCATTGGGAACGATCTCAAGAAAGGAGGAGAGCCCGAATCGCGCCAATCTTCACGATTTTAGCGTTTGATCTATTTTTCTCTTTACTTTCTTGTATAAACTATTCAAGAACCATGTTAACTTGTGTTATGAGTAGCTAAACTCATACCTAGGCATCTATGGAGAGCCTAGGGTTTATGTTTTGATGATATTTTCCGGATATTGGATGATCTTTCATGCTAGGATTATGGTTTAATGGAGATTGTTTTGGTTTTCATCATGTTGAGTTCTTTCATTGACAAGTTAGGGCTAAGATGTGTGATGTAAATTGTCTATTTCTATATTTAATCATGAACTAGGCTTAATGATGATATTGGTAGCCTAATAATCTTGTTTATTGTGCTTAATTCTTAGTAACGTAGGAGTCATGACCCGAAATTACTATGTAACTAGTGAGTGTGTGAAAACAACTCTACCCTAGTTGAGATGAGTAAACAAGATCATTCATAATTGACTAGACTGAGAGGTTGGTTGAATAAGGAATGGCTAGATGAGGGTAAATTCAGTAGGAAGTAATAATTTGTTAGTGAATGGTGGTCTGAGAGGACATTATTCCTTGCAATGTTGTTAGCCTGCTAGAACACATATGTAGTATACTTGGCCTGAGAGGGACAAATCGTTACCTTTGTGTAGAACGACGTGAGACCGATAGGTGAATGTCAACGCCATTACCCAGCATAGGTTACTAAGATTCATTTTGTTAGAACATGGAATCCGGAATTGTCAAAACTACCCTAGGTGATCTATAGATTGCCTAGATTTTTCTCCTATGATTTAAATCAAATCATTTTGTTCGCGTTATTTCATTACTATTGCTAGTCACTTGTTTGAGGGTGACAACACTTCAAACTACAATCATTTTTACCGGTTACTTAGGTAGATTAAGTTTAATTGCTAATCTAGAACATATAGTAAACATCTTCCCTTGGGTTCGATAACTCGGAGTCCAAAATACTCCACTTTATTACTTGACCGCATACTTGCGTAGCAACGCGTAGTAATCGCGCGTCACATACCGTTCATGCGTTGCATGTTCCTAAAACAACTGTTTCAAGTGTTCGATCATATCGTAGGCTCCCATGTTCTCGTGTTGCTTTTGAAGCTTAGAGGTCATGGTGCAAAGCATGAGACACGTCACATCATTAGAATCATCCACATGTTTCTGGTGTGTCCTTACGACACCTAGAACAGACTCATCCTGGGGTGGTTTTGGAATAGGATTGTCTAAGACGTACAGTTTATTTTCTTGCTTAAGGAAGATCCTTAAGTTTCTTTACCAGTTAAGGAAATTTGTTCCAGACAATTTGTCCTTCTCAAGGACTGATCGCAGGCATGAAGTCAATGCGTGATTGTTTGCCATTTGGAATTCTACAAAATGACAAATGTGCAATTTTAGTATTTTGAACAATTTAACTATATCCAACAATGGCTAGATCATTAAATATAGCTCCGACTATTTTTCTCGGATTAATAGCCCTCACCATTAATGCGGAAAATATCATATATATTTTCTAGTGAGTCCAATATCCATATTTCACTTCTTCTTGAGCTTGCTTTGGCAAGTCACCCAGGAATTGATTATTTAGGTAGGAACCCTTTCCAATTGCCTCCTATGTAACTCTTGGTCCAATTAGGCGAATAATTTCTTATTCTTTATCATTTAGATAACACCTAATTGTCATGCCTCTAGGCTCATCAATTTAATTGACTTTGCCCAGTTGCGTCCAACCTCTTGCTTCAACAATCACACATTACTTGCTTGTGTCGTCCGCAACACACCAAGGTGAATTAAATCGCCTTGCTTTGGCAAGCCCGGATTTAATAAACCTTGATCATGAAGGGTGTTTAGGCAAGAGAAGGCAAAATGCAATATCTCATTGAAGGATTTAATAGTCATTATTTGTTTGGTTGATCCCATCAACATGATATACTTATTTGGATTGGACAATCCACAATAAAAGACCATCCTTGTTTATGATTATCTTGTTAACGTTTTACTAGTATCGCCATACACACAAAAATAAATAACAAGACATAAATAATAAACATTCACAAAAGAAAAAATTAACGTAGCATGGATATGGCCCCTAGACTAAGATATTACCAAGCCAATGATAATATCTATATGCCCTAAAGTGACAAGCTCACCTCCATGTGCTCCACCATAGCCGCGCGCCTAGGATGGTGTCTTCATTGTCTTTGTGGCTCCTTTGGTCCTTCGGTCTTCTTCTCCATGCTATTGGCTATCATCTAAATATTCTAATTCTAGCCTAACAACTAGAATAAATAAATAAATAAAACCTCACATGTTGAGAAAAAAATGACTCGCAAGCCGTAAAACCTAATTAATTATTATATTAATTTAATCAGCTCGCAGGCCGTAAAACCAAACCACAAAACAAACACAAACATCCAACCTAGGCCATATCCATCCACCACGCAACAAAGCACATAATACAGTTAAAACCAATTTTTAACGCGCTTGTTCAATTTTAGTTGAAATTGGGTAATCAGGGTCACAACAGTCTAAGAGGTCCAACCTAGACCTAGGCCGAACCCCATGGACCGCCGCCCGCCACCCCGAGCCGGCCCTAGGCCGGCAGCCCCTAGGTGACACGCAACCTAGCTTGGCGCGCAAGGAAGAGGAGGGGCAGAGGCTAGGGTTTCGGTCCTAGCTTCCTTCCCCTTCCTTCCTTGTTGCCCAAGTTTGGTTGTTTCCATAAAGTTGTTTCCATAATTGAAAAACCCCATTTTCCAATTATGTGCCCAAGAACCCTAAATTTCAAGAACCCAATTCTTCACATCCTATGTGATCAAACTCACCAATATTCACATCCAATGTTAGATTAGGTCTTGTTTGTCTTGAATCAAATTCAATTTCGCATCTAATATGCCAATTAATCTCAGTTTCACGTAATATGAATAAAACGGTGTATAAACTGAAATCCTAACACATAAATTCATGTAATGGGCTACGACCCGTGGCTCTGATACCACAGTAGGATTTTTACGTAGGTTACGAAGCGGAATAACAAAATTATCCTACTCAAATCCCACCAAGGATCACAGGACAAGCATCATAACATGATGAGGGCATTGAAGATGTGTACCTTAGTATGGGAGATCACACGAAGAATAGTGTCTTCGTCTCTATGAATATCCTCATCTTGGATTCTTGATTGGATTCCTTCTCACCGTGTAGTGCTAGAAACGGAATAAGGAGGAGGATGATCACGCAAATGGAGCAACAAGGTCGCGCCTATGGTGGCCGATGGCAAGGGGGCGGACGGCAAGGAGGGCTTCGGCCTTCTTTGCTTTGTCTCTCTCTCTCTTTTGCTTTGTTATGTTCTCTCAATAGTGACTTGTGTAGAGAAATAACAAGCTAGAGATCCTTTATATAGTCATAACTCTTTATTAACAACATAAAGGCCCCAATACTAATCATGTCCTTACATGGATTAGCCCACTTGCAAATTAGTCCTACTAAGTTTGCTTGTTGTTGCGTTATGACCCTTTTATTAATTAGTCCAACTAATTAATACCTATATCCAATTTAATCCATCATGTGTGTGACCCCATAGATTTCTACTTAGTTGGTAGTAACTTATTCCTAACATGGAGCGGTGTCTAGCAACACATCCATTCCACCCAACTAATAGAAATAAGTCAGTGATCCCGACAAACCTTGTGCCCAATAACAACATATTGTGTTATCCCTTTGTCTCCATATCCGGATTGGACACCAGACATAATAGTCACACTCGTATATCCAATCCATAGTTTCTCGATCCTGGGAATATGCTTATGTGAGCAGATAACATCAATTCTCTATATTGATTTATCTGAGTCTGGCCAGATATTTAATAAGCACCGCCCCTTCGCGTGGCCCATGGATATTTGCCCCCATTATGTGAGAGGGACAAATCCTCTCTACATCACTACGATCTCTAAGCTTGCTTCCTATCATGCCCGATAACTATATTTATAGTTACCCGGTTAAGGCGCAGCGTTGGATAATATCAAAGCATGATATTCCACAACTTGAGTATCTAGTGACTTCGAGTCTAAGGATTACAATATTATTAGCACTACGAGCAACGATTGTGACTTTGACATAATCTAATGTATCCTTCTTGTCGTGGGTCAATCCAGTATGCCATTACTCCTAGTGCATACCCATATGTTAGACTTGATATCTCCATATCAATATACACACATACTAGTCTATAGTTGATCGTACTATTAATCAATATAATGGACTAGGGATATTTACGATAAACAACACATTGTATCTAAGGACTTCATATAGTAAATATCACAATAAATAATAAATAAATATTCAAGCCAAAACATTGTTCATACTAAATATAGATTGCCTCAAGGGCACCTATTCCAACAGTGGGCACCAACTTCCCTATCAGGGGTGGACATGGCTGCGTCAATCAGTTTATCCCAAAACTCCCTAGGAGGGACGACCAACTCGGGAACTTCGAACTCTACATCATGTGGCGGTGCAATTGATTGCTTACTCTTTTTCTCATTCTACTTTATGCCCTTGGTTCTCAACGGCCCGGGCATATCAACCTCCACACCTTGTGGCGCTGCACTTGTTTTCTAACTCTTTTTCTGAGTCTGCTTCATTAGCCGAACTTTCATCGTCTTAAACCTGGATATCTGAAGCGGTTGCATTTGAATCTCTGGACCGCGGCAGACAACGCAATGACCACCCAACAAATGCGTCAGGTTCCGATAGAAGGCAACATATCTATAGCTTCCATATGAGCCAAGTACTGAATCCAGTACCAACTCTGCTCCTCATCAGGAGTGGTGTGAAATGTCGGCCGAACATATGTATTTTTTGGCACCAATTTGAACACTGTTTCATTTTTAACCCTGTCCACTAGAGGGAAGTACACCGCCACTTTGGGAAGTACCCCTTCGTCCTTGCGAGTTAAGGCGGGTACCATATCTGGGATTAATTTGTAGGCCCAAGAATGCATGGAAAGACGAATCGCGTTCAACATATCACATATATAAATATAAACAAAAAAAAAATGCACAACTAACACAATTACCGTAGCAATGAATGGGAAGGCGGTGATCGAGTACGTCTGCTTAATGTCGTACGCTTTCCATTTCATCCCACTGAGTAAAGATTGAAAGCATTATTTACCCCAATCGTAGTCATTACAGAACTCGAATTCGTTTCACTTCTGTATCACTGCTGCGGGCATATTATCCTAGCTCGAGGTGTTGCCATAACCTACCAATTATTGAAGCAACTAACAGCTTCACAAATCTTTCCAAGAGGGCCGGTATAACACCCGAGTGGATTACTGTCCCAGCAACTTCTTAACTCGTACCACCGGATAAAAATGCTTAAGCCTTGAAGGTGCTAGTAGTAATCCACATGGTGTACTATATACAATACATCTCATCCACAATATCTCGACGTGGAACGGGATATTACAATCCCCCCACCTTATATACTCGACGTCCTCGTCGAGACTGGCCAGTCAAGTTTCCCCTTGGCTGGCTACGAACTGCCATGGAGCCCTTGCGGGACCAAGGTTGGCTCTGATACCATTTTTAACACCCGAGTGGATTACTGTCCCAGTAACTTCTTTACCCGTACCACCAGATAAAAATGCTTAAGCCTTGAAGGTGCTAGTAGTAATCCACATGGTGTATTATATACCACACATCTCATCCACAATATCTCGATGTGGGACGGGATATTACAGCCGGGGCCATATGCTGATCATGATTGTCGTAGTACGGGTGATCTTCATTTATCTTTTCCAGATGCACCTCCACCTCGGTGGCCTTTCACGTTTCTGTACGCGACCCTCAAATTTTCACCGTAGACAGTCTGAATTTGGGCTAATTCTGCCATCCATTGGTCGAGCTGCTCGTCGCTGTATGACCTGTGAACGTTCAGTCCACTGCAAAGAACAAACTCTAGGAGGGAGAACCGAATCGACATCGCCCTTGAAATTAAACCATAGTTCTCTGTCATGAGGGTTAGTGTTAACACGTCACTGAATCAATAAGTCGAGGAACATTTTGTGAACACTTGGTCAAAGCGATAGGTTGAAAGCCAGGCCAGGTTAGGGAGCCTCTCTTCAATTAATGTCTTAACGTCAGGGCGTCTGGCAAGCCTTGTAAACAATTCCCATGAGGCCAGACGCGAGCGAAATGTTAATTTATACCTCATCAACTCGTCCTGATCAGAAGAATCCGGGACATGACCTACTTACGCCAAGGGGATGAAAACCTGTTAAATAAAATAATAAGTTGTAAATTATGAGTACAAAAGCATCTCGCACAACAAAAAATTAACCAAGTACTGGAATAGGGACACCCATCATGTGTCATGTATGCCCCTTAATGGAAGCCCAACTTTTTCAGCTGGGTTCACTGTTTGGGCGCCCAGGTCAATGACTCAACTGATAATCTTGGGCTTCCACAAAAGGGTCATAGAACATCGTGGGCGCCAATAGCTTGGGCGCACAAAGGACATCATGGACGCCCAAAGCTGGAAACACCCAAGTTTTGGACTGAACAATACCAAGGGCGCCTAGATTGGGCGCACACAACATATCTTGGGCGCCCATCTAGGCGCCCTTGGTATATTTTAATCCAATACTTATTAGATTTCAGCTATTGGCGCATACAACATTGCTGGGCACACAACACATATCTTGGGCGCCCTACTAGGTGCCGTTGATCTTTTTCAGTTCAAAATTTGACATCATCCAATATAGGGCGCCCTTGGTATTTCTCAGTTCAAATTCATGTTCTAGTGCGCCATGTGGTTCATTAACTTGATTTTCACATGAACTTGCGCGTGGATTTTACAGAACAACATGAATACATAAATGAATTTCGCACAAAATAATCAACACAACATTAATTTTTTCTAACCCTAGAACACGTGGTTGATGAAACAAGCCTCACATGGAGAAACAAACTCACCTCTTGGTGGACATTGACTCCGGCAGAGGGAGGAGCCGGTGCCGGAGAATCCGCAACCGCTAGAGCAGTCGCAACCGGAGAAGACGACCGGGACTCGCTTCGTTGGCCGCCGGACTTGAGGTCTCCAAGCACTTCGTTCACAACATTGGTAGGAGAGGATTCAGAGTCCATGAGAGCGAGAGAAACGAGTGAGAGAGTGGTGAGAGTCGCTGGAGAAGATGTAGGAGTGGAGGAGAAGAGAAGGCGGGGTGAGGCACAGTGAAGAAGAAAGAAATTGTTTGCTTTCTTTCTGGGTTTTGTTTCGAGTAAGAGAGAGGAGGGAGAAGGCAATTACTTTTTGAATTTTAATTGTTTTATATTTTTATTTTAAATTTTGTTTGAAATATTTTTTTTTTTTTATTTTATTTTAATTAATTTAATTAGGTTACAATTTTTTTGATTTATTAAATAAAGGTCAAAGTCAAAGGCAAAAAGTCCCCCAATTATTCCAGCTGTGTGTGTGTGTATATATACTAGCCCAGCTGTGTGTGTATATATACTAGCTGCAGTCGCATGCTTAACAAACCCGACAGCCTCCCTAAAAACAAAATAACCCTACAGCCTGTGTGGCCGTGCCCGTTTGTCGCAGAATTGAAGCACAGAGGTATGGCAGAGCTCTTGTTCTTCTTCTTCTTATTCGCCCTACTCTCTGTAATGTATGAATAACCCTGTATTTTCTCATTGATTTCTTGATGTATCAGATATTTGGGGTTTCGATTTCACAGGCTGGGATTCGATGACGACGCCACCACGTCCACCACGTACAAATATGCAATTAAGAAACGGTAATCTCCCTTCTTCCCATGTGCTCTTTGCAATTTTTGTGCCAGATCCAGACTTTTGTTCTGGACTAGAACCATGAGATCGATTCCTCACGCGTTTCCTTTAGAAATCTGTATAACTTTGTTGTTTGATGTCTTGGTTCGTACGAAGTCGAGATGGAACCATGAGCTTGACCTTTTGCTAACTTGAGCTGACTGACATGGAACACAGGGTGTATCTTGGCCTCAAGAGGGAGCTGCAGTTTGTAGGCTACTGATCCAACCACCACTGGATAAGGTCCATAGAACCTTGCTGATAACTTCAAATTCTTCCTCACGTTAACTGACATCTGCCTGTAGGGCTGAAGCTTCAAAAACACTAGATCCCCTACCAGAAAAGCCCTTTCAGTCCTGTGCCTATCAGCATTGAGTTTCATCCTCTCTTGGGCCTTGACTAAGTTGTCCTTAAGAAGGAGGACAAGCCTGTTTCTGTCTTTGAGAAAGACATCCACTTCCTCCACTGCACTCTTGTTGAGTTGATGGAAGGGTAAGTGCTTGGGTTTATACCCATATGAACACTTCAAAGGGGGTGGTCTTAATAGAAGTGTGAAAGGTGGTGTTATACCACCACTCAGTCATACTTCTCAAGTAAATCTCACCCTTTCAGTTTGGCCATCACTCTGGGGATGGTAAGCTGTACTGTAATTAAGCTTGGTGCCTGCAGTGGCGAAGAGGGTGTTCCAGAACTGACTTAGAAAAATGGGGTCTCTATCAGAGACCATCACCTCAGGTAAGCCATGTAACTTAAACACATTGTCAAAAAACTCTTCTGCCACCACTGTAGCAGTGTATGGATGTAAGAGGGCAATGAAGTGGCTAAACTTAGAGTACCTGTCCACTACCACTAAAATGGTGGTTTTTCCTTGAGAAGGAGGTAACCCCTCTATGAAATCCATAGAGATGTGGGTCGAAGGCTTCTCTGGTAGCTGAAGTGGCTGCAATAGCCCAGGGTATGGAAGGTGTTCATGCTTCATTCTTTGACAGACATCACAGTTCCTAACCCAAGTCTTCACTTCTTTCTTGAGGTGGGCCAAAACAAGACTACATTGATTCTTTTATAAGTGCCTTGAATACCAGAGTGTCCTCCAATGCCCGAGTCATGTAACATTTTAATAATTTCTGCTGAAAGGGTTCCTGAATTGCCCACATAGATCAATCCCCCCTTCTTGATCACTCCATCACTAAGGTGGTACTTAGTGTTGTGGTTTTGGTCCAAAGCTAGCTTCTGAGTGATGTCTTGGGCCCATCCATCCCCTCCATAGCTGGTAAGCACCTCCTGCATCCATTTTGGAGTGATGGTGGATGTGGCATTGCAGTGAGCCCAGTCAGTAGTCTTCTCTTCTCTTCCTTGTCTTAAGAGAGCATCTGCCACGTTATTGTCTCTTCTTTGTTTATAAATTATCTCATCATCCAGGACAAGTAACTTGCTGATCCATTTTTGCTGCATGAGTAGTGATTCTCTGTTCTGGCAAATGTTTTAAGCTTTGATGGTCAGTTCTAATGATGAACCTCCTTCCTTCAAGGTATGATCTCCATTTGGTGACAGCTGGAACCAAGGTAAGGAGTTCGTTTTCATAAGTTGACATACCCAGGTGTCTAGGAGCTAATCCTTTGCTAAGGTAGCATAGAGGTTGACCTTGCTGCATGAGTACTGCTCCTATGCCACTATAGCAAGCATCCACCTCAATGGTGAAGGGTAGGTCAAAATTTGGCAAGGCAGTGCTCATGGCTTCTTTTCACTGTAGGAAGGCTGTAGTGGCTTCTGGACTCCAAGTGAATTTTCCTTGTTTGAGTAGCTGAGTCAAAGGTTTGGCAATGACCCCGTACCCTTTGACAAACCTTCTATAATAACCTGTAAGCCCAAGAAATCCCCTCAATTGCTTCACTGTGCTAGGTTCTTCCTGCCCAGAGATTATGTGCCCTAAGTAGTCGATGCTTAGTTGAGCTAAAGAGCACTTACTTAGCTTGACATATAAGGGATTGTCTTGCGAAATTTGGAAGGCTACCTTTAAATGTAGCAGTTGTGCTATCATGTTCTTGCTGTAGATCAAGATGTCATCAAAGAAGACCAAGATGAACTTTCTGGGATGTTCCTTGAAGATGGCATTCATTATGCTTTGGAAGGTAGCTGGTGAATTTGTCAATCCAAAGGGCATTACAGTAAACTCATAATGCCCTTCATGTGTTCTGAAGGCAGTTTTATGGTTGTCTTCCTTGGTCGTTCTTACTTGATGGTACCCAGCTCTGAGGTCAAGCTTAGTGAAGATAGCTACTTCATGGAGCTCATCCAACAATTCTTCAATAATTGGAATGGGGTACTTGTTCTTTATGGTATTATCATTGAGACCCCTGTAGTCTATGCAAAACCTCGAAGTGTCATCCTTCTTTTTGACAAGGAGTACTGGTGAGGAAAAAGGACCGAAACTGGGTTGAATCACTCCACTTCGAAGCATCTCCTTGACTAACCTCTCAATCTCCTCCTTGTGTAGATGAGGGTATCTGTAAGGCCTCTTGCAAACTGGGTTGGTGCCAGTTAGAAGTGGTATATGGTGATCTTGTGCTCTTGGAGGGGGTAGAGTGGTTGGCTCTTTAAAGACTTCCTGGTATTGTTTGATGACTTGCTGAACTGGGTAGGGAATGATTGTGGTGTCTTCTTGTGAACTGATTGAGTACAATTGAGCAATGACCACTCCTTCATCTCCTTTACAATACTTTTGAAGATTGTGTATGTAAATACGTGTCACCCCCTTCCTGGGTTCTTGTGTGCCTTGAGTGTGATGGTTGCACCTTGGTGTTGAAATGTCATGGTTCTGGAGTTGAAATCCATGGATATGGGGCTTACCCTCCTGAATCACTGAACTCCCAACACAGCTTCACAGCCTCCAGTGTTAGAATCCTGAAGTCAACGAGGAATTGGTGGCCTTCTAACATGAGTGGCACAGCTTCACATAACCCTGAGCTCTCTATGATGCTTCCATCAGCCACTATAACTGGTAATTTCTTGGAGTATGCATTTTTTGGAGGGTAGTAACCCAGTTGAGTAGCCACCTTGGTGTCCATGAAGTTGTGTGTACTTCCTGTGTCCACTAAAATGCTTACTCTTCTTCCATTGACCACTCCTTGGACCCTGATAGTTTATGAGTTGCTTTGGCCATCCATGGCATGTAGAGAAACCATGGCATGTAAAGAAACCCCTGCAGTACAATCCAAAACTGTATTGTCCAACTCATGTGTGTCATTGGTAGAAACTTCCTCAACCTCAAGGAGGGGTGGAGGTTCTGGTTCATCCATGCCTTCTATAAGAAATAACTGTTTCTTCTTGCATCTGTGGCCTGGCTCATATTTGTCTTCACAAAAGAAACAAAGTCCTTTTGATTTCTTGTCTTGCAATTCTTCACTGCTGAGTCTTCTATAAGATGAGTAATTGTTGTTACCATTGTTCTTTTTGTCAAAATTGAACCCTTCTTTGGTTTTAGTGTTGGTTTGGCTGAATATGGGTGGTGAACTGTGTTTGGAAGTACTCTTTAAACTCCACTATAAGTCAGCTAAATGTACCTCTTGAAGCATGGCCAGACACTTGGCTTCAGATGATGTAACAGGTTTAGGCAATTTAACAACACTTTTGAAGTCTCTTTTCAGTCCACTAATGAAACTAGAAATGAAATATTGCTCATTTGAACCAGAGTGTCAAATTACTGTTGATACTCACTCACTGCACCAATTTGTTGCAGCTTACTAAATTCATCTGTCACATCCTCATGGCTAGGGTTTGCAAATTCATCACAAATTTTAGTGCTAAATGCAGCCCAAGAGATACCTTGTAGTTCTTCAATTTCTGCAGTGAATCAGCTATCATTCTCCTTCTAAATGAAGTGAAGCTAACACCAATTTTTGTTCCTCAGTTACTGAATGAAGTTGGAAGTAACGATCCATTTTAGTTAGCCAACCCCTAGGGTCCATTCCATTAAACCTAGGCACCTCAATTTTGGGTACTGGAAAACCCATACCAGTAAAATTTCTGAGTGGATTCACAGAGAAAGGGGTTTTCTCACCACTAACTTCTGGAGGAATTCTGTGGCCGCTAGCCTCTGTGGTGGACCAGTGACTGAGTATGCCGTCTCCTTCACTGGTGGAATCAACTGCTACCCCTTTCAATTTCTCCTTATTCCGGTCGCCGGCAAGTAGATTAAAGCTGTTGATCAATTTGTTAATTTTGTCGTCAAGCACATCAACCTTCCCAATTTCTGATCCATGTCCTGTAAATACGAACGGACCTCGTTAATTGAATCGGCGAGCTCCATGAGTTGTCGTTCCGCACGATCTAGCTGAGCTTCTTCTCCGGTGTTTGATTGCGCCATAGGTCTGGTAGTGGGCATACGCTGTGCCAAGAACCAGAGGGCTCTGATACCACTTGTTAGGAATTCAACAATGGATTTCGAAGAAGAACAAGAGAAGAAGATAATGGAATTGAGAATTCGCAGAAGGAAAGTGAAGAGAGAGAGATTGAAATTGATTATGAATAAAAACGTGAGAAGTTCTGCAACAAACTCTGCTCTTATGAGAGCAAGAGATCCTACAAATAAGGAAGGGCAAAATGGTCAAAGACCCTAAGTAACGCCCGTTACATGAAATGGACGGAAAGCTAACTAAACTGACGGGACGACATCGTCCGACTAAAACATTTAAAACCCAACGTTCAAGTAGATAGACGGCTGAGATTAGTAGATCTCCTTCCTCATCCGACGGTTGCTGCTATATTTAGAGTTACTGTTCATTTCGTAAGATTTATACCAAATGAACAGTGCAAAACCAATTTCAAATCCATTTCCAACACTGAGAATCATGACATACTCGTCGGATGGTTGAAGGGTTTGCCAAACTCTTGCTAGTAGTTTGAGTTTCTATTCATTCTTGATTGGTGATTATGTAATTTCTTTAAGACTAATGAATACACAATGGTGTACATTAGTGTTATTTTTACAGTTACGGATTTGGGTTATCTCAAGTTTATTCTCGCAATATAATACAATATTTGTAGTAATGGAAGACTAATGAATACACACTTTAGTGTACATTCGAGAACTAAGCTTGTCAAAATCTTCTCCATGACATTGTCGGTACATTTGCTGAAGACTAATTGAGTTTGTTTCACCTTAAGAATTGGCAGCTTCTTACTTTTGTTGACTGAGATTGTATTACCTGTTACACTTCTGTTGTTTCGGTTCGTACACAGCAATAACATATTGTTAACTTACTTGGTGTGGTCATGCAGATAGTGATCGCTTCTGCTCCAGAATACTTGCTGAAAATCCCGTTCTTGACTACTCTAGGAAGGTGAGTTATTAGATTATTACGCTTAGCTAATTTTGGTCTCATTTTGATCTTTCCTTTGTCGTATTATCTTAACTGACCTCTGTTTTGTGAGCACCTGGTCTGCCTCTAACTCCATTCAACTACTACTTAAGTAACTTAGCTGGCATCGGCTTGTTCTTCTCCATTTCAGAAAATCTGTCATTTGTTGCCGTGCTAGTACTCATTTATTTCTCAACTTGACTGATTGCATAAATTAATTTATCCTAGTAGTTTCTTACTAAACCAATAATCTCCATCTGGATTTGTACCAGTTCAGTTGTCAAGTTTTTGTTTGGTTTCGGCCCACACACTTTCTTGTGCTGTTATACCGTCCTCAACTTGTACAGCTACACAATCTGATATAGTTTTGCACTATGTACTGTTGTACCTTTCCGAATTATTCATTTTGGAAACTGAATCTTGACCTTTTCTCAACCATAATACTCTTTCGTCACCTCAACCACTCATTCCCCAAACACAATCAATCCCTCCAAGCCGCTCTTGAAATTTTCAACTATGAGCTAAGCTTATTAGTTGTTGTGGTCCATCGGGTAAAACACTAATGTCTAAGTATTGGATAAACTTCGAAAAGCATCTGTGTGGTTTGGCCCTGATCCCATAAAGCATACTGGCTCGTACTTGTGGTGTATAGGTATATTTTCAATATACAGTTTTCAATCCTTATAAATCCTTATAAATTTGATCTTTTGATCTTTTATTTTCATTCTGATGAAGACAAATTCAATTGATGTATAATACAACTTCAAATCTGCAACAACTTCAATACCCTCTTCTTCACCCCTATAGACTTACTTCCTCAAGTGCACCTGCATTTTGCCATTTTGCTGCACAACCATGGGAAGTAAATAATATGATGCCAGTACAATATGAATAGCTATGCTCGGTGGGTTGAACACTCGTTCTTATTACAGTTAGTCCAAGCGATTTAGGTGGACATTGCTATCAGGGCCGGCCCTGATGCTAGACAGATGAAGCATGGGCTTTAGGCCCCAAGTTGGCCAGGGCCACTAAGGGGTTTTAGAAGTTGGGAGTACTTTCGTAATTTTTCACCATAAATTTTCTAACCTAGATAGAGAAGCATAGCAGACTTCATCTCTTTACAAAAATCAAAGCATGCTTTTTTCGGAAAACTCGAGAGACAGCGGAAGGGGAATGTTAGACGGATCGTCCTATGCGCGGATCAAGAGAAATGTGCACTATTTTTTTTTTTTTTTTTGCGACAATCATAAATGGATATCGACTAATTCTGTCTTAATTCTCAATCCCTATCTTCCTCTGTCACTTCTCTCTTCTTCTCTTTGTTTGGTCATCAATCGTCATCCTTGTTTCTGGTACTGAGCAATAACCTTCACCCCCTCCGGCAATCGCCTACATATTTTTTTAATAGGTAAGTTTACGGGCATAAATTCTTATCTTATTCAAACCCTAAGATGATTGGTATAAGTGAATACATTGTTTCTTTGAAGGATAAACGAGTATTTTCAGCCATGATTTTTGCTATATGGTATTATTTATACATATTTGTGGATCGATGCCCAAACTATTTTGTTTTTTACATGTTTTGGAATTGCATTTGGAAATTACCCTTGTTAGAAAGGTAGTTGTATGTCGGTGTTTTTTGACTTGGCTTAGTTATTGTTATACTCTGAAACACACGCCCCTCGTTCAGCTCCTGCTTTAGGCCCTTGTGAGCCTAGGGCTGACCTTGATTACTAAACGTTTCCTTTCAGTTCCACACCACCCCCATTCTTCTTCTTTTTTACTTCTTATTATTATTGTTGATGTTGTTGTTGTTGTTACTAGAGGATTGCCCGTGACCGAGGGCACTACCCAAAAAACACGATTCATAATCCATTTTGCTGGAGGAGAAGATGAAAATGGCGTCCCCGGTAATTTTATATGATATCCATCAAGTCATGTTCTTACACACTTTTGATAATTACTTAAATTAAGAGGATAAATTTTCAAGTAGTGGGTATTTAAGTAGTGGGGTAGTTAAGTGGGTGGTAGGTGAGATCTACGGGTCGGGGCTGATTTATTTTATCCAACTGTTTTATAGAATAGATTATTATTATTATTATTATTATTATTATTATTATTATTATTATTATTATTATTATTATTATTATTATTATTATTATTATTATTATTATTATTATTATTATTATTATTATTTTCTATGTGCAAAAGTTGCAATATTTATCGAGTACGTGCCATTGTCTAACCTTCTTATTTACGCCGCCCATCTTTTTGAGTGTTCTAGTTTTTCCTTGCCCATTTCTCGTAATCTTCTTGCCCCCACAACGACGAATTAAAACTGTTTATTTGAATATCTTAAATTCCCGATTACTGTCTTCTCTAGTAAAAGATTTTCAGTCAATAGAAGTTGTTATTTATGGATTGAGAGAAACAGTTATTTATGGATTGAGAGAGACGGAGAGACAGAATATATCCATCATTTTCTTCGGTTGAACGGTTTATTTCTGAGTGTGCTAATACACCTTAATCTGCAGCTATACGTTATCCAGCTTTAAGAGGATGTGAATACAGAAGGATACAACAAGGTTGTTGCTAGATCTCGTTGCAAGAAGTTCATTGAAGATGCTTTTAAAAGGTGAAAGATGAACATCACATGAAATCTATTGAACTTCCTGTTGAGTGCCATGATCCTTTGCTCACCTTCCCAAATAAAATGATTTTGCAGGAATAGGAAGGACCTGGACTTCTGCATGACTGGTTTCTACGAGTTCAGTTGTTATCTTTCATATTACCAGTTCAAGACTTTGAAAAGTATATTCTATGTACTACTTGTTTCATTTGATGCGATATGCTCCTTTTAAATTCTTTTGGGTAATTAAGTTCATCTCTGTTTACTCTCTCAGGAAAAAGTGAAGTTGAGTTCATTGGACCAATTCCTCGACCTCGTCTGGTATGTGACGACTGAGAGATTGAGGAAGAAAGTGAAGACTAGTTGTGGGTTTTATCTATTATGTAATAAATTAAAAAAAAAAATACACGAAATGACTGATTTGACTTGGAAATTTTCAAGAGACTGGGATGGGTTCCCATGTGTATTGTATGCTCTGCTACTGGGCATTGTCTATATGCTTTGTAGTATTCTATTAAACTTTCGTGTCTGTGATGGGCTTGTTTGGGTATCTAGTCTAAGACGCTCCTTTGTGTACGATGTGTTTCTGTAGTTTTCAGCCTTGTTTTTGTAGTATGTAATTACGTACATGAGTAAGCGAGAGTCAATTTTCAGACTTTCGCCGATCAAAAGCATAGAGCATTGAACTAGCACCAGAATTGTCATGGTGCCCAACAGTGTCCCTCTAACTAGTGAGTCTGAAATCTTCAAAGGTGGATCTAAACATAGCATGAAATCTTCAAAGGTGGATCTAAACGTATCATGAAATCCTCTGAGTTCTCAGCACCTTCTCTTGTGAAAGCATCTGTCATCTGGTGGATGTACTTTACTTCACATTGAAACTCAGTAACAAGCATCTTGTAGTTGTGGTTGAACTGCATGTATGTAGTGGCTTGAATTCCCGACACGGCTTCAAGTTCATCATACTCAATACTGATCTCTTTTCGTCCATGTTGGCGAATCACAACAAGAACCCTAAAAATAGCCCAAAGCTCGGCTTCCAACACTGTTGCATAGCCGATGTTCACGTAGCAGCTAAGACGTAAAAATCTTCCCACATTTGTCCCCTTTTTTTCAAGTTTTCGATTCTTTTTCCTGATGGAGAAGAATTCCAAGTTTCCAACTCATGATTGAATTATGGGTACAAATATGAAACAATCTCTTTTGTGAAGGCCTTGTAGATCTCCTACATTCTATCTAGCTCAATGTGCTTTTGGAGATGATCTTCCTCATTTTCTAAATGCGCCTACAGCCAACTTAGTTCTTTTTGTTCTTTTCAATATTTTTCTTTTCCTCAGGTTAAATCATTTGGAAATGGAAATGTGCATGTTCATGGAGATCTAAATTAATTTGCTTCTTGCATCAGTTACACCGAATTTTATTGTAAAGAGATCCCAAGTCCAACATAATACCAAATTTCCTTTTCAAATTTGCTTTTAAAACTGCCCTGAAATTCTCCTCCGATTCTCTCACAGAAACTGCCCTAACTTCCTACAGGACTACTCACTGATCTCCTTGGGACTTGTCGGCGGATGCGCCGGTGAGTCCCTCCAATTCTCTGTCAATTGTTTTTGTTGGTATTTGAAGTGTGATGGGTTTATCACCAAAGTATTGAGAGGACATGGCGGCGGTTGTTCCTAATGGCTTCCAACAAATATCGGTGATCAAGTCACGCTTTTTTTGTTTTATTCTAGTATTATTGTATTTTATCTTGGTTAGTTTGTACCGTCTATGTACGGTGTTGTACCGCTTAAACGCGGTGATGTTTCGCATTTGTGCGAATTTCTTCCGCCTTAGTGCGGCCTTATTCTGCCTGCCTACGTGCAGTGTTTTTTTTTTTTTTGAAGAACATGATAATTACCATAGATTAAGCATAATACTTACAAACAAATTCATCAAAAGTAGATCAAGAACCACAAATCCAAGGGAGAAGCTACCAACGTCATGAAACATTACATAGATGAAAGAACATAACCAAACATTACCAAAACTAAACTGAAAGCTCCTAACCAGACCTAATAACCAGAGCCACAAAAGTCACTCCATGATATAGGGTATGATAGCATCAGAGGGCACCAAAGAAGGAGGCAACGGAGGAAGGACTGCAGCACTTTCTGTGGATTGAGGAGGAACACCACCTTCAACTTGGAGAGAACCAAACTCAGAGACACCAACTGCTGGAACCTGATCTGGAGCACAAAGAGGAGGCTCAGAGGCCAAAGGAACCACATCAAGCACCTGCTGAACACTGGAACATGCTGCAAACTGATCACTAGCCTTTACCCAAGAGGGGGCACCATCAACTGAAGCAATCTTGACCAAAGCTGATGAATCTGAGTGATAGAGGAAGATTTAATTAGTACTAGCAGATAAAATAATAAGCTCCACCAAATCCTAAGCAAGGTGAAGTATCTGATCCCCATTGATGCTAATTTTGTGAAAGATCATCTGGTTTCTAGATTTCCAGAGAGTCCAAATGATGGCAGGAAGCCAACACCAACGGGGATTATATATATAGGACGTTAACCCTTCCATACAAGGGGGACACACCAAACATACGCGGAAGCTCTGCCAAACCCCTGTCTCTCTCAGACAGTGCTACTGCCTTACTCTCTCCCTACACACAACCCAACACTTCCTGTGCCATTTTCTATTCTCTCCCTTTGGTGTACACGAAGTTCTCTCTGCAGGATTCTCTTGTGCACATTTTGGTGAACCCGACGTGAAACTTACCATTGCAAGCAACCATGTCTCATGAGGATGATGTCAGTAACAGATCGCCTTCCACGGAGACCACCTCGGGGGAGGAGGCCCGCCGTACTCCTACAGCTACCGGTGGAGCTCCGACGCTAGAAGCCTTGGACGCCACCATCCAGAATCAGGCGAAGGCTCTCAAAGCCCAATCTGCACAACTAGAAAGGATCATGGCTGTCTTGGGAACTCTCGCTCCAAACCCCGCACCAGCCATCGCCGTCTCTCAGGGAGGAGGAGCCTCCACCACTCAAGGATTGGGAGTGTCAACCACACCACCCAACCCCAACCTGTAAACTCCACCGGCGACTACGCAGCTACCCTCAATTCAGTGGCCAACAGCTCAAATGTTGCCTCTTGCTACTCATACTCCTCCACCTCCGGCTTTGGTACCTAATCCGGCCTCACAGTATCCCTTGCCTCCCCCAACGGTAATCTGGGGTAACGTGAATTCACAATATGTCCCTAGCCCTCCTGCGACGTATGTGTCGCCTCCGCCTGCGACAACCCCTCCTCCCGCTGCCGAGGGAAGTGCTCCGGAGTGTATGACGTCGCTGCAACGGCGCATAGACACTATTCTGGCTCACCAATCGTTCGCGGATACCATCATCCCGAAGCTTGACAACGATCCGCCTATTCCACGAGGGAAGTGATCCGCTATGATCTCGATTGTGGACCTTGAAGAGGTTGCGGAGGATGGTCTACCCATCATTGCCGAGATCCATGATGACGAGGACTACAACATAGACACGGAGGACGAACGCGCCGATCGAATGAAGGGATCGCATGGGTTCAGCAGGTTCTTCGATGAGATGAAATTCTCAGAGAAATGCCGCAAGGAGATGACAAAGGCGATCCTGAGGATAGCAGAAGATTACGAGGAGGATATCGTAGTCTCCAATGGAAAAGTTGTCAGGGCGTCTCTCTCTACAGAAAAGATCATAACCTTCTCCGCAAGCGACAAAAAGACAGATGCGAGCCATCAGAAGCCTCTGTATGTGACAGCCATCATCAATGGCGTGGAGTTCAAAAGAGCGTTCGTCGACGGAGGAGCAGCAGTTAACGTTGTTTTTCTCCATACTCTGAAGCTAGCGGGAATTCCAGAGCACAAGATTATCAAGCGTCCATCCCCGCTGATGGGATTCGGAAGCGACTCCAGAATGACGATAGGATGGATCCGCCTGGGTGTCCAGGTCGGCAAAATCAAGTGTTCAGCAAAATTCTATGTCATAGATGCGAACACTACGTATCACATGATCATAGGCCGGGCCTGGATTCATCGCTTTGATGCTGTCCCTTCAACAGCTCACCAAGTGATGAAAGCCATTTAGAATGACAGAATGGTAGAGATACCAGCTTCGACAAATCCTTTCAACATGGATGAAGCGCATCTCAGTGAGGCGGTGTGGTTCACCGAGATGGCAGATGAGCAAACACCGGGACCATTCAACCCCACTCCTTTGCCCCGATGGGAGGACATCAAAGATCAGTCACCCGCAGGAGTGATAGTGACAAGAGAGGATGCCAAGGAAAAGCCGTCTACGCGAGAAGAGGCGCCACGGATTGCCTACCAGCGAAAGAACGTGTACACTCTGAAAAGGATAGCAAAACATGATCCTGAAGGCAAGGAGATAGAGAGTTTCTACGCCAACGGGAAGAAATGCTATCGCATATGAAGGTGCGCGGGGGTGTCCTCACGCGAGCATGGGGATATCCCTGAGCAAATCAATCAAATTGAGCAAGTTTCAGAGACAGACAAACCAATGCCAAGCACTCTAGAAGAGAAACTCAAAGAAGCACCCGAATGCATGGAAGACAAACCCAGACCACAAAAGCTGGAGCTGAAGGAGGTATTCCTAAGCCCGAACGAAGAAAAGAAGAGGCCAGTCTTTCTAAGTGCGGACCTCACAGGCGAAGAGGAGGAAAGATTGCTACAACTCTTGACTGAATACAAAGACGTGTTCGCATGGGAATACGATGAGATGCCCGGTCTGGACACGAGCATCACAATGCATCGGTTGGATGTAATTCCAGGATCCAAACCGGTAAAGCAGAGAACAAGAAGCTTTAGGCCAGAGCTCAACGTGAAGATTAAGCAGGAAATCATCAAACTCCTGGATGCCAAATTCATAGAGCCAAATCACCATCCCACATGGTTGGCCAACATTGTGCCAATAGTAAAGAAGAATGGGCAACTTCGCATCTGTGTAGACTTCCGGGATCTTAATCGCTCCTGCCCCAAGGATGATTTTCCGCTCCCCAACATCGACTTACTTATCGATTCAACCGCGGGTCATCGCATGTTCAGCTTCATGGACGGCTTCAGTGGGTATAATCAGATCAAGATGGACCCCGAAGATGCACGAAAGACCGCATTCATAACCCCGGTGGGAGTATTCAACTATACGGTGATGCCCTTTGCCCTAAAAAACGCAGGTGCGACTTACCAGCGGGCCATGATGGCCCTGTTCCACGACATGATGCACAAGGAAGTGGAATTCTACGTGGACGACCTAGTCGTCAAATCCAAGGAGGAAGCAGACCATATGGGGGATTTGCGAAAAGTGTTCAACAGATGCAGACACTTTCAATTAAAGATGAACCACATGAAGTGCGCATTCGGAGTAACATCAGGGAAGTTCTTGGGATGTGTGGTACATCGTCAAGGAATCGAGCCTGATCCTGCGAAAGTATCGGCCATCACTAGCATGACTCCGCCGCATAACCAAAGTACCTTGAAAACCTTCTTGGGAAAGCTATCCTATCTGCGAAGGTTCATCCCAGCGATCGCCGAAATCACCTTCTGTTTCAGTGACCTTCTCAAGAAAGATGTTGTATACTACTGGACTGCAGAGCACGAGGCTGCGTTCGGGAAACTAAAGGAGCTGCTGACATCGTCAAAAGTGATGATCGCACCTCAGCTCGGATCACCGCTCTTGTTGTATCTGACGTCAACAAGGAGGTCTATAGGAGCACTCCTAGCTTAGGAGTACGAGGGTCAAGAAAGGCCCATCTACTACATCTCTCGCATCTTGCAACCCGCAGAATCAAGGTACACGGACATCGAACGTCATTGCCTTGCTTTATTCTTTGTAATAGAGAAGTTGAGACACTATTTTGCTTCGCAAAAAGTGGTGGTGGTCACAAAGAGCGATCCTATACGGTATCTTCTGACTCACACCACTCCTGGGGGAAGATTGGCAAAGTGGTATATGACCATTTCCCAATATGACATCACATGCGTTCGGCCGCGGGCGATCAAATCGCAGGCGGTAACGGATTTGCTGGCGCAATTCCCTGATAACAGTCATGAGCCCGTGATTGAATAAGAATTGGAGGGGCCTGAAATCTACGCAGTTGAGCTGCCCTATTGGACGCTCCATTTTGATGGCTCGTCAACAAGGAAAGGTGGAGGCATCGGAATAGTCTTGACCAAACCAGATGGATAGGTCATACAGATGTCCGCAAAGCTGGACTTCGCAGTCACCAACAATGAAGCGGAGTATGAGGCTCTCATCGCAGGCCTTCGCGCAGCAAAGGCATTAGAAGTAAGCAATTTGACGGTTATGGGGGACTCCAAGCTAATCGTCAAACAAGCCTTCGGCGATTATGGTTTGAAGGAGATAAACTTATTGCCCTACCGGACCTTGGTACAGAAATTGGTGCAACAGTTCTGCGACGTTAGGTACGAGCACAAACCCAGAGCGGACAATAGGCATGCTGATGCTTTAGCTACCTTGGGATCCAAGGTTAGTGCAGACAAATGTCCCTCGAGAATCTCGATTGAAGTGCGAACATCCTCGGCGTTGACAGAGGACGCGTGCGACGCTGAATGCACGGATGATGCGGACTGGAGAAAGTCAATCTTTTGGGCCGTCGCAGAAGGCACGAGCAGCGAGAACTGGGCATCCACAAAGGGGTATTGCATACATGACAACACTCTCTACTACAAGGGCCCTGGCGGAATACTCATGCGATGCGTCTCCGAGCAAGAGGGACAAGTGTTGTTAGATAAGATTCACCAACATGCTTGCGGGGAAAGTGAGGTGTGAATCTATCGGAAAGCCCAGAGGTATGGCATTCATTGGCCGGACATGTCAACGGCCGCAGCATTGATTCAAGGAAATTGCGAGAGTTGCGCACTGATCAAAGACTCTTTATCCATTTCTATGATCGACGATGATGCGGATTGGAGGAAACCACTCTTTGACTTTCTCACCCAGGGTATTGTACCTGAGTCGAGAAAAGAAGCCGAGAAACTAAAGAGAAAAGCAGCCCGATATGTGGTGCAAGAAAATCTGCTTTGGCGAAGGAGCCATGAAGGTAACTTGCTGCGATGTCTAGAGAGCAAGGAAGCACAAGAAGTGATGGACCTTTCTCATCAGGTGGAACATCAGGGAGGTGCGAAATTATACAGACAACTCCTCTCGATTGGATACTTCTGGCCCACCATGGAGGCTGATTGCCGCACCAAAGTAAGACGCTGCCAGGAGTGTCAATTCAAAGGTAATCTAGTGCATGCTCCTGCCTTAGATCTACACGCGTTGGGAACACCATGGCCGTTTAATACATGGGCTCTGGATTTCGTCGGTCCCATTCGACCGACCTCGCACTGGAATCACTTCATTCTCACCGCGACCGAGTTGTTCACCAAGTGGGTAGAAGCAATACCACTGAAGACAGCAAATGCGCTAGTCGTGGTCCATTTCATCCAAGAAAGCATCATATGCAGGTTCGGAATTCCAAACACCGTTCTTTCGGATAATGGTACCCCCTTTGTCAATCGACAGGTGGCTGCAAAGCTAGCAGAGTACAACATAAGACAGATATGCTCCACTCCATACTACCCGAAGGGGAATGGGAAGCGGAAGCAACCAACAAGACGTTATTGAGAATTTTGAGCAAGATGGTCGCAGATGACCACAAGAAATGGGCTGATTCTTTGAGCATAGCCTTGTGGGCCTATCGGACTTCTCCAAGGACGCCCACAGGGGTCTCGCCATTTCTTTTATGCTATGGAGCTGAAGCTGTGGTAATTGCTGAAGTAAAGATCAACTCTGCAAGGTTGGCTTTTCTTGCATTATATGACAACCAACGCGATCATGACTTGGTCCTGTTAGAAGAGAAGCGGGATCAAGCTAAAAGGACTAACAAACGATACCAAGAAAGGATCGCTCGTGCGTACAAAAAAACAGTCCAACGTCGAGATTTCGCAGTTGGAGATTTGGTCTTGCGCGCGTCTGACCATTGTATGCGAGAGGCAGCTCACCCAAAATTCGCAGCCAATTGGGAAGGACCCTTTGAAGTTACAGAAGTCTTTGATAGTGGCTACTGCAACATACGGAGGTTACATGGAACGACCTCAACTCCAAGCTCAGTCAACATGCGCTGGATTAAGAAGTATTATCCTTAACTTCTCTCATTATATGCGTTAGATTACAACGTCTGCTTTATGCTCTGTATTGCTATAACTCGTGCATCTTCTCTCCCGTATGAGAGAATTGTAATCTCATCTCTCCCATATGAGAGTATTTTATAATAAAAAGACTTCTCCCAGTAGCGAAAGCCTATCCGCCGTGATAGCAGCCTATGCGAATACGATCTTAAGTGATCTTCTAAAGTCTATCTGCCATGATAGCAGCCTATGCGAATATGATCTTAAGTGATCTTTTAAGCCTATCCTCCATGATAGCAGCCTATGCGAATATGATCTTAAGTGATCTTTTAAAGACTATCTGCCACGATAGCAGCTCATGCGAATACGGTCTTAAGTGATCTTGTAAAGCCTATCTGCCACGATAGCAGTCTATGCGAGTATGATCTTAAGTGATCTTTTAAGCCTATCTGCCATGATAGCAGCCTATGCGAGTATGATCTTAAATGATCTTTCAAGCCTATCTGCCACGATAGCAGCACTACACGAACGCGATCTCAAAATGATTCTTAAGTCTATCTGCCATAATAGCAGCATTATGTAAAATGATCTTAAGTGATCTATACAAGCCTATCTACCGAGATAGCACCCGTACTTGAGTCTATCTTAAGTAAATCTCAAGCCTATCTGCCAAGATAGCAAAGCTACGCAAATACGATCTGGAACGATCTAAAAACATATCTGCGAATCTATCCGACAGATAGCAAATCATGGCAACGATACAAAGTGTGAATACAGCACTATAGAGGGCGAAATTTGCCGACACGCATGCGAAATTGTAATTTGTTGTAACGAAAACAGTAAATCATACAAAGCGATTTATCATTATGAGTCAAAATGACTTACAATTTATCTGTCTAGATAGCAGCCTACAAGCGAAAAGCTCAGATCAAGCTAGTTACGCAGCCAACATGGCTTACAATGCATCTAAGTAGTGACTTACAAGCGGAAGTTACACATCGAGGGAATCCTAACTAGAAAAGGATCGACCTAACGGTCCTAGCAGAAGCTATGCGATACAACGATCTGCGACCAAAGATCTGGAGCAAGTAGGGTGTTCCTGCGAAAAGAACAGCCCGCCATGTCTACAAGACCTATGCGATGCTATGTTCAAGATCCCAGGATCTGACAAGGCCATTCTCTGGTCTTATGCCCAAGAGACGTGCCTGAGGAACCACCTATTCCGGCGTATGCGGCTGTGAAGAACAGGAAAGCACAAACTCCTAGGGCAAGAGGCTCCTTGTCCACAGAGACGAGCACAATGGCGCGCCACCCTGAGCTCACGAACGTGGTGGCGAATGATCAACCTACGGGCAAGCCAGAGGAGAAATCCGTCGTTCATTACGAGTCGGTAGCAAGGTCACTACGGCGCTGCACCTCGCCGGGAGGCGGCCGGAAACATGACCTGCAAGCATAATAGACGAAGAAAATTCTTCGAGCAAGCATGAGGTATTATCTGTATCTTCTTTATGATAGTTATAAAGATCAATAAGCCTTGTAAAGCAGATCTTGGAAGCTATTTCTATGGCACAAAGCACAAACTCAGGTTTCACAACTTGAAGCTGCCATGAATCAACAAAATACAAGCGTTGAAGCCAACAGTCATAAGGACTCACGGCAAGCCACATTGTGGGATGAAGAACCCAAATAGCAAAAGGCAGGGTTTATATAGACCCTGTTGAGACTCTTCAGTTGCTGAGATGAGTCAGCAAAACTTGAAAATAGGGTAAGAATCAATCACTTACGCCTTGAAAAGAGGTAACAATCAATTACCCTACTAAAGGCTACGACGATTCGGTTGCGTATCCTAATTAATGGCGGATGGTCATGATACGGATGGACTTCCCAAGGAAAGCGTGCTTATCTAATGGGCAATTAGCGCGAAAATCAAGGCAGAATATCAATAGCTGACGTCATAATTGATATGCACAGAGATATTCGAGTAAATCCCGGGAAGGGCAAAACAGGCACTCAAATTTTTTATTTTTTTTTGAAAAAAAGGGGGGAGAAACCCTAGAAACATTACAGTAATGTGTTAGCATTTTTCTCGACACAGATCTGCTATTTTCTCAAAATAAGCCTTTGACCAGGGAGTCATTAGGAGTAAACTGACGCGACAAATTTTCCACTTGCTCCACTTCTTGCTTCAATTGCTCGTATTTGGCATTCATCTCATGGAAGAGCTTCACAGCCTCTTCAGCCTTCTGCTTTTGCTGCTCCACCTTCTGCTCCTCAGCTGCGAGGTTATGGTAGCCGCGCTTCAAATTCACGGTCGCGCGAATCTGGGTGACTCTTTTGGCAAGAAACCCAAAGCCCAGCTTTCCTTGAACCTTGGCGAGAAGGTTTTGACACATGCCGAAAAGCAGCTCCGCGCTATGAGGAGAAATGGTCGCAGGTGTGGCTGCGGATAGCTGCTCCAAAATCCATATGGCTTCAGTAAAAAACAGCCTCCTGTCGAAAGGCCCTATCTCCAGAGACCTCACAAACGATTGAGGATAGGAGAGGCGCATCCGAACTAGCTAGTCCACGTCAGCTTGCTTCAACCCTAAAGAAATGTTAAACAAGTTAGACCATCAAACTTGCAAATGAAGAATGCAAGATGCGAACAGCAAATCATGACATACCAGTTCCTTCAAGGATCTCGCACAAAGACGGAATGCGCATTGCTGGGGTAGCCGAGGGCTGTCCTCCCTCCATTGCCCTTCTATCAGCTGCGAGCTCTAACTCTTCATAGTTGGTAGGAAGAGTATAAGCCGCACCAGGTGCGATTGCAGCCCCGACCTGCGAACTCCAAAAGTTCCACGCAGGAAGAGGTGCCGCATGCTCAGTCATTGCCGGGGGCGATAGCACCAGCAGCAGCCGTTTCTGTTTCAGCATGGGCATCTTCCTCCATCAACACGGCGTCAGCTTCGGCATCATCAGAAAGTTTGATGACGTCCTCGAAGGGCTCTCCCGCATATTCAGCAGCTGCGACGGGCTTCTCGGTATGAGAACTCGGCACCGGGACATAGGATGCAGAAGGTTGACTCCTTTGTTCCAACATGGCTTCATCAGCGTTGCCTGCGATACAAGATACAATGATGTGAGGTAACTCGTATTGCATAATGTTTTATTATCTTTGGTAAGCTAAGAGCGAGCACCTCCACGCGAGGGTGGGATTGCAGCATCTTCGTCATATGCTAAGGACGTGGAACCTTGCCCTATTAATGTATCTTCATTAAGCATATCTTTAAGATGAGCGTGACCTGGGGTGCGAAGAAACCAGTCATGATTATGTTTGGGTTACTAAGCCTAGTTCACACATGTTACTAAGCCTTGTTTTGGTAAAGCTTGCTTGGATGCGCACAATTGAAGAAGACGATTGACAAGAGAGAACTGGTGATTGATTATCTGAATCTGCTCTTGAAGGCTTCCGGGTATCATTCACTGTAAGAGAAAGAAGTGATGCTTTACAACAATGGAGAGCACAGAGTATTTATCCAAAACAATGAAGGGTTGCGTCCTTTCAGTAGTCGAATCACAACCGTCACCGTCGAATCGCGCAATCACAGGACAAGCTGACGTCACGCCTAAAACCCTAAAAGACCAGACGGCACGACTCTAGGGGTTTAGATCATAATGGCACGCACGGGGGCTGAATCTGCACATATTTGAATTGGTGCGTGGCGGCGACGCGTACGTTGGTTCCTGCGGATGGAAGCCTATCCGGCTATGAGTCTTCACGCGCAGAAAGGGGGCTAATGTAGATAGTGCTTTCTGAGCAGAAAGATCTTGTCCACGTGGCAATCATCTAGCACAGCATATTGTGCTCCACACACACTGGATCACCAGCCGCGCTGATCCACGTGGGGGCTGCGAGACAGGGCCCTCGCATACCACTGCACGGGACTTGTAGGGACTTAGTGGTCTGGAGGCTAGAGTAAGTCCTGTCGCGTGCGAGCCAAGCTCGCACGCGACCTTTAGTACCTGCTTTTGAGAGATTTATGGCACGAGCTCCATAAACCCGGTCAATCCGGTCAAACCCGGTCAACCCCATAACGGTTCCGGTATACGCGGATAACGTGCTGTAACGGTCCCTATATACGCGGACGAACGTGCCGTTGTGGTTAATCTAATTAAGCCGCCATTGATGGGCGCATTATCCACACTACAACGGTCACATTCTCCGTTATATATAGGACGTTAACCCTTCCATACAAGGGGGACACACCAGACATACGCGGAAGCTCTGCCAAACCCCTGTCTCTCTCTCAGACAGTGCTACTGCCTTACTCTCTCCCTACACACAACCCAACACTTCCTGTGCCATTTTCTATTCTCTGCCTTTGGTGTACACGAAGTTCTCTCTGCAGGATTCTCTTGTGCACACTCCACCAAATCCTAAGCAAGGTGAAGTATCTGATCCCCATTGATGCTAATTTTGTGAAAGGTCATCTGGTTTCTAGATTTCCAGAGAGTCCAAATGATGGAAGGAAGCCAACACCAACGGGGATTATATTTCCATTCCTTCTTTTTTTGAGCCAACTCTTGATCCAGGATATAATGTCAAGAGTGGGGGAAAGGGGGATCATGATATGAGCCTTATGCCAGACCCCTTGAGCCCGTGGACAAAGGAGGAAAAGATGAGTAGTAGTTTCATTGCTAACATGAAAAAAATGGCAGATAGGGCTAATAGAAGAAACTCTAGCATGAAAAATATGTAATGTAGGAAGGGAACTAGTGAGAATTCTCCAGATAAGACCTATAATTTGCTTTGGTAAACAAAATTTCCAAAGGAGAGACCAATTGAAGTTGTGACTAATAGATTTAAAATGTAAAGGAGAAGAAGATAAATTAGGAGAAGAATTATTGTAGTTAAGAAGATTATAAACTGAAGAAACTGAGAAAATTCCAGAAGAGGAGGCTTTCCAAAAGGGGACATCCTGCTGGTCAAAGAAGCCACAATCTTGTTCCATAATATTATAAGCTAACCATTGAGGAAAGAGTTGAGTAATAGTATGACTACACCATCTGCCACTTCCATCAATAGATGAGTCAAGTAATTGATCAACAGAGATAAAAGCATGCCTTGAATCAGTGGAATTCAAAACTTCCTGTATAGAATCAGCAGGAACATCAGGTATCCATCCAGAGGATCTAATCATGATATCCTTCCCATTACCTATTTTCCAAGACAATCCTTTGAAAGAATGTATTTTCCTTTACAGATGGTTCTCCAAGCAGTAGAAGAAGAGGAACCAGGTTTAATAGTACTAAAATGAGTTCTTTTGCAGTACTTAGCAGAGAAGTATTTAGAGAAAAGAGTAGTTTTAGAAGTGAGCATTCTCCAACTATTTTTAGCTACCATAGCATTATTAGAAGCAAAATTTTGTTTAAAACGCAAGCCCCTTCTATTAGTCTTGTTGCAAAGAAAGTTCCATGGAAGCCAATGTATACCTTCAGCAGAAGTATTTCCAAACCGTAAGAATTTTTCTAATAAAGAGGTGATGAGCTTACAAGTTTTATTAGGGAAGACACTAATGGACATGGGGTAAACTAAAAGACTATTCAGGACAGCCTTAATGAGAACACATCTTCCTACAAAGTTTAACAGAAGCCCGTTCCAACCAGAGCATTTCTTGTAAACTTTACTAACTGTATCTGCTACGAGTTCTTTATTGTTTCCTTTTTTATTTAGGAAGACACCAAGATATTTTCCTAAGTGAGGCTTCCCAGTGACATTTAAAGCTTGAGTTAAAGTTTGTTTGTCGCTGTGAGAGCAATTAGGACTAAACACAATTGAAGTGTATTAATGTTAATATTTAAACCTGATTGTGTAGCATATGTGGTGAGCAAAGATTGAATATGAAGTCCTACACTTGGGGTAATTTGGAAAAAGAGAAGAGTATCATCTGCAAATTGCAAATGAGTAAGCTCATCTCAACATGAGAAAGGAATTCCCGAAATAAGGCCTATATCATTAGCATGCTGTAGTGAGGCAGAAAAGACCCCAGCACAAAGGGAAAAAAGAAAGGGAGACAGTGGATCCCCTTGTCTCAATCCTCTATGAGGCTTAAAAATGACAGAAGCTTCTCCATTAATAAGAACCTGGTAAGAAACTGTAGAGACACATTGTAGGATAAGATGAATGAAATGAGAAGGAAAATGCATCTGATGAAGAAGGGCTTCTAAGAAGTCCCATCTAACCCTATCAAAGGCTTTGGAAACATCCAACTTTAGAGCTCCTAACTTTTTATGATTGGGAGAATTGGCTTTATGGATGGTGTGAACTAGATCTTGAGCAATAAGTAAATTATCTTGGATAAGTCTTCCTGAAACAAAACCATTTTGATTGAAGAAAATGAGGGAAGGAAGAACTATTTTAAGTCTATTAACAAGTACTTTAGCAATAATCCTATAGATTACACTACATAAGATAATAGGTCTATGATCATTAGCAGAAACAGGATTATTTGTCTTAGGAAGAAGTACAATAATTGGTTTGTTGAATTCTTTCAGCAGATGACCAGAATTGAGAAAAGAGAGAATGGCTGAAGTAACCTGATTAGAAATGAAAGGCCATGCTTTCTGAAAGAAAATAGCATGCATCCCATCAGGGCCTGGAGCCTTAAGAGGGGATAGAGAAAAAACAGTAGTCTTTACTTCATTAGCAGTGAAAGGAGAGGTTAAGAAAGCTTGTTGATCAGTAGTTAAAGTTTTCTTAATATTAAAAAGGAGATCAAAAGCAAAAAAATTGTTATTTTCTAAAAGTAATTCAAGATATGTGGGTGAGGGCTCAGAGTAAATGTCTTTAAAATGATTAACAAAAACCATAGAGATTTGAAAAGGATCAGTTAAGACAATACCCTGATGGTTTTGTATAGATCGAATAGTATTAGTTTGTCTTCTAATTTTAGTATAGGCATGGAAAAATTTTGTATTTTTATTCTCATCTTTAAGCCAGGAACATCTAGCTCGTTGAGCCCAATAGGTTTCTTCACATTTTATAAAGTAAGTAATTCAGCTTTTTTCTGGAAGAAAACATTGCTAGAGAGGGGTAGATCATTTTGAAGATGACAAAGATCACTCTTGACTTGTTTAATCCTATTTATAATGTTAGGTTTATTATTAGCCCAAGTTATAAGGTTATGAAGAGTAATAAAAAGCTTTTTAGCAACTCTATAGCTAGGTGAACCAGGTATATGCAGGTCCCAAACATAACTAATCAGATCAAAAGTATCATCAAATTTCAGCCACCATGCCTCAAATTTGGGATATCTGTACCCTACATGCAGTGGTGGTGGTGGTACAAGATTGAGCAAAATTGGAGAATGATCAGAAACAGACATACCCAAGGTGGAGACAAAGAGGTCAGGAAAAAGATTTAGAAGAGCTAGATTACACCAGGCTCTATCTAATATTTGAAAGGTTGGGGTGGAGGAGGTTCTGTTATTGGACCAAGTAAACCAAGGTCCACTATTACGAACTTCAATCATATTCCATAAATTAATAAAATGAAGAAAGGATTTGGCTCCTCTGAGAGTAGAGGCTCCAGGGCCATCTTTATACCGATGAAAAACAACCTGATTAAAGTCCCCAATAAGAACAAGAGGTTCATTAAGAGGGAGAACATTATTAAATTCATTCCAAACATTATTTCTTTGTTCAAAGTAAGGGGAACCATACACTAATTTTCAATTAGTCTCTCAGATCCACTTTGAACTTGTTGTGGTTGCCAGGAGTTGTTGTCAAGGAAATCACATTACTTCTCTCACCCCCATCTTTACTCCCGAATGTTGGAGTTCAAAAGACATTTTCGTTGTCAACTGGTGGTGAAGACCGAGCGTCCCGCTGTTGTGAAGTTGTTTAAATCGACGATTGAAGACTGGTTATCCTTACAAGTCATTAGTGCATATCAACATGATCTTGTGGAATCATATATGAATATTGTTTATGTGATACAAGTAATGATACGGGTGATCAGTATCAATATTATCTATTTAGTTATTTATTAGTTAGAAGTTATTTAATTATTTATTCTGATTTATTATTTATTCAGTTAGCCCGCAGGGTAGGCCCGTTAAATTAAGGTTAGGTTTATTTATTTATTTATTTATTTAAGCATTGTAATGTTAGATTATTCATCATCAATCAATAAAGAAGTATTTCCTGGACTCTAGTCTATTCCTACTCTGTCTACTACTTGCGTCTCCTAAGTTCTTAAATTCTTCTCTTCTCAATTCTTCTAAATCTGTCCAATTCTCTCTTATCGATACTTTCTCTGTATCATTATGTTTCGTCCATCATTGTAAACTTTTTATTGATAATGATGAATTAGAATGGACGAGATTTGCAAAAAATAAAATAATAATAATAGTAATAATAATAATAATAATAATAATAATAATAATAATAATAATAATAATAATAATAATAATAATAATAATAATAATAATTTGCTTCTTGATCATTCTCTAAAGATGTGGTCATGATTCTCTACACTATCATGACAGAAATCACATTTTTCAGTAGTGGAAAGACGTCTTTCTCTCTTGACAGTAATCCAATTTGTCATATTTGGCAGTAGTTTAAAGATGAGTTTATTTGGCACTTTTAATTTTCAAAGAGTAAAAGACACTGACCACCTCTAACTTTAGGATTAAATTCACTCTGCTACCATGTGTTTTGGATAAAGACACTTTGCACCTTTTCTTGATGGAGACTAACGGTTGACTAACACAATGAGAGAAAAGACCATTTTACCCTTGACATGTTATAAAATTACCTCCTATATACTACCTCATCTCTCACTCACCTACATTTCTAACCATAATCCCTCTCTCTTACCCTCTTTCTCTCTTCCCCCTCAACAGCCACTGTCTTTTCTCTTTTCTCTCTTCTTCTACTTTGTATCTTTCTTCTCCTCAATCTCTCTGTCAATTTGAAGATGAAGCAGAGGTGGTCGAACCACACCTCTGTTGGAATAGATGCCCTAGAGGCAATCGTAGATTTAGTATGAATATTGTTTTGGCTAGAATATTCATTTATTATATATTGTGATATTTAATATGATGAAGTCCTTAGATAAAATGTGTTTTTTATCTTAAATATCCCTAGTCCACTATATTGATTAATAGGACGATCAAATATAGACTAGTATGTGGGTAGATTGGTATGGAGATATCAAGTATAACACATGGGTATGCATTAGGAGTAATGGCATACTGGATTGACCCACAACGAAATGGATACATTAGATTATGTCAATTCATAATCGCTTTTCGTAGTGCTAATATATTTGCAATCCTTAGACTTGAAGTCACTAGATATTCTAGTTGTGGAATATTGAGCTTTGATGTTATCAAACGTTACACCGTAACTGGGTAATCATAAAGATGGCTATCGGGCGTGGTAGGAAACAAGCTTAGAGATCGTAGTGATGTAGATAAGATTTGTCCCTCCCACATAGTGGGGGTAAATATCCACGACCACTCAAGGGATGAGGCTTATTGAATGTCTGGCCAGACTCAGATAAATCAATATGGAGATATTTATGTTATCTGCAAGCATAAGCATATTCCCAGGATCGAGGAACTATGGATTGGATATACGAGTGTGACTATTTATGTCTCTTGTCCAATCCGGATATGGAGACAAAGGGATAGTGCAATATAAGATATTGGGCACAAGAGGTTTGTCGGGATCACTGACTATTTCTATTAGTTGGGTGGCATGGATGTGTTGCTAGACACCGCTCCATGTTAGTAAGAGTTACTGCCAACTATATAGAAACCTATGGGGTCACACGTCAAATAGAGTACAGCTAGATTTGGGACTAATTAATAATGATTAATTAATAGAAGAATCATTGTGCAACACCTTGCAAACTTAGTAGGACTAATTTGCATGGAAGAGAATAATTCTAGTTCATCTAGAATTAGGAAACTCTTTTATGGAAACAACAAGGAGTTGTTGGAGTATATAAAGGAGGCTCTAGCTACCTTCCCACTTAATGTTATTAGACATAACAAAGTGAGTGGGAGAGAGCAAAAGAGAGAGCAAGACAAGCTAGGCCGAAACCTAGCCCGTCCGCCCCCCTTTCCCGTCGGCTCCAAGAGGAGGCCGAATCCTCCTCTTGCCTTTTGTTGCTTTGATCTTCTTCCCTCTTCCTCCGGGTTCAAGCTAGCACTTGTTTGAAGGAAGAATCTAGATCTCACCTCTACACGTGGATCGACCGTAGATACGAGGACATCATTCTTCGTGTGATCTCACAAATCAAAAGGTACACAATACTATGTCTCTTATCATGTTATGATATCTCCTCCTGACAATCCGTGGTGGACTTTGAAGTAGGAATAAAAATTTTGTTATTCCGCTGCGTTACCTACGTCAAAACCCAACAGTGGTATCAGAGCCACAGGTCATAGAGCATAACATGATGTATGTGTTACGATTTCAGTTTACACACCGTTATCGTTTATTACGTGACAACTAAAAATAATTGGCATAGTAGATGCAAAATTGAATTTGATTCAATAAAACAAGATCCAATTTAACATTGGATGTTAGAATTGGTGAGTTTAATCACATAAGATGTGTACAATTGGGTTCTTGAAAAATTAGGATTCATGGGCACATGAATGAAAAGGAGCTTTCAATTATGGAAACAAATTTATGGAATTAAATCCATAAGGAAACAACCTTGCTTGGGCAACAAGGAAGAGGGGAGGAGGACTAGGGCCGAAACCCTAGCCGTCCGCCCCCTCCCTTGCGCGCCAAGCATCATTTTCTTTGTTCCACCTCCCTAGTTATAAATAAATAAATTAGTTTATCTCTATTTCTTGCATTTTCTTTTCTTTTACCATTTTGTAGGTTGCTCTTGGAGGATGACTTGTGCTTGGTGGCCAAGAAAGCTAAAATGAGGTCTATCTATCCCTTATCTCTTATATGAACTTGTATGCTCTTCCATCGTTCTCACACATTGAGGACAATGTGACATTTTAGTTGGGGGGTGGGAAGTAGATTTTATTTGTTGCTTAAATTATTACTAGCATGCTTTTTCTTCATTAGTAATTTACATGAAAAATACAAAAAAATAAAAAATTTGAAAAAAATCATAAAAATTAAAAAATTGAAAATTTTGAAAAAAAATGTATCTGAACCATTCATGAGAAGCATCACTCTTTTCCCGTGTCAAACCATAGATTTTTTTTCTTTCTTTGGTAGTTTTATTTATTTAAACCTTTCATCTTGAGTCTAGATTTTATTTTCTTCTTTAATAGCTTTATTGAGTCTTAGAAAGTTTTAGTTGAGTCACTTATTATGAAAAAAAAAGAGTAAAAAAAAAAGAGTAAAAAAAAATGAAAAATGAAAAAAAAATGAAAAAAAAATGATGAGAAAAGTGAAAAGGGGGAATTTCGGAAAGCTAGATGTTTTCAAATAATGAAATCTTTTAGTCTATATTCTTTTTATTTTTGTTTTAATAAGGAATTCTTTGCTTATACTCAATACATCTACGCCAATATCCCACATTCCGCGATTTCATGTGTTCTCACAAAGCGACACACTAAATTTACGTTTCATGTTTAAGTCCTTCAAGCTAAGTTGATCACATAAACTTTGACGTCTTACTACTTTTGATAAAGGGTGCATTTCTAAAGCTATTTGAACTTCACAAAAGATTTTTCTCTATTCGTTTTTGCGGTGGAAACTTGTACCCCATTGGAGTGGTGGTTACCAATGACACCCCATGCGATGTGTAAGAAATAGAGGGGTGTCCGGGGATAATGTTACGTCACCACCTAGATAGCTCCCTTGGTTTAGCTTAAAAAGCCCACTCGCTTGTATATTCCTCTATTTTGTTGTGGGTCTTGGAGAACCTTGGATTGGAGGTGGAAAAAAAAAATGTGTGTTAATGCTATAAATCTCGAAAAAAATGATAAATTGTACCACCTCTCAAAAATCCACAAAAGGATCATACAAGCCCAAAACCACATCCCCCATTCTAAAACTTGTTTTTGTTCAAAGCTTTGGAGGTCCATCCTACATGGGTGCTTTTGAATAAGTATGAGAATGTCTAGTTTCTTGTGATCCTTATTTTTGAAGGCATACTTTCTTGCGAATTGGACTTAATTTAACAAGTTTTGTGGATCGCGTGAGTCACCTTCTACCAAACACCGCCCGCATTTGTATGAGTATATGCTTAGACGTCCATAGGCTTCTTTCTCTATCTTCTTGGACTTTGAGAATTTATTTGAGGAGACATTTGTGCATTCTTATTCTCCCCCCCCCCAAAAAAAATAAAAAAAATATAAGATTAAAATGAGCTAGTAATCTTTAGGATTTTATTTTCTTTGAGTTCTCACTTAGGATAGATAATGTGTGTGTGCGTTTTTATAAATATTTCAGTCTAGTTTAGAATTGAGTCAAGTCTTGTCTAGTTGAGTGTGTGTCTCTCATGATTGGTTCTTAAAAAAAAAATTTAAATATCGCTCTCTTTGCTCGAGGACGAGCAAAAGGCTAGTTGGGGGGTGTGTTAACGACTTAAAATTGCATATTTTAGTATGTTAAGGAACTCTTCATAACTTGCTAATATGTGTAATTTAGCTATTTTATCTCTCTTTCTAGACTTATGCTTGTTGTCGTAGTTTTGGTTGTTTTCTCTCATTTTGTAGGCAAAGAAGTGAGTTAGAACGCAAGGGGCTAGTTGTGAAAGCTTGAATGAGGAATTTGAAGGCTTAATTTGAGGGATTCAAGTGATAAAGAGGTTAAAGTTGAAGACAAAGCAACTAATTTGCAAGTTAAAGTGAAGATTTGAAGACCTATTTGAGAAGACAAGAGAAGAATATGGGGTCGTTATTGAAAATTTAGAAGAAAAGAGGTCAAAATGAGAGTCGAGGGTTGAAGTGGAGGGCAAATTAGAGAAGAACTTAACGGAAGTGGGGCTTAAGTGCAAGTTTTTATACGTTTTAATGGAAATTTTAAAGGATCCTTAACGGATTGGGGGAGTTTGTGCAGTTTTTCAAACCTTTTAAAGATGGATCCGGGGCCTTTTAAAACATTCCAGCAAGCTAGGGGGGAGCCGGGTGAAATAAAGGCGAACCAGCTCACCCCCAGCTCGCCTTCTCTCTCGGAACTCTCTCTCTCCCCGTCAAACACGCAGCAGCCTCCATGGAAGCTCTCCGAAGCTTCGAACCAGCTTCAAAACCGACCCAAATCTTCACCAAATTGGGTGAAAACGGTCCCAATCTCTTCCCTATCCGACCCTCTATCAAACCCACCTCTCCATTTAGCCCAAGAACGAAGAGACGAAAATGCCCCAATTGCTAGGGTTCTTGAGTGAGAGGATGAAATCAACGATGGGGAGCTTCTCATTGCAATTGGACGGTGGATAAGAGTTCTTGAAGGCCAAGAAACCCAGCTGGGAGGTCTATAGAAACGAAAGTTGAAGAAGAAATCGAAATCTCTTCTCTGACCCGTCGGAAACGACGCCTCCGTTTTGGGGTTTCTTTCTCCTCTCTCTCTCTCCGATTTCTCTAAGTTTATGGGTGTTCTTGACCCTCCTAAGGGCGAAGAACGGAGAAAGAGGAAGAGAGGGAGAGAGGAGGTAGTTTTCAGGTCATTTTCTGGGCGCTTTTGAGCTTTGTTTCGTGCTCTGTTCTTGAGCACTGTGTATGCTTTGCTGCTGCTGAGTTCTTGCTGTAGCAGCAGCAGCAGCTTGTTAGGGTTGTTCTTCATTAGTTGATAGTTTAGCTTGTGTTTTGGCTCTTTTGCTTGTAGTTTTTATCAAGTGTTGAGGTTGAATTGGCAAAAACAAGTGTATGACATCAATTGTGATTCAAGTTTTGATTATTGAAAGTAAATTTCTCTCAATCTCTCTTGAGTTTCTTATATTGTTTAGCTAATTCAATTTGCTTGGGTGATTTGGGACTATCTAGTGTCTAAATCTCTCTATTGATTCAAGTTGAACTTCAAGGATGAATGGGTTGAATTGGGTTCACTTGAATACTTAGTGCAATGTTTGGATTTCTCTTGTTGAAGTATTTGATGCATTGAATAGGTAGATGTGCGAATACTTTTGACGTGTTTGATTTGAAGTTGCATTTGAGTGAGAGGAACTCATCAATCCTAACTTTGAGAAATCGAGTTCTAGTTAGGTGATTTGAGTGAGAATTTACAAATCTCATTTGTTGCTTGATCTTTCATGTGGAAACATCTATGTGTGTTTACATATGGTTGATGCTTGAAATACTTGAAATTTGGAGAATCTCATTTGAATAGCCTCTTTAGTGCTTGATTAGCGTGTTGGATTTACACACTTATCTTGTCGCGAGTTGGATTGTATGAGCAATCACTTCTTGAGATACTTGTCTCGTGGATTGACACATGCAATGTGAGAACCGTGCTTGAATGTAAAAGGAGGATTGGTCACTAGAGAAACCGATGATCCCTAGCCCCTCATTACTTGGTATTTCGCTTATTTTCTTGAATTGTCGCTTTAGTAGTCATTTACTTTGTTCTCTAAGTCGTACTCTAAACTTGCTCCATCACATTTTGTGGTGGATAGCTTGGCAAGCTCTAATGCCATTGAGAGAATTTGTTACTTGCTTAGTTAGTCGCTTACTTTAGTGATAGTAAGTCATTTTCTAAACCTCCTATCCTTGTGGATTACTCCGGACTTACCGGATTATTACTTGAGACGATATCCTATACTTGGGATTTTGTCGAACAATAGTCAAGAGCATGGAGAAGAAGACCGGAGAACCAAAGGAGCCAAGAGACAAAGAAGACATCCCTAGGCGCGCAGCTATGGTGGAGCACCTGGAGATGAGCTCGGCACTTTAGGGCAATTGGATATTATCATTGGCTTGATAATATAATTAGTCTAGGGGCCATATCCATGCCACGTTTCTTTTATGTTTGTGGATGTTTATTATTCATGCCTTGTTATTTAATTTTGTGTGTATGGCGATACTAGCGAAAAAAATAACAATATAATAATAAACAAGGTTGGTCTTTTATTGTAGATTGCCCAATCCAAATAAGTAGACCATGTAGAAAAGATCAACCAAAAAAATTAAAAGAAAACCCCTCAGTTAAATATTGTGTTTTGCCTTCTCTTGCCAAAACACCCTTCATGATCAGGGTTTATTAAAATTCGGGCTTGCCAAAGCAAGGCGATTTTAATTTACCATGGTGTGTTGCGGACGACACAAGCTAGTAATGTGTGTATGTTGAAGCAAGAGGTTGGACGCAACTAGGCAAGAATCAATTGGATTGATGAGCCTAGAGGCATGACAATTAGGTGTTATCCATGGGATAAAGAATAAAAGTGTTATTCACCTAATTGGACCAAGAGTTGCATGGGATGCAATTGGAATGGTTCCTACCTAAGTAACCTATTCTTGGGTGACTTGCCAAAGCAAGGTCAAGAAGAAGTGAAAAAGGGATCTTGGACCCACTAGAAAATATGATGATATTTTTTGCATTAATGGTGAGGGCTATTAATCTGAGAAAAATAGTGGGAGCTATATTTGATGATCTAGCCATTATTAAATATAGTTAAATTGTTCAAAATACTAAAATTGCACATTTCTCGATTTCTAGAATTCCAAATGGAAAAAAACAACGCATCGACTTCATCCCTACGATCTGTCCTTGAGAAGGATAAACTGTCTGGAACAAATTTTCTTGACTGGTACAGAAACTTAAGGATTGTCCTTAAGCAAGAAAAGAAGTTGTACGTCTTGGACACTCAAATTCCAGAACCACCACAAGACGAATCTCTTCTAGCGGAAGTGAGGGCACGTCAGAAACATATTGATAATTCTAATGACGTGACTTGCCTCATGCTTTGTACCATGACTCCTGAACTTCAGAGGCAGCATGAGAATATGGAAGCCTATGATATGATCATACACTTGAAACAATTGTTTTAGGAACAGGCTAGGCATGAGCGCTATGAGGTGTCTAAAGCATTATTCAAGAGTAGTCTTGCAGAGGGGAATCCAGTACGGCCTCATGTGCTCCGAATGATCGGGTACATAGAGATCCTTGAGAGACTGGGGTTCCCATTGGGACAAGATTTGGCTACTGATCTTGTCTTGCAATCGTTGCCTGGCAGTTATAATCAGTTCATCATGAACTATAATATGAACGAGATCAGTAAGACTCTGCCTGACTTATTGATAATGCTAAAGACAGCGGAACAGAGCGTCAATAAAGGCAAGGGCAAAGCCATAATGATGGTGCATAAGAAGTAGGGCAAGTCAGTTGCCTCTACTTCAAAAGGAAAGCGCAAGAAAGTTGCGAAATCCAAGGAAGCCCTAAAGCCTAGTGGAGGCGTGGCTAAGAGTGAGTGTCACTACTGCAGCCAGCCGGGTCACTGGAGGATGAATTGCCCTAAATATCTGGAGGATAAGAAGCTTGGAATACTGATTCCACCACCACCAGGTATTTATGTTATAGACGTCAATCTTTCTATTTCTTCATCTTGGGTATTGGATACCGGATGTGGTTCTCACATTTGTCGTAATGTGCAGGATTTGAAAAGAAGTAGAAGATTGAGTAAAGGGGAGATAGAACTGCGCGTCGGGAATGGAGCAAGAGTTGCTGCATTAGCTGTAGGCGTTTATGAGCTATCTTTGCCTTCATGACTTATTTTAGAATTATAAAATTGCTATTATGTGCCTGCTATGAGCAGAAACATTATTTCCATTTCTTGTTTCGACGAGAAGGGTTTTTCTATTTCAATAAAGGACAAGTGTTGCTCCATTTATTTTGATAGTATGCACTATTGTAGTGCACATTTGTCTAATGGATTGTATATCCTTGATCTAAATAGTCCAATCTATAACATAAATACTAAAAGGATTAAAACTAATGATTTAAATCCTACATATCTATGGCACTGTCGTTTAGGCCATATAAATGAGAAACGCATATCTAGACTCCATAAGGATGGACTTCTAGACTCATTTGATTTAGAATCATATGAGACATGTGAATCTTGTTTATTAGGAAAAAAAACAAAGTCCCCTTTCAATAAGAAAGGTGAAAGTACTAGTGAGTTATTGGCACTCATACATACCGATGTATGTGGACCATTCCCCACGCCTGCCAGAGGTGGTTACACCTACTTCATCACATTTACTGATGATTTCAGTAGATATGGATTTGTATACCTTATGAAGGCCAAATCCGAATCCTTTGAATCGTTTAAAAAATTCAAGAATGAAGTAGAGAAGCAACTTGGCAAAAGTATTAAGGCTCTACGATCGGATCGTGGAGGAGAATACTTAAGCCAAGAGTTTGATGATTATCTTAGAGAGTGTGGGATAGTATCCCATCTCACTCCACCCGGAACGCCACAGTGGAATGGCGTGTCCGAGAGGAGGAATCGCACTCTATTAGATATGGTGCGATCTATGATGTCTCAAACAGGTCTTCCGATATCCTTTTGGGGACATGCTCTAATGACGGCAGCTTTTACCATTAACCGCGTTCCATCCAAATCAGTCATGAAGACACCATATGAGATATGGACTGGGAAGCGTCCCATAGTGTCGTTTATGAGGATTTGGGGCTGCGATGTCTATGTAAAACGATTACAAACAGACAAGCTCGGGCCCAAAGCGGATAAGTGTAAATTTGTGGGATATCCTAAGGAAACTAAAGGATATTATCTCTACAATCCCATCGAGAACAAAGTGTTTGTTGCTCGGACGCGTTTCTAGGAAGAGAGTTTGTCTCTAAAGAAGCAAGTGGGAGGGCTGTAGAACTTGAAGAAATTCAAGAACCACAAATCACTGAACCGATGATGGAACATGAACAGGAACCACAAGTAGTTGTGGAAGAACCTGTTCAGGTGACACAGGAACTCCGTAGATCAGGGAGAGTGCGTCATGAGCCAGAGAGGTATGGACTTCTCGTGACTGAGCCCTATGACGTACCCCTCATAGATGATGAGCGTGCGACCTACGGAGAGGCCATGAAAGTCCCAAAATCTAAGGAGTGGCTAGAATCCATGAGATCCGAAATGGATTCCATGTACACCAACAAAGTATGGACTTTGGTGGAACCACCCGAAGGGCCTCGGCCCATAGGGTGCAAGTGGGTCTTCAAGAAGAAGACCGACATGGATGGAAAGGTAGTTGCCTTAAGGGGCAATTGGTAGCCAAAGGGTATAGACAGATTCATGGTATTGACTATGATGAGACCTTTTCACCAGTCGCCATGACTAAATCGATTCGAATCCTACTTGCGATTGCAGCTTACTATGACTATGAGATTTGGAAAATGGATGTCAAAACAGCGTTCCTTTATGGGAACCTCCTCGAGGATGTATACATGACACAACCGGAGGGTTTTGAGGATCCGGAGAATGACAATAAAGTCTGTAAGCTGCAAAGATCCATTTATGGATTAAAGCAAGCTTCTAGGAGTTGCAATCGACGTTTTGATGACGCAGTCAAAGAGTTTGGCTTCATCAAGAACGAAGATGAGCCTTTTGTTTACAAGAAGGTTAGTGGGAGCTCTGTAGTATTTCTGGTCTTGTATGTGGATGACATACTAATCATTGGCAATGATATTCCTACTTTGCAATCTGTTAAAGATTGGCTAGGAAAGTGCTTTGCAATGAAGGACTTAGGAGACGCAGCCAATATACTTGGTATAAAGATCTATAGGGATAGATCTAAGAGGTTGCTCGGCCTAAGTCAAAGTACATATATAGACAAGGTGTTGAAGAGGTTCAACATGCAAGATTCCAAGAAGGGATTCTTGCCCATGTCACATGGAATTACTCTTTCGAAGAGTGGTTGTCCTTCCAATGATATTGAGAAGGAACGCATGAGTAGAATTCCCTACGCCTCAGCCATAGGATCTATCATGTATGCCATGTTATGTACTAGACCAGATGTGTCATATTCCTTTGAGTATGACAAGCAGATACCAGTCCAATCCGGGTGAGAGTCACTGGATTGCTGTCAAGAACATCCTAAAGTACTTGAGAAGAACTAAGGATGTGTTCTTGATATTTGGAGGTGAGGAAGAGCTAAGTGTAAAGGGTTACACTGATGCAAGCTTCCAAAACAAAAAAGATGACTACATATCGCAGTCTGGATACGTGTTTTGCCTGAATGGAGGAGCTGTGAGCTAGAAGAGTTCCAAGCAAGGGACAGTTGCTGATTCTACAACAAAAGCTGAGTACATTGCTGCTGCAGAAGCAGCAAAAGAGGCAGTTTGGATAAATTAGTTTATCACTGAGCTCGGTGTGGTCCCTAGCATCGTGGATCCCATGGAGTTGTACTGTGAAAACTATGGGGAAATCGCACAGGCCAAGGAACCAAGATCACACCAGAAATCAAAGCATGTACTTAGGAGATTCCATCCTATTCGTGATATGATCGATCGAGGAGATGTGAAGATTTGCAAAATTCCAACGGATGACAATGTTTCAGATCCGCTCACAAAACCTCTTGCGCAGCGAAAGCATGAAGGGCACGCCGGATCTATAGGCATACGAGATGCGGCAAATTGGCTCTAGTGCAAGTGGGAGATTGTTGGAATAGATGCCCTAGAGGCAATCGTAGATTTAGTATGAACATTGTTTTTGTCTAGAATATTCATTTATCATATACTGTGATATTTAAAATAATGAAGTCCTTAGATAAAATGTGTTGTTTATCTTAAATATCCCTAGTCCACTCTATTGATTAATAGGACGATAAAATATAGACTAGTATGTGGGTAGATTGATATGGAGATATCAAGTCAAACACATGGGTATGCATTAGGAGTAATGACATACTGCCTCTTTTGCTGCTTCTGCAGCAGCAATGTACTCAGCTTTTGTTGTAGAATCAGCAACTGTCCCTTGCTTGGAACTCTTCTAGCTCACAGCTCCTCCATTCAGGCAAAACACGTATCCAGACTGCGATCTGTAGTCATCTTTTTCGTTTTGGAAGCTTGCATCAGTGTAACCCTTTACACTTAGCTCTTCCTCACCTCCAAATATCAAGAACACATCCTTAGTTCTTCTCAAGTACTTTAGGATGTTCTTGACAGCAATCCAGTGAATCTCACCCGGATTGGACTGGTATCTGCTTACCATACTCAACGCGTATGATACGTCAGGTATAGAACATAACATGGCGTACATGATGGATCCTATGGCCGAAGCATAAGGTATCCTACTCATGCGGTCCTTCTCAATCTCATTGGAGGGACATTCATTCTTAGAAAGAGTGACTCCATGCGACATGGGCAAGAGTCCCTTCTTGGAATCTTGCATGTTAAACCTCTTCAACACCTTTTCTATATATGTACTTTGACTTACGCTGAGCAACCTCTTAGATCTATCCCTATAGATCTTTATACCAAGTATATAGGCTGCGTCTCCTAAGTCCTTCATTGCAAAGCACTTTCCTAGCAAATCTTCAACATATTGCAAAGTAGGAATATCATTGCCAATGATTAGTATGTCATCCACATACAAGACCAGAAATACTACAGAGCTCCCACTAACCTTCTTGTAAACACAAGGCTCATCTTCGTTCTTGATGAAGCCAAACTCTTTGATTGCGTCATCAAAACATCTATTCCAACTCCTAGAAGCTAGCTTTAATCCATAAATGGATCTTTGCAGCTTATAGACTTTATTGGCATTCTCCGGATCCTCAAAACCCTCTGGTTGTGTCATGTACACATCCTCGAGGAGGTTCCCATAAAGGAACGCTGTTTTGACATCCATTTGCCAAATCTCATAGTCATAGTATGCTGCAATAGCAAGTAGGATTCGAATGGATTTAGTCATGGCGACTGGTGAAAAGGTCTCATTATAGTCAATACCATGAATCTGTCTATACCCTTTGGCTACCAATCGCCCCTTATAGGCAACTAACTTGCCATCCATGTCGGTCTTCTTCTTGAATACCCACTTGCACCCTATGGGCCGAGCCCCTTCGGGTGGTTCCACCAAAGTCCATACTTTGTTGGTGTACATGGAATCCATTTCGGATCTCATGGCTTCTAGCCACTCCTTAGAGTCTGGGCCTTTCATGGCCTCTCCGTAGGTCGCATGCTCATCATCTATGAGTGGTACGTCATCGGGCTCAGTAACGAGAAGTCCATACCTCTCTGGCTCATGACGCACTCTCCCTGATCTACGGAGTTCCTGTGTCACCTGAACAGGTTCGTCCACAACTACTTGTGGTTCCTGTTCATGTTCCATCATCGGTTCAGTGATTTGTGGTTCTTGAATTTCTTCAAGTTCTACAGCCCTCCCACTTGCTTCTTTAGAGACAAACTCTCTTTCTAGAAACGTGCCGGTCCGAGAAACAAACACTTTGTTCTCAATGAGATTGTAGAAATAATATCCTTTAGTTTCCTTAGGATATCCCACAAATTTACACTTATCCGCTTTGGGCCCGAGCTTGTCTGTTTGTAAACGTTTTACATAGACATCGCAGCCCCAAATCCTCATAAACGACACTATGGGACGCTTCCCAGTCAATATCTCATATGGTGTCTTCATGACTGATTTGGATGGAACGCGGTTAATGGTAAAAGCTGCCGTCATTAGAGCATGTCCCCAAAAGGATATCGGAAGATCTGTTTCAGACATCATAGATCGCACCATATCTAATAGAGTGCGATTCCTCCTCTCGGACACGCCATTCCACTGTGGCGTTCCGGGTGGAGTGAGATGGGATACTATCCCACACTCTCTAAGATAATCATCAAACTCTTGGCTTAAGTATTCTCCTCCATGATCCGATCGTAGAGCCTTAATACTTTTTCCAAGTTGCTTCTCCACTTCATTCTTGAATTCTTTAAGCAATTCAAATGATTCGGATTTGGCCTTCATAAGGTATACAAATCCATATCTACTGAAATCATCAGTAAATGTGATGAAGTAGGTGTAACCACCTCTGGCAGGCGTGGGGAATGGTCCATATACATCGGTATGTATAAGTGCCAATAACTCACTAGTCCTTTCACCTTTCTTATTGAAAGGGGACTTTGTCATTTTTCCTAATAAACAAGATTCACATATCATATGATTCTAAATCAAATGAGTCTAGAAGTCCATCCTTATGGAGTCTAGATACGTGTTTCTCATTTATATGGCCTAAACGACAGTGCCATAGATATGTAGGATTTAAATCATTAGTTTTAATTCTTTTAGTATTTATGTTATAGATTGGACTATTTAGATCAAGGATATACAATCCATTAGACAAATGTGCACTACAATAGTGCATACTATCAAAATAAATGGAGAAACACTTGTCCTTTATTTAAATATAAAAACCCTCCTCGTCCAAACAAGAAATGGAAATAATGTTTCTGCTCATAGCAGGCACATAATAGCAATTGTGTAATTCTAAAATAAGTCCAGAAGGCAAAGATAGCTCATAGACGCCTACAGCTAATGCAGCAACTCTTGCTCCATTCCCGACGCGCAGGTCTATCTTTACTCAATCTTCTACTTCTTTTCAAATCCTGCACATTACGAAAAATGTGAGAACCACATCCGGTATCCAATACCCAAGATGAAGAAATAGAAAGATTGACGTCTATAACATTAATACCTGGTGGTGGTGGAATCACTATTCCAAGCTTCTTATCCTCCAGATATTTAAGGCAATTCCTCCTCCAGTGACCCGGCTGGCTGCAGTAGTGACACTCACCCTTAGCCACGCCTCCACTAGGATTTAGGGCTTCCTTGGATTTCACAACTTTCTTGCGCTTTCCTTTTTTAGTAGAGGCAACTGACTTGCCCTACTTCTTATGCACCATCAGTATGGCTTTGCCCTTGCTTTTATTGACGCTCTGTTCCGCTGTCTTTAGCATGTTCAATAATTCAGGCAGAGTCTTACTGATCTCGTTCATATTATAGTTCATGATGAACTGATTATAACTGTCAGGCAACGATTGCAAGACAAGATCAGTAGCCAAATCTTGGCCCAATGGGAACCCCAATCTCTCAAGGTTCTCTATGTACCCGATCATTCGGAGCACATGAGGCCCTACGGGATTCCCCTCTGCAAGACTACTCTTGAATAATGCTTTAGACACCTCATAGCGCTCATGCCTAGCCTGTTCCTGAAACAATAGTTTCAATTGTATGATCATATCATAGGCTTCCATATTCTCATGCTGCTTCTGAAGCTCAGGAGTCATGGTACAAAGCATGAGGCAAGTCACGTCATCAGAATCATCAATATATTTCTGACATGCCCTCACTTCCGCTAGAAGAGACTCGTCTTGTGGTGGTTCTGGAATTTGAGTGTCCAAGACGTACAACTTCTTTTCTTGCTTAAGGACAATCCTTAAGTTTCTGTACCAGTCAAGAAAATTTGTTCCAGACAGTTTATCCTTCTCAAGGACAGATCGTAGGGATGAAGTCGATGCGTTGTTGTTTGCCATTTGGAATTCTACAAAATGAGAAATGTGAAATTTTAGTATTTTGAACAATTTAACTATATTTAATAATGGCTAGATCATCAAATATAGCTCCCAATATTTTTCTCGGATTAATAGCCCTCACCATTAATGCGAAAAATATCATCATATTTTCTAGTGGGTCCAAGATCCCTTTTTTACTTCTTCTTGAGCTTGCTTTGGCAAGTCACCCAAGAATAGGTTATTTAGGTAGGAACCATTCCAATTGCATCCCATGCAACTCTTGGTCCAATTAGGTGAATAACTCTTTTATTCTTTATCCCATGGATAACACCTAATTGTCATGCCTCTAGGCTCATCAATCCAATTGATTCTTTCCTAGTTGCGTCCAACCTCTTGCTTCAACATACACACATTACTAGCTTGTGTCGTCCGCAACACACCATGGTAAATTAAAATCGCCTTGCTTTGGCAAGCCGGAATTTTAATAAACCCTGATCATGAAGGGTGTTTTGGCAAGAGAAGGCAAAACGCAATATTTAATTGAGGGATTTCTTTTAATTTGTTTGGTTGATCTTATCAACATGGTCTACTTATTTGGATTGGGCAATCCACAATAAAAGACCAACCTTGTTTATTATTATCTTGTTATTGTTTTCGCTAGTATCGCGATACACACAAAATTAAATAACAAGGCATGAATAATAAACATCCACAAACATAAAAGAAACGTCGCATGGATATGGCCCTAGACTAATGATATTATCAAGCCAATGATAATATCCAATTGCCCTAAAGTGCCGAGCTCATCTCCAGGTGCTCCACCATAGCTGCGCGCCTAGGGATGTCTTCTTTGTCTCTTGGCTCCTTTGGTTCTCCGGTCTTCTTCTCCATGCTCTTGGCTATCATCTAAATATTTCTAATTCTAGCCTAACATCTAGAATAAAAAATAACAAAAGCCTCACATGTCGAGGAGAAAAAGACGACTCGCAGGCCGTAAAACCTAATTAATTATTACATTAATTTGATCAGCACGCAGGCAGTAAACCAAACCACAAAGCAATAAAATCCACAATCCTAGGCTATATCCATCCACCATGCAACAAAGCACATAATACAGTTAAAACCAATTTTAACGCGCTTGTTCAATTATAATGAAATTGGGTAATTAGGGTTACAACGGTCCAAGGCGTTCAAGCCAACAAGGGGCCCGAACCCCTAGGACCGCCGACGCCACAAGGCCGGCCGCCCCATTGACCCGCGGCCTTTGCTTGGCGCGCAAGGGAGGGGGAGGACAGCTAGGGTTTCGGCCCTAGTCCTCCTTCCCTCTTCCTTGTTGCCAAAGAAAGGTTGTTTCCTTATGGGTTTAATTCCATAAATTTGTTTCCATAATTGAAAACTCCTTTTCAATCATGTGCCCATGAACTCTAATTTTTCAAGAACCCAATTGTACACATCTTATGTGATTAAACTCACCAATTCTAAAATCCAATGTTAAATTGGATCTTGTTTTATTGAATCAAATTCAATTTTGCATCTACTATGCCAATTATTCTCAGTTTTCGCGCAATAAACAATAAAACGGTGTGTAAACTGAAATCATAACACATACATCATATTATGCTCTACGACCTGTGGCTCTGATACCACTGTTGGGTTTTGACGTAGGTAACGCAGCGGAATAACAAAATTTTAATTCCTACTTCAAAGCCCACCACGGATTGTCAGGAGGAGATATCATAACATGATAAGAGACATAGTATTGTGTGCCTTTTGATTTGTGAGATCACACGAAGAATGATGTCCTCGTCTCTACGGTTGATCCACGTCTAGAGGTGAGATCTAGATTCTTCCTTCAAACAAGTGCTAGCTTGAACCCGGAGGAAGAGGGAAGAAGATCAAAGCAACAAAAGGCAAGAGGAGGATTCGGCCTCCTCTTGGAGCCGACGGAAAGGGGGGCGGACGGGCTAGGTTTCGGCCTAGCTTGTCTTGCTCTCTCTTTTTCTCTCTCCCACTCACTTTGTTATGTCTAATAACATTAAGTGGGAAGGTAGCTAGAGCCTCCTTTATATACTCCAACAACTCCTTGTTGTTTCCATAAAAGAGTTTCCTAATTCTAGATGAACTAGAATTATTCCCTTCCATGCAAATTAGTCCTACTAAGTTTGCAAGGTGTAGCACAATGATCCTTCTATTAATTAATCATTATTAATTAATCCCAAATCTAGCTTTACTCTATTTGACGTGTGACCCCATAGGTTTCTATATAGTTGGCAGTAACTCTTACTAACATGGAGCGGTGTCTAGCAACACATCCATGCCACCCAACTAATAGAAATAGTCAGTGATCCCGACAAACCTCTTGTGCCCAATATCTTATATTGCACTATCCCTTTGTCTCCATATTCGGATTGGACACGAGACATAAATAGTCACACTCGTATATCCAATCCATAGTTCCTCGATCCTGTGAATATGCTTATGCTTGCAGATAACATCAATATCTCCATATTCATTTATCTGAGTTTGGCCAGACATTCAATAAGCCTCATCCCTCGAGTGGCCGTGGATATTTACCCCCATTATGTGGGAGGGACAAATCCTATCTACATCACTACGATCTCTAAGCTTGCTTCCTACCACGCCCGATAGCCATCTTTATGATTACCCAGTTACGGTGTAACGTTTGATAACATCAAAGCGCAATATTCCACAACTAGAGTATCTAGTGACTTCAAGTCTAAGGATTGCAAATATATTAGCACTACGAAAAGCGATTGTGACTTGACATAATCTAATGTATCATTTTTGTTGTGGGTCAATCCAGTATGCCATTACTCCTAATGCATACCCATGTGTTAGACTTGATATCTCCATATCAATCTACCAACATACTAGTCTATATTTGATCGTCCTATTAATCAATATAGTGGACTAGGGATATTTAAGATAAACAACACATTTTATCTAAGGACTTCATTATATTAAATATCACAATATATAATAAATGAATATTCTAGCCAAAACAATGTTCATACTAAATCTACGATTGCCTCTAGGGCATCTATTCCAACAGAACTTGCGGTCAGTTTCGTCAGACAGAACGGGCACGAACACAAAATAAGTTGCTTCCGCACACTCATCAAACGTATCCCTAGCACTTACCATCCGAGCTATTTATCCACGGGTAAAAATTGTTGACGGCTTTAGGACGGGTAGGATAGGATATTTAGAAGCGCAGTCCTAGACGTCATGATACAACTCACAAAACCCGATTCTCACACTCCCTCACCAAAATTCAAGGAACCCCACCGAACTAACTACTCCGGCCCTCATTCCCTCAATCCTGGTGTAACGCCGTTCTCGCGGCCACAAATGTGAAGAAGCGATCAAAACTCATAGCTAATCTCCTTGGTCTTCATGAAGTTTAATTTCCGGCTCCCTATTCCATTTCACTTTCAACTTTCTGTTTTTTCTTTCTTTTCTTTTCAATTTCAATTTCATTATCAATAAGCACATGGAGCCACCAATACGATAGTAATATCCAAGGAAATCAAATATCAAGATATATAATGTGGGGGTGGAATGTGTCAAATCAGTGTAATCAAATATAAATGTCGACACCCCCACACTCAATATAAAGCATATCTCGAACCCGGTAGTCAATGTAACACGTGCGAATTCCAACCTATCCTCCTCATCACCTAAGATATAGAGAATAATCATACAAATCGAAGCACATCCTCCTATAAGATCAATCAACCCCCACCCCATGACGTGCGGAAAAAGTATCACGCACTACGGCACTCCACCTGTGATCGTGGTGTAAGGACACGACTCACCGCCACACCGAAGTGCGCTGCCGTCTCTAACTCACCCTCACATCCCCTCAATAGATGACATGTAAGAGAATCCACTCAAGATGTATAAAATCAGCTCACCCTCATCTAACCTCCCTAACTCAACTTCCTCTATCATGACGCATAGGAAGGGACCATTCTAACTATTGATAGGAGTCACATGGAATGGCTTCCTAGGCTAGAGGCTGTGAATAAAAAAGGGGTAAATGGATCACATTGGGGTAACTAGTGGACCTAGACGATGGAGACGGGACGTGAGGTCCCCATAACAATCACTCGCACAGCTGCTCTGTTGCCACTACGAGGAGGGTTGACGATTACCTAAGTGACGGTGGTGTAGTGCTAGTAGGATAACTAGTTTGAGAGACAGCTACTCACAATTCTCGAGTGCATTGGCCTCTTCCTACTCCAGATTCTCGCGTGTCTACCTCACCTCAGATTTTCATACTACCTAAGGAATACTATCATTAAGCCCTCTCCACGCTTACTCTCTTCAATTGCCCTTTCTAAAAAAAATCAATTTTTTAGGGTTTTTCTTATTTTTTATTTTTTATTTTTTATTTTTTATTTTTTAGACACTATATGTAACTGACCAACTCGATTAACCAACAACACCGGGTAGGTGGACCCAATATTTAAAAGTGCAACAATATATACAATGCAAATATGTAAACGTGCTCATGCAAAACTAACGACTCGACATTTACATGCAAACACGACTTTCTAAACTACATGTAACAAGACTATGCAATGGCTATGAAATGGCTAACTAGCGGATAGCTAAAAACTCCCCCACACTTAAGCGCTTCGTTGTCCTCAACGAGAAATAAAGTGAAATCATGAGGACTCGGCTGTTCAAGCGTAGGGCCGGTGGGTCTAGTCGGAGTGAGTGCACGTGAGGTCTAGTCGAAGTGAGCTAAACAAGTATCCAATAATCCAAGTATGAGCAAGTAAAATTTTTCAAGAAATTAAGCCCTAAGAGTGCCTAAGCAAGAATTAAAGCCGAGAGAGAGAAAATTGTACCAAATGTTTCGGAAACACGAGCTAGTGAAGGCATGAGTACCTCCTTAAGCTCCTCGGTGTCCCCGTCTTACGTTCCTCTTTGAGCTTTGGCCGAATCCCCCTCCAAGGCAACGAATTGGAAGATTTAAGTTCTTGGAGATCTTCCTATTTGAATTCCCCCACACTCAATCCGCTCACTATCTCAAAAGCTCAAGAGTTAATCCGCTCACTATCTCAAAAACTTCGTGATTTGGATGCGTTTTGGGTTTGGGGTGTGTTGGTGTTCTTGCAGGTTTGGAGAGGAAGAATATGAAGAAAAGGAGTGTTTGATCCAAATAGGGGTGTTAGGGGACTTGTTGGTTGGTTCTTGGCTTTAAAAATCCTCCAAAATGTCAAAATATGCCCCCCAAAAGTATCAAAAATATCCCCAAAAAGTGAGCTGTCCGGGCCATTTCGGCCCCCATTTCGGCCCGAAATAGAGGCCGAAATCACTGGGAAATTTTGAAGCAGAATGCCCTTTTCATTTCGGGCCGAAATAGGGGCATTTCGGCCTCCATTTCGGCCCGAAATGATGCCTGAAATGCCTGGAACTCTCCAACTTGTTTTTGCTCTATCTTCTTCATCCGACATCCGTTTTTGCGCGATTCTTGAACCGTTGGACTCCACACTCGAAGAGGAATCTAGTTTTGACTAGAAAATTTCCAAACCAAGAAATTTTCCATTTCTTCTCAATTTATCTCTCTTGGGCAAAGAATCGCGCCTCCAAACTTCTTGAAATCTATTTTCACTCCGGATTCCGATGCGTGCAACCCCGATACTCCAACTCGCTACCATGCTCCTCATGACTAATTGGCTACTCCTCGACCTCGAGTAGCTTCTTTATCAAGCTCAATGCTTCCGGTTAGCTAGTTGTTCCTCGTTTTGCGTGCGAAATCGTGCACATGCATCAACAATGGGAATCTGAAGAGTTCTTCGGTACCTGTGTCCTGCACACTCATAGAAAATATTAAAACAACTCTCTCTCTCACCCCTCACAATCAAATATGGAGAACTCAAAAACAAAAACGAAACAAAATATCAAACTCTACTCTACATTGGGTTGCCTCCCAAGAAGCGCTTGTAATTTAAGGTCCACGGCCCGACCCCGGTTACCTCAACCGTCTAGGATACTGAAAGATGCTTAACTCTCCACTTCTTCTTCTTCCACCATCTTCTCTCAATGACTTTCTTCTCACGAGGTGCACCCCTGTGCAAAGAAGACGGTGAGCAATTGTAGAAGCCGACTCTTTTCATCTTGCACTTGATCCTCTTGATCAACTTCCACAAAGTTCCACTGGGCTCAAATGAGTCTCTGGCCATGAAATCATCCCAGTAGTACTCCTTCGATGTTAAATGATCTTCAGTCAACGCATGCAATTCACGCACATCCCCACACTTGCTGATTTCCAAATCCTCAATAGCAACAATCACAAGTGTTCCATCAGCTTCATCATCAGTACCCCACAAGCTCTCAATGCATGTGTCATCCCAATCATGCCAAGGCTGTAAGATAATTTGAGATTTCCTTGCAGCGAGCATCGCCTCCTCTATTGTTAAACACACAACTCCACCCCAGTCTGAATCAGAGTCTGAGTCCTCATAAATGGCAGAGTCCACCAATGGTTCATGGACACTACATTCTTTGCTCGGCTCATGTATCTCTTCTTCCACGACTGGATCTTGGGATGCGGATTCTCGTTCTTTCTCCATCCTAGACATCAGTTTCCTTTGCATCTCTAGGACAGCTGGTAGCCAATGAGGTTCATCCAAACCATCTTGTGATGGTGTCCATAGAGACTCAATTAAGGGATCAATGGCATGTGGCAGAGGCTCCTCTTGTGGATCATCTGTAATAAGGGACATCCTTATGATGCGCACTTGGATCTCCCCCATAATATTGTGCAAGTCTTCCATGCTTGCTCATGAGTCCTCTTGATGCTGATGAAGTTGTGATGGATCAAATATGCATGCGTCTTCGTACTTGTGATCCTTCTTGCATTTTTAGCACCAAATCATTGAGCATGTGTCATCATTGTTCCAAACTCTGCATTTAGCACAGTAGTAGGGTTAATTAGAGATCCCCACATAATCCTCATCGCTCCACATGCTCATTATATCTCCTGCTTCTTGCGTTCCTGCAAAAACAAACTCACAAGAAACCCGTGAAGCACATAGATAGAAACAAAATAAAACAAACTAAAAGAAAAGTACTCTAAACTAACTCCTAACTAAATAATCTACAGCTGTCCCCGACAACGGCGCCAAAAACTTGACACGCTTTCTTACAAGTTACCGCAAGTGCACGGTTCAAGTAATATAGGGTAATATTTCAACCCCGAGTTATCGATCCCACGAGGACAAGTATGAGACGATTTAATTAGTTATTAACTTAGAGTATTGTAACAGGAAGAAGAATTGTAATTAACTAAGTCGTCACCCACAAACAAGTGACTGAAATTAAATAACAACTAAACTAATATTTTTGTATTTTTTTATTTTATTAAACAAATATGGAGAAACTAGGCAATCTCTAGATCACCTAGGGCTGTAGAAGATTTCCGGATTAGCAAAGTAACACGTTAATCCTATTCTAGTTAAGTCGGGTAAACAATCTCCTCTCGGTCTCATGTCATTCTACGTCACAGTTTACTTAGTGTCCTTTCGGTCCACCTACATCTACCGGTCCGTTCTAGTAAGCTAATGACAGTGCACGAAATGATGTCCTCTCAGACCACCACCACACGAACACCTCACTCTCTCCTACCGAATCTACCCACTAAGGCCAATCCTACAAACTTCTCTTCTCAGTCTCCATGATTAAGAATTCTTGTTCATATCTCATCACAGCTAGGTCTAAGTCGCTCTCACGCACTCGCTAGCTAATTAACAAGTTTGGCTGATCACTCCGTTCTTGCTAAGGATTAAGCATAGCATATGAACAATAACTAGAATGAAATTAACATTAAGCAAGAAATTGATTCACGAATAAATACTAAGTCTCATGATTATCAAATCATAATCTAGCCGTGTCAATAGACTGGATTCAATAATAATATCAAGAAACTAAACATTGATTCAATGAATCTAAATCCAAAAGCATGAAACAAAGTCTCAAATCCGGAAAACATATTGTCTACATAAACCCTAGTCTTTCTATAGAAGCCTAGCAAAACGTCTAGTTACTAATAATCTTAGCAACACAACAAACTTTCTCCATACAAGTAATTAAAAGAGGGAAGAAGAGATCAAACGCTAGAAATCGTGTAGATTGGAGCGATCCGGGCTCTTCTCCTTGCTTGAGGTTGCTCCCAATGGAGTATCCTTTCTCTCCTCCTTGATTGCGGCTCCCAATAGGCGTGAATGATGATTATTTCCGTCCCTAGGTCGTCCTTCCTTCATAACCCGCAGAACTCTTCAGTAATTGCACAATAGTCCCCTGAAATATGCTCCTGACTTCAATAGGCCATATCTTTTTCGTCCGAACTCGGATTTAGCTCCGTGACCTATCGATGGAAAGCTCTCTGAGTCTAATTTCATTTGGAACTAGTCTCACCCCCAAATGAGTTGTAGAACTCCGGATATGATCAAAATATTGTAGACTGGTCATCCAAGCTCCTCCAATTCGGCTTCTCTTGACTCCACTTGAGCTCCCGTTGTTTCCGAAGTTCGTTCCATGCCTCCTATCAATCGATTAGCATCCGTCCCTGACATGAAAAAACATACCAAGCGATTATATTTGACAAATAACAATAAAATATGCATGAAAAATGCCCGGACTAACAATATAGCACACTGTAGCAACAAGTGATAAAACAACATATAATCTCTAACACTGGCCTCAAAAACACTCTCCAAATACATATTATCATGTGGTAGATGCTAAAGAACTATAGCGCCTAAAAGGTGCTATCAAGTATCAACAGCTGGAGTGTTTAAAGGAGGCAGTTGCACAATCATCTTTCTGTCATGATATTCATAAAAATTATGCAAAGCTTTGGATAAAATTTGCAGGGGAGACCACTTGATTTCGTTTAAGTAAAAATCACACCTGGATTTCCAAAGTTACCAGAAAATTTGAGCAACAATTCCAAGAGCAATCTTCTTTTCAACCATATTTGTATGCAGCTCAAGGATAGTGGTCCACCAATTCTGAATTGAAGCAAGATTACCAATCTCAGCAATGCACCTGAAAGGAGAGAAAATCCAGACTTGCCTTGCAATGTCACAATTCACAATAACATGGAGGTCACTTTCAAACTCATCTCCACAAGCCAAGCACACCTCAGAAGGGCACAAGAAGCCTCGTTTTGTAAGTGCAGAAGAAAAAGCAATGCTACCACTTAAGAGCTTCCACATAAACATTTTGGCTTTTGGCTGCACATTCAAACACCATATGCTACTCCAAATGTGAGTGTTGCTGCAGCTACCAAAATCCAATTTAGACTCAGGGCAAGGAGAAGCAACAAAAACAACATTTGATCTCAGCCACTTATAAAACTGAATTGGCAGTCATTGGAATAATGCCATATTTTCCTGTCATCACATAAATTGGAGCCAAGAGGAATGGACAGGATATACCTTGCTTCATCTTGATCAAATAAAGAGTTGAATGTATCAACTTTCCAACATCTAGCAGGGGCATCAATGATGTCAGCCACTTCGGTAAATCTTTCATCATGTGGATTACTTGACTTAACCTTGAAACAACCATTTCTTGGAATCCAAGGGTCAGTCCATATGTTGACTGAATTACCATTTCCAATTCACCATCTAAAGCCTTGCTCAATTACCTTTCTACCCTCCATAAGACTTCTCCATGCCCAAGAAAACCCTTGAGGGATTTTAGCATTCCAAAAGCTACAGTTGCTGAAGAATTTTCCTTTAAAAATTTTCTTGAAAAGAGAATTCTTGCCATTCATCAACCTCCAAGCTTGTTTGGCAAGGAGAGAAAGGTTGAATAAGTGAAGGTTTTTAAAGCCTAAACCTCCTCCTGATTTTTCTTGGAACATAAAGCTCCAGCTTCTCCAATGAACTTTTTTAAAATCTTTCCCATCCCCTCCCCAGAAGAAATTGGCCATAACAGAGTTCAATTCATCACATACCTTCATAGGAAACAAAAAACAACTCATTGCATAGGTTGGCAAAGCTGATAGCACTGACTTTATTAGCACTTCTCTGCCAGCACTATTTAGGAAAGCTTTGTCCCATCCTTCAACCCTTGACAGAATTTTTTCTTTAATGAAATCAACAGTCTTTGATTTTGATCTCCCAATTAAAGTAGGAAGCCCAAGATAATTGCAGCCATTAAGATCTCTAGAAATCCCCAAGAAATTTTGTAAGAAGCTCTAACAATCTGATTGTGTTGGGACTGAAAAGGCACTGAGATTTATCTCTATTCACTGCTTGTACAGAGGCTTTCTCATACAACTTGAGCACCATATTGACTGCACTACAATCTGGGACTGTTGCCTTGCAAAAAAGAATAGAATCATCCGCGAATAATAAGTGATTAACAGAGGTACAGCTTCTAGCAATTTTAACACCTGATAACCATCTTTTTTCCTCAAAATGCTTGAGTGTGGCTGACAAACCTTCAGCACAAATAACAAAGAGATAGGGTGACAGGGTATCCCCCTGTCTAATACCCCTACTAGGCTTTATGGACTCACTCCAGTCACCATTAATATTGAGCTTGAAACTAACATATTTTATGCAAGATATAATCCAATTGATCCATTTCCCATGAAAGCCCATTTTTTTCATAATGCACTCCAAATAATCCCAGCTGACCCTATATAATGCTTTAAGCATGTCTAGCTTCAAGGCAATCCAACCATCTCTCCCTTGTCTTTTATTTTTAATCCAATGAAAAATTTCTTGGGCAATGAGAATGTTGTGAGTGATCAACCTATTACTCACAAAGGCACTTTGGCTATCTGAAATTAACTTGTCAATAACACATTTGAGTCTATTACCCAAAGTTTTAGCCAAGATTTTGTAAAATGTTGTGCAAAGGCTGATTGGCCTATAGTCTTTAACATTAAGAGGAGTGTGTACCTTTGGTATGAGAGTGATGTGAGTAATGTTCATACTTTGCAACAGCTTCCCACTCTTGAAAAACTCCTTGATAGCTTCACAAATATCTTTTCCAACCACAATCCACTGAACTTGAAAGAATCTGGCTGCGAAACCATCATAGCCAGGAGCCTTGTCAGGGCTAAGAGAGAAACAAGCCTCCTTGATTTCATCATCAGTAACTTCTTTAATAAGCTACACATTCATCTCCTCAGTTACAACCCTCTGCACATTTTCCACAATAGGACATGGATCACTTTGACTATCTGCAGTGAAGAGGTTGGAATATAACTCATGGAAAATTCTCTTAAGGTCTTCTCCCTCAGTGCACCAGTTCCCATTACTGTAAAAGCTCCATTGATGGAGTTCCACCTTCTCTTTTGGTTAACAGCTGCATGAAAAAACTTTGAGTTTTGATCACCTGCATCTAGCCAGTCCACTCTAGCTTTCTGCTTCCAAAAAAGTTCATCCTCTGCCAAAAGAGTATTAAGCTCAAGCTCTAAGCTGTGTAGTAGAGAGGTGTCGGCTTCCACTCCTTGCATTCTAATAGATTTTACTTCATTCTCCTTTTCTGCAATAGCCCTTCTAAGACCCTTTCCAAAGTCCTTACTCCAGGCTCTTAATTTCTGTCTACAGCTTTTAAGCTTATTCTTCACAGCAAACATTTTAGTTCCACAGCCATTAAAAACCAAAGCATTAGCCACCACATTCTCATGATCTTTTTTATTAACCCAAGAGGGATCAAACCTGAATACTTTGTGATAGCTCCTGCAGTGAGTGACCTCTGTATTTAGAGCTAGGGCTACATGATCAGAACCAGAGCATGGAACATGTTCTAACACTGCTTTCTGATAATGGTTGATCCAACTTGAGCTACATAAACCTCTGTCGATTCTTTCTTCAATCCCATAACACCCTTCTCTTTTGTTCCACCATGGGTAGGGGTAACCCTTAAATCCCAAATCCATCAATTTAGAGGATTCAATGAATCTGTTTAGAGAATTGCAAGAAGAAATGCTCCTTATAGAGCCACACCTTTTCTCATTAGGGTTGCAGATATCACTAAAATCTCCCAAATTAGCAACATATCGCTGCAACTAGATAAGTATGTCGTGAGAAAGTCAAGTTGACCATGTCTGACCATGTCAGTGGTACTCAGATAAACAAAGATGAGATGCCAAACTACGGATTCATAATTGATCTCAACATGGATGAAGAAGCTGCAGTACTTGATAACTTTCACCTTAGGCTCCTTTCTCCAAAGAACACCAATTCCTCCAGATAACCCTCGGGGATCAACCCATAAACTATGATATTTTCCACAAAAACTATATTTTTTTCCACATGAAAAGATTATTTCTCTTCGTCTCACTAAGGAAGACAACTTCAGGCACAAAACGATGGAGCAGCCTTTTATGTTAACGAATTGTCAAGGTTCTGCCAGCGCCTTGACAATTCCAAGCCAATAGCTTCACTGGGCACCAGAGGGCTAATTCGGGATGGCTTCCTCCACCCATTCGTAATTTGGAACAAAATCAGTCTACATACCTCTTGATTTTTTACCATCTCCATGGCTAAAGAGACAATCTTCATCAATGTCCATGTCTGTATCTCTTCTTTTATGGACCCGTACCGATGTTTGTGGTGGAACTTCTTTCTCACATCGTTTTGAGGCAGCTTGCCTCGCCCATCTTTTCCAGGTCTTTCGAACTCCATCAGGCTGAACACTAGACGATTATGAGCCAGTGTCTTCCTCATCCCTACCTTTTTGAGAGATTGACCCAGCAGTTTCATCCCTCTTCTCGTTTCTAAGAGAATTAGGGTTATCAATAGAATCCCCAATTTGAGTAGAAATTATTCCCTGCTCGTGGCACACCAATGATACAGAACCTGGGATTTTATCTGGGCCGTCAAGTGAGACTTTTGATTGATCCAGATTGGCAGGGTTTAAAAAATGGGCTAGATTCGAAGATTGGGCTTCATAAATAGGAAAGTCCAAAAGGCCCAATTGACTTTGGTCCTGGCCCGAAACAAATTCTACCTCCCGTCCTTTCCGATTCTCAAGAGGTCCACCATCTCTGCCATGAGTTTGCCGGCACGACGAATTGTCTCCGGCAGCATTTTCGGTGGCTCAATAAGCTTCAAACTTGCAGAGGATGGATTCTTAAGGGATCTCCCTTTTTGGACTGCCTCAGCTTTAAGATTTCGCGGTGCAAAAAGTTCAGCCAGACTTTTGGCTTTTAAACTTGAATCAAATTTAGCTTCACGTTTGATACCATCAGCGATGAGGCACAACTGGGTTCCCTTTTGCGAGATTTCTCTTGAAATGTGCGTTGGACACTTCATACTGATAGCAGCTTTTAGGGGCTATAATTATTTAGCATTTACCACATGATTATATGTATTTGGAGAGTGTTTTGAGGCCAATGTTAGAGATTCTAGGTCGTTTTATCACTTGTTGCTACCATGTGCTATATTGTTAGTTCGGGCGTTTTCCATGCATATTTTATTGTTATTTTTCAAATATAATCGCTTGTTATGTTTGTTCATGTTGTTTGGCAGGTACGGATGCTAATCGTTTGATAGGAGGCATGGGACGAACTTCGGAAACAAAGGGGAGCTCAAGTGGAGTCAAGAGAAGCCGAATTGGAGGAGCTTGGATGACCAGTCTGCACTATTTTGATCATAGCCGGAGTTCTACAACTCATTTGGGGGTGAGAACAATGCCATATGAAGTAGACTCAGAGAGATTTCCATCGATAGGTCACGGAGCTAGATCCGGGTTCGTACGAAGAAGATATCGCGTTTTGAAGTCAGGAGCAGATTTCGGGGGGCTTTTATGCAATTACTGAAGACTTCTGCGGGTTATGATTCAAGAACGACCTAGGGACGCGAATAATCATCATTCACGCGTCCAGAGAGCCAAGAAGAAGGAGGAGATCAAGGAGACTTCATTGGGAACCATCTCAAGCAAAGAGGAGAGCCCGGATCGCGCCAATTTTCACGGTTTTAGCATTTGATCTATTTTTCTCTTTACTTGCTTGTATAAACTATTCAAGAACCATGTTAACTTGTTTTATTAGTAGCTAAACTCATACCTAGGCATCTATGGAGAGCGTAGGGTTTATGTTTTGATGATATTTTTTGGATATTGGATGATCTTTCATGCTAGGATTATGGTTTAATGGAGATTGTTTTGGTTTTCATCATGTTCAGTTCTTTCATTGACAAGTTAGGGCTAAGATGTGTGATGTAAATTGTCTATTTCTATATTCAATCATGAACTAGGCTTAATGATGATATTGGTAGCCTAATAATCTTGTTTATTGTGCCTAATTCTTAGTAACGTAGGAGTCATGACCCGAAATTACTATGTAACTAGTGAGTGTGTGAAAACAACTTTACCCTTGTTGAGATGAGTAAACAAGATCATTCATAATTGACTAGACTTAGAGGTTGGTTGAATAGGAATGGCTAGATGAGGGTAAATTCAGTAGGAAGTAATAAGTTGTTCGTGAATGGTGGTCTGAGAGGACATTATTCCTTGCAATGTTGTTAGCCTGCTAGAACACATAGGTAGTATACTTGGCCTGAGAGGGAAAATCGTTACCTTTGTGTAGAAAGACGTGAGACCGATAGGTGAATGTCAACGCCATTACCCAGCATAGGTTACTAAGATTCATTGTGTTAGAACATGGAATCCGGAATTGTCAAAACTACCCTAGGTGATCTATAGATTGCCTAGCTTTTTCTCCTCTGATTTAAATCAAATCATTTTGTTCGCGTTATCTCATTACTATTGCTAGTCACTTGTTTGAGGGTGACAACACTTCAAACTACAATCATTTTTACCGGTTACTTAGGTAGATTAAGTTTAATTGCTAATCTAGAACATATAGTAAACATCTTCCCTTGGGTTCGATAACTCGGAGTCCAAAATACTCCACTTTATTACTTGAACGTATACTTGCGTAGCAAAGCGTAGTAATCGCGCGTCAAGTTTTTGGCGCCGTTGCCGGTGAAGGCATTGGTTACTATTCTAGTTTAGCGATTAGTTTAATTTACCTTTTTTCTTTTTGTTTATTATTTTCTGTGATTTCTGATTTGTTTTCTGAATTGTGTTTTCTTAGTGTATGCATCGGATCTCTAGAGACCTCGTGCCCCCATTTGAAGACCCAGAACAACTATTCAGAACTCTGAGACGAGATCCAAGACAAATCGCAATGGGTGAGCAATTGACTAACGCTCAACTGAACCAGAAGTTGACTGAACTTCAGGAGAAACTTGATGAGAAACAGAACCAAATGCCCTACAACAAATCAGGGCAAGCATTGGTTGAAAAGTTTCAGTCAACTCAGAGAGGAAACAAGCCAGCGATTGTAGTGCCAACCATTCAGGCTGAGCACTTCGATTTGAAGCCTGCCACCATCATGACAGTGCAGAACCAGTTTTAGTACTATGGGAACAGGGATGAAGACCCAAATGACTTCATTGGGAAATTTGAAGCCGATATCAAGACGGTGAAGTACAAGAATGTGACCCCAGAGACATTGAAGCTGATTTTGTTTCCTTACTGTCTGAAGGGAGCGGCATAGAAATGGCTAGAGTCCAGGTAGCCAGAATCGATCACCACATGGGAGCAATGTGTTGACGAGTTCATGAGCAAATTCTACCCCGCGCAGCGATTCATTGGCTTACAGGCAGAGATTCTTGGTTTTCAGCAGCATGCTAATGAGACAGTTGTAGAAGCATGGGACCGTTTCATAAGGACGATATGCAAGTGTCCGAATCATAACTTTGGCGACTACAAGATCCTCCAAGTCTTCTATCACGTCTTGGAGCGTCCTAACCAGGATCTATTGAACAGGGAAGCAGGAGGTAACTTTCTTTACAGGGTTGACAAGGATGGAGCATATGCTTTGATGAAGCAAATAGAGAAACAGGATTCTCAATTCTATGACTCTAGGAGGTTGTCTAAGTTGCCCGAGCCAAAGAACGGTGAGTGGAAAGATGGGATTAGAAAGATGGTTTCAGATATGGCAAAGCATGTGTATCAGGATAAGAAGACTGTGTCTGCAGTGGAGGAGCCAGATTTTGATGCAGCTTTGACTCAAGCTGCTAATGAGGATGTTAGCTATGTGGGGGCACATGGACAGCACAACTGGAATCAGGGGAACTACATGCCAGGAACTAGAGATCATCCAGGATTCAGGTATGGAGATCAGGCTGGAGCTTCATATGCACCTGGATTTCAGCATAGGCCAGCTGTTCAGGCGCCACCACCACCACCAGCTGCAGGGCAGAACGCTGAGATGACAGATCTCAAAAACATGATGTATCAGATGGGCAAGAATGTGAATACTTTCACGTCTCAGGTGGAGACAGTGACTGCAGATTTGCATATCACCAAGACCTCACTTCGTAACCTGGAAGTGCAGGTAGGACAGATTGCTACTCAGCTTTCCACTAGATCCCCAGGGTCCTTGCCATCTGACACCGAGAATGTGCACCAGGTGAACGCCATCACCACTCGTAGCGGGATTGTTCTTGATGATCCCCCATATCCGAGCCACGCCAGAGCTGAGGCTTTGAAAGCTAAGGAGCATGAGGTCTTTGACAAGACCCCTATCATGATCCCCCATTCAAAGGGCGTGACTCAACAAGTTGATGATGAGGTAACACCACCACCACCCTCTTTATCTAAGAATCGCCCATATCCGCTTAAGAAAAGAAATAAGAATGATGACTATGAGGAGTACAAGAGATTCTTATCGATTTTCTCGAAGTTGCATATCAATGTTCCATTCATTGAGGCAGTCAAGATGATGCCTAAATATGCCAAATATATGAAGGATGCAATTTCAGGAAAGAGGGCGGTGCCAGACTTTGAGACTGTAGACTTGACTGAGCAGGTGAGCTCATGTGTGATGCATGGTTTGCCTCAGAAACAGAAGGATCCGGGAAGCTTTGTGATAGAACCTTACTTGGGAGGAGCTTATACGGGGAAGGCCCTATGTGATTTGGGGGCTAGTGTCAATTTAATGCCACTTTCAGTCTTTCAGAAGCTGGGAGTAGAAGCTCGTTCCACATGGATCAACCTTCATCTTGCGGACAAGTCTTGCAAGAGAGCCTTCGGTGTGGTGGGAGACGTGTTGGTAAAGGTAGGGAATTATATTGTCCCTGCAGATTTTGTGATTCTTGAGATGCCTGTGGGAGATGTTCCGATCATTCTGGGTAGGCCCTTTCTGGCTACCGGTCGGACTCTCATTGATGTTGAGAACGGATAATTGATCATGAGGATCAATAATGCATGGGAGACCTTCCGGGTTTCTAAGACGACTCCACAGCAGCCACAAGAGAAGACACAGATGCCAGTGGCCGTGCAATCAGTGCACAAGAGTTCTGAGGTGGTTCGTGATGAGCCACCAATTCCAAAAGACAAAGTTCATCGTGTTGTGTTGAGGATCCAGCAGAGGAAGCTGGAAGAGATGGCACGGGGTGCCAAGCCACCTCTGTAGGGGCTATGAGGTAACTGGGTCGGGCCGTCGACCTTAAATTACAAGCGTTGATTGGGAGGCAACCCAATGTAGTTAGCCGTTATTTGATTTTTTTGTATTTTATTTCTTTAGATAGTCATACTTGATTGTTGAGGGGTGAGAGAGAGCAACTTAATATTTCCAATAAGTGTGCAGGACACAGGTACCGAAGACCCTCCGGATTCCCATTCTTGATGTATGTGCACCATTTGCACGCAAAACGAGGAAAAAACGAGCTTACCAAGAGTAAAGAACTTGATAAAGAAGCTACTCGAGGTCGAGGAGTAGCAAATGAGTCATGAGGATCACGGTAGCAAGTTGGAGTATCAGGGTTGCATGCATCGGAATCCGGAGTGGAGAAAGTTAAAGAGCTTGAGGAGGTGAGATTCTTGAACAAGGAGAACTTTTTTTTGGTAAGAAAAAGAAAAATCCCCGGATTTGGGATTATTCGGCCAAAAATGGATTCCTCGTCGAGTGTGGATTCCAACGGTTCAAGAATTGCGCGAATCGGGTACCGGATGAAGGAGATAGAGCAAAAACAAAACGGACGAAAAGCAGTGATTTTGGCACCCATTTCGGGCCGAAATGGGGGCCGAAATCAATGCATTTTGGCCCGAAATAAAACATGCCCACTGTCCGATTTTGGCCCGAAATGGGTGCCGAAATCCACTTATTTCGGCACCCATTTCGGGCCGAAATCGGGCGGGTTTGTCCGATTTTGGGGTTGTTTTTTGGTATTTTATTGATTGTCTAATGCCCAATCCGGACATAAAGGGTAAAAACACCCCAAATTTGGATCAAACCCCACTTTTCTTCATCTCTATCCTCCCAAACCTTCAAGAACACCCATACATCCATACACCCAAATTTTCAAAACTCAGCCAAATTCAAAAACTTTTGTTGGGTTTTGCTCCTTGCAAACCCAACAACAACATTAACTCTTGAGTTTTTGAAAGATATGGCTTTGTTTGAGTGTGGGGGAAATAAAAGAGGAAGGGCTCCAAGAACAAAAATTTTCCGATTCATCAACTTGGAGGGGGATTCGGCCTTAGCTCAAGAAGACTTTCGACGGGGACACCGAGGAGCACAAGGAGGTAGCTTCACTTCACTTTGCTCAAGTTTTCGAAAAATTGGTCGACCACCCGGTTCTTTCTTGACCAATTTTTGTGAAACTGGTCCCGTAAGAACGGTACTCCGGGACCGTAGGTACCTAAATCTTTCTCTCGCTTTAATTCCTTGCTTACGCACTCGTAGAGCTTAATTTGAATTGAAATTGTTACTTGCTCATACTTGGATTGGGTTACTTGCTTAGTTCACTCTAAACCTCACGTGCACTCGTCTTTTATTTTCTCTATCATTATGTCTACATCGAATAGTGCTAAGAGGAGACGGGGTATAGTTGTTGATGATCACCCCATCTTCAATCCTGAGGAAGATGTAGTTTTGAGTGAGGAGGAGAATGTAGACGAGGGAGACGTCTCTGGCAACCGTCGTCAGGTGCCTCCGTATTCAATTCGTTATGAGTTGAACTTAGTTATGCCTGCACTTCCTAAGATTGGGACGAGAGGTAGGGCTGCAAAGGATGTTAACCTCCACGCTATATGCAGTACCAAATTCTGCAGCTTCAGGTTTGTTAGTGCGAATGCCCATAAGGAATATTGCACTGACCCATTCCTGAAGAGGGTAGGGACTCCTGAAAAACTCTTCCCGCAAAGCGAAAAAATGCCAAAACAGCTTCAGGATCTCTTCAAGAATGAGAGGCTAGATAAGTGGTTTAAAATTTGTAAGAAGTCTAGCTCCGCTCTTGCGAGGGAGATTTTGGTAAATGCTCGTTTCTATAGTGATGGAGAGGGTGAGAATCGGAGGCATGTGTATTGTCGGGGCACCTATATAGTCATCACGCCCGAGATTATAGCGGCCGCCCTGAAATTCAAACCCCTAAAGAATGAGATTTGCGCCTACCATGAGACCATTAGGAGGGTGGATGTTGTTGAAGTAGTTAGTGCCTTTTGTTTTGAGGGGGTGCCTGGAGCGGGGTGGAATGAGAAACCCACTTTACCTGAGTGGAATGTTTCTAGGAAACTCGTGCTTTCACGTGCTAGGTGGTTGTGTGAGTTTCTTGAGAACTGGGTTTATGGAGTTTCTCCTAATCCCACGTACTCCTTCTAGCTTTGCACCATGGCTTACTGTTTGTGGATGGGGAACCGTATCAATGTCCCGTACTTCATTTATCGACTTCTTATGGAGAGGACTGACCGCTATAACCGTAGATCTCCCGGACACACTTGTTTGCTCCTAAAGCTAGCACAGGATGCTAACGCTAATTTGAGTGGTCTAGAGTATGACGATATCTCTAGAGACAAGAAGAGGAAGGATGTAGCACGTACTTGGGAGAGAATACCCAACCCCCTCAAGAACCAGATACATGTTGACCCCACACACCCTAGCGTAGACCACGCGAGTAGCTCGAGCTCCAACATGGAGCGACAGCTTGAGACGCTCATGCATATGATGGAGTCCCAGAGACTCCAAGCTTATGAGGATAGAGCTAGGGAGAGGAGACATTTTCAGCACATCCGTAGTAGCTGATGCGCTTTGTAGTGTGCTATTCGCAAGTATACGAATCAAGTAGTATAGAGTGTATTACGACTCAGATTATCGATCCCACAGGGACTTTGCAGGTTTTTCTAGCAATCAGTTTTAACGAACAGAGTGTAAAAAAGAGGAATATTTTGAGAGTTTGTTTGCTAACTAAGTACTGAAAGTAAATAACTGAAACGTAAATATTTTTGTGAGAATTTTCTGAATAATCTTAAGGTTGTAAAACTAGGGTTTGAGATACTAGGTCCCGGGATCCCCTAGGGTTCTTCAGATTTTCGTTCTTTGTTTGACATGAAAACACACAGCAGTCTCGTTATCCGTGGCACGTACCAATTGTGCAGTATCTTTTCTTTTCCTGCACGTTATCACAATCCTGCAGACTTTCGGATTCATGTTAAGCTGCTTAAATCTGCAGTCTCATTCTAAGGCTGCTAGGGTTTCTAACCTGTCCTGATGGCCCGGGTTAGATTCTCTAACAGTTGGTCTCACGTTTTTCAGGCTAGTCCTAACTCCCCTTCGCTAGTCGGCCCATCGGGGTAAGGTGCTAAATTCTGTCTTCTCTTCCTAACCCTAACCGGACGTTTTCACCTACCGGCTCGGATCTGTAGCAATTCTGGTTAGCTACTCCGATCATGCATAAACAGTAAAATTCAAAGACAGAATAACTGATAAAGCTGCTGATTTAAGATAGTACGATCATGAATTCATAGTCAAAACGTAGAACTAATCTCTAAAAACGAACCTTAGGTTCACCGAGAACCGTAGGTAAAAGTTTAGCTACTGAAATTCATAACGTAAATAACACAGTTTTTGAATGAAAGAGAGAATAAGATCAAACTAGGTCTTCGAATCTGGAATCGCGCTTTCGTGCTCTCCCGGGATGCTCAGACTTTCTCCTTGGATTGTGCTGTGTATTCTGTTGTGTCAAAACGAGTCAAGACGAGTCTTTAAATAGTGCTGTTTTTTCCGAAACACTTGCGCCAAAAATTACGGAAACTGCCATCGGTTGACAGACTCGGGAAAAAAAAGTCAGCCTGGCTGCGTATATACCCAAGGGTTGCGTATATACGCAACCAGGGCCCACAAATCATGCTCCCATATCCCCCTGCCTGCGTATATACGCAGCAGTTGCGTATATACGCAGGCAGGGGCTGTGTCCTGGCCCGGTTTGGTCCTCTGCTGGGCCCGGTTGGGTCTCCTGGGTCCCACACTTCTGCCTGAAATCTTCACTTTGCCCTCCTTGGTGTCTTCCTGCTCTTTTCTGCCTCGGCTTGCGTTTTGACCCGAAACTTGTCAAAATTACCAAAATACCCCTGGGTCAAAACCGCTCCAAATTCTGCCCAATCCTGACTCTGGCCATAGAAAAACTGCTGACTGAATTCGGGAGACAAAATCTGAACTTGACTCCGGAAACCCGGGCCCGGTGCCAAAATGACCAAAATACCCCTGGCTCAGAATTGTCCCGGAAATCGTCACGACCCTGAATTAGCTTCTCATGACTCCGGGCATCAGGAACCGAGACTCCTTACTCGGGCGTGGCCTGTCTGGGACCCCCACTTGACGGGAGTCAGTTTTTTGGCTGGACTCCGTTTCAGCATTATAACCTGTTTTCGGAAAGCCCTTGACGTCTCCGTTATTTTGCCCCAGGTGTCACTTGAAAATTCCAAGTCAAGCTCAAGATATTGTCAACCGAGCGCATCCCGGTGATTCTCGATTTGGCGTTTTCAGCTTTCTCGGTCGGTTTTCACTGCTCGTTTTTCCTCCAATCTTTCCGTTTTCCATTCCGCTCTCCCTTGTACCATTCTCGGTCAAATACTGCTCCGAGCATTTTCTGCACGTTTCCCGAGGTAATCCCGATTCTGTCTCGGCACGCATCCCAATGCACTTCCCGAACCTGTTCCTGTAAAGACAACACGAACAAACCCGCGATCATATCCAATAAAATACGAAACATGCAGAAATTTACGAAGAGCAAATGAACGTCTCGTTCCTAAAACCGAGGCTTTCCGAGGGTGAATTATGGCTAAAACGCAGCTTTCCGACACAATGGCACGTCAAATCAGGCTAAAAGATAACCCCTATTTGGGCGTTATAAGTAGCCAGCGCCAGTTGGGCCGAGGGATGGAGTCACTTAGCTATGACTGTGCCCAGCAGGGTGGATGGATTCGGGACTTGGCTGTTGCGACCAATGTCCAGTTGCAGCACCCACATACCTACGATGGCTTGTTCCATTACCAGTCTGATGTTTACCCATAGTCGAGTCCCGACGTCCGAGATGGGGACGAAGGGAGGACTCACTCCGACTAGACCCACCGGCCCTACGCTTGAGCAGCCGGGTCCTCTTGATTTCACTCTATATTTCGTTGAGGACTCGCTTAAGTGTGGGGGAGTATTTAGCTATCCGCTAGTTGGCCATTGCATAGCCTTGTTACATGTAGTTTAGTGAGTCTGTCATGCATGTAGAGTAGGTGCATAGGATTGCATGTGCACGTTTAAATATTTGCATTGTATATATTGTTGCACTTTTTATTTACTGAGTCCACCTACCCTTTTTCTTGTTGGTTAATCGAGTTGGCCAGTTACATATAGTGTCTAAACAAAAAATTAAATATAAGAAAATGTTGGAATAGATGCCCTAGAGGAAATCTAGTTTAGTATGAATTATTTGTGGCTAGAAAATTCATTGTATTATTTATTGGATATTTAATATAATGAAGTCCTTAGATTTACAATTGTGTTGTTTATCTTAAAATATCTCTAGTTCAGTATAATGATTAATGGGACAATCATCTATAGACTAGTATGGGGTTGGATTGATATGGAGATATCATGATCCAACACATAGGTGTGCATTAAGGGTAATGATGCACTGGATTGACCCATCTCAGAGAAAGCTACATACACGTTATGATAAGTCACAAGTGCTTCTCGTGGTACAATGGTATTGTCATCCTTAGACTTGAAGTCACTAGATATTCTAGTTGTGGATTATTGTGATTTTGGTAGCGTTAAACGCTACACCGTAACTGGGTAGTTATAAAGGCGTGTACCGGATACAATAAGAAGCAAGCCTAGAGATCGTAGTGGACGTAGATACTATTTGTACCTCCCACATAACGGGAGCAAGTATCCTATGCCACTCGAGGGATAGTGCTTATAGAATGTCTGGCCAGACTCAAATAAATCAATATGGGATATTGATGTTATTTGCACGAATAAGTCTATTCCCATGTATCGAGAAATAGTGGATTGGATATACGAGTGTGACTTGTATGTCTCGTGTCCAATCCGGATATAGAGACAAAGGGATGAGACACTTACTTGTACAAGGTTTGTCCAGATGACTATTCTATTAGTTGGCTAGAATGGATGTTTTGCTAGAAATCGCTCCATATTATCAAATTGTTGCTACCAACTAGATAGAACCTATGGGGTCACACGCTATATAGATTTGAACTAGATTTGGGAATTAATTAATAGGATTAATTAATTAGAAGGATCACTTTGCAACACCTTGCAAACTTAGTAGGACTAATTTGCAAGGAAGGGACTAAACTGAATTCTAGTAGGACTAGAATAGGTCCTTTAGGTAGTTGGAAAGGATTTGTTGGACTATATAAAGGACACTCCTTCCTTCCTTCCCACACTTATGACCTTATTGATCATAACTTGAGTGGGAGAGAACAAAAAGGAGAGAGCAAGCAAGCAAAGAGGAGCCGCCGCCCGTCCCCGTCGGACCACAAGGAGGCCGAGACCTCCTTGGTTGGTCGCGTTTTGCGTGATTCTTCTTCCTCTTCCTCTTTCCGGGCTAGCACCAAGGATTGGAAGATCTAGGATTCAACTCTAGGCGTGGATCAACTATAGAGAACGTGACACAATTCGCGTTTGAAGTCATCAAGGAGAAACCCTAAGGTGTGTTATTGATTTCTTCTCTTACCATCGTTATGTCTCTTGACTTGTGATCCTTGGAGGGTATTGCATTGATTATGTTTGTTTGTATTTCTGTTGCGCATCCATAAATTAAAATCCTACAGAAAATCCCTAAAAATTGATTTTTTTTAGAAAGGGCAATCGAAGAGAGTAAGCGTGGAGAGGGCTCAATGATAGTATTCCCTAGGTAGTATGAAAATCTGAGGTGAGGTAGACACGCGAGAATATGGAGTAGGAAGACTTATAGGGCCAATGCACTAGAGAATTGTGAGTAGCTGTCTCTCAAACTAGTTATCCTACTAGCGCTACACCACCGTCACTTAGGTAGTCGTCAGCCCTCCTCGTAGTGGCAACGGAATAGCTGTGCGAGTGATTTTTATGGGGACCTCACGTCCCGTCTCCATCACCTAGGTCCACTAGGTAAACCAATTTGATCCATTTACCCCTTTTATTCACAGCCTCTAGCCTAGGAAGTCGTTCCTTGTGACTTCTATCACTAGTTAGAATGGTCCCTTCCTATGCGTCATGATAGAGGGAGTTGAGTTAGGGAGGTTCGATGAGGGTGAGCTGATTTGATACATCTTGAGTGGACATTCTTATATGTCATCATTTGAGGGGATGTGAGGGTGAGTAAGAGACGGCAGCGCACTTTTGTGTGGCGGTGAGTCGTGTCCTTACACGACGATCACAGGTGGAGTGCCATAGTGCGTGACATTCTTTCCGCACGACATGGGGTGGGGGTTGGTTGATATTATAGGAGGACGTGCTTGCACTTCATTCATATTTTCTACATCTTAGGTGATGAGGAGGATCAGTTGGAATTTAGCACGTTTACATGTTGACTACCGGGTTCGAGATATGCTTTATATCGAGTGTGGGGGTGTCGACATATATTTGATTACATTATTTCATTTGACACATTCCACCCCCACTTTATCTATATTGATTTGATCTCCTTGGATATTACTATCGTATTGGTGGATCCATGTGATTACTGAGAATGAAAGTGAAATTGAAAAAAAAAGAAAAAAAAAACAGAAAGTTGAAATTGAAATGGAATAGGGAGCCAGAAATTAAACTTCATGAAGACCAAGGGGATTAGCTATTGTTCGAGATCACTTCTTCACATTTGTGGCCGCGAGAACGGCGTTGCACCAAGATTGAGGGAATGAGGGCCGGAGTAGTAGTTCGGTGGGATTCCTTGGATTTTGGTGAGGGAGTGTGAGAATGGGTTTTTGTGAGTTATATCATGACTTCTAGGACTGCGCTTCTAAATATCCTATCCTACCCGTCCTAAAGCCGTCAACAATTGAAACACGTGGATAAAAAGCTCGGATGGTAAGTGCTAGGGATACGTTTGATGAGTGTGCGGAAGCAATTTATTTTGTGTTCGTGCCCGTTCTGTCTGACGAAACTGGCCGCAAGTTCTACCAATCACCAAAGTTTAGAATCTTCTATGGGATGTGAGAGCCTTATGACATTCCGGTTTGTTCTTCGAGATTGCCCAATCTCTAACAAGAAAAAGAAAAAAAATATGTTCTTTAATTCCTTGCATTGTACATACTTGAGTTGCATTGTACATATCATGTAGTTGCATAGTCGTGTCATTGTGTATTGAATCGTGAGTTGTGTTGGCTAGCGGAAAGTTAAGTATGCAAAGTGGTGGGGTATGCATTTGGTTTTTGGGTATGCATGCAATGTCTAAAGTGAGGAGGTTTGTGCTTCATTGTTGTTCAGGACGAGCAAGAGAGTAAGTGTGGGGGAGTTTGATAGCACCTTTTAGGGGCTATAATTCTTTAGCATTTACCACATGATTATATGTATTTGGAGAGTGTGTTTTGAGTCCAATGTTAGAAATTCTAGGTCGTTTTATCACTTGTTGCTACCATGTACTATATTGTTAGTCCGGGCGTTTTCCATGCATATTTTATTGTTATTTGTCAAATATAATCGCTTGGTATGTTTTTTCATGTTGTTTTGGCAGGGACGGATGCTAATCGGTTGATAGGAGGCATGGGACGAACTTCGGAAACAAAGGGGAGCTCAAGTGGAGTCAAGAGAAGCCGAATTGGAGGAGCTTGGATGACCAGTCTGCACTATTTTGTTCATAGCCAGAGTTCTACAACTCATTTGGGGTGATATCAGTGCCATATGAAATTAGACTCAGAGATATTTCCATCGATAGGTCACGGAGCTAAATCCAAGTTTGGACGAAGAAGATATCGCGTTTTGAAGTCAGGAGCAGATTTCAGGGGGCTTTTATGCAATTACTGAAGACTTATGCGGGTTATGATTCAAGAACAACCTAGGGACGCGAATAATCATCATTCACGCATCAAGAGAGCCAAGAAGAAGGAGGAAAGCAAGGAGACTTCATTGGGAACGATCTCAAGAAAGGAGGAGAGCCCGGATCGCGCCAATCTTCACGATTTTAGCGTTTGATCTATTTTTCTCTTTACTTTCTTGTATAAACTATTCAAGAACCATGTTAGCTTGTGTTATGAGTAGCTAAACTCATACCTAGGCATCTATGGAGAGCCTAGGGTTTATGTTTTGATGATATTTTCCGGATATTGGATGATCTTTCATGCTAGGATTATGGTTTAATGGAGATTGTTTTGGTTTTCATCATGTTGAGTTCTTTCATTGACAAGTTAGGGCTAAGATGTGTGATGTAAATTTTCTATTTCTATATTTAATCATGAACTAGGCTTAATGATGATATTGGTAGCCTAATAATCTTGTTTATTGTGCTTAATTCTTAGTAACGTAGGAGTCATGACCCGAAATTACTATGTAACTAGTGAGTGTGTGAAAACAACTCTACCCTAGTTGAGATGAGTAAACAAGATCATTCATAATTGACTAGACTGAGAGGTTGGTTGAATAGGAATGGCTAGATGAGGGTAAATTCAGTAGGAAGTAATAATTTGTTAGTGATGGTGGTCTGAGAGGACATTATTCCTTGCAATGTTGTTAGCCTGCCAGAACACATATGTAGTACACTTGGCCTGAGAGGGACAAATCGTTACCTTTGTGTAGAACGACGTGAGACCGATAGGTGAATGTCAACGCCATTACCCAGCATAGGTTACTAAGATTCATTGTGTTAGAACATGGAATCCGGAATTGTCAAAACTACCCTAGGTGATCTATAGATTGCCTAGATTTTTCTCCTATGATTTAAATCAAATCATTTTGTTCGCGTTATTTCATTACTATTGCTAGTCACTTGTTTGAGGGTGACAACACTTCATCTAGAACATATAGTAAACATCTTCCCTTGGGTTCGATAACTCGGAGTCCAAAATACTCCACTTTATTACTTGACCGCATACTTGCGTAGCAACGCGTAGTAATCGCGCGTCACATACCGTTCATGTGTTGCATGTTCCTAAAACAACTGTTTCAAGTGTTCGATCATATCGTAGGCTTCCATGTTCTCGTGTTGCTTTTGAAGCTTAGAGGTCATGGTGCAAAGCATGAGACACGTCACATCATTAGAATCATCCACATGTTTCTGGTGTGTCCTTACGACACCTAGAACAGACTCATACTGAGGTGGTTTTGGAATAGGATTGTCTAAGACGTACAGTTTATTTTCTTGCTTAAGGAAGATCCTTAAGTTTCTTTACCAGTTAAGGAAATTTGTTCCAGACAGTTTGTCCTTCTCATGGACAGATCGCAGGCATGAAGTCAATGCGTGATTGTTTGCCATTTGGAATTCTACAAAATGAGAAATGTGCAATTTTAGTATTTTGAACAATTTAACTATATCCAACAATGGCTAGATCATCAAATATAGCTCCGACTATTTTTCTTGGATTAATAGCCCTCACCATTAATGCGGAAAATATCATATATATTTTCTAGTGAGTCCAATATCCATATTTCACTTCTTCTTGAGCTTGCTTTGGAAAGTCACCCAGGAATTGATTATTTAGGTAGGAACCCTTTCCAATTGCCTCCTATGTAACTCTTGGTCCAATTAGGCGAATAATTTCTTATTCTTTATCATTTAGATAACACCTAATTGTCATGCCTCTAGGCTCATCAATTTAATTGACTTTGCCCAGTTGCGTCCAACCTCTTGCTTCAACAATCACACATTACTTGCTTGTGTCGTCCGCAACACACCAAGGTGAATTAAATCGCCTTGCTTTGGCAAGCCCGGATTTAATAAACCTTGATCATGAAGGGTGTTTAGGCAAGAGAAGGCAAAATGCAATATCTCATTGAAGGATTTAATAGTCATTATTTGTTTGGTTGATCCCATCAACATGATATACTTATTTGGATTGGACAATCCACAATAAAAGACCATCCTTGTTTATTATTATCTTGTTAACGTTTTACTAGTATCGCCATACACACAAAAATAAATAACAAGACATAAATAATAAACATTCACAAAAGAAAAAATTAACGTAGCATGGATATGGCCCCTAGACTAAGATATTACCAAGCCAATGATAATATCTATATGCCCTTGACAAGCTCATCTCCATGTGCTCCACCATAGCCGCGCGCCTAGGATGGTGTCTTCATTGTCTTTGTGGCTCCTTTGGTCCTTCGGTCTTCTTCTCCATGCTATTGGCTATCATCTAAATATTCTAATTCTAGCCTAACAACTAGAATAAATAAATAAATAAAACCTCACATGTTGAGAAAAAAAATGACTCGCAAGCCGTAAAACCTAATTAATTATTATATTAATTTAATCAGCTCGCAGGCCGTAAAACCAAACCACAAAACAAACACAAACATCCAACCTAGGCCATATCCATCCACCACGCAACAAAGCACATAATACAGTTAAAACCAATTTTTAACGCGCTTGTTCAATTTTAGTTGAAATTGGGTAATCAGGGTCACAACAGTCTAAGAGGTCCAACCTAGACCTAGGCCGAACCCCATGGACCGCCGCCCGCCACCCCGAGCCGGCCCTAGGCCGGCAGCCCCTAGGTGACACGCAACCTAGCTTGGCGCGCAAGGAAGAGGAGGGGCAGAGGCTAGGGTTTCGGCCCTAGCTTCCTTCCCCTTCCTTCCTTGTTGCCCAAGTTTGGTTGTTTCCATAAAGTTGTTTCCATAATTGAAAAACCCCATTTTCCAATTATGTGCCCAAGAACCCTAAATTTCAAGAACCCAATTCTTCACATCCTATGTGATCAAACTCACCAATATTCACATCCAATGTTAGATTAGGTCTTGTTTGTCTTGAATCAAATTCAATTTCGCATCTAATATGCCAATTAATCTCAGTTTCACGTAATATGAATAAAACGGTGTATAAACTGAAATCCTAACACATAAATTCATGTAATGGGCTACGACCCGTGGCTCTGATACCACAGTAGGATTTTTACGTAAGTTACGAAGCGGAATAACAAAATTATCCTACTCAAATCCCACCAAGGATCACAGGACAATCATCATAACATGATGAGGGCATTGAAGATGTGTACCTTAGTATGGGAGATCACACGAAGAATAGTGTCTTCGTCTCTATGAATATCCTCATCTTGGATTCTTGATTGGATTCCTTCTCACCGTGTAGTGCTAGAAACGGAATAAGGAGGAGGATGATCACGCAAAATGGAGCACCAAGGTCGCGCCTATGGTGGCCGATGGCAAGGGGGCGGACGGCAAGGAGGGCTTCGGCCTTCTTTGCTTTGTCTCTCTCTCTCTTTTGCTTTGTTATGTTCTCTCAATAGTGACTTGTGTAGAGAAATAACAAGCTAGAGATCCTTTATATAGTCATAACTCTTTATTAACAACATAAAGGCCCCAATACTAATCATGTCCTTACATGGATTAGCCCACTTGCAAATTAGTCCTACTAAGTTTGCTTGTTGTTGCGTTATGACCCTTTTATTAATTAGTCCAACTAATTAATACCTATATCCAATTTAATCCATCATGTGTGTGAGCCCAAAGATTTCTACTTAGTTGGTAGTAACTTATTCCTAACATGGAGCGGTGTCTAGCAACACATCCATTCCACCCAACTAATAGAAATAAGTCAGTGATCCCGACAAACCTTGTGCCCAATAACAACATATTGTGTTATCCCTTTGTCTCCATATCCGGATTGGACACCAGACATAATAGTCACACTCGTATATCCAATCCATAGTTTCTCGATCCTGGGAATATGCTTATGTGACCAGATAACATCAATATCTCTATATTGATTTATCTGAGTCTGGCCAGATATTCAATAAGCACCGCCCCTTCTCGTGGCCCATGGATATTTGCTCCCATTATGTGAGAGGGACAAATCCTCTCTACATCACTACGATCTCTAAGCTTGCTTCCTATCATGCCCGATAACTAAATTTATAGTTACCCGGTTAAGGCGCAGCGTTGGATAATATCAAAGCATGATATTCCACAACTTGAGTATCTAGTGACTTCGAGTCTAAGGATTACAATATTATTAGCACTACGAGCAACGATTGTGACTTAGACATAATCTAATGTATCCTTCTTGTCGTGGGTCAATCCAGTATGCCATTACTCCTAGTGCATACCCATATGTTAGACTTGATATCTCCATATCAATATACACACATACTAGTCTATAGTTGATCGTCCTATTAATCAATATAATGGACTAGGGATATTTAAGATAAACAACACATTGTATCTAAGGACTTCATATAGTAAATATCACAATAAATAATAAATAAATATTCTAGCCAAAACATTGTTCATACTAAATATAGATTGCCTCTAGGGCACCTATTCCAACAGTGGGCACCAACTTCCCTATCAGGGGTGGACATGGCTGCGTCAATCAGTTTATCCCAAAACTCCCTAGGAGGGACGACCAACTCGGGAACTTCGAACTCTACATCATGTGGCGGTGCAGTTGATTGCTTACTCTTTTTCTCATTCTACTTTATGCCCTTGGTTCTCAACGGCCCGGGCATATCAACCTCCACACCTTGTGGCGGTGCACTTGTTTTCTAACTCTTTTTCTGAGTCTGCTTCATTAGCCGAACTTTCATCGTCTTAAACCTGGATATCTGAAGCGGTTGCATTTGAATCTCTGGACCGCGGCAGACAACGCAACAACCACCCAACAAATGCGTCAGGTTCCGATAGAAGGCAACATATCTATAGCTTCCATATGAGCCAAGTACTGAATCCAGTACCAACTCTGCTCCTCATCGGGGTTGGGGTGAAGTGTCGGCCGAACATATGTATTTTTTGGCACCAATTTGATCACTGTTTCATTTTTAACCCTGTCCATTAGAGGGAAGTACACCGCCACTTTGGGAAGTACCCCTTCGTCCTTGCGAGTTAAGGCGGGTACCATATCTGGGATTAATTTGTAGGCCCAAGAATGCATGGAAAGACGAATCGCGTTCAACATATCACATATATAAATATAAACAAAAAAAAATGCACAACTAACACAATTACCGTAGCAATGAATGGGAAGGCGGTGATCGAGTACGTCTGCTTAATGTCGTACGCTTTCCATTTCATCCCACTGAGTAAAGATTGAAAGCATTATTTACCCCAATCGTAGTCATTACAGAACTCGAATTCGTTTCACTTCTGTATCACTGCTGCGGGCATATTATCCTAGCTCGAGGTGTTGCCATAACCTACCAATTATAGAAGCAACTAACAGCTTCACAAAATTTTCCAAGAGGGCCGGTATAACACCCGAGTGGATTACTGTCCCAGCAACTTCTTAACTCGTACCACCGGATAAAAATGCTTAAGCCTTGAAGGTGCTAGTAGTAATCCACATGGTGTACTATATACCATACATCTCATCCACAATATCTCGACGTGGAACGGGATATTACAATCCCCCCACCTTATATACTCGACGTCCTCGTCGAGACTGGCCAGTCAAGTTTCCCCTTGGCTGGCTACGAACTGCCATGGAGCCCTTGCGGGACCAGGGTTGGCTCTGATACCATTTTTAACACCCGAGTGGATTACTGTCCCAGTAACTTCTTTACCCGTACCACCGGATAAAAATGCTTAAGCCTTGAAGGTGCTAGTAGTAATCCACATGGTGTATTATATACCACACATCTCATCCACAATATCTCGATGTGGGACGGGATATTACAGCCGGGGCCATATGCTGATCATGATTGTCGTAGTACGGGTGATCTTCATTTATCTTTTCCAGATGCACCTCCACCTCGGTGGCCTTTCACGTTTCTGTACGCGACCCTCAAATTTTCACCGTAGACAGTCTGAATTTGGGCTAATTCTGCCATCCATTGGTCGAGCTGCTCGTCGCTATATGACCTGTGAACGTTCAGTCCACTGCAGAGAACAAACTCTAGGAGGGAGAACCGAATCGACATCGCCCTTGAAATTAAACCATAGTTCTCTGTCATGAGGGTTAGTGTTAACACGTCACTGAATCAATAAGTCGAGGAACATTTTGTGAACACTTGGTCAAAGCGATAGGTTGAAAGCCATGCCAGGTTAGGGAGCCTCTCTTCAATTAATTTCTTAACGTCAGGGCGTCTGGAAAGCCTTGTAAACAATTCCCATGAGGCCAGACGCGAGCGAAATGTTAATTTATACCTCATCAACTCGTCCTGATCAGAAGAATCCGGGACATGACCTACTTACGCCAAGGGGATGAAAACCTGTTAAATAAAACAATAAGTTGTAAATTATGAGTACAAAAGCATCTCGCACAACAAAAAATTAACCAAGTACTGGAATAGGGACACCCATCATGTGTCATGTATGCCCCTTAATGGAAGCCCAACTTTTTCAGCTGGGTTCACTGTTTGGGCGCCCAGGTCAATGACTCAACTGATAATCTTGGGCTTCCACAAAAGGGTCATAGAACATCGTGGGCGCCAATAGCTTGGGCGCACAAAGGACATCATGGACGCCCAAAGCTGGAAACACCCAAGTTTTGGACTGAACAATACCAAGGGCGCCTAGAATGGGCGCACACAACATATCTTGGGCGCCCATCTAGGCGCCCTTGGTATATTTTAATCCAATACTTATTAGATTTCAGCTATGGGCGCATACAACATTGCTGGGCACACAACACATATCTTGGGCGCCCTACTAGGTGCCGTTGATCTTTTTCAGTTCAAAATTTGACATCATCCAATATAGGGCGCCCTTGGTATTTCTCAGTTCAAATTCATGTTCTAGTGCGCCATGTGGTTCATTAACTTGATTTTCACATGAACTTGCGCGTGGATTTTACAGAACAACATGAATACATAAATGAATTTCGCACAAAATAATCAACACAACATTAATTTTTTCTAACCCTAGAACACGTGGTTGATGAAACAAGCCTCACATGGAGAAACAAACTCACCTCTTGGTGGACATTGACTCCGGCAGAGGGAGGAGCCGGTGCCGGAGAATCCGCAACCGCTAGAGCAGTCGCAACCGGAGAAGACGACCGGGACTCGCTTCGTTGGCCGCCGGACTTGAGGTCTCCAAGCACTTCGTTCACAACATTGGTAGGAGAGGATTCAGAGTCCATGAGAGCGAGAGAAACGAGTGAGAGAGTGGTGAGAGTCGCTGGAGAAGATGTAGGAGTGGAGGAGAAGAGAAGGCGGGGTGAGGCACAGTGAAGAAGAAAGAAATTGTTTGCTTTCTTTCTGGGTTTTGTTTCGAGTAAGAGAGAGGAGGGAGAAGGCAATTACTTTTTGAATTTTAATTGTTTTATATTTTTATTTTAAATTTTGTTTGAAATATTTTTTTTTTTTTATTTTATTTTAATTAATTTAATTAGGTTACAATTTTTTTGATTTATTAAATAAAGGTCAAAGTCAAAGGCAAAAAGTCCCCCAATTATTCCAGCTGTGTGTGTGTGTATATATACTAGCCCAGCTGTGTGTGTATATATACTAGCTGCAGTCGCATGCTTAACAAACCCGACAGCCTCCCTAAAAACAAAATAACCCTACAGCCTGTGTGGCCGTGCCCGTTTGTCGCAGAATTGAAGCACAGAGGTATGGCAGAGCTCTTGTTCTTCTTCTTCTTATTCGCCCTACTCTCTGTAATGTATGAATAACCCTGTATTTTCTCATTGATTTCTTGATGTATCAGATATTTGGGGTTTCGATTTCACAGGCTGGGATTCGATGACGACGCCACCACGTCCACCACGTACAAATATGCAATTAAGAAACGGTAATCTCCCTTCTTCCCATGTGCTCTTTGCAATTTTTGTGCCAGATCCAGACTTTTGTTCTGGACTAGAACCATGAGATCGATTCCTCACGCGTTTCCTTTAGAAATCTGTATAACTTTGTTGTTTGATGTCTTGGTTCGTACGAAGTCGAGATGGAACCATGAGCTTGACCTTTTGCTAACTTGAGCTGACTGACATGGAACACAGGGTGTATCTTGGCCTCAAGAGGGAGCTGCAGTTTGTAGGCTACTGATCCAACCACCACTGGATAAGGTCCATAGAACCTTGCTGATAACTTCAAATTCTTCCTCACGTTAACTGACATCTGCCTGTAGGGCTGAAGCTTCAAAAACACTAGATCCCCTACCAGAAAAGCCCTTTCAGTCCTGTGCCTATCAGCATTGAGTTTCATCCTCTCTTGGGCCTTGACTAAGTTGTCCTTAAGAAGGAGGACAAGCCTGTTTCTGTCTTTGAGAAAGACATCCACTTCCTCCACTGCACTCTTGTTGAGTTGATGGAAGGGTAAGTGCTTGGGTTTATACCCATATGAACACTTCAAAGGGGGTGGTCTTAATAGAAGTGTGAAAGGTGGTGTTATACCACCACTCAGTCATACTTCTCAAGTAAATCTCACCCTTTCAGTTTGGCCATCACTCTGGGGATGGTAAGCTGTACTGTAATTAAGCTTGGTGCCTGCAGTGGCGAAGAGGGTGTTCCAGAACTGACTTAGAAAAATGGGGTCTCTATCAGAGACCATCACCTCAGGTAAGCCATGTAACTTAAACACATTGTCAAAAAACTCTTCTGCCACCACTGTAGCAGTGTATGGATGTAAGAGGGCAATGAAGTGGCTAAACTTAGAGTACCTGTCCACTACCACTAAAATGGTGGTTTTTCCTTGAGAAGGAGGTAACCCCTCTATGAAATCCATAGAGATGTGGGTCGAAGGCTTCTCTGGTAGCTGAAGTGGCTGCAATAGCCCAGGGTATGGAAGGTGTTCATGCTTCATTCTTTGACAGACATCACAGTTCCTAACCCAAGTCTTCACTTCTTTCTTGAGGTGGGCCAAAACAAGACTACATTGATTCTTTTATAAGTGCCTTGAATACCAGAGTGTCCTCCAATGCCCGAGTCATGTAACATTTTAATAATTTCTGCTGAAAGGGTTCCTGAATTGCCCACATAGATCAATCCCCCCTTCTTGATCACTCCATCACTAAGGTGGTACTTAGTGTTGTGGTTTTGGTCCAAAGCTAGCTTCTGAGTGATGTCTTGGGCCCATCCATCCCCTCCATAGCTGGTAAGCACCTCCTGCATCCATTTTGGAGTGATGGTGGATGTGGCATTGCAGTGAGCCCAGTCAGTAGTCTTCTCTTCTCTTCCTTGTCTTAAGAGAGCATCTACCACGATATTGTCTCTTCTTTGTTTATAAAATATCTCATCATCCAGGCCAAGTAACTTGCTGATCCATTTTTGCTGCATGAGTAGTGATTCTCTGTTCTGGCAAATGTTTTAAGCTTTGATGGTCAGTTCTAATGATGAACCTCCTTCCTTCAAGGTATGATCTCCATTTGGTGACAACTTGAACCAAGGCAAGTTCTTTTTCATAAGTTGACATACCCAGGTGTCTAGGAGCTAATCCTTTGCTAAGGCAGCATAGAGGTTGACCTTGCTGCATGAGTACTGCTCCTATGCCACTATAGCAAGCATCCACCTCAATGGTGAAGGGTAGGTCAAAATTTGGCAAGGCAGTGCTCATGGCTTCTTTTCACTGTAGGAAGGCTGTAGTGGCTTCTGGACTCCAAGTGAATTTTCCTTGTTTGAGTAGCTGAGTCAAAGGTTTGGCAATGACCCCGTACCCTTTGACAAACCTTCTATAATAACCTGTAAGCTCAAGAAATCCCCTCAATTGCTTCACTGTGCTAGGTTCTTCCTGCCCCAGAGATTATGTGCCCTAAGTAGTCGATGCTTAGTTGAGCTAAAGAGCACTTACTTAGCTTGACATATAAGGGATTGTCTTGCGAAATTTGGAAGGCTTCCTTTAAATGTAGCAGTTGTGCTATCATGTTCTTGCTGTAGATCAAGATGTCATCAAAGAAGACGAAGATGAACTTTCTGGGATGTTCCTTGAAGATGGCATTCATTATGCTTTGGAAGGTAGCTGGTGAATTTGTCAATCCAAAGGGCATTACAGTAAATTCATAATGCCCTTCATGTGTTCTGAAGGCAGTTTTATGGATGTCTTCCTTGGCCGTTCTTACTTGATGGTACCCAGCTCTGAGGTCAAGCTTAGTGAAGATAGCTACTTCATGGAGCTCATCCAACAATTCTTCAATAATTGGAATGGGGTACTTGTTCTTTATGGTATTATCATTGAGACCCCTGTAGTCTATGCAAAACCTCGAAGTGTCATCCTTCTTTTTGACAAGGAGTACTGGTGAGGAAAAAGGACCGAAACTGGGTTGAATCACTCCACTTTGAAGCATCTCCTTGACTAACCTCTCAATCTCCTCCTTGTGTAGATGAGGGTATCTGTAAGGCCTCTTGCAAACTGGGTTGGTGCCAGTTAGAAGTGGTATATGGTGATCTTGTGGTCTTGGAGGGGGTAGAGTGGTTGGCTCTTTAAAGACTTCCTGGTATTGTTTGATGACTTGCTGAACTTGGTAGGGAATGATTGTGGTGTCTTCTTGTGAACTGAGTGAGTACAATTGAGCAATGACCACTCCTTCATCTCCTTTACAATACTTTTGAAGATTGTGTATGTGAATACGTGTCACCCCCTTCCTGGGTTCTTGTGTGCCTTGAGTGTGATGGTTGCACCTTGGTGTTGAAATGTCATGGTTTTGGAGTTGAAATCCATGGATATGGGGCTTACCCTCCTGAAACACTGAACTCCCAACACAGCTTCACAGCCTCCAGTGTTCGAATCCTGAAGTCAACGAGGAATTGGTGGCCTTCTAACTTGAGTGGCACAGCTTCACATAACCCTGAGCTCTCTATGATGCTTCCATCAGCCACTATAACTGGTAATTTCTTGGAGTGTGCATCTTTTGGAGGGTAGTAACCCAATTGAGTAGCCACCTTGGTGTCCATGAAGTTGTGTGTACTTCTTTTTTTTTTTGGTAAACAGACGACCTAAACAAAACTAGCACATAATTTTTCTGATACTGCCAACACCCTGGCTATCAGCTAACAAAAACAAATTACAATAATCAGGAGCCACCCTTAACAGCAGCTTCTGAGTTCCAACATTGCAAGCTTTAGCTAAATAGTCAGCCACCTGATTAGCCTCTCTCCAGATCTGCTTCACTTCACTTCTTGTTGCAGCCAGCAATTGCTTGATTTCTCTAATCATCATGCTAAAAATAGAATCTGCACCAGTGCTCTGAAGAAGTTTAACAGCCTCACCAGAATCAGACTCAATAATTGCTGAATTCCCTCCAATTTGCTGTAACAACTTGACACTCTTATAGATTGCCCAAATCTCAGCATTCAGCACAGAGACTTTACCAATAAATTGATGATAACCCCAAAGCCAAGTCCCAGCTCTGTCTCTGCAAACAATACCAATAGCCATGCCTTGAGATCCAGCTACTGCACAATCCACATTAATCTTCATGTGATGCTCTGTAGGTTTCATCCAGCACACCCAGAGAGCTTTCTGAAACATTTTCTTAACATCCAATCCCAGAATGAATTCAACCTGTCTTGCATAATTTTGAACAACTAGCTCAGCTGAAAAGACTCCTCATGGAGCTTCTTGTTATGCCATAGCCAGATACAAGATACAGTTGCCAAAAAAAGAATTTGCCAAGAAATATTTGCATTTTTACCCCAATCTTTCTGCTGAATACTTTGATCCACCCAGGACTTTAGGTCTAAGCCAAAAAACTCATTCCAAAATTTGTTCTTGACTAAAGACCTCCAAATTTGAGCTGCCCAGGGACAATCCCTGACTGCATGTAGAGTAGTTTCACATATGTGATCACAAATAAGACACTTAGGAAAGAGAATGATACCTCTATGAGCCTTCATATACTGGGTACATAACCTATCATGCCTGATCAGCCATGCTAGTGTTCTCCATCTTTGGGGACCTTTAATCTTCCAAATTTCCCGCCAACATTTAGGATTCTCAACAGCTCTTAGTCAGAACCTGATAAGCAGTAGCCACTGTAAACTGGCCATTCCCAGAAGCCATCCAAATCTCTTTATCAACAAGATTATCATCAGTTTTAACTTCAACTTTTTTAAGCAACTCTACCATAGCTTCCATCATAACTCCTTCCAAAAGCTCCCATCTCCAGCCATGATCAGGCCTCCAATAATCAGAAACTGTCATTTGAAGCATTGTGTCTGACACATTACCAACTACAAAATCAATCAGCTTAAATTGGCCTAGCCAAGAATCCAACCAGAAAAGAGTATTCTTACCATTGCCTACTGCTTTTCCAATCCCATTTCTTAGAGCTTTAATTGCTGCAAAGAGGTGTTTCCAAACTCTTGAATGGTGAGATCTAGGAGTTTGATTTCCATACTTCTGCACAAAAATCTTGGCACAAAGAGAATTTTCTGTCTTCAATCTCCAACTAGTCTTTCCAAGCATAGCAAGATTAAAAGAGACCAAGTTCTTAAAACCCAAACCCCCCATCTCTTTAGGAGTTCTAGCTGTTTCCCATCCAACAAGAGGCAATTTGCTATGCTCAACACCCCCCCCAAAGAAACTTCTTGCACACCTTATCCACCTCATTAATAACAGTTTGAGGGAGCAAGGTAGATTGCATAGCATAACAAGGAAGAGCCTGCAAAACAGTCTTAATAACCATAGTTTTCAGAACCGGACCGGTCATCGAACCGGCGAGACCTCAATTTTTGGTTCAACCGGTCGGACCGGTGGTTCAACCGGTTCGACCGTTTGTTTATATAAAAATATTAATTATTTTTTAGGATACTTAATAAGTTTATTTGTACGAAAAATAGTTTTTTATTATGAAATATACCAAAAAATATCAATTCCTCCCCATTTTGTCGAAATTTGGTGAGATAATCTAGAATTCAAATAAAAAAAAAAATAGCAGCATTATCTCATGATTCGGTCAAAAACTCAAAATATTTGCCTAAAAAATGGTAACTGAATCATTTTTTCTCTCTCCGTGATCTCCAATTAATCCTCCCTTATCTCTTACACGTTCTTCTCAAAAATAAAATTATTTACACGTCTCTCTCTCCACCTTCTCCATCTACTCAATCTCCGCACAACTTATACTCTCTCTCTCTCTCTCCAAAACAAAACAACAGGTCTCTCTTCTCTTTTACTCCCGTAACATCTCGCACTCTACAACAGTACAACGGCGCACTCCCTTTCCATCTCTCTCGTATCTCTCTCCCTTGATCGCTCTCCCTCTTCATCCCTCTCAGATCTCGCTCTTTCATTCGTTGGATCGAACGCCGGTGTAGCCGCCTGAGAACGCAAACGCCGGAAAATCGATAGTTGATAAAACCGGTCGAACCGGCAAACCGTCCGGTTCACTGGTTTTGTTCAAAACCGGCCGGTTTTTGACCGGTTTTGACCGGCTCTTGCATATACGGTCTGAATTACAAACCGAACCGGTCACCGGCCGATTCACCGGTCCGACCGGTCGAACCGGCCGGTCCGGTCCGATTTTTAAAACTATGTTAATAACTGTTACTCTGCCAGCTAGAGAAAGCTGACTAGCCATCCATCCACTTAACTTTTGCCTAACCTTATCCACAAGGAATTGAAAAGTGGCTGCATTACACTTCTTATGGATTAATGGCATTCCCAAATGGACTCCCAAATTCTCAGTGAGACCTATTCCAAGCACTTGACTCAATTTTGCAGCTTTATCTCTACTCACACCAGCAGAAACAAACAACTTAGACTTGTCAAAGTTAATTGCCTGTCCAGTAGTATCACAGAACTCCTTGAGAACCCTCTTCATTTTCCTAACTTGTTTAGTTGTAGCTTCCCCAAATAGTAACAAGTCATCAGCAAAGAATAAATGAGTTACAGCAGGGACCTCCTCTAGCACAACAAACTCCTTTCCACTTACCTTGTGCAACAGCAGCCTCAATTTTTTGTGCCAAAACCTCCATGGTGAGCAAAAAGAGATAAGGAGAAATAGGATCTCCTTGTCTCACCCCCCTTTCTGGCTTAATCCATCTCTGCTTTTCCCCATTCCATAAAACACTAAACCTGGTTGAAGTAACAGAATCCATAATAAGGTTAACCCAATTGATAGGTAACCCTAATTGGATTAGAATAGTGTGAATCAAATTCCACTTGACTTTATCATAGGCCTTAGCAAGGTCTATTTTGATAGCAACACCACCCTTCCTGCTTCTCATGTGATTGAGAGTGTGCAGCACTTCTTGTGCAATGAGAATGTTATCACTGCCATGCCTCCCAGGGAGGAAACTAAACTGAGCTGGGTGAATAATCCTCTGTAAAATTGGCCTCAATCTGTGAGTTACCAACTTAGTAATGAGCTTCAAAGCTACATTACATAAACTAATTGGTCTAAACTGACCAAAAGATTCAGGTTTATCAGTTTTAGGGATCAAAACTAACAAAGTATCATTGATTCCCTGAGGTAGTTTACCTTGTGAGACAGCTTCCAGAACCATCTTAACAAGAGAATTGCCCACAGTGCTCCACTGATGCTGATAGAAGTAAGGAATAATTCCATCCACCCCTGGACTCTTGTAACTTCCCATGGAAAAGAGAACCTTGTGAGCTTCAGCTATTGTGATTGGTTGCAATAAAATCTCCAGCTCCTCAGCAGTTAACCTTCCCCCTTGCCAAGCAAAATTATCTAGTTCTGGATGAGGATCAGCATAAAGTGTCTCAAAATGAAGAGAAACTCCCTCCTTTAGAGCCCCCACATCATCACTCCAATCCACTCCATTCAATTTTAACATGGTGACTTTATTCTTCTTCCTTCTTATCACTGTGGTAAGATGAAAGAACCTGGAATTTCTGTCTCCCAGCAGCACTTTATCAACCCTGGACTTCTGAAACCAGAACAGCTCCTCTTGAGCCAACACCTTATTAAATTGGTCTTGAAGTTCAATTTCAAGATCTTTAAGATAATCACAATCTCTATGAGCCAAGGCTCTTTGAATACCCAACAATCTAGCAGCCAGGTTCTTCTTCCTGCTAAAAATATTGCCAAAGAACTTGGTATTCCATTCCTGCATTTTTATAGTAATGTCCCTGTTAGCTTCTGCAATTGACAAATCCTCATTCCAATTGTGTTGCACCAGCTCCATAAAGCTACTCTCAGTGAACCAGGCTAGCTCCATTGTGAAGGGTTTCAACTTTGGATTAGGAAGAGCATCATTCCCTAAACTAATAAGTAAGGGGTGATGATCAGAGTTGACTCTAAAAAGATGCTTAACCCCTGCTTCAGGGAACAAGAGTCTGCACTGTTGATTACAAAGAGCCCTATCAAGTCTCTGTTTGATGTGAGTTCTTCCTTCTTGAGAGTTAGACCAAGTAAATCTAGGTCCCTCAAATCCCATATCCACCAGCTTACAAGAGTTTATACATTCAATCATCCTCTCAGCTCTCTGAGAATGAACAGGATTGCCACCCCTCTTCTCAGTAGAAGAAATCACTTGATTAAAATCACCAGCCACTAACCATGGGAGGTCATGGTTTTTGGCTAATTCAGTCAAGTAATTCCACAAATCCTCCCTAAAATAAGGGACAGTACTAGCATATAATGCAGAAAATAACCAACTCTCCTCATTAACTCTTTTAACAAGACCAGTGATTACCTGATTAGTTTTGGAGATGATATCAATCTCCACCACTCCACTGTTCCAAAACAGCCAAATACCCCCAGAGAAACCCTGAGCTTCTACTACAGAAAGCTGATCAAGAGCCGTTCTCCTACAAATCTTCTCAGCCACCTTACTAGCCACCCTTGGTTCCACAAGAACCAACACATCAGGACCCATCATTCTACAGAGCTCTACTACAGCTCCAATCGTTTCCTTGTTGCCTACTCCCCTGCAATTCCAGGATAGAATCCGCATTGGATTATTGAAGTTGATTGTGCCGTCCCTTCGGCTGATTGAACCCCCCGGCGAACTCTCCGGCCAAACCTTTTCCAGAACTCGAATCAACATTCGCTCCAAGAGTGGGAGAGACAGTCTCATCTCGATGAACCCCACTTGATCCAAAATTGAATCGAAGGACTTCCGCAGGGAAAATTCCACCACGTCTATCGCCGGTCCCGTCACCGTGATGACTGTTGATGCCACCCCTGTCCAGAACCCTTGTTTGCCGGAGCCATCCCTCCATCCTTCGATGTCTGCCCTGCTCTCTGATTCCGACCCAGAAGTGGCCTATTTGAATCGATCTCGTCGAGAGGTTTTCGTGAATTAGGGTTTGCAAGATCCCCTTTGAACAAACCCAATTTCAATCGGTTCAACACTTCAGAAATGTTACCCGGTTTTGCCTTGCCACATGTCACGCCTTCATTGGTGCCCAACCGCTCAGTGGGTGGCTGAGAGTGGGACCCAAAACCGTTATTCACACCTTTCAGCTTATCCCTAGGAAGTGATCCACTGCGGTCCGGTGCATCATCATTCATGGCTGCAAGTATACTGAATTTTCAATGAACGGCTTGGATTTCAGCAAGAAATTCATCCGTCAGTTCCTCTCCACGATGCGAGTTCAACTCAGTACTCTTACGCCGAGTCTCCGGGTTAACTCCGTCCTGTAACCCCGAGTTGCCTTTCGACTCGTTTCTTCTCCGGTTCCGGCAAGGCTTCGGAACCATCCAGTCACCAAACTCCGGCCGGACCGCTCCAACTTCCGTCGGCGGCTCTTTTGTTCCTTCCTCCTCCATCGCTCCTAGATCCTTCTCCGGCACTTGCACAGTCGGACATTGCCCCCGCCGATGACCAAACATGCCACACTGAAAACAAATGAGAGAAAGCCCTTCATACTCGATAAGAAACTCCTTACCGTTCACCCAGATCGCCGGTAACAACTTCTCCGCCAAATTTACCTCAACGCAGATCCGAGCATATTTGCCCCTTGCCGCCGCCAGAGTAGTGAGATCCACCTTAATCGATCGGCCAAACACCATCCCCATTTCCATCAAGGCCTCCTCATCAAAATACTCGATGGACATGCCTCTCAACCTCACCCAGATCGGCATGATCTTTGGAGCTTCTGCATAAGGATCAAAATGGGGAACCCATTTCTGAACCAAGAGATATTGCCCTAGAATCATCCATGGACCACCAAGCAGGACTCGATCATAATCCTCCTTACAGTAAAATCGAACACAATAGAATCCATTATCTAGATCTGTCAATTCGAATCCCCGGAATAACTTCCATTGAGCAGTAAGTCGGTCATGGAGATACCTGTATTCCGGCGACCTCCCCATAACCTTGATGATTAGAGCTCTGCTCCACGGTCGATGGAGTTTCCGAAGAGCAGATCCCTCAATACGGATGCTGATACGCCCATCCTCTAACGTTTCTCGGATCATCTTCACCTTTGGTTCAGTCTCCGGCTCACCAGAAGAGATCTCGGTCTCCATGTATAGTCCGATCGGCGGTCGAACTAGGGTTTCGGTGAACTTCCGATTCCCAGTTTCCTCATCCGAGCTTCCTCCGTTCGAGACAAAACGGCGTTTGAAGTTACTCTGGCTCCTCCTGAGGCTGTCCTCCATGTCGGCATCAATCACCGGTGACGGCGACGGAAACTGAGCATTAAAATCGTGTTTATCGGCGGGTTCCATGTGTTCTCGTAGTTGTGGGTCTTTTTGCTCCGTTTGAAACAATGTTTTACAAAGCAGGCTTTTTCTAAGTTGTGTGTACTTCCTGTGTCCACTAAAATGCTTACTCTTCTTCCATTGACCACTCCTTGGACCCTGATAGTTTATGAGTTGCTTTGGCCATCCATGGCATGTAGAGAAACCATGGCATGTAAAGAAACCCCTGCAGTACAATCCAAAACTGTATTGTCCAACTCATGTGTGTCATTGGTAGAAACTTCCTCAACCTCAAGGAGGGGTGGAGGTTCTGGTTCATCCATGCCTTCTATAAGAAATAACTGTTTTTTCTTGCATCTGTGGCCTGGCTCATATTTGTCTTCACAAAAGAAACAAAGTCCTTTTGATTTCTTGTCTTGCAATTCTTCACTGCTGAGTCTTCTATAAGATGAGTAATTGTTATTACCATTGTTCTTTTTGTCAAAATTGAATCCTCCTTTGGTTTTAGTGTTGGTTTGGCTGAATATGGGTGGTGAACTGTGTTTGGAAGTACTCTTTAAACTCCACTATAAGTCAGCTAAATGTACCTCTTGAAGCATGGCCAGACACTTGGCTTCAGATGATGTAACAGGTTTAGGCAATTTAACAACACTTTTGAAGTCTCTTTTCAGTCCACTAATGAAACTAGAAATGAAATATTGCTCCTTTGAACCAGAGTGTCAAATTGCTGTTGATACTCACTCACTGCACCAATTTGTTGCAGCTTACTAAATTCATCTGTCACATCCTCATGGCTAGGGTTTGCAAATTCATCACAAATTTTAGTGCTAAATGCAGCCCAAGAGATACCTTGTAGTTCTTCAATTTCTGCAGTGAATCAGCTATCATTCTCCTTCTAAATGAAGTGAAGCTAACACCAATTTTTGTTCCTCAGTTACTGAATGAAGTTGGAAGTAACGATCCATTTTAGTTAGCCAACCCCTAGGGTCCATTCCATTAAACCTAGGCACCTCAATTTTGGGTACTGGAAAACCCATACCAGTAAAATTTCTGAGTGGATTCACAGAGAAAGGGGTTTTCTCACCACTAACTTCTGGAGGAATTCTGTGGCCGCTAGCCTCTGTGGTGGACCAGTGACTGAGTATGCCGTCTCCTTCACTGGTGGAATCAACTGCTACCCCTTTCAATTTCTCCTTATTCCGGTCGCCGGCAAGTAGATTAAAGCTGTTGATCAATTTGTTAATTTTGTCGTCAAGCACATCAACCTTCCCAATTTCTGATCCATGTCCTGTAAATACGAACGGACCTCGTTAATTGAATCGGCGAGCTCCATGAGTTGTCGTTCCGCACGATCTAGCTGAGCTTCTTCTCCGGTGTTTGATTGCGCCATAGGTCTGGTAGTGGGCATACGCTGTGCCAAGAACCAGAGGGCTCTGATACCACTTGTTAGGAATTCAACAATGGATTTCGAAGAAGAACAAGAGAAGAAGATAATGGAATTGAGAATTCGCAGAAGGAAAGTGAAGAGAGAGAGATTGAAATTGATTATGAATAAAAACGTGAGAAGTTAGAGCAAGAGATCCTACAAATAAGGAAGGGCAAAATGGTCAAAGACCCTAAGTAACGCCCGTTACATGAAATGGACGGAAAGCTAACTAAACTAACGGGACGACATCGTCCGACTAAAACATTTAAAACCCAACGTTCAAGTAGATAGACGGCTGAGATTAGTAGATCTCCTTCCTCATCCGACGGTTGCTGCTATATTTAGAGTTACTGTTCATTTGGTAAGACTTATACCAAATGAACAGTGCAAAACCAATTTAAATTCCATTTCCAACACTGAGAATCATGACATACTCGTCGGATGGTTGAAGGGTTTGCCAAACTCTTGCTAGTAGTTTGAGTTTCTATTCATTCTTGATTGGTGATTATGTAATTTCTTTAAGACTAATGAATACACAATGGTGTACATTAGTGTTATTTTTACAGTTACGGATTTGGGTTATCTCAAGTTTATTCTCGCAATATAATACAATATTTGTAGTAATGGAAGACTAATGAATACACACTTTAGTGTACATTCGAGAACTAAGCTTGTCAAAATCTTCTCCATGACATTGTCGGTACATTTGCTGAAGACTAATTGAGTTTGTTTCACCTTAAGAATTGGCAGCTTCTTACTTTGTTGACTGAGATTGTATTACCTGTTACACTTCTGTTGTTTCGGTTCGTACACAGCAATAACATATTGTTAACTTACTTGGTGTGGTCATGCAGATAGTGATCGCTTCTGCTCCAGAATACTTGCTGAAAATCCCGTTCTTGACTACTCTAGGAAGGTGAGTTATTAGATTATTACGCTTAGCTAATTTTGGTCTCATTTTGATCTTTTCTTTGTTGTATTATCTTAACTGACCTCTGTTTTGTGAGCACCTGGTCTGCCTCTAACTCCATTCAACTACTACTTAAGTAACTTAGCTGGCATCGGCTTGTTCTTCTCCATTTCAGAAAATCTGTCATTTGTTGCCGTGGTTTGCTAATACTCATTTATTTCTCAACTTGACTGATTGCATAAATTAATTTCTCCTAGTAGTTTCTTACTAAACCAATAATCTCATCTGGATTTGTACCAGTTCAGTTGTCAAGTTTTTGTTTGGTTTCGGCCCACACACTTTCTTGTGCTGTTATACCGTCCTCAACTTGTACAGCTACACAATCTGATATAGTTTTGCACTATGTACTGTTGTACCTTTCCGAATTATTCATTTTGGAAACTGAATCTTGACCTTTTCTCAACCATAATACTCTTTCGTCACCTCAACCACTCATTCCCCAAACACAATCAATCCCTCCAAGCCGCTCTTGAAATTTTCAACCATGAGCTAAGCTTATTAGTTGTTGTGGTCCATACGGGTAAAAACATTAATGTCCAAGTATTGGATAAACTTCGAAAAGCATCTGTGTGGTTTGGCCCTGATCCCATAAAGCATACTGGCTCGTACTTGTGGTGTATAGGTATATTTTCAATATACAGTTTTCAATCCTTATAAATCTGTTAAATTTGATCTTTTGATCTTTTATTTTCATTCTGATGAAGACAAATTCAATTGATGTATAATACAACTTCAAATCTGCAACAACTTCAATACCCTCTTCTTCACCCCTATAGACTTACTTCCTCAAGTGCACCTGCATTTTGCCATTTTGCTGCACAACCATGGGAAGTAAATAATATGATGCCAGTACAATATGAATAACTATGCTCGGTGGGTTGAACACTCGTTCTTATTACAGTTAGTCCAAGCGATTTAGGTGGACATTGCTATCAGGGCCGGCCCTGATGCTAGACAGATGAAGCATGGGCTTTAGGCCCCAAGTTGGCCAGGGCCAATAAGGGGGTTTTAGAAGTTGGGAGTACTTCCGTAATTTTTCACCATAAATTTTCTAACCTAGATAGAGAAGCATAGCAGACTTCATCTCTTTACAAAAATCAAAGCATGCTTTTTTCGGAAAACTCGAGAGACAGCGGGAGGGGAATGTTAGACGGATCGTCCTATGCGCAGATCAAGAGAAATGTTCACTATTTTTTTTTGCGACAATCATAAATGGATATCGACTAATTCTGTCTTAATTCTCAATCTCTATCTTCCTCTGTCACTTCTTCTCTTCTTCTCTTTGTTTGGTCATCAATCGTCATCCTTGTTTCTGGTACTGAGCAATAACCTTCACCCCCTCCGGCAATCGCCTACATATTTTTTTAATAGGTAAGTTTACGGGCATAAATTCTTATCTTATTCAAACCCTAACATGATTGGTATAAGTGAATACATTGTTTCTTTGAAGGATAAACGAGTATTTTCAGCCATGATTTTTGCTATATGGTATTATTTAAACATATTTGTGGATCGATGCCTAAACTATTTTGTTTTTTACATGTTTTGGAATTGCATTTGGGAATTACCCTTGTTAGAAAGGAAGTTGTATGTCAGTGTTTTGTGACTTGGCTTAGTCATTGTTATACTCTGAAACACACGCCCCTCGTTCAGCTCCTGCTTTAGGCCCTTGTGAGCCTAGGGCTGACCTTGATTACTAAACGTTTCCTTTCAGTTCCACACCACCCCCATTCTTCTTCTTTTTTACTTCTTATTATTATTGTTGATGTTGTTGTTGTTGTTACTAGAGGATTGCCCGTGACCGAGGGCACTAACCAAAAAACACGATTCATAATCGATTTTGCTGGAGGAGAAGATGAAAATGGCGTCCCCGGTAATTTTATATGATATCCATCAAGTCATGTTCTTACACACTTTTGATAATTACTTAAATTAAGAGGGTAAATTTTCAAGTAGTGGGTATTTAAGTAGTGGGGTAGTTAAGTGGGTGGTAGGTGAGATCTAAGGGTCGGGGCTGATTTATTTGATCTAAAGGCTGAAAAGCCATAAGTTAGTTAAACCATGCTGTTTTATAGAATAGATTATTATTATTATTTACTATGTGCAAGAGTTGCAATATTTATCGAGTACGTGCCATTGTCTAACCTTCTTATTTATGCCGCCCATCTTTTTGAGTGTTCTAGTTTTTCCTTGCCCATTTCTCGTAATCTTCTTGCCCCCACAACAACGAATTGGAACTGTTTATTTGAATATCTTAAATTCCCGATTACTGTCTTCTCTAGTAAAAGATTTTCAGTCAATAGAAGTTGTTATTTATGGATTGAGAGAAAAACAGTTATTTATGGATTGAGAGAGACGGAGAGACAGAATATATACATCATTTTCTTCGGTTGAACGGATTATTTCTGAGTGTGCTAATACACCTTAATCTGCAGCTATACGTTATCCAGCTGAAAGAGGATGTGAATACAGAAGTATACAACAAGGTTGTTGCTAGATCTCGTTGCAAGAAGTTCATTGAAGATGCTTTTAAAAGGTGAAAGATGAACATCACATGAAATCTATTGAACTTCCTGTTGAGTGCCATAATCCTTTGCTCACCTTCCCAAATAAAATGATTTTGCAGGAATAGGAAGGACCTGGACTTCTGCATGACTGGTTTCTACGAGTTCAGTTGTTATCTTTCATATTACCAGTTCAAGACTTTGAAAAGTATATTCTATGTACTACTTGTTTCATTTGATACGATATGCTCCTTTTAAATTCTTTTGGGTAATTAAGTTCATCTCTGTTTATTTTCTCAGGAAAAAGTGAAGTTGAGTTCATTGGACCAATTCCCCGACCTCGTCTGGTATGTGACGACTGAGAGATTGAGGAAGAAAGTGAAGACTAGTTGTGGGTTTTATCTATTATGTAATAAATTAAAAAAAAAAAATACACGAAATGACTGATTTGACTTGGAAATTTTCAAGAGACTGGGATGGGTTCCCATGAGTATTGTATGCTCTGCTACTGGGCATTGTCTATATGCTTTGTAGTATTCTATATTGTTCTAGTAAACTTTCGTGTCTGTGATGGGCTTGTTTGGGTATCTAGTCTACGACGCTCCTTTGTGTACGTATGATGTGTTTCTGTAGTTTTCAGCCTTTTGTAGTATGTAATTACGTACATGAGTTAGCGCGAGTCTATTTTCAGACTTTTGCCGATCAAAAGCATAGAGCATGGAACTAGCACCAGAATTGTCATGGTGGCCAACAGTGTCCCTCTAACTAGTGAGTCTGAAATCTCTAAAGGTGGATCTTCACATAGCATGAAATCCTCTGAGTTCTCAGCACCTTCTCTTGCGAAAGCATCTGTCATCTGGTGGATGTACTTTACTTCACATTGAAACTCAGTAACAAGCATCTTGTAGTTGTGGTTGAACTGCATGTATTCAGTGGCTTGAATTCCCGACACGGCTTCAAGTTCATCATACTCAATACTGATCTCTTTTCGACCATGTTGGCGAATCACAACAAGACCCCTGAAAATAGCCCAAAGCTCGGCTTCCAACACTGTTGCATAGCCGATGTTCCCGTAGCAGCCAAGACGTAAAAACCTTCCCACATTTGTCCCCTCTTTTTCAAGTTTTCGACCGTCAGTATTCATCTTTCTTTTTCCTGATGGAGAAGAATTCCAAGTTTCCAACTCATGATTGAATTATGGGTACAAATATGAAACAATCTCTTTTGTGAAGGCCTTGTAGATCTCCTACATTCTATCTAGCTCAATGTGCTTTTGGAGATCTTCCTCATTTTCTAAATGCGCCTACAGCCAACTTAGTTCTTTTTGTTCTTTTCAATATTTTTCTTTTTCCTCAGGTTAAATCATTTGGAAATAAAAATGTGCATGTTCATGGAGATATAAATTAATTTGCTTCTTGCATCAGTTAAACCGAATTTTATTGTAAAGAGATCCCAAGTCCAACAAAATGCCAAATTTCCTTTTCAAATTTCCTTTTAAAACTGCCCTGAAATTCTCCTCCGATTCTCTCACAGAAAATGCCCTCCTACAGGAATACTCACTGATCTCCTTGGGACTTGTCGGCGGATGCGGCGGTGAGTCCCTCCAATTCTATGTCAATTGTTTTTGTTGGTATTTGAAGTGTGATGGGTTTATCACGAAGTGACATGGCGGCGGTTGTTCCTAATGGCTTCCAACAAATATCGGTGATCAAGTCACGCTTTTGTTGTTTTATTCTAGTATTATTGTGTTTTATCTTGGTTAGTTTGTACCGTCTATGTACGGTGTTGTACCGCTTAAATGCGGCGATGTTTCGCATTTGTGCGAATTTCTTCCGCCTTAGTGCGGCCTTATTCTGCCTGCCTACGTGCAGTGTTGTGTTTCAATTAGTCTCTCAGATCCACTTTGAACTTGTTGTGGTTGCCAAGATTTGTTGTCAAGGAAAACATATTACTTCTCTCACCCCCATCTTTACTCCCGATGTTGGAGTTCAAATGACATTTTCGTTGTCAATTGGTGGTGAAGACCGAGCGTCCTGCTGTTGTGAAGTTGTCTAAATCGACGATTGAAGACTGGTTATCATTACAAGTCATTAGTCATATCAACATGATCTTGTGGAATCATATATGAATATTGTTTATGTGATACGGGTAATGATACGGGTAATGATACGGGTGATAAGTATCAATATTATCTATTTAGTTATTTATTAGTTAAAAGTTATTTAATTATTTATTATGATTTATTCAGTTAGCTCGCAGGGTAGGCCCCTTTTTTTTGAAATGCCTTCAATCTTTCTCATTCATCATAAACAAGCACAATTACAACGGTTGAACCGAACACGGCATAATAGTTCATACATATTACATAGAAATTTTGACAACATAATCAATTAATTTCTAAGAAGAAAATTCCAACTATCGCATCAAACGGCTTCCAAATACTTGTATGCTCCAACTTCGCCACCAATTGACTATGGAATAGTCTTTTCATCCCCAACGCCGATTGTAACGAGTGGGGGGAAAATAATGATGCGCTTTTCACGATAGCAGAATTCGGCCTCCACAAGAAATTCGTTGCAAATCTGCAAGACCAAGTAACGCATAACGCCACACTTTTGCGGTAGGTTACCACATTTTGTAGAAAATAAACGCACTTAGGCGGTAGTTTGCCGCCCTTTGACGGAAGAGAACCGCTTCTACGCGGTAGTTGGCCGCCCTTTGGCGGAAGAGAACCGCTCTTACGCGGTAGTTGGCCGCCCTATGGCGGAAGAGAACCGCTCCTATGCGGTAGTTGGCCGCCCTATGGTGGAAGAGAACCGCTCCTAAGCGGTAGTTGGCCGCCCTATGGCGGAAGAAAACCGCTCTTACGCGGTAGAAATTTAACAAACATAAATAATAAAACAACAACAATTTGATAAAAAAAGATGAAGAATAAGAGACAAAACAAGATGAAGAACAGGGGACTCGCCGAAGGCGAGCCCCTACGATTAATGGGAACCACAAAACTGCAAGTTTCTTCTTTGGTGGGAGAGATTACAGAGAGAATAGGTAAAGGGAAGATATTGGATTTGTGTTAAAATTTCCTTGGTAGGCCCGTTAACTTAGGGTTATGTTTATTTATTTATTTATTTAAGCATTGTAATGTTAGATTATTCATCATCAATCAATAAAGAAGTATTTCCTGAACTCTAGTCTATCCCTACTCTGTCTACTACTTTCGTCTCCTAAGTTTTTCAATTCTTCTCTTCTCAATTCTTTTAAATCTATCCAATTCTCTCTTATCGATACTTTCTCTTTATCATTATGTTTCGTCCATCATTGTAAACTTTTTATTGATAATGATGAATTAGAATGGACGAGATTTGCAAAAAAAATATAATAATAATAATAATAATAATAATAATAATAATAATAATAATAATAATAATAATAATAATAATAATAATAATAATAATAATAATAATAATTTACTTCTTGATCATTCTCTAAAGATGTGGTCATGATTCTAACTTTTTTCTCTCAAGAACACAAAACTTTTCCTCTCTCGCTTGTGATATCCATACTCGCTCTTTTGTTTGCCATCAATCATAGGGGCTCGCCGCCGGCGAGGCCCCTGATCTTCTTCTTGTTATCAAAATTTATTATTTTATTTATGTATTTCAGTTTCTACCGTCTAGGAACGATTTTCTTCCGCCAAATGGCGGCCAACTACCGCATTAAAGCGGCCAACTACCGCGTGGGAGCGGTTCTCTTCCGCCAAGGGGCGGCCAACTACCGCCTAGAAGCGGTTCTCTTCCGCCAAGGAGCGGCCAACTACCGCCTAGGAGCGGTTCTCTTCCGCCATAGGGCGGCCAACTACCGCCTAAGTGCGGCTTTTATCTACAATAAGGTACTAATCTACCACATAAGTGTGGCGTCATGTGCCGCATGGTCTTGCAGTTACGCTATGAATTTCTTGTGGAGTCCGAATTCTGCTATCATGATAGACGAATTATTTTCTTCACCCCTCTCGTTGCTCCGTATGATGAAGGAGAAAAAGCACTTGAGCCAATTGGTGGTGATGTTGGAGCGTACAAAAATTCAAGAACCGTTTGAAGCGATAGTTACAAATTTGTTCTTCTTAGAAATTGACAAATTGTGTAGGCAGGATTATGAAATGTGTAATATTAACTTGTATTTCATCGTTTCATCCATTGTAATTGTGATTGTTTATGATGAATGAAAATGTTGAATGCATTTCAAAAAAAAAAAAAAAAGATGTGGTCATGATTAAAAAACAATAAGACTCTATAAAACCCCTTTTTCGCTCTGCCCTCTCTCATCCACGTCACAAACACTATTCTCTATTGACATTTCAGTTATCTCCTTCCAAAGGAGATAACTTCTATCAACCATCTGTGTTCATCTTTTACAACTGTCATTTCGGTAGTTTCTTGTCGGTTATTGACGGTTATTTCTGGAAATAAATATTTGATTGTGCTATAGGCACTGCAATTTAGCCATTCTGGGCTTGGAATTTTCTACCATTACTGTCCCATTCTCAACAACACGTCCACAACCATCACAATGCCTCCAAAACAATCCAAAAATCCTTGTCTTTCATCCGATATTACTAACCTACTATCAACTATGAACCTGACTTCCAAGGAAAAACAAGGAGTCACTCTTCCGCCCGAAGCACTGACCGACGGACAAGCAGAATGCCGCAAAAGTATCTTCGGTAAGATCATAACTACAAAGAATGTCAATTTGGGAAACCTAATGAATGTCATGTTCAAAGCTTGGGACGACCCGGTGGGATTTCGAGTTATTCCGCTGGAAAATCAGATTTATCAGTTTGTTTTTGAAAGGGAAGATCAGGTGCAAAGTATTCTGAACACTCAACCGTAGTTCTATAGGGGGGCCATGATTGCGATGGAAAAGTGGTACCCGTGGAAGGATATGCGCTCAAGTCGCTACAACGAGGCTTTCCTATGGGTACAGATCTGGAACCTTTCTCCAGATTGTTATAATGACAAAACTGGAAAAATCATTGGATCTATTCTGGGGCGGTTCCCTGAAGTGGTAATTCCAACTCGTGGCATTCTTGTTGGAAAATGCATTCGGGTGAAAGTCTTGGTGAAAGTTGCGGAACCATTACTTAGAGCATGCTCAGTTAATCTTCTTAAAGATCGGACGGAATGGGTCCTACTAAAATACGAGAAACTTCCTAGTATTTGCAATTTCTGTGGCCGGATGGGCCATGAAATGAGGGAATGCGACGATTTGAGTTCGGTGGACATTCCCATTGAAGAGATTCCTCAGAACTATGGGAATTGGATGACCACGAATGCCATGATGGATTATATTTTGGGGTACAACTCTGACCCTACTTCCATATTTGGTCCTCTTACAATCCCTTCCAAATGCAATATCCCACGTCCAGCACAACCAATTCCGGGAGAAAATTCAGAGTATACAGGGGGAAGCATAGAGGAAAGTGAGGAGGAGATCGATCCAGATTCGGATGAGGGACAGTTTCTGTTACGGCAGTGGGAAAAAGAGTCCGACCTTGAACTTTTGAACCAGGCTAGAGTTGATTCCTCAGTGAATGATGGTGATGACGAGTACAACGACACTAATGTTATGAATTTATCCAAAGAAAGTGGTACGGATCAACCGATAGAACCTCTTAGTTTGTGTGGAAAAAGGAGTCTAAACTCCGAATCTAAGGATGGAGTGAAGAAGCAAAAGGGAGATTGAGGCTTATCTCTCTCCCCCCCTCTTGGCAGAGGCTGGGGAGCCCCAGCCCTGCCGCCAACCATGAATACCTTATGTTGGAACGTCAGAGGTTTAGGGAATGCTTCTACGTTCCATAATTTACATTCCCTAGTTAGGGACAAGCAACCTGCTGTTGTTTTCCTCATGGAAACAAAATTGCTTGCCCCAGCTGCGGACTCTATTGGCTTTAAATTGGGTTTTCGTAATGTGTGTCATGTCCCCCGTGTTGGTTTAGGGGGTGGCTTATCGCTATTTTGGTCTAATCAAGTTAACTTTCAGATTTTAGCAAAGAATCGTTTTCATATCCACTGTTTTGTAAGACCCCCCGAATCTGGATCTCAAGGATATTATTTCACAGGGTTTTATGGCGACCCTATTGCGGAAAATCGGCGTTTTTCATGGGAGTTGTTGAAACGCCTTAAACCAAGGGATAATGCTCCCTAGTTAGTAGCAGGTGACTTTAACGAAATTCTATCAAATTCGGAGAAGAAAGGCTGGAGTCTCCGAAGTTGGACACAAATTCAGCAGTTTGCCGATGCCTTATCAGTTTGTAATTTGGTTGATATGAGATCTCAAGGCGAATTCTTCACTTGGTGGAATGGCAGGGCTTATCCTTTTTCAGTTCACGAGAGATTAGATAGAGCAGTCTCAAACTTTTCTTGGGAACAAACTTACCCAACTTACTCTGTCGAAGTTGTGCAAATGGTGGGTTCGGATCATCTGCCGCTTCTCATCACCGGGCCTTCTCAGCAAAAACAGCACCCAAGCACTCGTCGATTCCACTTCGCTGCCGAATGGACTCGCAACCCGGAATGCACAGAACTTATACAAGAGGTATGGCCTAACCACTGTCCTGCATCTACTTATATACATGATTTGCCTCAAAAAATTAATTACACAACGGAGCACCTTCGTAATTGGGGAAAAACAAATTTTATTAACAAAACTAAAGAAAAAAAGTTCCTGCTCCGTAGGCTGTCTCATTTATCTTCAAGGCGTCAAACCAGTGATGTCATCTGCCAAAAAAAACAGGTTTCCAGCAAGTTACAGAAGATTCATACTGATGAGGAAATCCATTGGAAACAAAGGTCTAGGAATAAGTGGCTGCGTGAAGGTGACCGAAACACAAAGTTTTTTCATAAAGTCACGACTGAAAGAAAACGCAAAAATACCATCTCCTCAATAACAAATTTAAATGGTAACTGTTTTACTGACATTGAGGGTATCAAAAACTGTTTCACAGATTATTTCAAACAAATCTTCACTGCAAATCCTACAAATTTTTATCAAACTTTGGAGTGTGTCACCAATAAAATTTCTCCTCATATGACAGCCATGTTAAATGAACCTTTTACGGAAAATGAAATTTTAGACTCTTTAAATTCTATCGGAGCTCTAAAAGCTCCAGGTCCGGATGGTCTTCCGGCCCTTTTTTATCACACTTACTGGCCAATTATTGGGAAGGATATTATTATTATGTGCCTTGATTTTCTTAATAATGGTGGGAATATTGATAAGCTTAACGAAACTTGCATTGCTTTAATCCCGAAAATTAAGAATCCTCATCTTGTTTCGGACTACCGTCCAATTAGCCTTTGCAATGTTTCTTACAAACTTATTTCCAAAACAATTGCAAATCGTATTAAGCTTATCTTACCCGATATCATTGATCCTTCTCAATCAGCTTTCATTAAAGGCCGTCAAATTTCTGACAATTCCATTATTGCTTTAGAAATTCTCCACACTATTAACAATCAAAAAAGCAAAGACGGTTCTTTTTCTATTAAATAGATATGGCCAAAGCCTACGATAGAATTGAGTGGACCTATTTGGAACAAATTCTTCTTAAGTTGGGTTTTCCTCTTGCTTTCACGAATAGAATTATGACTTGTGTATCTTCTGTCTCTTTCTCTGTTTTAATTAATGGTCAAAAAACAAATTTGTTTCGTCCTAGCAGAGGTATTCGTCAAGGGGATCCCCTCAGCCCTTATTTATTTGTCATTTGCTCCGAGGGTCTTTCTGCTTTAATCAATAACGCTGCTGAAAATAATTTTATTCAAGGGGTTAAAGCTGGTATGGGATCTCCTAGTGTTTCCCATCTTCTTTTTGCTGACGAAAGTATTTTTTTCTCCAAGGCCAATGTTACTAATTCTATTTCTATCCGGTCCATCCTTTTCCAATACTGTCAAGCTTCGGGTCAAAGGATCAATAATGACAAGTCAAAAATTGTTTTTGGTCCAACAGTCCCTCAACAAAACAGAACTATTATTTCGCAAATTCTTGAAATTCCAATTTCAAATTCCCATGATAAATACCTTGGTTTGCCTACTGTCACTGGTCGTCATAAAAAAATAATTTTTAATTCTCTGAAAACTAAAGTCTGGAATAAAGTTTCTGGTTATAAAGAAAAATTACTTTCACCTGCGGGGAAGGAAATTCTTATCAAATCTGTTCTCCAGGCTATACCCACCTATATTATGTCTGTTTATCTAATTCCTATTACTACTCTTAATGAACTTCAACAATTTTTTGCGAGATTTTGGTGGAGAAATGATTCGGAGAAAAAAAATATTCATTGGAAAGCTTGGGACAAACTTTGTAATTCTAAAATTGTGGGAAGTTTGAGTTTTCGCCATTTACATGCTTTTAATCTTGCTCTTTTGGTAAAACAAGTGTGGCGTTTATTGCAAAATCCTAACTGTCTTCTTGCTAGAGTCCTCAAGGGAAGTATTATCATCATTCTGACATTATAACTGTGGAGTCTACTTCTAATTCTTCTTATATCTGGAAAGGACTCATCAAAGCAAGAAATGTTACTTTCAAAGGGGTGCGTCAAGGTATTGGTAATGGTCGTCTTACTCTTATTTATCATCATAGATGGATACCCATAGGCAATGGTCGTAAACCTTACAGTAAACCTACTTTACCAAATCGTGCCTATGTGGACTCTCTCATCAATCCTGATTTCAATTGGAACCATGAACTGATTTTGCAAAATTTTTCAGAGGAAGAGCCCAATGCAATTATCCAAATCCCACTGATTTCACCTCTAAACCAAGAAAATTTTGTGTGGTCTCAAACAACTGATGGCACTTATACTGTTAAATCAGCCTATTATATTGCTTTAAATGAGATTTGTCCAGAAAATTTACTTCACTTGACTGCTACTTCTCAAAATAGTAAAGACAGTTTCTGGAAACTGATTTGGAACTTAAAGATTCAGGAGAAAATTAAACTTTTTATCTGGAAACTTTTTAACAATTGTTTAGCAACCAGAAATAATCTTTTGAAGAAGGGGATTAATTTACCTCAAACCTGCTGTCTTTGCTATAAACAAAATGAAACCCCTGTTCATCTTTTCTTTGACTGCTGCTGGTCCCAAAAACTTTTTTCTTCGGATTTAATAGATCTCCAGGTTCCTTCAAATGACCTCCCTTTGAGGGTTCGGTTCAGACATTTTTTCCTCCATCTTACACCTGAAAAAAGGGAATTGTTGTGTTACATTTACTGGAATATCTGGCTGGAGAGAAATCGAAGAATTTTCAAGAACGAAAGTCAAAATCAGGACTCGGTCATAACCCTAGCGATCTCTACATACACTGAATTTAAAAGTTCTACTTATCTTGATTTGGGATTGGTGCATGCAGGGACTGAACAGGACTCTCCGCCGGCGAAATGGACGGCCCCTCCACCGGGGACTCTAAAACTAAACGTCGATGCGGCGATTGATGTTCAATCGAGAAGATCTGGAGCGAGAGCAGTCATACGAAACAGTACCGGAGACTTTGTGATGGGTATGGCCTTCCAAATCCCATACTCATCAAATTCCACTGTGGCAGAGGCGTTTGCAATGAACATGGCGATTACAAAAGCAAAAGATCGAGGCTTTCTATCACTGGTTATTGAATCAGATTCTCAAACCCTAGTTTCGAAGATGAGAGGAAGAGAGAGGATAGACGGTCCTTCAGAAGCTGCTTGACTGTTGAATGGCGTCCGCTCGTCCGTCTCTTCGCTTTTATATGGTAGGGTTAGATGGTGTAAAAAACCTGAAAATGCCCTTGCCCACCACTTGGCAAAAATGGGCCTTCTTTGTTCTGAATCTATGTTTTGGGCTAATGTTTGCCCAACAAGCTTGTATAACATTTGGATTTCTCATAGAGCCCAGTAGTAAATAAATGAAGCTTGTTTGCAAAAAAAAAAAAAAAAAAAAAAGACGTGGTCATGATTCTCTACACTATCATGACAGTAATCACATTTTTCAGTAGTGGAAAGATGTCTTGCTCTCTTGACAGTAATCACATTTGTCATATTTGGCAGTAGTTTAAAGATGAGTTTATTTGGCACATTTAATTTTCAAAGGGTAAAAGACACTGACCACCCCTGGCTTTAGGATTAAATCCACTCCGCTACCTTGTGTTTTGGATAAAGACACTTTGCACCTTTTTTTAAGAAGACTAACAGTTGACTAACACAATGAGAGAAAATACCAGTTTACCCCTGACATGTTATAAAATTACCTCGTAGAAATATTACCTCACCTCTCACTCACCTACATTTCTAAATCTAATCCCTCTCTCTCTCTTCCCCCTCAACAGCCACCGTCTTTTCTCTTTTCTCTCTTCTTCTACTTCGTATGTTTCTTCTCCTCAATCTCTCTGTCGATTTGAAGATGAAGCGCAGAGGTGGTCGAACCACACCTCCTCTCCTCTCCTCCCCTCCCCTCCCCTCCTCCTCCTTCAACACCCAACCAAGAAGGTGGTCTCACAGGATGACGAAGCAACCTGGACAGTGGCGAGAAGGTCCCGTGTTGTTATCCAACGGACCTAACGCCGGATCTATAGAAGACCTCGACTGATCTGAGGAGGACGACGACGAAGCGGTGGCGAGGCGACGCTGCTGCTGGTGGCGAATTCCGATCTGTTTTACCAGAGCTCAGGTGAATTCCGATTTGGTTCTGGGCTTTGATTCCGGTGGCGCCTGTTGGTGCTTCTTCTGCTGTTGCCGAGAGGGAACAGAGGGAGAGTGAGAGGAGGTGGTGGTTGCGGTGATGGTGGCGTTGGTGTTGTTGGTGTGGCTGGTTGATTTAAGGTTCTGGTGATTGGATGGAGGTGTAATGGTGGCTGTTGTAATTTAATTTCAGGTGGCAGTGATGGTTTATGGAGTTCAGTGGTGGTAATGGTGATAGTTGGGGATGTCTTTCAGAGGTTGATTTCTGCAGTTGACCATCTCTGCAGATAGGCGGTTGACCCTCTTTGTAGTTGCTTTGGAGCCGGTGATTTCTGAACTTTTTATTCAACAACCCTCATCTGTGTTGCAATACACAAGCCTACATAGATACTTGGTCTGTTTCTACGGTGATTTCTGGTAGTATATACTAGTTAAAACCTTGATAAATGAATATGTGATTTTTGTACTCCACTTATTCATGTTATATTGTTACTGAGATTGTCCGTTGTTGTTGAACAGCTTACATGTCTTTGCCTTGCCATATTGAACTGATCTTGTCTGAGAAGGAGGAGCCAGTTAAAAAGGAGGTAAAGCCCTTTCTTGAACTGGTTATATTTGAACAAATGAAACTTCTAAATGATTTTGTTGAGTTGAAACTTATGTTCTGATTTGAAATCTTCTTTGCAGCTGGAGTCTCAACTAGCATCTAGCAAGCCCAGGAAGTCTGGAGCTCTACGCAGCGGTGCATCCTCTTAAAACAGTTGTCGTCGTAATAGGAAATTTAACAAGATTCTGGAAGCTACTATCGATTACTATTTGATAAATAATGTCCTTGTGTTTTGGTTGTCTTGTAAGGATATCTGTATCTGCATCCTTTTTTGTTCTTGTCAGAAATACAATTTACTTGGTTAAGACTGGCTTATGATGATTCCGGGAGTTCCATGTTTTCAAAAAGTGAAAATTGGTGTTGTTGATATTTTTAGGTGGTGATGTTCTTGGTATTCGTGATGATAAATTGTTTTGCTTGGTAATGTTGATGATAGTTTCATTATTGTGCCACTTGATTCTAATGACAAAAAAAAAAAAAAAAAAAAAAAAAACCATTGATGGTTGGAAAAGCTGTAGTTCCTCTCCAAACAGAACGAGCGAAGATCTCGCTCAAAGACTGGTTGGTTGAATTTGTGATTTCAGAAATGGATTTTAAAATACCCCGTTATTTAGAAACGGGTATTTTTAACAAATATTAAGTTTTAGTTTATTAAAACGGGTAATTTATAACCATATTATGTGTTAAAATAATGCTAGTTTAAGTTTTGGGTATTAGTTTAATTATTTAAAAGTTAATTTCTATTGTTTTAAGCTTTAGGGGGGCTTTAGTGTCTTTTTCGTAACTTAAATAATGCTTTTAATATAATTCAGGTGGGTAAAAAGTGTCTTTTAACTAAGGGGGGTGAAAGTGTCTTTTAAACATAATTGTCATCTTCTTCCTCTCCTGCAACTAGCAGGAGAGTTTCCACCGGCGATTTCGCCGCCACAACTCCACCACCGCCTCAAATCTTCGCCAAATCACCACCAAATAGTCCCAATCAACTACAAACTTGACAAAGCTCGAATATTTAGCTTCAAGCAAACCCAATTTCGCCAAATTCCCATCCCGATACAAAATCGAAACAAACCCGAAATTCTCCTCTTCGCTGGAAAATTCTCCTCCTACCGCCTATATAAACCCATCAAAAATTCTCAGATTTCATCACTCACCACAACCCTCTCAATCTCTCGCTCTCTCTCCCGTTCGAATCGCCAAGCACAAACCCCCCGGGTCCGGAGAACCGAACCCGACCGCGACCGCCCCATCCGACGCCGCCACCGTCTCCGGCGTCCTCCTCGTCGCCGCCGCCCTTGCCGTCGGCCGCCACCTCCGTTCGCCACCACCGCGAGCCACCCCGTCACCATCGTCGTCGTTACTGGCGGATCCAGAGGGGGGCAAAGGGGGGCCATGGCCCCCACAAACTTTTCAAAAATTTCAGTTACCACCCTATAGTATGTCTTATATTTGGAAGTGTATAGTATATTGGCCCCTCCAAAATCTACTAATATTATTTTACACCCTTTAAATATCTTAAAACTCAATATTGGATCTTCGAAATGACACTTTTTTTGAGAAATTGTTTTTGTCATCAACTAGGATTGAACCCGGGATCTCATGCAGGGGCTTCCAACGCTCTACTCCGAAATGAAACTTGAATACCCACTTGAAGCTCAAAAGTCCAATTTTCTCCGTCAATAGGTTTCACACCACTCAAAAACTTTTACAATTGACAATCTTTATTAAGTTATGGTATAAAAATTAACCCTATAAATACATAATTTTGTGTTTTTGGGCCAAGTCTATTTTAATGATTAACAACGAAGTTCTATATTATGTACTCAGCCCCCTCTATGTTTAAATCCTGCGTCCGCCACTGGTCGTCGTCTTCTTCGTGCTCTGTTCGGGTAAGAAGAGAGCAAACCCGTCTGTAGTTCTTGTTTTTCATTATGTTTGTTTCTTTTATTTTTTTATTAACATTAGTTAACTGTTAGAGTTATAAGAATATTATCTGGGTAGAAACACAAGAATGGGCAGTGGCCCAGTGGTTAAAGTTGACTGTTAGTATTGAGTTGGTCTAGGGTTCGAGTCTCATAGCTAGCAATTATTTTTTTACTACTCTACACTCAAAATTTGAAAGAGAAGTTTTGAGGGTTTGAAAGCCTTATTAAAACACTTGAGCATTATTTATTTAGGAAGTTTATTTTCTTGTTTAAAAGTTAATATTTCGAAAAAAATAATATTATTGGGTTATGTTTTATAGTAATAAAAGAATAATTTAAATTAGATAATATTATAAGCTATGTTTTACGATAGTAAACAATAGTCCTATAAATCACGTTTTAATAATAGAATTATTATTATTAAATTTTGGGGTAATAATAAGGGGGTTACACTTGCATTGCATATAGGACTGTTTGTAATTGTGTGTTAGCGATAATTGATTAGAATATTATCGAATTGTAGGAAACAAATTCTCCGACGAAGAATACGTCGAATACTACGATTGATTTGCTGTGATTGCTATTTGTTGAGGTAAGTAAACATGCCAGGCCTAGCGCCCATATCTTCTTTCGTGTCTAAACCGTTTTTGTGATTTAGTGTCTCAAAATTTGAATATCTACTTGAATTGTTTATTTGAGAAAGTTTACTGATTTTTACAACGGTGATTCTATCACAACTATCACATAATAAATTAATAAGACGTAAAGTGGAATAGTTGTATCGGGGATCAATATTTTGAGCTTTGGTCGATGTGGACTACGCCTCTCGACCATTTTATTTTATTTTTCTCGGCCGCAACCGCCCCGAGTTCGCTCCAGTACTTACCTCTCTGGCCGCAAGAAGTCTTAGGGGGGTGTCGACACTTATGGTCTGGTAGCCAGTTATTAGTAGATCTTCCCGTGTCAACATGGTAATATATGTTTTCTGAATGATGGACCTTTATGATTGAGAATTGGAAGTCCCGATTGGACAAATGAGGAAGTTTGGGAATGTTACCCCACAAGTGAAGTGATAAAGGAAAAGATTTGTGAATTCTTATACTCTAACTCGAATACTTTACTCTTCAAACTCATGTGTCGTTTTTAAACTGCTTCATAATCTATTTACATGCTTGGGTGTTGCTTACTCAGTATTTTCCGCTGACTTTGGAAACTGTGGCGTTTCTTTTTGTTTCTGCACCACATGTTTAGGTGGAAGCATGGCTTTTGGGGGAAATCGAGACACATCACTTTAGTAAATTTAAATTTCACATCTAGAATCGTCTTATTTAGTAGTTGAATTTTAGATTGGAATAATGCCCATGTTTGTGGCGAGAAAAGTTTTAAAGTTTTAATTAATTATTTTATGGATTTTGGTTGGATATTCTATTATAAAATCTCCTTGTATTCGGGTTTAATCTCGGGTACGGAGTGACATCCCCGGGCTTCCGGCTTGGTCGTTTTGGGCGTGTTACAGATTTGGTTAAGTTTGGTATTGTTCTTGGAAGATGAAGAAGAGTTTAATGTGGTTCTTGGTGTTTTTGAGGATAAAACGGGTAAAAAAGTCCAAAAAATCACACAGGGGCAATTTGGTCCGAAAAATTCAATCAACCACTTATATAACAAAACATAACAAAAGAGTGCTAAGTGTCTATGGAATATTCCGTTAAATGGGTGTAAAGTGTCTTTTTCCAAAACACAGGATAGCGGGATGAAATTTACCTTAAACTCAGGGGTGGTCAGTGTCTTTTACCCATTTTGAAATCCACTCCTTGTTTTTTTTGCGGATGAAGAAGAGCTTCATTGATATCATAGCGAAAATACAAACGATAGTTACAAACGGTAGATACTAAACGACAAGCACTAAAAGATCATACCAATGCTAGTGCTGCACACTAAGTCTAAACCAAAACAAACCCCAAAAACAAACCCAAAGAAACATGGAACCAAAGCTAGTTGAAAGAACCTAGAAATGGCCACCCAGCAGAACCATCAGAAGACCCCAAAAGCCAGACAATTAGAGTAGCAAATTACAGGAATTTCATGGACACACAATTCACAAACTTTCACAAACTTTCAAAACCAGAAAATTAACATAACTTAAATCCAAGCAGCTCCAAACCAGCTCTCCTCAGGCATTAATGAAGGGGATTACTGCTGACATAAGGTCATCATATGAGATGGGAGGTAGGTCACCTCCAGAAGCAGCTCCAGGGGCACTGACACTTGATGCCTCATGAGATTTGATTACAGGCACATCAGGCACATCAGAGCTTCCTTCTCCAGCAGGAGAGGCCTTAAAAGAAGCTTCAGCAGCAAAGGAATCCTTGAAAGCATATGAGCCTTGGACAGGAGGCAGGACAGCAAGAGGAACAACTTGAGAAACTTCCACTAGCGCTTGAGATAAAACTGCACTTGACCTGGCAACCATTCTGGCCTTCCTTTCTTGACTTCAACTTCCACCCATCCTTCATTAACTGAATCAAGATAAACTCACAAATTAATCAAGAAGTTAAGAAGAAATTTGCAAGTGCCTCTGTCTGGTGATACATATTGGTAGCTGAAGTATGTTGGTGTTCAAATAATCGCTTGTTTCTGGTAATCCATAGAATCCAGAAGATGGCTGGAATCCAATGCCAGTTACTAGTGTTGTGGAGTTTCTTTTTCTTTCTTAGCCATCTCATAAGCCACTTACTAACACTACAAGAGTAATATGTCGATTTTTGAAAAGGAGGAAGAGGGACTCTGCCGCAAAGCTCTCGAGCCTTAATACAGTAGAGAAAGATGTGATTAGAATCTTCAATTTGATTAGAACAGTGATGACAGAAAGGGCTGGAAGAGTTAATTCTAGAGTTAATATTAGAGAGACAAGGCAGCGAGTTAGTACAAATTCTCCAAAAAAGATGAGTAATATTTGATGGCAGGCCTGAAGACCAGAGTCTTTTCCAGTTGTAGTTGAGAGTAAGGGGATTAAAGTGGATGTTGGCAGCTACAGAAAGGGGGGAAGAGTTATTATAGTTTTGAAGGAAGTAAGCTGATTTAACAGAATAGATTCTATTAGAGGAAGCTCTCCAGTAGGGGGTATCCATGCCCTCAAAGCTCTCTAGAGGTGTTCCAATTATTCTATCCCTTAACCAGTTGGGAAAGAGAGTGTTAAGTAGACTGGTTTTCCACAATTTGTGTTGCTGATCAATCAACTGGCCAACCTTAGAGAGGGTGTTATGAGGGTCTGTTTGACTTAAACACTCCTTAATGGAGGCCCCTGGAATATCTTTAATCCATTCATCCGTACACAACCCTATGGAATTTCCATTAACAATCTTCCATTGCAGTCCAAGGCTGAGAGTGCTTCTACCTTTGCAGATATTTTTCCAAGCACAAGAGGAAGATGTAGCAGGGTTGAGGCTCAAAAAATTTTTCCTTTTGCAGTATTTGGCAGTAAAGTATTTTGTAAAAAGAGAGTTGTGATCATGGAGAATTCTCCAACTACTTTTAGCTAGGAGAGCATTGTTAAAACATTGTAAGTTCTTATAACCTAGCTCCCCATTATTGGGTTTGTTACATAGAAAGTCCCAAGAGAGCCAATGAATACGCTTTTTATTACAGTCCCCTGACCAGTAGAATTTAGAGAAGACAGATTTGATGGTGTTGCAGTCTTTCTTAGGGAAGAGACAGATGGACATGGGGTAGACTAGATAACTGTTAAGGACAGATTTAATCAAAGTGGCTCTACCTAGGGAATTAAGCAGAAGACCTTGCCAACTTGCACATTTATTAACTACTTTGTCTACTGTATTTTTGACAATTTCCTTATTAGTTCCTTTAGTTTCAAGAGAGATGCCTAAATATTTCCCTATACAGTCATTAGGAGTAAGACCTAGGGAATTCAAGAAGTGATCTTTATCTGAAGGGGAACAGTTAGGACTAAAAACCAGAGAAGACTTATCTAGGTTGATAGACTGCCCTGATTGAGAAGCATAGTGGTCAAGAATGAGTCTTATGTTTACACTAGTTTGTGGGTTCACTTTGAAGAAGAGCAGGGTATCATCAGCAAATTGAAGGTGGGAAATAGTTTGATTTCTGGAGAAGGGGATGCCTTGTATTAAGCCATCCTCTTCAGCTGCTGTCAGTGAGCTGGAAAGGACCTCAACACAAAGAGAGAAAAGAAATGGGGAGAGAGGGTATCCTTGTCTTAGACCTCTATTAGGTTTGAAAAACTTAGATTGGGAGCCATTTAGAATGATGAAATATGAGACAGTGGTAATACATTGCATAATAAGCTTGATAAAATGAGAAGGAAAGTGCATTTGAACCATAACATGCTCTAGAAAGTCCCATCTTATACGGTCAAAAGCTTTGGAGATATCCAGCTTCAGGGCCCCTAATTTGGCTTGATTATTGGCTTTTGCTTTGTGAATAGTATGGACAAGGTCTTGGCCAATGAAAATGTTATCTTGTATTAGTCCATGCGGGATAAAACCATTTTGGTTAACACAAATAAGAGATGGAAGAACTTTCTTAAGTCTATTAGCTAAAACTTTAGCAATTATTCTATAGAAAACATTACACAGACTGATAGGTCTGTAGTCTCCAACTCTAAGAGGATTGTGGCATTTTGGAATGAGGATGATATGGGTCTTGTTTGTCTCTTTAAGCAAATGACCAGAGTTGAGAAAAGAGAGTACCGCAGTTGTGATGGTGGTAGAGATCGGAGTCAAATTTTTTTGAAAAAAAGCAGGTTGGAATCCATATGGACCTGGAGCTTTTAAAGGAGCCATTTCAAAAACTGCTTGGGAAACTTCTTGAGCAGTGAATGGGTTAGAAAGAAGATCTTGCTGTTCAGGAGATAGGAATTTAGTGATATCGAAGAGAAGGGAGAAAGAAAACAAGTTGTCATTTTGGGCTGAAAGATCAGCTAAACTGGGTGAAGGCTCAGAGTAAATATTTTGGTAGTGCTCAAGGAACAGATTCATTATTTCATTGTGATCATTAACAAAACTACCATCTTGGAGCTGGATGTTCCAAATCCCATTAAAGGTCTTTTTAATTCTAGTGTAAGCATGAAAAAATTTCGTATTTTTATTTCCTTCCTTGAGCCATTTACACCTAGCTCTATGTGCCCAGTAAAGCTCCTCCTGGGCAAGAAGATCCTGTAGTTGTTTGTGGAGATCAATAAAAGTGGAAGCTGCTTGAGGATCAGGGAGGAGAGCTTGTTGAGTGGCTATCTGATGTTTAATACTATTAATCGGGTTTGTGAGTGAGGACCTAGAAGAGGCCCAGGCTCTAAAAGCTTTAAGAGTGATTTCAAGAAGCTTGGCCACTCTAAAGCAGGGAGATCCTGGGATGGGAAGACGCCAAATGAAGTTTAAGAGCTCCTTTGATTCAGAGGCATTCAGCCACCAAATTTCAAAACGCCTAGGGGGGGGGGCAACGGTTAGGAGGTGAGGAGAATTTCAAGACCATAGGAGAGTGGTCTGAAGAACCAATACCTAAATTATGAATAGTAAGCTCAGGGAAGGAGTTTATCAAACTGACATTACACCAAGCCCTGTCAAGCCTCTCAAAAGTGGGTGAACTACTTAACCTATTGTTAGTCCAAGTAAACCAGGGGCCAACATTTTTAACTTCAAATAAAGCCCAGTTATTAAGAAAGCTAAGAAGGGAGTCAGATCCCCTGATATTAGAGGCACAAGGTCCAGTTTTGTCATGATTAAAGAGAACCTGATTAAAGTCTCCTATTAACACTAGAGGACTATTAACATGAAGGATGAAATCGAAAAGATTCCAGACTTGAAGACGATGATCAAAGTTCGGATTACCATACACAAGACCTAAGAACCAAGAAGGGAGTGAAGAACTTGAGTTTGAAACTTCAAGAAGTATTAAATTCTCCGAAGAACATTTCAAATAGGCAGAAAGAAGGGAGGAATGCCATGCACACCAAAACCACCACTAGATCCGATGGGATCAACAAAGCAGTGCTTATCAAACCCCAGTTTACGAAATTTTCTTTGAATAAAACAAATTTTTTGCTTAGTTTCTGATAGAAAAAGAAGAACAGGTTTAAATTTACGGGTCAGGGAGAAGACTTCACGAATTGCAGAGTCCTGCCCTAAGCCTCTGCAATTCCAACTAATGATATTCATGGCTCTCTTGGGGGTTGCTGAGGGACAGCCACCCTAAACCCAGATTTCAGTTTTTTGTTTACATGCAACTCATTAGAAACAGTGTCACTAAATACTCTTAATCTTTTTTTGAACTTGAATTTGAAGAATTGATCTGAGAAGGGATTGAAATTTGGGGATTGCAAAATATCATGAAAACACTGCAGGGTACCTTTTTAAGCCTCCAATTTGGACGTGGTTTTCTGCTTATTTCCCTTCCCCTTGTGATCAGCCACGGGAACCACAGGAACTTCCCTCTTTATTGTCACCTTCTTCAGCGCTGGGATCTGCAGTGCACCTCTTGGCTTGCTGCTAATCTTCTCTTTGCCTTTCCCCAAGTTCTTCTTGACCCCCTTTTTCTGCACCACTCCCATCTTCTTTTTTCTCTTACCTCTTTTCCCTCTGCTCTTTTTTGGGATTGAAGGGCCTACTTCTTTGAGTAACTTATCAATGTCAACGAGATCTTGGTTTCTCTGGTCCCTATCAAGATCTGTTTCTGAAGTGTTTGAGTGGGTAAACTCAGGGGCTTTGATGGAGAAGCCAGTACGAGAGGAGAGCATTTTATAAGTGGTGGGTATTTTCCTCATTTGAAATGAGTTTGTTGGAAGATGGGGAAGGTTGGGACAAGAGAGAGATTGAGAGGGCAGTTGTTGGAAAAGGGCTTCCGGAGATTGATTGTGGCGATTTATAGTGGTGATAGGGGGGAGGCTTTTTAGTTCCTAAATAAAGAGTCTCCCGTTTCAAAATTTGAATGCATGTTTCTATTCAAAAGACTCTCTGGAACTGAACCAACATTCATGGGAGACGGTTGGGATGGCTGAGAGTGGGAATCTGTCATAACTGTCTCGGGAACGTGTGCATGCATTGGAAGAGAAGAGGAAGCATTCTGCAGAGGAATAAGGAACGTTTGGGATTGTTGAATTAAATGCCTAATGTTGGGGAAATAATCTCTTATAAAAGCAGAGGTAGCATCCATAATTGAGGTTTGATTGGAGGTTGTGGGTTCTGGGTGGGAAGGTGGTGTAAAGAAATTTGCAGAGTCATTGGAGGAGGAGGAGGAGTGTTCAGAAGAGGGCTGTTGTGGTGGTAGGGGGGGGGGGGCTTGGTTAGGATCATGAGAGACAGAGAGGTCTTGAAAAGTGTAGATAGGCTTAACACTGGAATCAAGCTTAATGGTACGGAAAGGGCCGTGCTTTGAGTGAAATTTCAGCAAGTGTGTGAACATCTTTCGTTGGGGGTTGACATGAAAGGGGTAAGCAGAGAGATGATGAGATTGCAGGTAACGAGCCTCTAGCTACTCCAAAACAGCCACAAGGTTAGTATGGCAGTGCCTGTTATCATGCCCAATGCATCCACATCTATAGCATACTTTGAAAACTCTTTCGTAACTGAAAAACACCAATTTCAACTCATCTTCCCCGGGACATTGATGTAAACTCCTGGTGTTAGATCCTGATCTAGAGCCACCCTAGATTTGATCCTTAACCCTTGCATGCTACGGACTCTATTAAAAGACCAGTCAACAACAACAAGATCCCCGGCCAAATTTTCCATTCTTTCTGCTGTTTCAAAATCAAAACGTTCAAATGAAACATTAGGGACTTGAAACCAAATATCAGCTTTTGTGAAATCAATTTCTGATAGGGCTTGATTATTCTTCCTTTCTTTGAAAACCAGTGAGAGGCCATGCATAGAAATCAAGGATTCGTTGAGAAAAAACTCTTTATCTTTTGGGTTTTGAAAATGGAAGAGGTAAAAATCATTCTTTTTTTCGATCCATACCGAACCAAATGTTTTCCAAGCTTTACTAATGGCCTTTTGCATGACTGCAGGTGACAAAGAGTTTTTCCCCATGAACTTCGCAATCAACGTATTTTTCAGAATCTCTCTGAAAGTGGAAGCTCTTGAGGGATTAAGAGAGAGCACAGAACCCCGTTCGTCAAGCCTTTCCTCCATGGAATCGTTTTATGAGGGGCTGTTAGTACCGAATTGGTAGGGTTTGGACATTATGATGAAGGAGGAACTTGAAACTCAAATGCAGAGAATCAGAAAGAAGAAAGGAGGTAAAGAGACATGCACTGATAGATTAAGTTTAGAATGGAACTAGATGTTTTGGAACCTGCAAAATATATTGAAACAATTAGATCATAAACAAATGCATCAAGAAACAAAGAAAGGAACAAGGCAATGCATGTAGAGAAAAGGAGATGATGACTGCGGTGGCTGCAGATAGGAGGAGTGTTACACTAGAGAAAACATCCTCAGAAGATCTTGAAAACCTGCAAAAATCATGTTAGTAGATACTAGGGTGTGATGATTAAAGATTAGAGGTAGGGAGGAGATTAAGAGAAAGAAGAATAAACTAAACAAAAACTAAACAAAGTAAAGAACTTCTGCAGCTATTGGTTGATGATCCGCCGAGTGGTATGGAGAAGAGCAACAGTTGGGGAGAGAGATTGGGAGAGCAGAAGTGCATGGATCAAGGATGGAAGGGACGGCTCGAGGAGCAATGGGGAGAGGCTCTAGAGAGAGCAAATTTTTTCTAAGTGTTATTCCTCTTAAATCCACTCCTTGTTGAAAGCAGTGTTAGTATACCATTGGTAATTGAGTTGTAACGAACACTAATGGAGAAGTCTCATTTTGTGCTCCCATGCCAATGCAGGTGATCCAACCATTCAGTAAACTGCGAGAGGTGACATTTTTTAATGTTATCACAATCTGACACTGATATGTAACTTTGAAGAGTTCACACGTCCCATTCTGTGAGTGTTAATTAATTCACTCACTTTTCTTTCACCATCAAAGTAAATATCCGGATACTTAAATTTGAGAGTTTGATCACCAAATCACAGATCATTCTAAATGTTGATATTATGTCCAGTGCCAACAGTCTATTTCTTATTTTCTTTTATCACATTCTCCAAAGTGGGAAAGTATTTCTTTTGGTAGGTCAAGTGAAAATAGTATGAATTTGTAAATACATAACTCTGTTCATTTTGATCCAGAGACTGTCATCTACATTCTCATGAATTTTTCACCCCAATATGGATATGAATGCAGCGACTTCTTCCTCTTTTTCTTGGTTGTGCTCGAGCTTCCTCGTGTTCGGGATTCATTCCCTGCTCCACCAAATGTCGCCATGATCCAATCGTCTTGAAAACAAACACGAACAAAACACCAAACTATTATATTTGACAAACCACATTAAATCAACGCATTAAATGCCTGGATTTCACATGATTGCATACAAATCTCTATATCATGAAACATATATTCCAATGGCCAGTCTTTTCACAAATTCACTCAAAATACTCTCAAAAGGAAGTCGAAATTTATCTAATATAACTCCTACTGAGGAGTTACGGTCATGCGTTTAAATGAAAAAAGGGAAGCTGAGGACCTTATGCTGTGACAGTGCGAATCGGGAAGGTGCCTTAAACGTTTGACCAATCCCAATATATGGGAAGGATACATGACGTGTTTCATGTATCGAAATTAAAGCAATATGCTGCGAATCCGACAAATGTGATAAATTGGAAATATGTAAAGCTGGACTGGGAGTTAACATTTGAAAAGAAACCAGCCCGAATGCTGGATAGTAGGGTCCGTGAGGCAAGGAATATGAGAGTGTCGCTAGTAAAGTGTTGTAGGGTAACCTAGTCACTGAGGAGGCTACCTAGGAATCTAAGGGTTCAACCCCTATTCAGATAGGTATTGTTATGTTTTGTGGTGCATTTTATGCATGGTTGGTCAATATCAGGATATGATTATCTTTGGGGACGCATTTTTCTTTCGAAGGGGAAGGGGAGGATGAAACAATCCAATATTCAGCACTCAAATTATAATATCTTAAGGGGTTATTGAAGCTCTTGCATGTCGGGGTTTAACCCGATATATGATGTAATTCTAAAAAATAAAAAAAAAATGTTGTGGAAGAAATTGTGAGAGAATTCTTAAATTGTTAGTTCTACATTTTTTGAGAAATAAAAAAAAAATGTTGTGGAAGAAATTGTGAGAGAATTCTTAAATGGTTAGTTCTAAATTTTTTGAGAAATAAATTGCTACTACATTTTGATAAGTTAATTAAACTTGTTATGCAAATAAGTGCTAGCTCGAGTGGTAAATCGTTTAAAAGCCCGTGAATCAGGTCCTGGGTTCGAACCCTTAGACGACGAATATGTAAGTCTAAAAAAAAATCTTGTCAATTGTCATGTAGGGTAAACATCAGAATAGCTGGTGTAAACATAAGAATTAGGGTAAAAAACATTTTCAACCCTTCCATTATGTAGAAAATACTTTTTGCTCCATGCACTATGGATGAATATATTTTGCCCCTCGTCAGAGACAATATGCCCCCGTCAGAGTTAGGAGAGTGGACATATACCACCCTTCTGTTACAATCCGCTAGTCAAGGGTGTGCAAACTGACTTTTTTTGCGACCATTTTACCCTTACGAATAGTGGACAAATAGCACATCTTTTTGTTTATTATTTTGAGTTTATCATGTTCTAGATGTTCTTGGTGTTATTGAGCACCACCTCCACCATCAAATCCCCACCAACAATACCACCGCCATCCCACCAGCAACACCACCACCACCAACCCCATACAACCTGAAATCCACATAACACCATTTTCACCATCAATTTCACCTCAACCTTACCACCGGTACTCACATCAACTCCTTCTCCTGCAACACCACTCCACTTCTACAACCTTCCTTCCCAAACCTACCAGATACCCACCACCAGCACCTCCATTCACAGCACCAACCTCCTAATACACCACTGTACGTCTACATACCATAACCACTCTGCTCAAGCCAACAAAAACCACCACGAGCACCTCCATCACATCAGCGAGTACCCACTTGTAACCCAATTCCACCCAAGATAAAAACCATTAATAGTGAGCAAACGAACCAACAAGCTCTCAACAAGATCAAACCAACCAGTGAATCAAACAATGCATAAATTAATTCCAATTAGTTCTTCCCCAGCCCCACAAATTTGAACCAAAGTTTCAAATGCGAACAGCTGAAGTTCAAAACTGTAGCCGCAATTGAACTCTGCGAACCTCAACTACAATTTCATAATAGGTTTTCCATCTTAGAGGAGTCAACTAAAATTCAAATCAACGAAGCAAGTCTCACTAGTTCAATTTGAGATCTACAATCAAACCTAGCTAAAATGAATCACTGAAGAACTTCTAAACTGACACCACTGGTTTGATTGGAGAATCGGTGTCCAATCAAACCCATCTGAAACCCTAATTTTGAAACCCACTACAACCTCCTCTCTCTGATTCATTCCCGACCAGAATATAGAAATCGATTTTCGATATGCTCCCAGGGTTATCAACAGAAAGAGAATAAGAAGGTAGAGGGAGGAGGAGGAAGAAGAAGAATAAGGAGAAGTCCTGGGCGGCCATCGCCGGTTGTGGCGTTGCCGGAAGCAGTGTCCGTGCCTGGATATAACCAACGAATAGCTTCACATGCCATTACATTCGACATCGATGACTTCCATCTCTGTGGCATCTCCCCGATCGGTGGCTCCCTAGAAGATCTTCGACGGCTGAAGGGGCGATTTCACTCAGATCTGCACCACCCACAACCCTGCCGAAGAAGAAGAAGAAGAAGAAGAGGTGGGCAACTCCCCGATCGGTGGCTCCCCACAAGCTCTTCGACGGATGAAGGGGCGATTTCACTCAGATCTGCACCACCCACAGCCCTGCCGAAGAAGAAGAAGAAGAAGAAGAAGAAGAAGAAGAAGAAGTGGACAACTCCCCGATCGGTGGCTCCCCACAAGCTCTTCGACGGATGAAGGGGCGATTTCACTCAGATCTGCACCACCCACAGCCCTGCCGAAGAAGAAGAAGAAGAAGAAGAAGAAGAAGAAGAAAAAGAGGTGGACAACTCCCCGATCGGTGGCTCCCCACAACGGCTGAAGAGGCGATTTCACTCAGATCTGCACCACCCACAGCCCTGCCGAAGAAGAAGAAGAAGATGATGAAGAAGAAGAAGAAGAAGAAGAAGAAGAGGTGGGCAGCTCCCCGATCGGTGGCTTCCTACAAGCTCTTCGACGGCTGAAGGGGTGATTTCAATCAGATATGCATCACCCACAGCCCTGCGGAAGAAAGAGAAGAAGAAGAGGCGATGGTGCGGTGGAGAGGAAGATCCAATGGAGATGATGAGTGTGTCTGATGGTGGAGAGAGAGGGGGAGAAAAAAGGGGCTGCTAGGGTTAGAAATGAGAGGAGGAGGAGAAGAATTGGAATTTATACTGGTGTAATTTACTTTAATATGGAGGGTAATTTTGTCTTTTAGCCCCTCTGTTAGTGTAGTCTTAGTTTTTAACTCTGACAGGGACAACATGTATTTATGCATAGAACAGAGGTCAAATGTATTTTCTCCATAATGGAAGGGTGGAAAATGTCTTTTACCCTAAGAATTAATGCCCTATATATATATATACACTAGGGAAAAGCCCGTCCCGTTGGGACTATGACAATTTACCAGAGAAGAGAACATGACCAAGTACGTTATCTAAGTTTGAATTCGTCTCATAAAAACGATATAGAAACATGACATCTTATTCACTCGGACGACATAACCCCTATTTTGCAAAAAAATTGGGCAACATAACCCCTACTTTACATCGCTTTGTGTAAATAAAGTTGTACATGTTTAACAAAAACAGGGCATCACAACCCTATATTAGATCGTGCTTAACAATTTACATCATCCATGCTTAAAAATCTACATGGGCACAGATAGCCAAAAATATACTCTGCAGTTTTGTTTAATAAGACATACAACCAAAATAGTCCGTGTTGAGTTGACATAGGACTGTAGGTACAAAAGAGATCAAAATAATCTTCTTCCATCTTCATTGTCCGTCGTATCTGCTCACTATGATATTGTGCAAGGTTTTGGTTGGGATACATATATACCTTGACAATCCATGTGAACGTACAACAACCTATAAAACCAATTAAAAACAAAACGTGTCAAAAATATTGTTGGCAAGTTTACTGACCCGAGCAGATTGTGTATAATCTAAACAGTACCCAAAAATAACAAAACACAGAACGAACTTACTGGTGGTGAGATTCCGCACACTTGTATAGTTTTGAAAGACATTTTCGTATAGAATACGAGGCTCCTTAAAGCAGATTCGTCCCCCCACACTTCGTGCTTGCCGTGGAGAATTTGGACGTCTACTTCCCAGGATAAAAGCTTCCCTATGCGGTGTTGAAAGTACGGTACGACACTCGCACACGACGAACTAAGACTACGAAAAAGAGAGTTTTTGATGGAAGGTAGTGAGAGAGAGATATTTGTGTGTTTCTGAGATGTATCTCAAATGAGGAGGATGACAGTCCTTTTATAGTTGAGGAAGTGACTGTTGGGAACAGTTGTGTTTGTTCACTTTGAAATGATCAGTTGCGACTGTTGGAACAGTTGCGACTGTTAACAGTCCGCATAAATAAATAACATATTAATATTTAGTTAGTGTTTGGCCTAAAAATTTAAAGCCCACTAACTAGCCCAACGCAACACCACACCACGTCACAACATGCATCCAAGCCGACTGTGGTGGTTCGACCTTTGCCCAAGTTTCTTCCTCATCAACGATATGATATACTCTCTCTCAACCAATGATCAACGACTCATTTTGAGCGCTTAATTTGATCATTCATTACTTCATAGTCTTTGACGAGTGAGTTACCGAAATAATCACCAATGTACCTAATTTACAACTGTGTTTTCGGTGTCATGAACTCTTAAGCGAGTCGGGTCAAAACCAGACTCAAATTAATATCGTCAAAAACCTACGTTTTCCAACAATCCCCCACATGAATGACAAATTAGCTTTTAATCTTAAAAGTTGTCCAATGTGGATGAAATCTCCTAGGCGGTTGTTAATTGCATAAAGAAAGGTGGCCATGGACTTTGAACCTTCCCCTTAGTGGAATACTACAGGATATACTGGCTTGACAGTGAACGAAACGCCTTGAACTGCTTGCCGGGCTGTATACCTAGTCGGCAGTCACACAATTAACAACCTGAACGTAGTCCGTTCTCATAGTTGTGTTCATTTCGGCCTTGAAACACTTTCCTGGTTTCATGAGTAGACTTAGAGGAGTATAGCCACACCATCCTCTTAGAACCGGCCCGTTCCTACTCACATAGGTGAGACACACAACGAGTATCCTGCATACTCTTCTTAAGGAACCATAAGATGTGGTCTCATTAAAAGCCTTTAGCTTACCCTGTCCCATCACTCGGTGTTCGTCCTAGGAATGAGTTTGGAAACTTTATTTCCGGGTGAGTGATTTGTTTAATTGCACTGGTAGTTGGGTTGTCCCTTTTGAACCTAGTTCTTGGGATCTCCAGTCACCTAAGTTGGGTTTGCCGCTACGTGCAACTCTTACGAGATTGGCTTTAATCCCATTCCCCTTGACGAACTTGCAACTAGTTCTCTCGATAAACCTTTAGTCAACGGATCCGCTTTATTTTCTTTGACTTTACATAATCGATCGATATTATTCCTCTTAAGAGAAGTTGCCTAATGGTATTATGTCTCCGATGTATATGTCTAGACTTACCATTGTACATGCTACTTGGTGCTCTACCTATTGCCGATTGGCTGTCGCAATGAATGCAGATAGGAGGCACTAGTTTTGGCCATGTTGAAATATCTTCGAGGAAATGACGAAGCCATTCTGCTTCTTCCCGTGCCTTGTCTGACGCTATGAATTCTGCTTCCATAGTTGACCTTGCAATGCACGTTTGCTTTGAAGATTTCCGACATATTGCCGCTCCACCGAGAGTGAATACATATCCACTTGTGGACTTAGAGTCTCTTGAGTCAGATATCCAGTTGGCATCGCAATATCCTTCTAGGACAGCTGGATAGTTCGAGTATTGTTGACCCATGTCTTTGGTATAACAAAGATACCTCAACATTCGAATCAAGGCTGTCCAATGGTCCTTTCCAGGGTTACTGGTAAAGCGACGCCCGACAGCTTGTGCAATGTCCGACCTTGTACAATTCATGATGTACATGAGGCTTCCAATTATCTGGGCATATTCCAATTGGTTAACGAATTCACCATGATTCTTGGCGAGATGTAAACTCACGTCTACTGGTGTGGTAATCGTTTTATTGTTCCCTTTGTCAAACTTTTCGATCACCTTTTATATGTAGTGAGTTTGAGAAAGTGCGTAACCATCTGGAGTCTTTGTAATTTTAATCCCTAAAATCACATCCGCCACTCCTAGGTCTTTCATGTCATACTTCATATACAATAATTTCTTGGTGTCAAGAATTATTGTCTTGTTGCTCCCCATAATTAGCATGTCGTCGACATAAAAACATATTATGACACATTCCTTTCCTATTTTCTTATAGTATACGCTTTTATCACATTCATTAGTTCGAAAACCATGACTGCTCATGACTTTGTCGAACTTCTCGTGCCATTGCTTGGGGGCCTGTTTTAGTCTATAAAGGGACTTCTTTAGCCGACAATATTTGTTGTCGCTTCCAGGAACTTTAAACCCTTCCGGTTGTTCCATATAGATTTCTTCCTCTAATTCTCCGTTCAAGAAAGCCGTTTTAACGTCCATTTGGTGAATTTCAAAATTGAATATTGCAGCAATTGCGATAAGCATTCGAATAGATGTTATTCTGGTCATAGGAGAATATGTGTCAAAGAAATCTAGTCCTTCTTTCTGCCTATACCCTTTCGCGACAAGTCTTGCCTTTTGTACTTGTCGATCGTACCATCAGGTTTAAGATTTTTCTTAAAAATCCACTTACAAACTAGGGGCTTTGAGCCTTGTGGAATATCTACTAATTCCCAAGTATTATTTTGTAAGATGGATTCGATCTCGCTATTTATAGCTTCTTTCCAATATGGAGCATCAACACTGGACATGGCCTCTTTATAACTTGTTGGACCATTTTTCGTTAAATATGTTAGGAAATCAGGTCCAAAAGTTGTAGCCGTTTTGGCTCGTTTACTCCGCCTTACCTCTTCTTTCTGGTCGTCGCCATTGGCGGTATCATGCGACCGTTTTCCGGACGCTTCTACTTCCTTTATCTTGCAAGGAAATTATTCTTCGAAGAAGGAGGCATTGGCTGATTCAATAATAGTGTTCTCACGAACATCCGATATTCTGATTTGTGGACCAGAAATCGATACTATTAGCCGCATATCCAATGAAGATGCAATCTACTGTTTTCGGTCCTAACTTGACCTTTATCGGTAGTGGGGTTGTTACTTTACCCAAGACACCCCATACCCTCAAATGTTTGTATGATGGTTTCCGGCCTTTCCACATTTCATATGGGGTCTTGTCCAATTTCCTTTTAGGAATTCTGTTTAGAATATAGTTGGCGCTTAATAAAGCTTCCCCCCACATGTTTTGTGGTAGCCCTGAAGTTAAAAGTAATGCGTTGATCATTTCTTTTAATGTTCTATTTTTCCTTTACGCAACCCCATTTTGTTGGGGGTGTGTAGGGTGCCGAGGTTTGATGGATGATTCCACTTTGCGAACAAATTTCCGCAAATGGAGAATCATATTCTCCTCCTCGATCGCTTCGAAGAATCTTGATTCTTTTATTCAATTGGTTTTCCACCCCGGCCTTGTATTTCTTGAATGCGTCTAACACTTCATCTCGACTATGCAATAAATAAACATGACAGTATTTGGTGCAGTCGTCGATAAATGTTATAAAATACTTCTTTCCACTTCTTTTCTGCAGAAGTTTCAGATCACATATGTCGGTGTGAATTAATTCGATAGGACTCGTTGATTACGAACCGATATGTTGAAATGGCTTACTTGTCAATTTTTCCTCTACGCATATTTCACACTTGTGATCGGAATTAATTGCGCTTTTGGGAAGATGGTCCAATTTCATTAATTTACGAATTGACTCGTAATTAACATGACCTAATCGTGCATTCCATAAACAAGAAGTAGAAGACTCCGACAAATAATTAACTTGCGCTTTCTTATTCATAGTCGGAAACACAATCATTACATTGAGCTTAAATAGCCAATTTTTGAGATACCCCCTACCTAGATATTCCCCATTTTTTGTTAGAACAAATTTGTCCGACTCAAGTACAAGCTTAAACCCTTTCTTGCTAAGCACTGATCCTGAAACTAGGTTCTTCCTAATATCGGGAACACAGAGAACATCATTGAGGGTAAGGGTTTTTCCGGAAGTCATTTTCAGCGTTATTTTCCCTTTCCCTTTTATGGCGGAAGTTGCTGAATTTCCCATGTACAACGGTTCTTCATTTTCATTCGGCTCGAACGATGAGAACATAGCCTTGTCGGAACATATGTGCCTTGTGGCACCGGTGTCGATCCACCACTCCTTGGGATTGCCTCCGGCGAGGTTCACTTCCGAGAGTACGGCTGCAAAGTCGTTTCCGTCTTCTCCATCCTCGGCCATGTTGGCTTCGGGAGGTATTCTTCTTTTTCCGACAATCTTTTATCTTGTGCCCGGTCTTGCCACAATTATGACATTTACCCGTTAACTTTTTCTTCTCGTTCGTAGCCTTCCTCTTCATATTTTTCTTCGGCTTTTCCTCTACGACGTATGTATTAGACTGATAGCTTGTGGACGGCTTGTCTTCGGCTAGTCGATTGCCTTCTTCAATCCTAAGCCGAACGATGAGCTCCTCCATCGTCATTTCTTTACGCTTGTGCTTCAAGTAGCTTTTGTAGGTCTTCCAAGCGGGAGGCAACTTGTGAATCATCACGGCTACAATGAATTCCTCAGGGAGACTCATTTTCACCGCTACTACATCATGTATTAAACATTGAAATTCCTGAACATGTTGCATGATCCCCTTGGAATCTACCATCCTAGATTCCATGAAACTACGAACTTTTTTGGCACCGACATCCTCTATTTTATATTTATATTCGAGGGATTGCCAAAGTTCCTTAGCCATTTTTACAGCACAATAGACATTATACAATTGGTCGTCTAAAATATTTAAAATATAGTTCTCGCAAGGAAGTCCGAATGATTCCTAGCCTCAACCGCTGCAACTGTTTGTCTATTGGCATCTTCAGGACATGGAGGAGCATCTTCGTTGAGAAATTTTGCAAGACTTAAAGTCGTTAAGTAAAAGAGCATCTTTTGTTGCCAACGCTTGAAGTCCTTGCCCGTAAATTTCCCCGGCTTTTCAACAAGATGAGAAATCACCGCCACAATGGGGTTGGCGGTAGCGGATGTCAAACTTGACGTTTCAACCGCCTCTTTTCCGCAATTGTCTCCCATTTTTACAAATAGAAATGTTTCTGTTACTATAGACAGAATTACTAATAAACTGAAAATCTGAAATGAAATTACAGTACTATAAAATTTGATGACAAATAGTACTGAAAAAGAAACTTGAGGAAACTTGCTGAATTTATAGAAGCAAGTCCAAAGGCTAAACAATTGAAACTGTTAGTAAATGAAATAAATTAAAGACATAAACAATTGTGGTGTCTATCAGTTAATATGTAACAGAATATAATAAACAATCTATATAAAATCAACAAAACAAAAGGACGGTTTTGAATTAATGAACTGAACGTTGAGAGATTAACAAACTGGTGGTGTGAATTGAACCAACTACTGACCAACAAAATGGTGACGGTTACTAAGGAAAGTAACGATCGATCAAGAGAGTAACAACATATATTTAACACAAATAACAAAAGGAATCTGTTGAAGAAAACGAAAGCCATTGGACCAAACAGAGACATATACTAATCTGAAACAATAAACTGTGATAAGAGAGATGATTACTGCAACAACTATTATAACAATTTCTAAGTAATAAATATACGTACTAACATGGATGTTTCAACACACTTACTTGAATGAAGAAGCAAATGAAAAGTACACACAGTAATCAAACTTAAAGTAACAACTGATTATGAAAGGAATCAAGTAACAGAGCACTAGGATTAAAAAATGCAAATAGAGACTACATAACCACGTTGTGCAATCAGAATTCTCCAATAATTAATCTCAAAGATGTCCACTTAATTGAAAAAAGACGAAACAGTGAGTTAGAAGTAAAGAAAGTCCAGTTTCATGAAACATGACTGATGATTTACGAATAAAAAAAAATTGGTTTACGGACACAAACTGTTGGGACACAGATTGATTAAAACACAAAGAACTGAATATGCTTTAAGATTGTTGGCAAGCTTACTGACCCGAACAGATTGTGTATAATCTAAACAGTACCCGAAAATAACAAAACACAGAACGAACTTACTGGTGGTGAGATTCCGTACACTTGTATAGTTTTGGAAGACAGTTTCGTATAGAATACGAGGCTCCTTAAAGCAGATTCGTCCCCCACACTTCGTGCTTGCCGTGGAGAATTTGGACGTCTACTTCCCAGGATAAAAGCTTCCCTATGCGGTGTTGAAAGCACGGTACGACACTCGCACACGACGAACTAAGACTACGATAAAGAGAGTTTTTGATGGAAGGTAGTGAGAGAGAGATATTTGTGTGTTTCTGAATGTGTCTCAAATGAGGAGGATGACAATCCTTTTATAGTTGAGGAAGTGACTGTTGGGAACAGTTGGGTCTGTTCACTTTGAACTGATCAGTTGCGACTGTTGTTACAGTTGCAACTGTTAACAGTCCGCTTAAATAAATAACATATTAATATTTAGTTAGTGTTTGACCCAAAAATTTAAAGCCCACTAACTAGCCCAGCGCAACACCACACCACGTCACAACATGTATCCAAGCCGACTGTGGTGGTTCGACCTTTGCCCAAGTTTTTTCCTCATCAACGATATGATATACTCTCTCTCAACCCAATGATCAACGACTCATTTTGAGCGCTTGAATTTGATCATCCATTACGTCATAGTTTTTGACGAGTGAGTTACCGAAATAATCACCAATGTACCTAATTTACAACTGTGTGTTCGGTGTCATCAACTCTTAAGCGAGTCGGGTCAAAACCAGGCTCAAACTAATATCGTCAAAAACCTACTTTTTCCAACAAATATCTCCCTGAATGTTAAATCAAAATTATCAATCTAAATGTAACTTCCAGTTCATGACAGTCTAACCTCTCAACGTCCATCAATTCTATACACTATGAATTCAGTAACTGAAATAACTTGAATAGCATGTCTGGTGAACATAATGTCACTACAGACTTAGTTGGGGACCTTACGCTGGTTTGATAGTTTAATACGTATCTATTCTTCCTTAGTTGGGGCCTTCTGCTGGATTGTTCCATATTCTATCACTCCAGTAATATGTTTATTAGTTTCTTAAACTGTTAAGCGATCTAAAAAGCTACCAAAGACGCTCGAGAGCAGCTAGCTGTTTTTCCTAGACAATAGGTCGGATGTTTTTCCTAGACAATAGGTCGTTGGGGAGTTATGTCGCTTGCTTCAGCTGTTATTGGAGTTCTGTCCCGAATAACACCATTCAATAAATCTGGCGTTGGAGGATGGAGGATGTTCACTGAAGATGATGGCATTAGTGGGTGGGAGACCTTTTGATGCTTTGACGTATGTCAATCAAAATCGTCAATTTCCTAAATTTATTATTACATCTTGGAAATTATGCAAACTATATACTAAATGTTCCACAACAAATTAAGTAATTTTATTGAGAATAATAGACGAAGAAAATGGCTACAAAGCTTACTGCTCTCCAAGGTCTAGCATTTTCTTTTCCTTTCCCTTTTCCTGTTGATTGAGCCCTCTCCTTTGCCTGTTAATGCAAAATACATAACAAAAAGTTACGAACAGGAAATGTAGAGTGCGAGAAACATAAACGAAAGTATAGGTTATGCTCTTGCCCGAGCGAGACGTATCTTGTTCCATTCATGCTCATCGTGTATTACCACTCCCACGTTTTTTTTTGCGAAGAAATTCAACCTAAGCATAAGAGTTGTAGTTATTACATAACATTGACAGATGAACTGAAAAGATGATAGAGAATTTAACTTACTGTGTCATAAAGACTACTGTCCATCTGAAATAGAGGAAAAAACAACTTAAATGAGGATTTGAAACAACCATGAGTAAGGTAAGTCATATATATGATTACTGTGCACAAGAGATTCCGGCGGGGAGACCTCTGTGTACAGCGTATGTAGAGGATCAGAGATGGCAAATTAAGAGTTGGGTTGTGTGTAGGGAGAGAGCAAGGCAGTAGTAATGTCTTAGAGAGAGACAGAGGTTTGGCAGAGCTTCCGCGTATGGCTAGTGTGTCCTCCTTTGTATGGAAAGGTTAACGTCCTATATATAACGGAGAATGTGACCGTTGCAGTGTGGTTAGTGCGCCCATCAATGGCGGCTTAATTAGCTTAACCGCAACGGCACGTTCGTCCGCCTATATAGGGACCGTTACAGCACGTTATGCGCGAATACCGGAACCGTTATGAGGTTGACCGGGTTTGACCGGATTGACCGGGTTTATGGAGCTCGTGCCATAAATCTCTCAAAAGCAGTTACTAAAGGTCGCGCGCGGGCTTGGATCGCACGCGACAGGACTTACTCTAGCCTCCAAACCACTAAGTTCCTACAAGTCCCGTGCAGTGGTATGCGAGGGCTCTGTCTCGCAGCCCCCACATGGATCAGCTCGGCTGGTGATCCAGTGTGTGTGGAGCACAATATGGTGTGCTGGATGGTTGCCACGTGGCCAAGATCTGTCATCTCAGAAAGCACTATCTACATTAGCCCCCTTTCTGCGCGTGAAGACTCATAGCTGTATAGACTTCCATGTGCGGAAACCAACATGCGCGTCGCCGCCACGCACCAATTCAAACACGAGTAAATTCAGCCCCCGTGCGTGCCATTATGACCTAAAACCCCTAGAGTCGTGCCGTCTGGCCTTTAGGGTTTTAGGCGTGACGTCAGCTTGTCCTGTGATTGCGCGATTCGACGGTGACGGTTGCGATTCGACTACTGAAAGGACGCAACCCTTCATTGTTTTTGGATAAATACTCTGTACCCTCCATTGTTGCAAAGCATCACTTCTTTCTCTTAAAGTGAATGGTACCCGGAAGTCTTCGAGAGCAGATTCAGATAATCAATCACCAGTTCAGAACTGCAAATCGTCTTCTTCAACTGTGTGTATCCAAGCAGACTTCACGGAAACAAGGTTGGCCTTGTTCAATTTCGATTTTAAAATACTAGTGTATGCTTCAAACTGCGTTGGATCTGCAAACCCATTATCTGCTGAAAAACTTGTAAAGGGACTCACAATCTTTGAATTCAATTTCGATTTAATCCCCCAATGATAAGGACCTTGAATGTAGGGCTTTTGGAATCTCTGATAATGCAAACAATTCCAATCCCTAATTTCTGAAATTGATACCAGAAACTGTTCATCTTTCTTCCCATAGATCTTGAATCTCGAAATTCAAACTGAAGTGTGGTATATTTCTCCCCCCTTTTTTCTTGCTTTTCCGCAGGAATGGCCAAGACAAAAGGAACTAAACCCACCAAGGAGGACGAAGAGAGACCTGATCTTCCGCAAGCTTTGTGGCGAAAAGCCAAAATGTGGTATATTTCTCCCCCCTTTCACGTCGGGTTCACCAAAATGTGCACAAGAGATTCCGGCGGGGAGACCTCCGTGTACACCGTATGTAGAGGATCAGAGATGGCACAGGAAGAGTTGGGTTGTGTGTAGGGAGAGAGCAAGGCAGTAGTAATGTCTGAGAGAGAGACAGAGGTTTGGCAGAGCTTCCGCGTATGGCTAGTGTGTCCTCCTTTGTATGGAAAGGTTAACGTCCTATATATAACGGAGAATGTGACCGTTGCAGTGTGGTTAATGCGCCCATCAATGGCGGCTTAATTAGCTTAACCGCAACGGCACGTTCGTCCGCCTATATAGGGACCGTTACAGCACGTTATGCGCGAATACCGGAACCGTTATGAGGTTGACCGGGTTTGACCGGATTGACCGGGTTTATGGAGCTCGTGCCATAAATCTCTCAAAAGCAGTTACTAAAGGTCGCGCGCGGGCTTGGCTCGCACGCGACATGACTTACTCTAGCCTCCAAACCACTAAGTCCCTACAAGTCCCGTGCAGTGGTATGCGAGGGCTCTGTCTCGCAGCCCCCACATGGATCAGCTCGGCTGGTGATCCAGTGTGTGTGGAGCACAATATGGTGTGCTGGATGGTTGCCACGTGGCCAAGATCTGTCAGCTCAGAAAGCACTATCTACAATTACATAAATATTACGTTAGATACGCGACCATAGACCTTGGCAATGAACGCATTGGTGGAATGGAAAGTTGCTCGAAATCCTCTGTGACTACACTAAGAATTTTGTTATTTTAGAGTTTATTTAGGACAACTACGGTTCACCAATGGTAATTTCCACAGTAACATTTTGTTAAACTTGAAGAGATGGAGTAGGTCACCACTTATTAGCCGCAAGACTAAATTCCAAAACAATTAAGTGAAAACCTGTACCCCAACAGATATTAAGCTTGTACTTTTAAAACTGCAGTCTGTTGACATAACCTCCATCCATCAGTCCCCAAGAATCATTGTAAGTGAAGAAACAACATCGCAATGAGCTATTTATAGAGAGAAAACATGAAGGGGAAAAAGTAATCGCATACTACCAAATTGGCCCTAAAATTCAGAATCCCAACAGACCGCTGAATTGGAGTGCTCGCCGTTTCACTGAAACACCCAAACTGGAAATTAAAACTGTAAATCAGGAAAGAAAAAAATGACCTAAGAGATGGTGTACTTAAATAACTATTAAGTCGCTGAATTGTTTTTTCAGGAAGAAAATAAGGTTTATGCTGCCCAATGTTTTAAACTAGGGCTGTCAAAAGCTGCCCAGCCCATTTGCCCGCCCATGCCCGCTGTCTTTAAATGGGTTGAAACCCGCCCGTTTAAACAAACGGGTGAATATTGCCCAGCCCGTTCAAACCCATACATAAATGGGCGGGCATGGGTCGGTGAGCGGGCCCCGTTTAACCCGTATTTTTATTTGTATTTATGTACTCCAGTTTTTTTAATTAACTTTATTTATTTGAAAACACTACTAAGAGGTCTGTTATACCCTTTACCAATAAAAGTTTATATCAATTTCATTAATAGTGGCAAAAGTGAAAAAGTAAAACTCTCTCTCTCTCCTCTCCCCTGCCATTTCTTCTCTCCCGTCTTTCTTCTTTTTCTTGTTCTCTCCCTCGCATAACAGCCACCGCCCGTTACCGCCTCCATCACCACCGCCACCACCGCCCGTTACCGCCTCCATCACCACCACCACCACCCGTCACCGCCTCCACCACCACCACCACACTGTCCTGACCCCCGATCAACCGCCATAACGGAATCCAGATCCGGTCACCGCCTCCACCATATGGCGTTGACCGGATCAATTGCAATATGGGGTAAAAGATGAGATTTTGAAGCCCAGCGTAAGGCCAGATTTTGTTATCGTACCCTGTACTGGGTGGGGCGGTGGTCTTAGCACAATTCAAATTGAAGTGCTAAAAGCTTAAACCGTTGTTTCTTTTTCTTTTCCTTTTTTTCTTACAGTATTCTTTTTAAAATTTGTTTACATATATATTTTTTCTAATCTCAGTAACGGTGGTAATATGGTGGTGGTGTGGTGGGAGTAACTGTTGGAGGGGGAGAGGAGCTGTGTTGGAGTTTCGTTTAGTTTTTTGGCTAAACGGGCAAAATGGGCGGGCACGGGTTTGTATTGACCCATCATAGCCCGCCCATTTAGTGAATTCATGTTAAACGGGTTGGGCGGGCTGGGCTCATTTATGCTTCAACCCGTTTATAAATGGGTTCAACCCGCCCGTTTGACAGCCCTATTTTAAACGTTCACCGTTATACAGTTGCTTCAATAAGTAGATGGTCATGCTCCTAACTTCTACAGGTTCAAATCCATCAAAACCCTTCAGTAGCCATCTCTAAAGGTGGGTGTAGGTACTGAAACGTACTAAAAGTAATTGAATGGTTTTAATTGTAATTCCTACATTCAATTCTGCCTCCATACCATCTATATGGATATCCCATCTAGATGGATATAGCAACTGCACTTGATCAACCACAAAAAGACATAACTAAAATGGAACCGAGCATGATGCGTTATCATCCACAAAGTAGAGAGGATCGAAGCAGAAATAATGACCGTCAGGATGCAGTCTGTGCAGGAAGTATACCGTGCTTGAGTGGCGTGTAATATAATTTGGATCTCATACAAGAAATTAAAACACCGTAGACAAATAAACGATAATTAAACATACCGTTCGATCCAGCCATCTTCGTTGTCGTCGAATCTCCACGAATATAGAAGAGCTAAAGCACTGGATTTTTCCCTCCTACTCCCACTCTTGTTGTTTGTCGATAGGGCTAACAATTCCCCAGGTGGTCTTATTTATAAGAACCAGCTTGGGTTTCAGGAGAGGAGAGGGGACCGGACCTAATAAACATAAACAGTCATTTGGCCCTCATATCAAGAAGTCCAATGACCAAACAACCCACACCTACATACCACACTAAATAATAACACTAAGATGCACCATGGCCCAATCACATGATCACAAACGTATTGGGCTCGTACCGGTAAATTAGTTGAACCACTTTCAACCCGTTTTATAAATTCTAAAATACAATTATTGGCAGTCCAAATAATTAGTTAAAAATAATTTTCTTAGATTCTCCCACTTGGGAAACAATAATTGTGGATTTGAAAAAATATTTTATGAAACGACTCTCAGGTTGAACAACTGAGTGGCCATAAACATGGTTCAAGCAAACTTCATCTTAGCACAGGATCTCGTTCAACAGTCATATTAATCGAACTATGGCGGCAGTTATGATATTTATCAACATAAGACCTTCCATAATTACAAATTCCAATATGTTGCCAACATAGACCACGAAGTGTGGTAAAGTGCAGTGTAGAATATATACACATGTGACCCAATAATATACCATGGAAATTCTACATCAGGTCCTACATGACCATTGAAGGTCACTCACGGGAATATATCCCATCACACTTCCAAAAAAAGGAAGCTAACACATCTCTAAATCGAGACACCATACTTTTATACCAAAGGACTCATGTCTTAAACCAAGACACTAGTTACCATAGATCCATCAACGATTCAAAATCGAAGCAATATTTTCATCTCGAGATAGCTTAACCTGCATAAACTCAATGCAAAAAGAGCACAACTTGCAATAGTGATATAAAATTCGCATTAAGCAAGTCCAAGAATGGAACTGAATTCGATAAAACCATCAAATAATATCATCTCAGGGTTTTTAATAAAGAATTACATAAACTCCCACTAACCAAACACATCTAATGAATCAACTAAGTTCATATGCTCAACATGTTTATCAAGCTCTACAGGCCCGAGCCCTTTTGTAAGTGGATCAGCTAACATGTCTGCAGTACCAATGTGCTCATAGACTACTTCCCCCTTTTTCAACTCATTCTCTAACTTTAAAATACTTTATGTCTATAAACCTAGACCCTCCTGAATTTTTATTGTTCTTGGAGAAGAAAACTGCAGCCATATTATCACAGTGCATCTTCATAGGCTTAGACATGGAGTTGAAAATATTTAACGCTGCGATAAAATTCATTAGCCATATAGCCTGTGCCCCACCATCAAAACATGCCACAATATCTGCCTCCACAATGGAAGATGCTACGAGAGATTGCTTAGAGCTTTTCCACGATACCGCTCCACTTGCTAGCATGAATATGTACCCCGTGGTGGATTTTCTATCATCAGAACAACCAGCAAAGTCCGCATCGGTGTAACCAACAACCTCAAGAGGATCAACATTCTTATAAACAAGCATGTAACTCTTGGTCTTCTACAAATACCTCAGAATTTTCTTGGCACCAACCCAATGATTATGGCCTGGATTAGAAGAATATCTACCCAACACACTAGTAGCATAAGCTACATCAGGTCGAGTGCAAGCAACAACATACATAAGACTACCAACAACACTTGCATAAGGGACAGTTTCCATAGACTGTCTCTGAATATCATCTAGTGGACATTGGGTGTTATTGAGTTTATCCCCTTTGGAAACAGGTGCAATACCAGGTTTACAATTCTGCATGCCAAATCTCGTGAGGATGGGATCAATGTAAGCTCTCTGGGACAACCCTAAAAGCTTCCTATGTCGATCTCTCTTAATTTCAATCCTCGACACAAAAGAAGCTTCACCAAGGTCTTTCATGTCAAAGCTATCAGACAACATGTTCTTGACTTCATACAATAATCCCAAATCGCTACTGGCAAGCAATATGTCATCCACATATAAAATCAAGAAAATAAACTTGCTCCCACTGATCTTTAGATATATGCAAGAATCAACAGTATTCTCAATGAAACCAAGAGATACCATTACCTGGTGAAACTTTAAGTACCATTGCCTTGAGGCTTGCTTAAGGCCATAAATAGCCTTCTTCAACTTGTAGATCAAATTTTCAGTTCCAGTTGACACAGACCCCTCTAGTTGCTTAATATACACCTCCTCATACAGATCACAATTCAAGAAGGCTGTTTTCACATCCATTTGGTGAAGTTCTAAGTCAAAATGTGCAGTTAATGCCATAATAATGCGAAAAGTATCCTTTGAGGAAACAGGGGAAAATGTTTCAGTGTAATCCACACCCTCTATTTGAGTAAAACCCTTTGCCACAAGTCTAGCTTTAAACCTCTCAACACTCCCCTTGGAATCTTTCTTTGTCTTGAAAATCCACTTACACCCAATGGCTTTAAAACCCTGAGGAAGCTCAACTAACTCCCATACCTCATTATTAGACATTGAGTTCATTTCCTCCTTCATTGCTTCAATCCACTCATCAGTCTGTACACTGATAACAACATCGCTATAACTTATGGGATCAACTATATCATGCTCTCCAATATAAACAAATCCTCAGAAGTTGTAGGTCTCCTAACCCTTTCAGATCTACGCACATGGGGTGGATCTTGTTGAACATTCTCACCTTGCGGTGGTAATTCAACAGGGACAACCGGGGCATCCATCACTTCATCCACTGCCTCTAAAATTGGAGCACTGGATTTTTCTATCACAATAGGCAACAGCACAAAATTTGGTTCATCATTGGACACTTCAGAATGGATCCACATTGTCTTCAAAGAATTTTGCATTACCAGATTCAACAATTCTTGTCCCATGACTAGTACGATAGAAGCGATACCCCTTTGACCCCTTTGGATACCCTACGAAATAGCAGCGAGTGGTTCTAGGACCCAACTTGGATTCTGCAGGATCATAGAGTTTAACTTCAGCAGGGCACCCCCATACACGAAAATGGTTTAAGCTAGTTTTTCTTCCAGTCCACAACTCAAAGGGTGTTTTAGGAACAGATTTTGAGGGTACACGGTTTAGGATATACATGGCAGTTTGTATGGCTTCACCCCAAAGAGACTTAGGTAATTTGGACAAGCTACATCTCATCATCTCATCTAGAGTGCGATTACGACGCTCAGCCACACCATTTTGTTCAGGGGTACCATGCATACTGTAGTGGGCACCAATTCCACAGTTCTCTAAGAATTCAGCAAAAGGTCCCTTGTGTTGGCCAACATCACCGTGATTTCCATAAAACTCACCCCAACGGTCAGACCTAACAATTTTAATCGCCTTTCCAGTTTGTTTTTCAACATAGGTCTTGAAAATTTTGAATTTCTCTAAAGACTCTGACTTATGTTGAATCATATAAACAAACCCATAACGAGAATAATCATCAATGAAGGTGATAAAATACTTTTTCCCACACAAAGTTGAAGAGAATGGCCCAGAAATATCAGTGTGGATTATCTCTAAAAGGTTCGTACTACGGGTGAACCCAAGCTTCCTTGTTTTAGTCTCTTGCCTCTTATGCAATCGACACAAGGTTCACCCCCACTTTGTTCAAGTTCCGGAAGAATATTTTCCTTAACCAATCTATGAACTCTCTCATTGCAATGTGAGGAAGTCTCCTATGCCAAAGAGCATGAGATTTGTCTTTACTTAAAGGTCTTTTGGCTCCACTACACTCGACGTTCAAGGAGAAAGGAGTAGATGATAGATTCAAACGATACAACCCATCACACAATAATCCATTGCCAACAAGAGATGGCTTCAAGAATAACTAAAACTTATTATTGCCAAAAGTGAACGTGTAATCAGAAACATCGAGTTTTGACACGAAAATCAAATTTCATCTTATAGACGGTACATAAGCAACAATTTATAACACAATTCTAGATTTTGACTAAAAGAATAACCTAACGCTACCAACGAAGACTATGGGAACGCTGACTCCATTTCCTGCAAAGATGCGATCTTCTCCTTCCCTAGGCTTGAGTTTGCTTAGGAACCCCTACAAGGAACTAGAAACATGAATAGAGGTTCCACTATCAAGACACCAAGAATTAGGTGGGACATCGACCAAGGAAGACTCAAAACAGACGAAAACCTCACCTTGTGTCTTATGAGACAAAGATTGGAGCTTGCAACACTCTGACTTCTTATGACCACTCAACTTGCAAAACCAGCAAGAGAACACCTTTTCAATCATAGGCTTTGGGCCATGTGGCTGTTTAGGCTGACTGTTCTTACTCTTATGGTGTTGGCCCTTATGGTTCTTATGGCTCTTGAGCTGAGAACTACGATTTCTATGCCCCCCAAAAGGCATGGCTGATACACCATATTCACACTCTCAGACTTGGCCCTATTGTGCCTCTCTTCCACTTGAACACAAAGGGAAATCAACTCATTCAAAGACCAAGACTCCTAGTGAATATTGTAAGTGGTTTTGAGGTTATCAAACAGTGGTGGAAAAGAATTAAGGGCTTGGTGGACCAGTAAGGCATCAGCTATGGGGACTTTGAGGTTTGTTAACTTGTTTGCTATTTCCTGCATCCTCATAAGATAGGTCCTAAAACCACTCACCCCGTCGTATCTCATGGTAGAAAAGGTCTCCAACAGCTCACCAGTTTCAGCTTTCTCAGATTTCTGAAATTTGTTTCCAATTGCACCAGAAACTTCTTAGCATTTGTCTCATTCGGAACCACACTCTGAAAGCTCTCCGATATGGATTTCTTCATAATGATAATACTAAGCCTATTAGCTCTCTCCCACTTCTGATAATAAGCCTTCTGTTCAGTAGTACTAGTGTCTGTAAGTTTAGCAGATCATTGCCAATCAGGGAAATGTCTCAATGAGCAAGACCCAAGGCTAACTCAACATCACGTTTCCACCTCTTAAAGTTATTAGCTGAGAGAGTCTCAATAGCGCAAATATGATTATTCACAGAAATTTTGCTAACAACTGCAACAAGAATTCCATTCAGTTTTAACATCAACAACAATACATGGGTATTCACAAGAATATGCTAAATACAAATCAAGCAATATTCTCTCATGATCAAACAATGCGTCATCATACAAACACCTTTGGGCAGAATATATATGAAACATCAAAGATCACAACCAAGTCATTTAGTAAGAACGATTTCTCAGAAGAACTAAATTCCTTTGGGTAGATAGTCTTCTTTGAAATCGAGGTTGTATCCCCTTACAAGTGACTCACACTACCTCCAAAATTGATATATTTAATCGACCCCCTTTGGGTTGGTAATTAAATACATCAATTCAAGAGTAGCTTCTCAAAATCCTTTTTTTTAAGACTGTCAGGAAGCCCATACCAAGCATATGTATTAACATGACCCAAATAAAAAGTAACAATTGAATATCCATATGTCATGATCATGACCAAGTACTATATAATATTAGAATAATAGTGAAAAGTGAAATTTTGTCATCAATGTAATAATAAATAACATGAGCACTACTTGAAACAAACTATTTAATGTTGTATGCTCTCCAAAATTAGGGGCATAATGCCCATCAAGAGGAAACTGACATGAGGAGTTGGTACTATGTAGACGTCCGTTCAAAGCATGATTCCGCAAGTGGTGTCGCCAGTTGTCATGTGATCTGAACAACAAGGAAAAGAAAAAGATTATTCAGCTTTTGGTTTAAACAGTAAGAACAGTGCTCCCATAGCCCTGATCGAGGAGTACCATCCTTGCTAAACAACGAACGTAGTTTGAATAAAAAAATGAATGTTTGACTAGGGTTTTAATTCTCGTATGTAAAGGCTCTCATACCACTTGTAAGATAATTTGGATCTCATATAAGAAACTAAAACACCGTAAACAAATAAACGATATTTAAACATACCGTTCGATCCAGCCATCTTCATTGTCGTCGAATCTCCACGAATATAGAAGAGCTAGAGCACCGTATCTTCCCCTCCTACTTCCACTCTTGTTGTTTTTTGATAGGGCTAACAATCTCCCATGTGGTCTTATTTATAAGAACCAGCTAGGGTTTCAGGAGAGGAGAGGGGACCGGGCCTAATAAACATAAACAGTCATTGGGCCCTCCTATCATGGAGTCCAATGACCAAACAGCCCAAACCTACATACCACACTAAATAATAACACTAAGATGCACCATGGCCCAATCACATGATCACAAACGTATTGGGCTCGTACAGGTAAATTACTTGAACCACTTTCAACCCGTTTTATAAATACTAAAATACAATTATTGCAGTCCAAATAATTAGTTAAAAATAATTTTCTTACATGGCGATGTATAGTTGTTGACTTGCTGTCTTTGTTCGTCCTTCGCCAAATCACTGAGAAGTCAGGCTAAGTTCAAATCAACTGGGGACTTCTTACTTTTTAAAATGAACAAAAAAGGACTTATCTCACCTTCCAAAACATATCTGGCCATCCATGTTCACTAAAAAAAAAAATAGATAGCATAATGGAAACTACTTAGAAATACTCGTATGCAATCAAGCTAAATGTAAGAATAATATGCAACCTGCTCTACCCCGTTAGTCACTCCATTAAGGCAAAGGAGTAAGGACGATTCTTTATTATAAACAATATCAGTTTCATTTGCTATTTGAAGAGAAGTAGTGCAACAAAATTAGTTATTGTATAGTAATTACAAATTTACAAACGGAGTTATTGTAAGAATGAGGGCTACAAAGTCTGTGTCGGAGTTATATATCAGTACTGTAGCAACAAAGTACTGTAGAAAATACACACCCAATCACAAGCAACAATGTTTCTTGATAAACTTATATATCAGTAGCTACCTCAAACAACAATGTTCAGCTACCTCAAGAAGCGGCACTCGTTGATCGGAGAAAAAAATGTAATATTTGTGATTATTTTTAGTGCCAGTCCTAGACTGTTGTTCAGGACTTGAACCATGAGATCGAATTCCTCCTTTACTCTTATACAACTTTGTTGTTTTTATGTGTTTGGTTTGTGTTATGTTTTGGTGATTCAAGCTCTTAGCTAATTGTTGGACGAAACGGCGAAGCAATTGGCGAATCAAGGAAGAAGAAAGAAGATGCGAAAATTGGGTAATGCAGTGTCTTCTTGGGAAGAAAATTTGTCTTTGTACGAAGGTCTTCGTGCGAAGACAATTGTCTTCCTGTAGGAAGACTTCGGGGCTGAGGCGGTTTCGTTGTTTTCTTGTTTGATTTTGGAATGTTTCTTTGTTTCTTTGGGCACACGTCAGTATCTTAGGACTATATAAGGACCTAGAGTCGAGATATATATTGTGTGGTTTATTGTAATTGGGTTCTCATCAATAAAAGGGGTTCGTTTGGTCCGTGGATGTAGCTACTCTAAAAACCAGTGAACCACATTATATCGTTGTGCTGTTCTTCATCTTGTTCTTCGTCTCTTCGCTCCTCTTGGGCTTCCGCTGTCGTTTTCTAACAAGTGGTATCAGAGCCTAGTTGTTGGGTTAGGGTTTGTTGGTGAGGAGTGATGGCGAAATCGTTTGGGATGAAGATCAATCGTGTTGATGAGAATTTTGTTGACGCACCCACCAAGTTACTTATTGTGGGAGCTACTTGACTTCTTATTGTAGGAGCTACCGGGTTCCTTGTTGGGGGGGGGGGGGGAAATCGGGTTCCTTTTTGGGTTAGTTATCGGGTTCTTTGTCATGGAGCATCGGGCGTGCATTTTAGTGAAAATTTTGAGGTTCACGAGCAATTGGCGTTCCGGCGTAATCGGTCTTCCGGCATGGAGCATTGGGCGTGTGAATCTCAATCGGACTCATCCGTAGCAAGAACTCGTAAGAGTTAGAGCATTGGCATGGAGCGATATTGTTCTTGGCGCTCGGAGGATTCAAGTAAAGGTGGAAACGACTCGAGTCAACTGACAGATTTGGCTCGTGGCATGGAGCAATTGATGTGTCTTGTTGGCAAGTGATAAATTGGTAACGCGCGCGAATTGGTTGGTTACATGTTATTGAGTATGTATTCATTGGCGGCGTGTTATTGTGTGCGCATTGATTGTTGGCACGTTATTGGGCGTGTCTCGGTTGGCGTTTTGGTGCGGGAAGTATTGGTGACACAATTGGCATGACTTGATTGATGGAAACTTTTGTCGTTAAGGGTCATTCTAACGACGTTGGGGAGATGCTGTTGGAATAGGTTCCCTAGAGGCAATCTATATTAAGTATGAACATTGTTTTGGCTAGAATATTCATTTATTATTTATTGTGATATTTAATATAATGAATTACTTAGATACAATGTGTTGTTTATCTTAAATATCCCTAGTCCATTATATTGATTAATAGGACGACCAAATATAGACTACTATTTGTGTAGATTGATATGGAGATATCAAGTCTAACACATGGGTATGCATTAGGAGTAATGGCATACTGGATTGACCCACAACGAGAAGGATACATTAGATTATGTTAAAGTCACAATCGGTTCTCGTAGTGCTAATATAATTGCAATCCTTAGACTGGAAGTCACTAGATACTCTAGTTGTGGAATATCGTTCTTTGATGTTATCCAACGTTGCGTCTTAACCGGGCAACTATAAAGATAGCTTTGGGCATGATAGGAAGCAAGCTTAGAGATCGTAATGATGTAGAGAGGATTTGTCCCTCCCACATAATGGGAGCAAATATCCACGACCACTCGAGGGATGGTGCTTATTGAATGTCTGGCCAGACTCAGATAAATCAATATGGAGATATTGATGTTATCTGCTTGCATAAGCATATTCCCAGGATCGAGGAACTATGGATTGGATATACGAGTGTGAATATTTATGTCTCGTGTCCAATCCGGATATGGAGACAAAGGGATAGTGCAATATGTGATATTGGGCACAAAGGTTTTTCGGGATCACTGACTTATTTCTATTAGTTGGGTTGCATGGATGTGTTGCTAGACACTGCTCCATGTTAGTAATTAGTTACTACCAACTAATTAGAAACCTATGGGGTCACACGTCAAATAGATTTGAACTAGATTCGGGATTAATTAATATGATTAATTAATTAGAAGGATCATTTTGCAACACCTTGCAAACTTAGTAGGACTAATATGCAAGGAAGGGACTAATCCAAGTTCATGTAGAACTAAGAAGGGCCTTTATGTAGTTAACAAGAAGTTGTTGGACTATATAAAGGATGTTCTAGCTTCCTTCCCACAATGAATGCTCATAACATAAGTGAGTGGGAGAGAAAGTAAGAGAGAGCAAGAGACAAGCTAAAGAGGCCGAAGCCCCCTTAGCCGTCCCCTACCCGCCGGCCACAAGAGAGGGCCGAACCCCTCTCTTGTCCTTGTTGCGTGATTCGGTCTTCCCTCTTCCTCCAGTCCAAGCTAGCACTAGGAGAAGGAAGAATCTAGATCTCACCTCTAGACGTGGATCAACCGTAGAGATGAGGACAATATTCTTTGTGTGATCTCCCAAACCAAAAGGTACACATCTTCTATGTCCTTCATCTTGTTATGAATGTCTATTTTTGTGATACCACTGTTGGTGATAGTCAAGAGCATGGAGAAGAAGACCGGAGAACCAAGAAGACAAAAGACGATGAAGACTCCCTACCCTAGGTGCGCGGCTATGGTGGAGCACATGGAGATGAGCTTGAAACTTTAGGGCAAATAGATATTATCATTAGCTTGGTAATATCTTAGTCTAGGGGCCATATCCATGCCACGTTTCTTATTTTTATTTTGTGGATGTTTATTATTTATGTCTTGTTATTTATTTTTGTGTGTATGGCGATACTAGCAAAACATTAACGAGATATTAATAAACAAAGATGGTTTTTTATTGTGGATTGCCCAATGAAAATAAGTAGATCATGTTGTTTGGATCAACCAAAAAAATAATGACTATTAAATCCCTCAAATAAGATATTGCGTTTTGCCTTCTCTTGCCTAAATACCCTTCATGATCAGGGTCTATTAAAGTCGGGCTTGCCAGAGCAAGGCAATTTTAATTCACCATGATGTGTTGCGTGCGACACAAGCCGGTAATGTGTGTATGTTGAAGCAAGAGGTTGGACGCAACTAGGTAAGAATCAATTGGATTGATGAACCTAGAGGCATGAAAATTAGGCGTTATCTAAAGGATAAAGAATAAAGAGTCATTCACCTAATTGAACCAAGATTTGCATGGGATGCAATTTGAATGGTTCCTACCTAAATAACCAATTCTTGGGTGACTTGCCAAAGCAAGCTCAAGGAAAAGTGAAAAAGGGATCTTGGACCTACTAGAAAATATACATGATATTTTCCGCATTAATGGTGAGGGCCATTAATCCGAGAAAAATAGTGGGAGCTATATTTAATGATCTAGACATTATTGAATATAGTTAAATTGTTCAAAATACATATTGCACATTTCTCGTTTTGTAGAATCCCTACGATTTGTCCTTGAGAAGGATAAATTGTCTGGAAAAAATTTCCTTGACTGGTACAGAAACTTAAGGATTGTCCTTGAGCAAGAAAAGAAGCTGTACGTCTTGGACACTCCAATTCCAGCCCCACCACAGGATGAGTCTGTTTTAGCAGATGTAAGGGCGCGTCAGAAACATATTGATGATTCTAATGACGTGACTTGCCTCATGCTCTGCACCATGACTGCTGAGCTTCAAAATCAGCACGAGAACATGGAGGCCTATGATATGATCATACCCTTGAAATAATTGTTTCAGGAACAGACAAGGCATGAGCGCTATGAGGTGTCCAAAGCATTGTTCAAGAGTAGTCTTGCATAAGGGAATCCAGTAGGGCCTCACGTACTCCGAATGATCGGGTACATTGAGAACCTTGAGAGACTGGGATTCCCACTTAGCCAAGATTTGGCTACTGATCTTGTCTTACAATCGTTGCCTGACAGTTATAATAAGTTCATCATGAACTATAATATGAACAAGATCAGTAAGACTCTACCAGACTTCTTGAACATTAACGCGATTTACTAACGCGTATGCGCAAGTGCACGGTCAAGTAATATAGGGGTGGTATTTCAACCCCGAGTTATCGATCCCACGAGGACAGACTTGAGACTATTTAATTAGTTACTTAATTTAGAGTACGTTACAGGAGGAAAGATTTGATTGATTTTAGAAATTGAAATAACAACTAATCTAATATTTTTGTATTTTTATTTTATATTTAAAAAAAGATATGGAGAAACTAGGCAATCTCTAGATCACCTAGGGTTGTAGACGAATTCCGGTTCAACTATGTAACACGCAAATTCTATTCTAGTTCAGCCGGGTAATTGCACTGGCAATCTCCTATCGGTCTCATGTCATTTTACCTCTCGGTTAACTACAATCTCCTCTCGGTCTCATGCTGTCTACCGGTCCGTTCTAGCAGGCTAACGACATGCATGAAAACGGGTCCTGTCAGTCCACCGTTGCACGAAACAGTCGAATTTCACCTACCGAATCTACCCACACTAGCCAATCCTAACACGTCTCTTCTCAGTCTCAGTGATACGGGATTGATGCTCATATCTCATCCTAGCTATTTAAAGTCACTGTCGTGCACTTCACGAGCCAACTAACGGTTCCGGTTAATTACTCCATCCCCATTAAGAATTAAGCATAGATTATGAACAATTGATTTAGAACTTAATCAACTTTAAGAATGATTCATCCTATGAGCAAACCCTAGTTCATTTATTATCAATTCCTATCTTAGTCGTGTCAATATACTAAGATCCTTAACAAGATTCAAGAACTAACATCCATTCAATAGAAGAAATAAATAAGCATGAAACAAAGATTGAGAATCCGGGAAAAATCATTGTCTACATAACCCTAGGCTCTCTAGAGAAGCCTAACAATGGAGTTTAGCTAATAGTAATCAACCAAACAAAACTTACAAGTTTCTCCATACAAGATTTGAAAGAAGAAGAAGAAGATGAAACCCTAGATCTTCAATGGAGGAGGAATCCTCCTCTTGTGCGTGTCTCCTTCTTGATTGTACGTTGATGGCCTCTTTCTTCCTCACGTGTCTCTTTCTCTTAACCTTAGGGTGTATTAATTAATCATCTCACAATATTAATTAATAACCCTAATGCCCCCTCCTACTTGTCGTGAGTACGCTGGTCCTGCCTTCAGATCGCACGATCACCTTTTCCTGATCGTGCGATCTGCTGTTAATCGAGCTTCTATTCTTCTGTCTGATCGTGGGATCACCAAATCTGATCCTGCGATCTGCTGTTGATCGTAGGATCAACTTGTGATCCTACATTCCAGTGAGTTTTTTTTTTTCTCTACAACCTTTGCCCACTTGATCGTGCGATCACATATTGTGATCCTGCGATCTACTTCAGATCCTAGGATCAACTTTTGATCCTACACTTCAGTGGGCTTTCTTCACTTTTCTTCTGCTCAATTTTTCTAAGTCTTCTTTTATACTCTTCATTGGGGGTGTTAAGTGTCATTATCCAAACTTTCTGAAATGACACTTTGACCCCCTTTTTCCATCTTTGTCCTCTTTTCTTCCAATTTATTCCTCTCCCAAGCTTCCGCATATGTTCTGAAGTTCGTTTTCCTCCTCCTCTTGATCCATGAGCTCCGTTTTCTGTCCAACACAACACGAAAACACCCCATGCAATCAAAAGTGACAAAATAAATGTAAATAATGTGAAAAACGCCCAGATTAACAATTTATCACTCAAAGCTACACTTATCCAATTTCCTCATGTTCATAGTGTATTTATAATATATTCAGCCCGGAAATTACACAAAACGGTACACAAACGTAGAATAAATATAACTCTAATATAGAGTTATCAAACATGCTGAAGACAGCTGAACAGAGCATCAACAAAGGCAAAGGGCAAAGCCATAATGATGGTGCATAAAAGGAAGGGCAAAGGAGTTGCCTCTACTTCCAAAGGAAAGCTCAAGAAAGTTGCAAAATCCAAGGAAGCCCTAAAGCCTAGTGGGGGCGTGGCTAAACGTGAATGTCACTACTGTAGCCAGCCGAGTCACTGGAGGAGGAATTGCCCTAAATATCTGGAGGATAAGAAGATTGGAATAGTGATTCCACCACCACCAAGTATTTATGTTATAGACGTCAATCTTTCTATTTCTTCATCTTGGGTATTGGATACTGGATGTGGTTCTCACATTTTTCAAATGTGCAGGATTTGAAAAGAAGTAGAAGATTGGCTAAAGGGGAGATAGATCTACGCATCCGGAATGGATCAAGAGTTGCTGCATTAGCTATAGGCGTTTATGAGCTATCTTTGCCTTATGGACTTATTTTAGAATAAGAAAATTGCTTTTATGTGCCTGCTATGAGCAGAAACATTATTTCCATTTCTTGTTTGGACGAGAAGGGTTTTTCTATTTCAATAAAGGACAAGTGTTGTTCCATTTATTTTGATAGTATGCACTATTGTAGTGCGCATTTGTCTAATGGATTGTATATCCTTGATCTAAATAATCCAATCTATGACATAAATACTAAAATGATTAAAACTAACGATTTAAATCCTACATATCTATGGCACTGTCGTTTAGGCAATATAAATGAGAAACGCATATCAAGACTCCATAAGGATGGACTTCTAGACTCATTTGATTTGGAATCATATTAGACATGCGAATCTTGTTTATTAGGAAAAATAAAAAAGTCCCCTTTCAATAAGAAAGGTGAGAGGACTAATGAGTTATTGGCACTCATACATACCAATGTATGTGGGCCGTTCCCCACGCCTGCCAGAGGTCGTTACACCTACTTCATCACATTTACTGATGAGTATACTTAAGCCAAGAGTTTGATGATTATCTTAGAGAGTGTTGGATAGTATCCCATCTCACTCCACCCGGAACGCCACAATGGAATGGCGAGTCCGAGAGGAGGAATTCACCCTATTGGATATGGTGCGATCTATGATGTCTCAAACGGATCTTCTGATATCATTTTGGGGACATGATCTAATGACGACAGCTTTTACCATTAACCATGTTCCATCCAAATCAGTCAAATAGAGTTGAATTAGATTTGGGATTAATTAAAAGCATCAAGTTACTTAGAAGGATCACTTATCAACACCTTTCAAACTTAGTAGGACTAATATGCAAGGAAGGGACTAATCCAAGTACATGTAGAACTAGGAAGGGCCTTTATGTAGTTAACAAGGAGTTGTTGGACTATATAAAGGATGCTCTAGCTTCCTTCCCACAATGAATGCTCATAACATAAGTGAGTGGGAGAGAAAGCAAGAGAGAGCAAGAGACAAGCTAAAGAGACCGAAGCCCCCTTAGCTGTCCCCTACCGTCGGCCACAAGAGAGGGCCGAACCCCTATCTTGTCCTCGTTGCGTGATTCGTTCTTCCCTCTTCCTCCAGTACAAGCTAGCACTAGGAGAAGGAAGAATCTAGATCTCACCTCTAGACGTGGATCAACCGTAGAGACGAGGACAATATTATTCTTGTGATCTCCCGAACCAAAAGGTACACATCTTCTATGTCCTTCATCATGTTATGAATGTCTCTTCCTGTGATCCTTGGTGGGCTTTGAGTAGGAATTAAAATTTGGTTATTCCGCTGCGCAACCTACGTTAAAACCCAACAGATGTATTGTGTCATGGTGCATTGGTGGTTTGTTTATTGAGGCACACAAGTCTCTGCGTTTATCGAGACGCAAAGACGCGCTTGTTATGGCACATAGTGAGTATATTCCAATACCGCTAAATTTGGGAATCTATTCTATCAGTTGATTGGATTGATGAGAGAATTGAATTGGTTAATAGGGAAATTGAATCAAGGTGGAGATTTGTTATGTTTTGGTGATTCAAGCTCCTAGCTAATTGTTGGACGAAACGGCGAAGCAATTGGCGAATCAAGGAAGAAGAACGAAGACGCGGAAATTGTTTTTTTGCAGTGTCTTCTTGCGAAGACAATTGTTCCTGCAGGAAGACTTCGGGGCTGAGGCGGTTTCGTTATTTTGTTGTTTGATTTTGGAATGTTTCTTTGTTTATTTGGGCAAAAGTCAGTATCTTAGGACCATATAAGGACCTAGTGTCGAGACATATATTGTGTTGTTGAGTGTGGTTGATTGTAATTGGGTTCTCATCAATAAAATTGGTCCGTTTGGTCCATGGATGTAGCTAGCCTAAAATCTAGTGAACCACGTTATATCGTTGTGTTGTTCTTCATCTTGTTCATCGTCTCTTCGCTCCTCTTAAAACTAGTGAACCACGTTATAGAGTTTGAATTTCAAACAAACTTTCCATCCAAAAATATTTGGAAATATTTAGTTTCCTTACTTCATTAGAACTCTTCAGTATATATCTTCTCTCTTCTATCTCTCCTGCCTCTCTCTACTAAAACCCAAACCCTATGGATTCACGGATATCTTCTCAAAGAATCAAGATGGCTGGAGGCTCAAAGAAGGACACATGGAAGAAGAGAAAAGCTGGAGATGATGAAGTTCAAGCTATCAGTGATAGCTCCAATTTTAACTGTCAGTGCACAAGTGGGACCCACTCCTTCTCCAAAGAAGAAAAGCAAAAAGGACAAGGATGATCAAACCGCTATTTCTAGCAAGAGGAAGTCAGATCTAGTAGCTACTTCAGGGAAACAAAAGGGTGCTCAGATGGAAAGTCCAAGAAAGGATAAGAAGAAGAAATTTCAGAAATCATACAAAGGAAAGGAGATACAGAGATCAGAAAAGGACAAAGAGAAAGCTATTCAGTTTTACACTGAGAAGGACAAAGCTGAAAAGAGGTCATCTTCTGGTAAGAAATCTATTTCTGATCATTGGTTCATCAATCATGCTTCTCATGGAATTTGGTTAGATGGATTTTCTCTACTCCAATTGCTTACTGTAGTATGATCAATACTAGCATGCTGGATGATATGGATCTGGAGTGTATTAGGACACTGAAATAGAGTTCAATTTGAAAAATCCTTAACCCCTGTGAGATTGCATACCTTAGGCTTACCCAACTGTTTTACCTGAATATGAAACTAGTGAATGCCTTGAGTCTGAGTGTATCATCTAAGGTAGCTGGTATTGAGATGGAGTTAGATCATGCTGAATTTGCTAGAGTCTTTGGTTATCCAAAGAGGTATAATACAGACAATTACCGTAGCAAGAGTGATGGTATAGGGATGGCTAAGGAAGAATTATTTTTACTTAATGTAGCCCCTACCTCTAAGCAGTTAACTCTTTCTGTGTTAACTGTTGAAGAAAAAATCTTGTTCACTATTCTAATGAGGTGTTTGGTACCAAAAGAGAATTATAAAGAACTTCTATCTGATAGGGTGTTGTATTTGATGTACTTGGTGATGCATGAACACGAGATTGACCTGCCAAGCATTGTAATGGAACACATGTTGTACTAGTGTACCAAGAACAGGAAACATCCTCTACCCTATGCCCACTTCCTCCAACATTTCTTTCACCATCAAGAAATACTTGTTGAGAAGGAAGAGACAATCACTACTGGTTTTGGTATGATAGATGAAAAATCTTTTCAAAGGATTGGAATTGTGAAAACCAGTGAGGGAGAATGGAAATTCTACTTAGAATTGTCTGCTAATGAGTTGAAGCTCAAGAAGTTTTCAAAGCCTAAGACCTCAACCACTCCATTATCCATAACCTCTATTTCTTAGGACCAGTCTCAAGTTCTTCAGAAGCTGGACTTCATTGAAAATGAACTGGACGAGCTTAGGCAGGGACAAAATCAGTTGATCTAAGTTAAGGAAGATGAAGTACTTGATTGAAAGTGTTTTCAAAAGCATCAAGTTGGTACATGTGGAATAAGAGGATACACAAGCTCTATACGTGCAGAGTAATGGGGATAAGGCTGTTGGAATAGATGACCTAGAGGCAATATTATTTAGTATGAACAACGTTTTGGCTAGAATATTCATTGTATTATTTATGGAGATATTTAATACAATAAAGTCCTTAGATTAGAAATGTTTTTTTATCTTAAATAGCCCTAGTCAATTATACTGATTAATTGGACGATCAACTCTAGAATAGTATGGGTTTGGATTGATGTGGAGATATCACGATAAAATACATGGGTATGCATTAGGAGTAATGACATACTGGATTGACCCACTTACGAGAAGGATACATACAAGTTATGTAAATTCACAAGTGCTTCTTGCAGTGACAACGGTATTTTCATCCTTAGACTTGAAGTCACTAGATCCTCTAGTTGTGGAGTTTTGTGATTTGGTAGCGACAAACGGCTACACCGTGACTGGGTAGCAATAAAGGCACATATCGAAAACTATAGGATACAAGCTTAGAGATGGAAGTGAAGTAGATAGAATTTTTCCCTCCCACATAACGGGAGAAAATATCCGTGGCCACTCGGGGGTTAGTGCTTATAGAATGTCTGGCCAGACTCAAATAAATCAATATATGATATTGATGTTATCTGCATGGATAAGACTATTCTTAGGATCGAGAAACTATGGATTGGATATACGTGTGACTTGTATGTCTCGTGTCCAATCCGGATATAGAGACAAAGGTATGAGACAATATAGTCACAAGGTTTGTTGGATTACTGAATATTTCTATTAGTTAGGTAGCATGGATGTGTTTCTAGACACCACTCCATGTTAGTAATCGTTACCACCAACTAAGTAGAAACCTATGGGGTCACACGCCACATGGATTAAACTAGAATTGGGATTTAATTAATATGATTAATTAATATAAGGATCAATACGCAACTACTTGCAAACTTAGTAGGACTAGTTTGCAAGTTGGACTAATCCGTGTATGCACAGGATTAGGAGAGAGACTAATATGTAGTTAACAAGGAGTTGTTAGACTATATAAAGGACACTCCTAGCTTATTTTCTCACGAATGCTCATAACATACGCTGAGTGAGAGAGAGATATAAGCAAGGAGAGAGAGAGCAAGAAAATTCAAGGCCGAAGCCAAGACCCGTCCGCCCCCTCTACCTGTCGGCCACAAGAGGCCGAGCCTCTTTGGTCTCCGCTTTGCGTGATTCTTTTTCTTCATTCTTCCGTCGGTTGCTAGCACAAGACGTGGAGGAATCTACAGCTTGAACCTAGGCGTGTACTATTCGTAGAGGCGCGAACACTATTTTGCGTTTGAAGTCATCCAAGGAGACAAACAATGTATTTGATACTAAAACCTTTACTATTGTTACGACGTCCCTTCCTGTGATCCTTGGAGGGTCTTGTGAGGATCTATATTATTGTTTTTCTTCTGCGTAATCCGTTACAAAACCCTACAGTGGTATCACAGCCACATGTCGTAGAGCATAAGGTAGTTTATGTGTTACATTTTTTAATCTATTTACACTCTAATTGTTGATTATCGCATAAAACGGACAAGTTCAGCATAATTGATGCAACTTTGAATATGATTCAAGCCAAATAAGTTCCAATATTACACATGATGTACGGATTAGTGAATTTGGATCACATAGGATGTGAATATTGGATATAAAAACTAGGGTTAGGGCGCAAGTTGGAAACTGGGTTTTTCCAATTTGGAAACAAATAAACTTGGGCAACAAGGGAATGAGTTGTTTTGGAAACAAACCCTAGGAGGGTTCGGCCCATGGTGGACCGCCCCCCTTCTTCCTTGCCTCTTAAGCTTTTCACGGCCAAGGGGCCGGGCCTCCCTAGCGCACGGTCTAGCCGTGTTGGCTAGGGGTGGCCGCCCTAAAGGCATTGTGGCGGTCCTTTAGGGGTTCGACCATAGTGATGGTAGGCTCTCTTGGATCGTTTTGACCCTAGTATGTCCAAAATCAACTAAAATTGACCAAGCGCGTTGAAACTGGATTTTAACTTATTATGTTCTATTCACATTGTGATTGGATATGGCCTTAGGTGTAGATGCTGTGATTGCTTAATTTTTTGGTTTGAATTTAACAGCATGCGAGCCGGTATAATTAATGTAATAGTTAATTAGGTTTTACGGCCTGCGAACCGGTCTTCTTCTCAACTTGTGAGATCTCTCTATTTAGTATAGATGCTAGATAGTATTATATAGAGTAGACGATAGTCAAGACATGGAGAAGAAGCCTAAAGAATCAAAGAACCACAAGTTAGAGCATTCCACAAGCCACTGAGCATGGCAACATCCACAAAGCTATGGAGCATGGACTAAAAGATGGAAGAGCATGGAGATGAGCTTGCTATTTTAGGGTTCATAGATATTCTCATTGGCTTGGGAATATCTTAATCTAGAAGCCATATCCATATCATTTTTAATTTTTCTTTTGTGTTGTTTATTTTATTGTCTTATTATTTATTGTTGGTGTATGGTTGATGCATTCTTTTATCTTGGGATTACCCAACCCAAATAAGTAGATCAGTTGATATGGATCAACAAAACAATTAAAATTGAAAGAAAAATCCCTCAATTTCAAATATTGCGTTTTGCCTTCTCATTACTCAAACACTCATCATAGTCATGATTTATCAAGCTCGTGCATGCCAAAGCAAGGCGAATTGATTCATCATGTGTGGTGCGATGGCACAAGCCAGTAATGTGCAATTGTTGGAGTAAGAGGTTGGACGCAACTAGGTGATTTTAATAAGATTAAAAACCTAGAGGAAACCAATTAGGATTATCTATGGGATAGATAAATAAGGATTTATTTTCCCAATTGAACCAAGAGTTGCATGGGGATGCAATTGGAATTGCTCCTACCTAAATAACTGATTTTGGGTGACTTGCCAAAGCAAGCTCAAAAAGAAGTGTAATATGGATCTTGGCCTACTAGAAAATATAATGATATATTCTGCATTAATATGGAGGGTTATTAATTCGAGAAAAATAGTGGGAGCTATGTTTAATAATCTAGCCATTATTAAATATAGTTATTTTTTCACAAAATACTAAAACTTGTATATTTCTCATTTTGTAGAATTCCAATGGCAAACAACTCATCAAACTCATCACATTCCCTACGAGATGTCCTTGAGAAGGACACGCTTTCTGGAACAAACATTCTGGACTGGTATAGGAACTTGAGAATCGTTCTCAAGCAAGAGAAGAAACTATACACTCTAGAGGAGAAAGTTCCTGAGGGTCCAGAAAATAATTCTTCCGCAACCATAAAGGCGCATCAGAAGATCGTAGACGATTGTAATGATGCAGCCTGCCTTATGCTTTTGACAATGAGCTCTGACCATTAGAAGCAACACGAGAACATGCCTGCGTACGATATGATCACACACTTATAGCAGCTCTTCCAAGAGCAGGCAAGGGTTGTGAGGTATGAAGTTTCCAAGGAATTGTTCAAATGTGATCTTCCAGATGGAAACCCTGTGGGACCTCACATGCTCCGTATGATCGGGTGCTTGGAGAATATCGCACACCTAGGGTTTCCCGTGGGTCAAGAGTTGGCTACTGATCTCATCCTGCAACTGTTTTCGGACAGTTATGGACAGTTCATCATGAACTATGACATGATTGAGATAGTCAAACCTATGCTAGAGTTACTCAATATGTTGAGGACAGCTGAAATAACCATTAACAAGGGAAATAGCAAGGCCATAATGATGGTGCACAAAGGAAATGGCAAGCGAGTTGCCTCCTCCTACAAAGGAAAAGGCAAGGTAGTTGCAAAACCCAATTACATTGCTCTTAATCATGTTGGTGGCGTTGCCAAGGGCGTGACTAAGGGTGATTGTCACTACTGCAGTCAGCCTAGTCATTGGAAGAGGAACTGCCCAAAGTATGTGGAGGATAAAAGGCTTGGAATAGTGATTCCACCATCACTAGGTATTTTTGTTATAGATGTCAATTTAACTTTCTCTTCATCTTGTGTATTGGATACTTGATGTGGATCTCACATTTGTCGAAATGTGTATGATCTAAAGAGAATTAGAAGATTGGCTAAAGGGGAGATACACATGCACGTTGGGAATGGAGCAAAGGTTGCTGCATTGGTCGTGGGCGTGTACGAGCTGTCTCTGCCTTCAGGATTAGTTTTAGAATTAAATAATTACTATTTTGTGCCTGCTACGAGCAGAAACATTATTTCTATTTCTTTTTTGGACAAGAAAGATTTACTATTTCAATAAACGACAACTTTTGCTCCATTTATTTTGATAGTATTCACTATTGTAGTGCACAATTATTTAATTGATTGTATATATTTTATCTAAGTAATCCTGTCTATAACATAAATTCCAAGAGGATTAAAATGAACGATTTAATTCCTGCTTATTTATGGAACTGTCGTTTAGGCCACATAAACGAGAAACGTGTTTCTAGACTCCATAAGGATGGATTTCTACACTCATTTGGTTTTGAATCATATGAGACATGTGAGGCTTGTTTATTGGGAAAAATGACAAAGTCCTCTTTCAATAAGAAAGGCGAAAGGACTAGTGAGCAATTGGCACTCGTGCATACTAATGTATGTGGGCCATTTTCCACGCCTACCAGGGGTGGTTATGTCTACTTCATTATATTTACTGATGATTTCAGTAGATATAAATATGTGTACTGATAGTTACTTTTTGGGGCTATATTTTCCTAATATTTACAAAATGATTTATATGTTTTGGGAAGAGTTTTGAGCCTATTGTTGTTGATTGAGCATGATTTGTCACTTGTTCATTCATATGCTTAATTCTAGTTAGGGAACGTTTTATGTGTTGATTTATGATATATTTGTCGGATTTGATCGCTTGGTATAGTTGTTTGTTGTCTTTGACAGGAAACAGGGCTTATGGAGTCTAGAAACACGTTTGTGTGGTGGTGGTCTGAGAGGACATCATTCCATGCACTATCATTAGCCTGCTAGAACATGTTGGTAGTCGGTGTGGTCTGAGAGGGACAGAACGGTACCAGTGTGTAGAGCGACATGATACTGATAGGTGATTGTAAGTGCCATTACCCAGCTTAACTAACTAGTGATTTGTCGTGTTAGAAAATGGAATACAGAATTGTCAAAACTACCCTAAGTGGCTAGTCTTCTCTCCATTGATTTAATCCAAATCATTTCTTTTTAAGTTACTTATAGTCACTTGTTTGAGGGTGACACCACTCAACCTTTTTACCAGTTACTTAAGTAAATTAGATTTAATTGTTAAATCTAGAAAAAGTACACATCCTTCCCTTGAGTTCGATAACTCGGAGTCCCAAATACTCCATTATATTACTTGACTGTATACTTGCGTCTGAACGCGTTAGTAGACACGCGTCAAGTTTTTGGCTTCGTTTCCGGGGAAGGCATTGGTTACTATTTCTAGTTAGCATTTAGTTTGATTTACTATTTTTCTTTTTGTTTATCATATCTGTGTTTTCTAACTTGTTTTTGAATTGTGTTTCAGGTTTTCAGTGTATGCACCGGATCTCTAGAGACCTTGTGCCCCCATTTGAAGACCCAGAACAGTTATTCTAAACTTCGAGAAGAGGTCCAAGACAGACCGCAATGGGTGAGAAATTGACAAACGCTCAAGTGAATCAAAAGTTGACTGAGCTGCAAGAGAAGCTCGATGAGCAAAAGAACTTGATGCCCTACAATAACTCGGGCCAAGCTTTGGTTTAGAAGTATCAATCGACGCAGAGAAGACACAAGCCAGCTATTGTAGTGCCAACCATCCAGGCTGAGCACTTTGATTTAAAGCCTGCCACTATCACAACGCTGCAGAACCAGTTTCAGTACTATGGGAATCGGGATGAATATCCAAATGACTTCATTGGGAAGTTTGATGCCTACATCAAAATAGTGAAGTACAAGAATGTGACCCTAGAGACACTAAAGTTGATTTTGTTTCCCTATTTTCTGAAGGGAGTGGCAGAGAAGTGGCTAGAGTCCAGGGAGAAAGAATCGATCACCATATGGGAGTAGTGTGTTGATGAATTTATGAACAAGTTTTACCCCGCTCAGCGTGTCATTGGCTAACATGCAGAGATTATTGGTTTTCAGCAGCATGCTGATGAGACATTTTTAGAAGCATGGGATCGTTTCATGAGGACGATACACAAGTGTCTAAATCACAACTTTGGCGACTAAAGATCCTCCAGGTTTTCTATCATGGCTTGGAGCGTCCCAACCAAGATTTGTTGAACAGGGAAGCAAGTTGTAACTTCTTATACAAAGTTGAAAAGGATGGAGCAGAAGCTTTGATGAAGCAAATTGAAAAACAGAATGCTCAATTCTATGACTCTAGGAGGTTGTCCAAGTTTCCCGAGCCAAAGAATGATGAGTGGAAATATGGGATTACAAAGATGGTGACTGACATGGAAAAACACATTTATCAAGATAAGAAGAATGTGTCTGCAGTGGAAGAGCAAGAATTTGATGCAGCTTTGACTCAAGTTGCAAGTGAAGACGTCAGCTATGTGGGGGCACAAGGGCAGAGGAATCGGAATAAGGGGAACTACAGGCCAGGGATCAGAGATCATCCATGATTCAGGTATGGGGATCAGGCTGGATCATCATATGCACCCTGATTTTAACACAGGCCAGCTGTGCCAGTTGCTCAGGCGCCACCACCAACTGCAGGTCAAAATGCTGAGATGGAAGATCTAAAAAATATGATGTACCAGATGGGCAAGAACATGAACACTTTCACTTCACAGGTGGACACGTTGAAAACTTATTTTCACATCACCAAGACCTCACTTCGGAACTTGGAAGTGCAGGTAGGACATATTGCCACTCATCTCTCCGCTGGAGCACCAGGTTCCTTACCATCGGACACTGAAAATGTGCGCCAAGTTAATGCCATTACTACTCGTAGTGGGATCGTTCTTATTGATCCACCATATCCGAGCCACGCCAGAGCTGAAGGCTCGAAAGATAGGGAGCATGAGGTCTTTTATAAGACCCCTGTCATGATCCCCCAATAAAAGGGCATGACTCCACACACTGATGAGGTAACACCACCACCTTCTTATTCTAAGGATCTTCCTTATCCATTTAAAGCAACAAAGAAGAAGGATGATTCTGAAGAGTAGAGGCGTTTCTTGTCCATTTTCTCAAAATTTCATATAAATGTGCCATCGATTGAGGCAGTCAAGATGATGCCTAAGTATGCCAAGTATATGAGATGAAATTTCATTGAAGAGGGAACCGGACTTCAGACAATGGGCTTAACTGAGCAGGTGAGCCCATGTGTATTGCATGGTTTGCCTAAAAAACAGAAAGATCCAGGAAGCTTTGTGATAGAAGCTAACTTGGGAGGAGCTTATACGGGACAAGCCCTATGTGATTTGGGGGATAGTGTCAAATTAATGCCACTATGATTTTTCAAGAAGCTGGGGGGTGGAGGCTCGTTCCACGTGGATCAATCTACAATTTACTAATAAGTCTTGCAAGAGAGCTTATGGGGTGGTGGAGGACGTACTTGTGAAGGTAGGGAATTCTATTATCCCTGCTGATTTTGTTATTCTTGAGATTCCTGTGGGAGATGTTCCGATCATCCTGGGTAGACCCTTTTTGGCTAATGGTCGGAATCTCTTCGATCTGAGAACGGTGAATTGATCATGAGGATCAATGATGCGCGGGAAACTTTCCGGATTTCCAAGACGACCCCACAATAGTCTCAAGAGAAGACACAGTTGCCATCGGCAGTGCACTCAGTGCACATGAGTTCAGAGGCGGTTAGTGTTGAGCCACCAGATTCAAAATCTCAAGTTCATAGAGTTGTGTTGAGAATCCAGCAGAGGAAGCTGGACGAGGAGGCACGTGGTGCAAAGAGGCCTTTCTAGAGGCATGAGGTAACTGGGTCGGGCCTCCGAACTTAAATTACAAGCGCTGATTAGGAGGCAAACCAATTTAGTTAGTTATGTAGTTGTTTTTCGTATTCTGCTTTGATATCCATACACGATTTTTGAGCGGTGAGAGAGAGTGGTTTTAATATTTCCTATGAGTGTGCAGGACACAGGTACTGAAGACCACTCCATATTCCCCTTCTTGATGCATGTGCACGAGGTTGCACGCAAATCGATAAACAACTCGCCTCAACTTGCTAAAGTTTTCGGAAAATCGGTCGAACGATTCGGTCCATTCTTGACCGATTTTCGCGAAATCGGTCCCGTAAGAATGGTACTCTGGAATCGTAGGTACATCTCTCTCTCAAGCGTGTCTCGCGAAGGCCCCATGAAACTTGTAGGGATTGCGCTCTAGCTGCAAATTGAGTCTATAGGGAACTTGCTTAGTTCACTCTAGACCTCATATGCACTCTTTTTTATTTTCTCATAATGTCTACATCGGGTGGTAATGCTAAGAGGAGACGGGGGTTAGTGGTTGATGATCACCCCGTCTTCAATCCTGAGGAAGATGTGGTTATGAGTGAGGGAGAGGAGAATGTGAGCGAGGGAGACGGTTCTGGCAACCGCCGTCAGGTGCCTCCGTCTCCAATTAGTTATGAGTTGAACTTAGATCTGCCTCCCCTTCCGGTGATTTGTAGGAGGAACAAAGTGGTGACATAGATTAGTCTTGATGCTGTCTGCAGTACTAAGTTCTGCAACTTCAGGTTCGCGAGTGCGAATGCCCATGTTGCATACTACTCCGATTCATTTCTGAAGAGGGAAGGGCTGCCCGATAAACGGTCCCGGAAATAAAAAAAACATGCCCAAAGAGCTCAAGGACATCTTCAAGAATGAGAAGCTAGACAAGTGGTTTAAGATTTGTAAGATGTCTAGCTCCGCTCTTGCAAGAAAGATCCTTGTGAACGCCCGTTTTTATGATGGGGGGAGAGTGAGACCCCTAGGTATGTCTACTGTCGGCAGGCTTACATAGTCTCAAGCCCGAGGCTATAGGCGCCGCCATGAACTTCAAGCCTCTTAAAGAGACCTGTGCCTACCATGAGACTGTCCGGAGAGCGGTTGCTGTTGAGGTTGTTAGTGCATTTTTCTTTTCCGGGGGTGCCTGGAGCAGGGTGGATTGAGAAACCCACTTTGCCTGAGTGGTCAGTTTCTAGGAACTTTGTGCTTCCACATGCAAGGTGGATTTGCGAGCTTTTTGAGAACTAGGTTTGGGTTACGCCTCAACCCACGTACTCCTTCCAGCTGTGCACCATGCGTTATTGCCTTTGGATCTGGAAGCGTATCAATGTCCCGTATTTCATTTACAGATTTATGATGGAGAAGACTGAGCGCGCTAACCGTAGATCTCCCGGGCACCATTTCCTTCTTCTTAATCTAGCAAAAGATGCTGAAGCTGGATTGAGTGGTCTCGAGTATGAACAAAAGCGTAAGAAGGAGGGAGATCGCAAGTGGGAGAAAATACCAGACCCCTTGAAAGCCCCAAAACCTGTTCTCCCACCCCCACAACCTAGGAGGAGCAAGGCCAGTAGCTCGAGCTCCAACATGGAGCGTCAGCTCAACACTATCACACACATGCTTGAGTCCCAGATACTGCAGACAGACATTGTTAGAGCTAGGTCTCGGAGACAATTTGAGCATCTCCGGAGTAGTCAGCGCCAGCTTGGCCACATGTTAGAGTAGGTGAGCTTTGACTGCGCCCAGTAGGGAGGGTGGATCCAGGACTTAGCCCTAGCGGGCAATGTCACGTTGCAGCACCCGAACACTTACGATGGACCGTTCTACTACTAGTATGATGTATATCTAGAGTTGAGTCCGGATGTCCAAGTCGAGGAGGACGAGGAGACCCAGTCCGACTAGACCCACCGATCCTACGCTTAGGCAGCCGAGTCATCTTGGTTTCATTTTATCTTCCGTGGAGGACAACGAAGCGCTTAAGTATGGGGGAGTTTTAGCTATCCGTTAGTTAGCCATTGCATAGCCTTGTTACATGTACTCTAGTGAGTCAGTTCGCATGTAGGTGTCAGTCGATTAGATATGCATTTCCATTTGCACGTTTACTTTCTGCGTTATATATTATTGCTGCACTTTTATTTATTGAGTCCACCTACCCTATTTTGTTGGTTAATCAAGTTGACCCAAAATGCATATAGAGTTAGGAAAACAAATGAAAAAATGAAAAAAAATTCAAAAAATCAAAAAAATCATAAAAATTAAAAAAATTGAGAAAAGGGCAGTTTAGGACCTAGAAACCAAAGAGAATCCAGTGAAAGAGCTCATGAGAGTAGGAAGCCCCGCGGTGGGGAGACTTTAATTCTAGTATCTAGTGCACAAATCTCACGAAGGAATGTCCCGGGTATCTAGGAAAAGGTGAAGGTAGATTACGGGCATACTTTTGACTCCTTTATTGTGCTAGGAGAATTGAGTCTATAAGTGGTTGATTATTCTGTTTCCGGTGGAAACTTGTGAACTCTTATAATCTGGGGTGGACCTTTGTGTAGAGTCGGTTCTATGTGGTACGAGTCTTGGCCTAAGTGAAGTCGGGAGCGTACACCACCATCCCTTACGGTGGTTCTAAGAGAAAATCCGAAAAAGGTCACACTCTTAGGCTCTATTGCACGGTTGTAAAAACAGAGGAGAATAAAGGAATAAATAAAGAAAAAAAATTATATAAGTTTGAGCTTAAAAGGTGAAACAACCTAATGTGCTTTCGTTTGCGCCGAAAATTTGGATTCTATCAAACGTAGAGCTTAAGAGGGAAACTAAAGTCAAGCCGTATATCACAGGAGTTGTGTCTCCCAGTAATGGGACAATTTGCCTTCAAAGCAATAACGGCTAAGAGGTTCTGAAAACCTCAAATGACTTGGGGAATGAAAATCAATTAGAGCTTGAGATGCCTAGACGCTTAGAGTCAAAAGATGTGCCGTATCTTGGTACGATTTGGTGGATGTTTGGGGACGCCTTAGTGAGTTTGTGCATAGGATCATCATATCATATTTCTTGCTACGGGTTGTGAAATTTAAAAATGTACTAGTGAGGATTTTATGAATTTTGGTTTAGGATAGAGAGGTTGCCCAATCTCGTAAACATTTTTTTCTTTCCCTTGTTGCATTGTACATACTTGAGTTGCATTGTTTATATGTAGTTTACATAGTCGTATCTTTATGTATTGAGTCGCGAGTCGCGGAAAGTAAGTATGCAAAGTGGTGGGGTATGCATTTGATGTTGGTATGTATGCAATGTCTCAAGTGTGGGGGGGGGGGGGGTTTGAGCGTCATCGTTTCTCGGGACGATCAAAGAGTAAGTGTGGGGGAATTTGATAGCGACTTTTAGGAGCTATATTTCTCTAACATTTACCACATGATTATAGGTTTTGGGAATAGTTTTGAGCCTATTGTTGTTGATTGGTCATGATTTGTCACTTGTTCCTTCATATGCGTAATTCTAGCCCGGGCACATTTTATGTGTTGATTTATGATATATTTGTCGAATTTGATCGCTTGCTATAGTTGTTTGTTGTCCTTGACAGGAAACAGGGGTTATGGAGTAATTGGAATCAAGAATGTAAGCTTCGGAAGCAAGGAAGGACAAGGAAAGAGGCTTGGAACCAAGAAGTTGAAGATTAAAGAACATGAAGCCCAGAGCATTTCGCACAAATTGGAGCATTTCACACGAAATGATTTTGCACGAAATGCCCTATGTCGCACGAAATGGCCGCGAGACATGTGCATAATTTTTAGGCTAAAATGTAATTTCTAAAGACTTTAGCTTCCCCACTTCGACCTAAGCAGCTACAGGACAAAAATAGAGCATAATGGGAGTCTTTTGAGAGCCAAGAACATCAAGGAGAGCTAGGAGCAACATCAAGAAGCAAGGAGACAAGCCCGGATCAAAGCGTTCATCATCATCTTTTTAGCGTCCAATCCACTCTTCTTACTTTCTATATCTTGTATATTTTGCTATAAATACTATTGTGATGAGTAGCTAAAATCATACCTAGGCATATATGGAGAGCCTAGGGTTTACTTTTTGAGGATGTTTTCCGGATTTGATGACTTTCACGCTTATGATTTATGATTGAATGAGGATTTTCTAATTTTTATCACATTGAGTTCCTACATTGGAAAAGTAGAGTACAAATGTGTGATGTGATTATTGTTTTCTTCATTCAAGTATAATCTATGCTTAAGGATGATCATAGTTAGTTAATATCTTGTTTATTGTGCTTAAGCCTTAGTAAGTTAGGAGTCATGACCCGATCTTACTACTGAACTAGTGAGTGTGTGAGAGCAATTCTACCCTAGTTGGGATGAGTAAACGAGAACATTCCTAATCAATGAGACTGAGAGGTGAGTTGAATAGGAATGGCTAGAAGAGGGTAGGTTCAGTAGGAGATAGTGAAGTGTTTGTGTGGTGGTGGTCTGAGAGGACATCATTCCATGCACTATCATTAGCATGCTAGAACGTGTCGGTAGTCGGTGTGGACTGAGGAGGACAAAACAGTACTGGTGTGTAGAGCGACATGAGACTAAGAGGTGATTGTGAGTGCCATTACCTAGCTTAACTAACTAGTGATTTGTCGTGTTAGAACATGGAATCCGGAATTGTCAAAACTACCCAAGGTGATCATATACCTTATGAAGGCCAAATCTGAATGCTTTGAAAAATTCAAATACTTCAAGAATGAAGTAGAGAAGCAACTTGGAAAAAGTATCAAGGCTCTGCAAATCGGATCATGGAGGATAATACTTGAGCCAAGAGTTTGAGGACTATCTTAGAGACTACGGGATTTTGTCCCAACTCACTCCACCCAAATGCCACAATGGAAAGGCGTGTCTTAGAGGAGGAATCGAACAGTGTTGGACATGGTTCGATCTATGATGTGTCAAATTGATCTTCCATAATCATTTTGGGGCCACGCTCTATTGTGTGCAGCTTTCACAATTAACTCCATCTAAATCAGTCATGAGGACTCCATATGAGATGTGGAATGGGAGGCGTCCCACAGTTTCATTCATGAAGATTTGGGGGTTGTGATGTCTATGTAAAACGTTTACAACCAGGCAAGCTAAGGCCAAAGTCGGATATATGTAAGTTTGTGGGATACCCTAAGGAAGCTAAATGATTTACTTATAGAATCCAACCGCGAACAAAGTGTTCGTTTCTCGGTCCGGCTTGTTTCTAGAAAGTGAATTTGTCTCCAAAGATGCAAGTGGGAGGACTGTAGAAATTGAAGAGGTTCAAGAATAACAAAGCATTGATCCTACTATGGAACATGAATGGGAGCCACAAGATGTTGTGGAGCATCCTGTTCAGGTAACACAAGAACTTCGTAGGTCGACTAGAGTGCGCCATGAGCCAGAGAGGTATGGACTTCTCGTGACTGAGTTTGGTGATGCGTTGCTCATAGATGATGAGCCTACTACCTATGGAGAGGCCATGAAAGGGACAGACTCTAAAAAATGGCTCCAGGCCATGAGATCCGAGATGGAATCCATGTATACCAACAAAGTATGGACTTTGGTGGAACCACCCCAAGGGGCTCGGCCCATAGGGTGCAAGTAAGGCTTCAAGATAAAGACCGACATGAATGGTAATGTGATTACCTATAAAGGCCGATTGGTGGCAAAAGGATTCTGACAGATTCATGGTATAGACTATGATGAGACCTTTTCACCAGTCGCAGTGACCAAACTCATTCGAATCTTACTTGCTATTGCAGCTTACTATGACTATGAGATTTGGCAGATGGATGTCAAAACAACATTTCTGTATGGAAACCTCCTCGAGGACGTGTAAATGACACAACCTGAGGGTTTTGTGGATCCAGAGCATGCAATTAAAGTCTGTAAGTTGAAACGATCCATTTATGAATTAAAGCAAGCTTCTAGGAGTTGGAACCGACATTTTGATGAAGCTGTCAAAGAGTTTGATTTCATCAAGAACGAAGATGAGTCTTGTGTATACAAGAAGGTTAGTGGGAGCTCTGTTGCTTTTCTGGTCTTGTATGTGGATGACATACTACTCACTGGAAACGACATTCGTATGTTGCAATCTGTTAAAGATTGGCTAGGAAAGTGTTTCTCAATGAAGGAATTAGAGGATGCAGATTATATACTTGGTATCAAGATCTATAGAGATAGATCGAGGAAGCTGTTAGGCCTAAGTCAAATAACGTATATAGACAAGGCGTTGAATCGGTTCAACATGCAAGATTCCAATAAGGGATTCATACCCATGTAGCATGGGATCACCCTTTCGAAGGATGATTGTCCTTCCAATGAGATTGAGAAGGAACGCATGAGTAGGGATCCCTATGCCTCAGCCATAGGATCCATCATGTACGCCATGTTGTGTACTAGAACAGATGTGTCATACGCATTGAGTATGACAAGCAGATATCAGTCTAATCTGGGTGAGAGTCACTGGATTGCTGTCAAGAACATCCTCAAGTACTTGAGAAGAATTAAGGATGCATTCTTGATATTTGGAGGTGAGGAGGTGTTGAGTGTAACTTGTTACACAGATGAAAGCTTCCAAACATAAAGAGATGATTTCAGATCACAGTCGGGATTTGTGTTTTGCCTGAATGGAGCAGCGGTGAGCTGGAAGAATTCCAAGCAAGAGACGGTTACCGATTTTATAACTGAGGCTGAGTACATTGTTGCGAGTGGCGCAACAAAGGAGGCTCTTTGGATTAGGAAGTTCATCACTGAACTTGGTGTGGTTCCTAGTATTGTGTATCCAATAGATTTGTATTGTGACAACACTGGAGCGATTGCACAATCTAAGGAACTCAGGTCACACCAGAAATCCAAAACACGTACTCGGAAATTTCCATCTTATTCGAGATATTATCGATAGAGGAGATGTAAAGATATGCAAGATTCCTAAATATGAGAATCTGTCAGATCCACTTACAAAGGCGCTTGTTCAGCGCAAGCATGAAGGATACACTAGATCTATTAGCATACGAGATACACCAGATTGGTTCTAGTGCAAGTGGGAGACTGTTGGAATAGATTCCCTAGTGGCAATCTTATTTAGTACGAAGAACGTTTTGGCTAGAATATTCATTGTATTATTTATAGAGATACTTAATATAATGAAGTATTTAGATTAAAAAATGTGTTTGTTTACATGAAATATCCCCAGTTAAATATACAGATTAATTTGACGATCAACTATAGACTAGTATGGGGTTGGATTGATATGGAGATATCACGATCCAACACATAGGTATGCATTAGGAGTAATGGCATACTGGATTGACCCACTTACGAGAAGGTTACATAATAGTTATGTAAATTCACAAGTGCTTTTCGTAGTGACAACGATATTTTCATCCTTAGACTTGAAGTCACAAGATCCTCTAGATGTGGAGTATTGTGTTTTGGTAGCATCAAACGCTACACTGGGTAGAAATAAAGGCGCAAATTGGACACAATAGGAAGCAAGCTTAGAGATGGTAGTGATGTAGATAGAATTTGTCCCTCCCACATAACGTGAACAAATATTCGTGGCCACTCGAGGGTTAGTTCTTATAGAATGTTTGGCCAGACTCAGAAAAATCAATATAGGATATTGATGTTATCTGCATGATAAGACTATTCCCAGGATCGAGAAACTATGGATTGGATATACGAGTGTGACTTTTATGTCTTCTGTCCAATGTGGATATAGAGGCAAAGGGATGAGATAATATAGTCACAAGGTTTGTCGGATTACTGAACCCCCCTAAAAATTAACAAGGTTTGAAGTAAACCAACTTTACTTCAGAGAGAGGATATACCTTGTGACTATATTGTCAGCTTTGAAGTAAATTAGTAATGTTCTTACACATTACGTAAATTACACGCGGACATTCCTAATCAACGAGACTGAGACGTGAGTTGAATAGGAATGGCTAGAAGAGGGTAGGTTCAGTAGGAGATAGTGAAGTGTTTGTGTGGTGGTGGTCTGAGAGGACATCATTCCATGCACTATCATTAGCATGCTAGAACGTGTCGGTAGTCGGTGTGGCCTGAGAAGGACAGAACAGTACTGGTGTGTAGAGCGACATGAGACTAAGAGGTGATTGTGAGTGCCATTACCTAGCATAACTAACTAGTGATTTGTCGTGTTAGAACATGGAATCCGGAATCGTCAAAACTACCCAAGGTGATCATATACCTTATGAAGGCCAAATCTGAATGCTTTGAAAAATTCAAATACTTCAAGAATGAAGTAGATAAGCAACTTGGAAAAAGTATCAAGGCTCTGCGAATCGGATCATGGAGGATAATACTTGAGCCAAGAGTTTGAGGACTATCTTAGAGACTACGGGATTTTGTCCCAACTCACTCCACCCAAATGCCACAATGGAAAGGCGTGTCTTAGAGGAGGAATCGAACACTGTTGGACATGGTTCGATCTATGATGTGTCAAATTGATCTTCCATAATCATTTTGGGGCCACTCTCTATTGTGTGCAGCTTTCACAATTAACTCCATCTAAATCGGTCATGAGGACTCCATATGAGATGTGGAATGGGAGGCGTCCCACAGTTTCATTCATGAAGATTTGGGGGTTGTGATGTCTATGTAAAACCTTCACAACCAGGCAAGCTAAGGCCAAAGTCGGATATATGTAAGTTTGTGGGATACCCTAAGGAAGCTAAATGATTTACTTATAGAATCCAACCGCGAACAAAGTGTTCGTTTCTCGGTCCGGCGTGTTTCTAGAAAGTGAATTTGTCTCCAAAGATGCAAGTGGGAGGACTGTAGAAATTGAAGAGGTTCAAGAACAACAAAGCATTGATCCTACTACGGAAAATTAATGGGAGCCACAAGATGTTCTGGAGCATCCTGTTCAGGTAACACAAGAACTTCGTAGGTCGAATAGAGTGCGCCATGAGCCAGAGAGGTATGGACTTCTCGTGACTGAGTTTGGTGATGCGTTGCTCATAGGTGATGAGCCTACTACCTATGGAGAGGCCATGAAAGGGACAGACTCTAAAAAATGGATCCAGGCCATGAGATCCGAGATGGAATCCATGTATACCAACAAAGTATGGACTTTGGTGGAACCACCCCAAGGGGCTCGGCCCATAGGGTGCAAGTAAGGCTTCAAGATAAAGACCGACATGATTGGTAATGTGATTACCTATAAAGGCCGATTGGTGGCAAAAGGATTCTGACAGATTCATGGTATAGACTATGATGAGACCTTTTCACCAGTCGCAGTGACCAAACTCATTCGAATCTTACTTGCTATTGCAGCTTACTATGACTATGAGATTTGGCAGATGGATGTCAAAACAACATTTCTGTATGGAAACCTCGTCGAGGACGTGTACATGACACAACCTGAGGGTTTTGTGGATCCAGAGCATGCAAATAAAGTCTGTAAGTTGAAACGATCCATTTATGAAATAAAGCAAGCTTCTAGGAGTTGGAACCGACATTTTGATGAATCTGTCAAAGAGTTTGATTTCATCAAGAACGAAGATGAGTCTTGTGTATACAAGAAGGTTAGTGCGAGCTCTGTTGCTTTTCTGGTCTTGTATGTGGATGACATACTACTCATTGGAAACGACATTCGTATGTTTCAATCTGTTAAAGATTGGCTAGGAAAGTGTTTCTCAATGAAGGAATTAGAGGATGCAGATTATATACTTCGTATCAAGATCTATAGAGATAGATCGAGGAAGCTGTTAGGCCTAAGTCAAATAACGTATATAGACAAGGCGTTGAATCGGTTCAACATGCAAGATTCCAATAAGGGATTCTTAGCCATGTAGCATGGGATCACCCTTTCGAAGGATGATTGTCCTTCCAATGAGATTGAGAAGGAACGCATGAGTAGGGATCCCTATGCCTCTTCCATAGGATCCATCATGGACGCCATGTGGTGCACTAGAACAGATGTGTCATACGCATTGAGTATGACAAGCAGATATCAGTCTAATCTGGGTGAGAGTAACTGGATTGCTGTCAAGAACATCCTCAAGTACTTGAGAAGAACTAAGGATGCATTCTTGATATTTGGAGGTGAGGAGGTGTCGCGTGTAACTTTTTACAAGGATGAAAGCTTCCAAACATAAAGAGATGATTTTAGATCACAGTCGGGATTTGTGTTTTGCCTGAATGGAGCTGCGGTGAGCTGGAAGAAATCCAAGCAAGAGACGGTTGCCGATTTTACAACTGAGGCTGAGTACATTCCTGCGAGTGGCGCAACAAAAGAGGCTCTTTGGATTAGTAAGTTCATCACTGAACTTGGTGTGGTTCCTAGTATTGTGTATCCAATAGATTTGTATTGTTACAACACTGGAGCGATTGCACAATCCAAGGAACTCAGGTCACACCAGAAATCCAAAACACGTACTCGGAAATTTCCATCTTATTCGAGATATTATCGATAGAGGAGATGTGAAGATATGCAAGATTCCTAAATATGAGAATCTGTAAGATCCACTTACAAAGGCGCTTGTTCAGCGCAAGCATGAAGGATACACTAGATCTATTAGCATACGAGATACACCAGATTGGCTCTAGTGCAAGTGGGAGACTGTTGGAATAGATTCCCTAGTGGCAATCTTATTTAGTACGAAGAACGTTTTGGCTAGAATATTCATTGTATTATTTATAGAGATACTTAATATAATGAAGTCTTTAGATTAAAAATGTGTTTGTTTACCTGAAATATCCCTAGTTAAATATACAGATTAATTTGACGATCAACTATAGACTAGTATGGGGTTGGATTGATATGGAGATATCACGATCCAACACATGGGTATGCATTAGGAGTAATGGCATACTAGATTGACCCACTTACGAGAAGGTTACATAAAAGTTATGTAAATTCACAAGTGCTTCCCGTAGTGACAACGATATTGTCATCCTTAGACTTGAAGTCACTAGATCCTCTAGATGTGGAGTATTGTGTTTTGGTAGCATCAAACGCTACACTGGGTAGAAATAAAGGCGCAAATTGGACACCATAGGAAGCAAGCTTAGAGATGGTAGTGATGTCGATAGAATTTGTCCCTCCCACATAACGTGAGAAAATATTCGTGGCCACTCGAGGGTTAGTTCTTATAGAATGTTTGGCCAGACTCAGATAAATCAATATAGGATATTGATGTTATCTCCATGATAAGACTATTCCAAGGATCGAGAAACTATGGATTGGATATACGAGTGTGACTTTTATGTCTTCTGTCAAATCCGGATATAGAGGCAAAGGGATGGGACAATATAGTCACAAGGTTTGTCGGATTACTGAACCCCCCTAAAAATTAACAAGGTTTGAAGTAAACCAATTTTACTTCAGAGAGAGGATATACCTTGTGACTATATTGTCAGCTTTGAAGTAAATTAGTCATGTTCTTACACATTACGTAAATTACACGCGGACATTCCTAATCAATGAGACTGAGAGGTGAGTTGAATAGGAATGGCTAGAAGAGGGTAGGTTCAGTAAGAGATAGTGAAGTGTTTGTGTGGTGGTGGTCTGAGAGGACATCATTCCATGCACTATCATTAGCATGCTAGAATATGTCGGTAGTCGGTGTGGCCTGAGAAGGACATAACAGTACCGGTGTGTAGAGCGACATGAGACTAAGAGGTGATTGTGAGTGCCATTACCTAGCTTAACTAACTAGTGATTTGTCGTGTTAGAACATGAAATCCGGAATCGTCAAAACTACCCAAGGTGATCATATACCTTATGAAGGCCAAATCTGAATGCTTTGAAAAATTCAAATACTTCAAGAATGAAGTAGATAAGCAACTTGGAAAAAGTATCAAGGCTCTGCATATCGGATCATGGAGGATAATACTTGAGCCAAGAGTTTGAGGACTATCTTAGAGACTACGGGATTTTGTCCCAACTCACTCCACCCAAATGCCACAATGGAAAGGCGTGTCTTAGAGGAGGAATCGAACACTGTTGGACATGGTTCGATCTATGATGTGTCAAATTGATCTTCCATAATCATTTTGGGGCCACGCTCTATTGTGTGCAGCTTTCACAATTAACTCCATCTAAATCGGTCATGAGGACTCCATATGAGATGTGGAATGGGAGGCGTCCCACAGTTTCATTCATGAAGATTTGGGGGTTGTGATGTCTATGTAAAACGTTTACAACCAGGCAAGCTAAGGCCAAAGTCGGATATATGTAAGTTTGTGGGATACCCTAAGGAAGCTAAATGATTTACTAATAGCATCCAACCGCGAACAAAGTGTTCGTTTCTCGGTCCGGCGTGTTTCTAGAAAGTGAATTTGTCTCCAAAGATGCAAGTGGGAGGACTGTAGAAATTGAAGAGGTTCAAGAACAACAAAGCATTGATCCTACTATGGAACATGAATGGGAGCCACAAGATGTTGTGGAGCATCCTGTTCAGGTAACACAAGAACTTCGTAGGTCGACTAGAGTGCGCCATGAGCCAGAGAGGTATGGACTTCTCGTGACTGATTTTGGTGATGCGTTGCTCATAGATGATGAGCCTACTACCTATGGAGAGGCCATGAAAGGGACAGACTCTAAAAAATGGCTCCAGGCCATGAGATCCGAGATGGAATCCATGTATACCAACAAAGTATGGACTTTGGTGGAACCACCCCAAGGGGCTCGGCCCATAGGGTGCAAGTAAGGCTTCAAGATAAAGACCGACATGAATGGTAATGTGATTAACTATAAAGGCCGATTGGTGGCAAAAGGATTCTGACAGATTCATGGTATAGACTATGATGAGACCTTTTCACCACTCGCAGTGACCAAACTCATTCGAATCTTACTTGCTATTGTAGCTTACTATGACTATGAGATTTGGCAGATGGATGTCAAAACAACATTTCTGTATGGAAACCTCCTCGAGGACGTGTAAATGACACAACCTGAGGGTTTTGTGGATCCAGAGCATGCAAATAAAGTCTGTAAGTTGAAACGATCCATTTATGAATTAAAGCGAGCTTCTAGGAGTTGGAACCGACATTTTGATGAAGCTGTCAAAGAGTTTGATTTCATCAAGAACGAAGATGAGTCTTGTGTATACAAGAAGGTTAGTGGGAGCTCTGTTGCTTTTTTTTTTCTTGTATGTGGATGACATACTACTCATTGGAAACGACATTCGTATGTTGCAATCTGTTAAAGATTGGCTAGGAAAGTGTTTCTCAATGAAGGAATTAGAGGATGCAGATTATATACTTGGTATCAAGATCTATAGAGATAGATCGAGGAAGCTGTTAGGCCTAAGTCAAATAACGTATATAGACAAGGCGTTGAATCGGTTCAACATGCAAGATTCCAATAAGGGATTCTTACCCATGTAGCATGGGATCACCCTTTCGAAGGATGATTGTCCTTCCAATGAGATTGAGAAGGAACGCATGAGTAGGGATCCCTATGCCTCAGCCATAGGATCCATCATGTACGCCATGTTGTGTACTAGAACAGATGTGTCATACGCATTGAGTATGACAAGCAGATATCAGTCTAATCTGGGTGAGAGTCACTGGATTGCTGTCAAGAACATCCTCAAGTACTTGAGAAGAATTAAGGATGCATTCTTGATATTTGGAGGTGAGGAGGTGTTGAGTGTAACTTGTTACACAGATGAAAGCTTCCAAACATAAAGAGATGATTTCAGATCACAGTCGGGATTTGTGTTTTGCCTGAATGGAGCAGCGGTGAGCTGGAAGAATTCCAAGCAAGAGACGGTTACCGATTTTATAACTGAGGCTGAGTACATTGTTGCGAGTGGCGCAACAAAGGAGGCTCTTTGGATTAGGAAGTTCATCACTGAACTTGGTGTGGTTCCTAGTATTGTGTATCCAATAGATTTGTATTGTGACAACACTGGAGCGATTGCACAATCTAAGGAACTCAGGTCACACCAGAAATCCAAAACACGTACTCGGAAATTTCCATCTTATTCGAGATATTATCGATAGAGGAGATGTAAAGATATGCAAGATTCCTAAATATGAGAATCTGTCAGATCCACTTACAAAGGCGCTTGTTCAGCGCAAGCATGAAGGATACACTAGATCTATTAGCATACGAGATACACCAGATTGGTTCTAGTGCAAGTGGGAGACTGTTGGAATAGATTCCCTAGTGGCAATCTTATTTAGTACGAAGAACGTTTTGGCTAGAATATTCATTGTATTATTTATAGAGATACTTAATATAATGAAGTATTTAGATTAAAAAATGTGTTTGTTTACATGAAATATCCCCAGTTAAATATACAGATTAATTTGACGATCAACTATAGACTAGTATGGGGTTGGATTGATATGGAGATATCACGATCCAACACATAGGTATGCATTAGGAGTAATGGCATACTGGATTGACCCACTTACGAGAAGGTTACATAATAGTTATGTAAATTCACAAGTGCTTTTCGTAGTGACAACGATATTTTCATCCTTAGACTTGAAGTCACAAGATCCTCTAGATGTGGAGTATTGTGTTTTGGTAGCATCAAACGCTACACTGGGTAGAAATAAAGGCGCAAATTGGACACAATAGGAAGCAAGCTTAGAGATGGTAGTGATGTAGATAGAATTTGTCCCTCCCACATAACGTGAACAAATATTCGTGGCCACTCGAGGGTTAGTTCTTATAGAATGTTTGGCCAGACTCAGAAAAATCAATATAGGATATTGATGTTATCTGCATGATAAGACTATTCCCAGGATCGAGAAACTATGGATTGGATATACGAGTGTGACTTTTATGTCTTCTGTCCAATGTGGATATAGAGGCAAAGGGATGAGATAATATAGTCACAAGGTTTGTCGGATTACTGAACCCCCCTAAAAATTAACAAGGTTTGAAGTAAACCAACTTTACTTCAGAGAGAGGATATACCTTGTGACTATATTGTCAGCTTTGAAGTAAATTAGTAATGTTCTTACACATTACGTAAATTACACGCGGACATTCCTAATCAACGAGACTGAGACGTGAGTTGAATAGGAATGGCTAGAAGAGGGTAGGTTCAGTAGGAGATAGTGAAGTGTTTGTGTGGTGGTGGTCTGAGAGGACATCATTCCATGCACTATCATTAGCATGCTAGAACGTGTCGGTAGTCGGTGTGGCCTGAGAAGGACAGAACAGTACTGGTGTGTAGAGCGACATGAGACTAAGAGGTGATTGTGAGTGCCATTACCTAGCATAACTAACTAGTGATTTGTCGTGTTAGAACATGGAATCCGGAATCGTCAAAACTACCCAAGGTGATCATATACCTTATGAAGGCCAAATCTGAATGCTTTGAAAAATTCAAATACTTCAAGAATGAAGTAGATAAGCAACTTGGAAAAAGTATCAAGGCTCTGCGAATCGGATCATGGAGGATAATACTAGAGCCAAGAGTTTGAGGACTATCTTAGAGACTACGGGATTTTGTCCCAACTCACTCCACCCAAATGCCACAATGGAAAGGCGTGTCTTAGAGGAGGAATCGAACACTGTTGGACATGGTTCGATCTATGATGTGTCAAATTGATCTTCCATAATCATTTTGGGGCCACTCTCTATTGTGTGCAGCTTTCACAATTAACTCCATCTAAATCGGTCATGAGGACTCCATATGAGATGTGGAATGGGAGGCGTCCCACAGTTTCATTCATGAAGATTTGGGGGTTGTGATGTCTATGTAAAACCTTCACAACCAGGCAAGCTAAGGCCAAAGTCGGATATATGTAAGTTTGTGGGATACCCTAAGGAAGCTAAATGATTTACTTATAGAATCCAACCGCGAACAAAGTGTTCGTTTCTCGGTCCGGCGTGTTTCTAGAAAGTGAATTTGTCTCCAAAGATGCAAGTGGGAGGACTGTAGAAATTGAAGAGGTTCAAGAACAACAAAGCATTGATCCTACTACGGAAAATTAATGGGAGCCACAAGATGTTCTGGAGCATCCTGTTCAGGTAACACAAGAACTTCGTAGGTCGAATAGAGTGCGCCATGAGCCAGAGAGGTATGGACTTCTCGTGACTGAGTTTGGTGATGCGTTGCTCATAGGTGATGAGCCTACTACCTATGGAGAGGCCATGAAAGGGACAGACTCTAAAAAATGGATCCAGGCCATGAGATCCGAGATGGAATCCATGTATACCAACAAAGTATGGACTTTGGTGGAACCACCCCAAGGGGCTCGGCCCATAGGGTGCAAGTAAGGCTTCAAGATAAAGACCGACATGATTGGTAATGTGATTACCTATAAAGGCCGATTGGTGGCAAAAGGATTCTGACAGATTCATGGTATAGACTATGATGAGACCTTTTCACCAGTCGCAGTGACCAAACTCATTCGAATCTTACTTGCTATTGCAGCTTACTATGACTATGAGATTTGGCAGATGGATGTCAAAACAACATTTCTGTATGGAAACCTCGTCGAGGACGTGTACATGACACAACCTGAGGGTTTTGTGGATCCAGAGCATGCAAATAAAGTCTGTAAGTTGAAACGATCCATTTATGAAATAAAGCAAGCTTCTAGGAGTTGGAACCGACATTTTGATGAATCTGTCAAAGAGTTTGATTTCATCAAGAACGAAGATGAGTCTTGTGTATACAAGAAGGTTAGTGCGAGCTCTGTTGCTTTTCTGGTCTTGTATGTGGATGACATACTACTCATTGGAAACGACATTCGTATGTTGCAATCTGTTAAAGATTGGCTAGGAAAGTGTTTCTCAATGAAGGAATTAGAGGATGCAGATTATATACTTCGTATCAAGATCTATAGAGATAGATCGAGGAAGCTGTTAGGCCTAAGTCAAATAACGTATATAGACAAGGCGTTAAATCGGTTCAACATGCAAGATTCCAATAAGGGATTCTTAGCCATGTAGCATGGGATCACCCTTTCGAAGGATGATTGTCCTTCCAATGAGATTGAGAAGGAACGCATGAGTAGGGATCCCTATGCCTCTTCCATAGGATCCATCATGGACGCCATGTGGTGCACTAGAACAGATGTGTCATACGCATTGAGTATGACAAGCAGATATCAGTCTAATCTGGGTGAGAGTAACTGGATTGCTGTCAAGAACATCCTCAAGTACTTGAGAAGAACTAAGGATGCATTCTTGATATTTGGAGGTGAGGAGGTGTCGCGTGTAACTTTTTACAAGGATGAAAGCTTCCAAACATAAAGAGATGATTTTAGATCACAGTCGGGATTTCTGTTTTGCCTGAATGGAGCTGCGGTGAGCTGGAAGAAATCCAAGCAAGAGACGGTTGCCGATTTTACAACTGAGGCTGAGTACATTCCTGCGAGTGGCGCAACAAAAGAGGCTCTTTGGATTAGTAAGTTCATCACTGAACTTGGTGTGGTTCCTAGTATTGTGTATCCAATAGATTTGTATTGTTACAACACTGGAGCGATTGCACAATCCAAGGAACTCAGGTCACACCAGAAATCCAAAACACGTACTCGGAAATTTCCATCTTATTCGAGATATTATCGATAGAGGAGATGTGAAGATATGCAAGATTCCTAAATATGAGAATCTGTAAGATCCACTTACAAAGGCGCTTGTTCAGCGCAAGCATGAAGGATACACTAGATCTATTAGCATACGAGATACACCAGATTGGCTCTAGTGCAAGTGGGAGACTGTTGGAATAGATTCCCTAGTGGCAATCTTATTTAGTACGAAGAACGTTTTGGCTAGAATATTCATTGTATTATTTATAGAGATACTTAATATAATGAAGTCTTTAGATTAAAAATGTGTTTGTTTACCTGAAATATCCCTAGTTAAATATACAGATTAATTTGACGATCAACTATAGACTAGTATGGGGTTGGATTGATATGGAGATATCACGATCCAACACATGGGTATGCATTAGGAGTAATGGCATACTAGATTGACCCACTTACGAGAAGGTTACATAAAAGTTATGTAAATTCACAAGTGCTTCCCGTAGTGACAACGATATTGTCATCCTTAGACTTGAAGTCACTAGATCCTCTAGATGTGGAGTATTGTGTTTTGGTAGCATCAAACGCTACACTGGGTAGAAATAAAGGCGCAAATTGGACACCATAGGAAGCAAGCTTAGAGATGGTAGTGATGTCGATAGAATTTGTCCCTCCCACATAACGTGAGAAAATATTCGTGGCCACTCGAGGGTTAGTTCTTATAGAATGTTTGGCCAGACTCAGATAAATCAATATAGGATATTGATGTTATCTCCATGATAAGACTATTCCAAGGATCGAGAAACTATGGATTGGATATACGAGTGTGACTTTTATGTCTTCTGTCAAATCCGGATATAGAGGCAAAGGGATGGGACAATATAGTCACAAGGTTTGTCGGATTACTGAACCCCCCTAAAAATTAACAAGGTTTGAAGTAAACCAATTTTACTTCAGAGAGAGGATATACCTTGTGACTATATTGTCAGCTTTGAAGTAAATTAGTCATGTTCTTACACATTACGTAAATTACACGCGGACATTCCTAATCAATGAGACTGAGAGGTGAGTTGAATAGGAATGGCTAGAAGAGGGTAGGTTCAGTAAGAGATAGTGAAGTGTTTGTGTGGTGGTGGTCTGAGAGGACATCATTCCATGCACTATCATTAGCATGCTAGAATATGTCGGTAGTCGGTGTGGCCTGAGAAGGACATAACAGTACCGGTGTGTAGAGCGACATGAGACTAAGAGGTGATTGTGAGTGCCATTACCTAGCTTAACTAACTAGTGATTTGTCGTGTTAGAACATGAAATCCGAAATCGTCAAAACTACCCAAGGTGATCATATACCTTATGAAGGCCAAATCTGAATGCTTTGAAAAATTCAAATACTTCAAGAATGAAGTAGATAAGCAACTTGGAAAAAGTATCAAGGCTCTGCATATCGGATCATGGAGGATAATACTTGAGCCAAGAGTTTGAGGACTATCTTAGAGACTACGGGATTTTGTCCCAACTCACTCCACCCAAATGCCACAATGGAAAGGCGTGTCTTAGAGGAGGAATCGAACACTGTTGGACATGGTTCGATCTATGATGTGTCAAATTGATCTTCCATAATCATTTTGGGGCCACGCTCTATTGTGTGCAGCTTTCACAATTAACTCCATCTAAATCGGTCATGAGGACTCCATATGAGATGTGGAATGGGAGGCGTCCCACAGTTTCATTCATGAAGATTTGGGGGTTGTGATGTCTATGTAAAACGTTTACAACCAGGCAAGCTAAGGCCAAAGTCGGATATATGTAAGTTTGTGGGATACCCTAAGGAAGCTAAATGATTTACTAATAGCATCCAACCGCGAACAAAGTGTTCGTTTCTCGGTCCGGCGTGTTTCTAGAAAGTGAATTTGTCTCCAAAGATGCAAGTGGGAGGACTGTAGAAATTGAAGAGGTTCAAGAACAACAAAGCTTTGATCCTACTATGGAACATGAATGGGAGCCACAAGATGTTGTGGAGCATCCTGTTCAGGTAACACAAGAACTTCGTAGGTCGACTAGAGTGCGCCATGAGCCAGAGAGGTATGGACTTCTCGTGACTGATTTTGGTGATGCGTTGCTCATAGATGATGAGCCTACTACCTATGGAGAGGCCATGAAAGGGACAGACTCTAAAAAATGGCTCCAGGCCATGAGATCCGAGATGGAATCCATGTATACCAACAAAGTATGGACTTTGGTGGAACCACCCCAAGGGGCTCGGCCCATAGGGTGCAAGTAAGGCTTCAAGATAAAGACCGACATGAATGGTAATGTGATTAACTATAAAGGCCGATTGGTGGCAAAAGGATTCTGACAGATTCATGGTATAGACTATGATGAGACCTTTTCACCACTCGCAGTGACCAAACTCATTCGAATCTTACTTGCTATTGTAGCTTACTATGACTATGAGATTTGGCAGATGGATGTCAAAACAACATTTCTGTATGGAAACCTCCTCGAGGACGTGTAAATGACACAACCTGAGGGTTTTGTGGATCCAGAGCATGCAAATAAAGTCTGTAAGTTGAAACGATCCATTTATGAATTAAAGCGAGCTTCTAGGAGTTGGAACCGACATTTTGATGAAGCTGTCAAAGAGTTTGATTTCATCAAGAACGAAGATGAGTCTTGTGTATACAAGAAGGTTAGTGGGAGCTCTGTTGCTTTTTTTTTTCTTGTATGTGGATGACATACTACTCATTGGAAACGACATTCGTATGTTGCAATCTGTTAAAGATTGGCTAGGAAAGTGTTTCTCAATGAAGGAATTAGAGGATGCAGATTATATACTTGGTATCAAGATCTATAGAGATAGATCGAGGAAGCTGTTAGGCCTAAGTCAAATAACGTATATAGACAAGGCGTTGAATCGGTTCAACATGCAAGATTCCAATAAGGGATTCTTACCCATGTAGCATGGGATCACCCTTTCGAAGGATGATTGTCCTTCCAATGAGATTGAGAAGGAACGCATGAGTAGGGATCCCTATGCCTCAGCCATAGGATCCATCATGTACGCCATGTTGTGTACTAGAACAGATGTGTCATACGCATTGAGTATGACAAGCAGATATCAGTCTAATCTGGGTGAGAGTCACTGGACTGCTGTCAAGAACATCCTCAAGTACTTGAGAAGAACTAAGGATGCATTCTTGATATTTGGTTCAACATGCAAGATTCCAATAAGGGATTCTTACCCATGTAGCATGGGATCACCCTTTCGAAGGATGATTGTCCTTCCAATGAGATTGAGAAGGAACGCATGAGTAGGGATCCCTATGCCTCAGCCATAGGATCCATCATGTACGCCATGTTGTGTACTAGAACAGATGTGTCATACGCATTGAGTATGACAAGCAGATATCAGTCTAATCTGGGTGAGAGTCACTGGATTGCTGTCAAGAACATCCTCAAGTACTTGAGAAGAACTAAGGATGCATTCTTGATATTTGGAGGTGAGGAGGTGTTGAGTGTAACTTGTTACACAGATGAAAGCTTCCAAACATAAAGAGATGATTTCAGATCACAGTCGGGATTTGTGTTTTGCCTGAATGGAGCAGCGGTGAGCTGGAGGAATTCCAAGCAAGAGACGGTTGCCGATTTTACAACTGAGGCTGAGTACATTGCTGCGAGTGGCGCAACAAAGGAGGCTCTTTGGATTAGGAAGTTCATCACTGAACTTGGTGTGGTTCCTAGTATTGTGTATCCAATAGATTTGTATTGTGACAACACTGGAGCGATTGCACAATCCAAGGAACTCAGGTCACACCAGAAATCCAAAACACGTACTCGGAAATTTCCATCTTATTCGAGATATTATCAATAGAGGAGATGTGAAGATATGCAAGATTCCTAAATATGAGAATCTGTCAGATCCACTTACAAAGGCGCTTGTTCAGCGCAAGCATGAAGGATACACTAGATCTATTAGCATACGAGATACACCAGATTGGCTCTAGTGCAAGTGGGAGACTGTTGGAATAGATTCCCTAGTGGCAATCTACGAAGAACGTTTTGGCTAGAATATTCATTGTATTATTTATAGAGATACTTAATATAATGAAGTCTTTAGATTAAAAATGTGTTTGTTTACCTGAAATATCCCTAGTTAAATATACTGATTAATTTGACGATCAACTATAGACTAGTATGGGGTTGGATTGATATGGAGATATCACGATCCAACACATGGGTATGCATTAGGAGTAATGGCATACTAGATTGAACCACTTACGAGAAGGTTACATAAAAGTTTTGTAGATTCACAAGTGCTTCTCGTAGTGACAACGATATTGTCATCCTTAGACTTGAAGTCACTAGATCCTCTAGATGTGGAGTATTGTGTTTTGGTAGCATCAAACGCTACACTGGGTAGAAATAAAGGCGCAAATTGGACACAATAGGAAGCAAGCTTAGAGATGGTAGTGATGTCGATAGAATTTGTCCCTCCCACATAACGTGAGAAAATATTCGTGGCCACTCGAGGGTTAGTTCTTATAGAATGTTTGGCCAGACTCAGATAAATCAATATAGGATATTGATGTTATGTGCATGATAAGACTATTCCGAGGATCGAGAAACTATGGATTGGATATACGAGTGTGACTTTTATGTCTTTTGTCCAATCCGGATATAGAGGCAAAGGGATGGGACAATATAGTCACAAGGTTTGTCGGATTACTGAAACCCCCTAAAAATTAACAAGGTTTGAAGTAAACCAATTTTACTTCAGAGAGAGGATATACCTTGTGACTATATTGTCAGCTTTGAAGTAAATTAGTCATGTTCTTACACATTACGTAAATTACACGCGGACATTCCTAATCAATGAGACTGAGAGGTGAGTTGAATAGGAATGGCTAGAAGAGGGTAGGTTCAGTAGGAGATAGTGAAGTGTTTGTGTGGTGGTGGTCTGAGAGGACATCATTCCATGCACTATCATTAGCATGCTAGAATATGTCGGTAGTCGGTGTGGCCTGAGAAGGACAGAACAGTACTGGTGTGTAGAGCGACATGAGACTAAGAGGTGATTGTGAGTGCCATTACCTAGCTTAACTAACTAGTGATTTGTCGTGTTAGAACATGGAATCCGGAATCGTCAAAACTACCCAAGGTGATCATATACCTTATGAAGGCCAAATCTGAATGCTTTGAAAAATTCAAATACTTCAAGAATGAAGTAGATAAGCAACTTGGAAAAAGTATCAAGGCTCTGCAAATCGGATCATGGAGGATAATACTTGAGCCAAGAGTTTGAGGACTATCTTAGAGACTACGGGATTTTGTCCCAACTCACTCCACCAAATGCCACAATGGAAAGGCGTGTCTTAGAGGAGGAATCGAACACTGTTGGACATGGTTCGATCTATGATGTGTCAAATTGATCTTCCATAATCATTTTGGGGCCACGCTCTATTGTGTGCAGCTTTCACAATTAACTCCATCTAAATCGGTCATGAGGACTCCATATGAGATGTGGAATGGGAGGCCTCCCACAGTTTCATTCATGAAGATTTGGGGGTTGTGATGTCTATGTAAAACGTTTACAACCAGGCAAGCTAAGGCCAAAGTCGGATATATGTAAGTTTGTGGGATACCCTAAGGAAGCTAAATGATTTACTAATAGCATCCAACCGCGAACAAAGTGTTCGTTTCTCGGTCCGGCGTGTTTCTAGAAAGTGAATTTGTCTCCAAAGATGCAAGTGGGAGGACTGTAGAAATTGAAGAGGTTCAAGAACAACAAAGCATTGATCCTACTATGGAACATGAATGGGAGCCACAAGATGTTGTGGAGCATCCTGTTCAGGTAACACAAGAACTTCGTAGGTCGACTAGAGTGCGCCATGAGCCAGAGAGGTATGGACTCCTCGTGACTGAGTTTGGTGATGCGTTGCTCATAGATGATGAGCCTACTACCTATGGAGAGGCCATGAAAGGGACAGACTCTAAAAAATGGCTCCAGGCCATGAGATCCGAGATGGAATCCATGTATACCAACAAAGTATGGACTTTGGTGGAACCACCCCAAGGGGCTCGGCCCATAGGGTGCAAGTAAGGCTTCAAGATAAAGACCGACATGAATGGTAATGTGATTACCTATAAAGGCCGATTGGTGGCAAAAGGATTCTGACAGATTCATGGTATAGACTATGATGAGACCTTTTCACCACTCGCAGTGACCAAACTCATTCGAATCTTACTTGCTATTGTAGCTTACTATGACTATGAGATTTGGCAGATGGATGTCAAAACAACATTTCTGTATGGAAACCTCGTCGAGGACGTGTAAATGACACAACCTGAGGGTTTTGTGGATCCAGAGCATGCAAATAAAGTCTGTAAGTTGAAACGATCCATTTATGAATTAAAGCGAGCTTCTAGGAGTTGGAATCGACATTTTGATGAAGCTGTCAAAGAGTTTGATTTCATCAAGAACGAAGATGAGTCTTGTGTATACAAGAAGGTTAGTGGGAGCTCTGTTGCTCTTTTTTTTCTTGTATGTGGATGACATACTACTCATTGGAAACGACATTCGTATGTTGCAATCTGTTAAAGATTGGCTAGGAAAGTGTTTCTCAATGAAGGAATTAGAGGATGCAGATTATATACTTGGTATCAAGATCTATAGAGATAGATCGAGGAAGCTGTTAGGCCTAAGTCAAATAACGTATATAGACAAGGCGTTGAATCGGTTCAACATGCAAGATTCCAATAAGGGATTCTTACCCATGTAGCATGGGATCACCCTTTCGAAGGATGATTGTCCTTCCAATGAGATTGAGAAGGAACGCATGAGTAGGGATCCCTATGCCTCAGCCATAGGATCCATCATGTACGCCATGTTGTGTACTAGAACAGATGTGTCATACACATTGAGTATGACAAGCAGATATCAGTCTAATCTGGGTGAGAGTCACTGGATTGCTGTCAAGAACATCCTCAAGTACTTGAGAAGAACTAAGGATGCATTCTTGATATTTGGTTCAACATGCAAGATTCCAATAAGGGATTCTTACCCATGTAGCATGGGATCACCCTTTCGAAGGATGATTGTCCTTCCAATGAGATTGAGAAGGAACGCATGAGTAGGGATCCCTATGCCTCAGCCATAGGATCCATCATGTACGCCATGTTGTGTACTAGAACAGATGTGTCATACGCATTGAGTATGACAAGCAGATATCAGTCTAATCTGGGTGAGAGTCACTGGATTGCTGTCAAGAACATCCTCAAGTACTTGAGAAGAACTAAGGATGCATTCTTGATATTTGGAGGTGAGGAGGTGTTGAGTGTAACTTGTTACACAGATGAAAGCTTCCAAACATAAAGAGATGATTTCAGATCACAGTCGGGATTTGTGTTTTGCCTGAATGGAGCAGCGGTGAGCTGGAGGAATTCCAAGCAAGAGACGGTTGCCGATTTTACAACTGAGGCTGAGTACATTGCTGCGAGTGGCGCAACAAAGGAGGCTCTTTGGATTAGGAAGTTCATCACTGAACTTGGTGTGGTTCCTAGTATTGTGTATCCAATAGATTTGTATTGTGACAACACTGGAGCGATTGCACAATCCAAGGAACTCAGGTTACACCAGAAATCCAAAACACGTACTCGGAAATTTCCATCTTATTCGAGATATTATCAATAGAGGAGATGTGAAGATATGCAAGATTCCTAAATATGAGAATCTGTCAGATCCACTTACAAAGGCGCTTGTTCAGCGCAAGCATGAAGGATACACTAGATCTATTAGCATACGAGATACACCAGATTGGCTCTAGTGCAAGTGGGAGACTGTTGGAATAGATTCCCTAGTGGCAATCTACGAAGAACGTTTTGGCTAGAATATTCATTGTATTATTTATAGAGATACTTAATATAATGAAGTCTTTAGATTAAAAATGTGTTTGTTTACCTGAAATATCCCTAGTTAAATATACTGATTAATTTGACGATCAACTATAGACTAGTATGGGGTTGGATTGATATGGAGATATCACGATCCAACACATGGGTATGCATTAGGAGTAATGGCATACTAGATTGAACCACTTACGAGAAGGTTACATAAAAGTTTTGTAAATTCACAAGTGCTTCTCGTAGTGACAACGATATTGTCATCCTTAGACTTGAAGTCTCTAGATCCTCTAGATGTGGAGTATTGTGTTTTGGTAGCATCAAACGCTACACTGGGTAGAAATAAAGGCGCAAATTGGACACAATAGGAAGCAAGCTTAGAGATGGTAGTGATGTCGATAGAATTTGTCCCTCCCACATAACGTGAGAAAATATTCGTGGCCACTCGAGGGTTAGTTCTTATAGAATGTTTGGCCAGACTCAGATAAATCAATATAGGATATTGATGTTATCTGCATGATAAGACTATTCCGGGATCGAGAAACTATGGATTGGATATACGAGTGTGACTTTTATGTCTTCTGTCCAATCCGGATATAGAGGCAAAGGGATGGGACAATATAGTCACAAGGTTGGTCGGATTACTGAACCCCCCTAAAAATTAACAAGGTTTGAAGTAAACCAATTTTACTCCAGAGAGAGGATATACCTTGTGACTATATTGTCAGCTTTGAAGTAAATTAGTCATGTTCTTACACATTACGTAAATTACACGCGGACATTCCTAATCAATGAGACTGAGAGGTGAGTTGAATAGGAATGGCTAGAAGAGGGTAGGTTCAGTAGGAGATAGTGAAGTGTTTGTGTGGTGGTGGTCTGAGAGGACATCATTCCATGCACTATCATTAGCATGCTAGAATATGTCGGTAGTCGGTGTGGCCTGAGAAGGACAGAACAGTACTGGTGTGTAGAGCGACATGAGACTAAGAGGTGATTGTGAGTGCCATTACCTAGCTTAACTAACTAGTGATTTGTCGTGTTAGAACATGGAATCCGGAATCGTCAAAACTACCCAAGGTGATCATATACCTTATGAAGGCCAAATCTGAATGCTTTGAAAAATTCAAATACTTCAAGAATGAAGTAGATAAGCAACTTGGAAAAAGTATCAAGGCTCTGCAAATCGGATCATGGATGATAATACTTGAGCCAAGAGTTTGAGGACTATCTTAGAGACTACGGGATTTTGTCCCAACTCACTCCACCAAATGCCACAATGGAAAGGCGTGTCTTAGAGGAGGAATCGAACACTGTTGGACATGGTTCGATCTATGATGTGTCAAATTGATCTTCCATAATCATTTTGGGGCCACGCTCTATTGTGTGCAGCTTTCACAATTAACTCCATCTAAATCGGTCATGAGGACTCCATATGAGATGTGGAATGGGAGGCCTCCCACAGTTTCATTCATGAAGATTTGGGGGTTGTGATGTCTATGTAAAACGTTTACAACCAGGCAAGCTAAGGCCAAAGTCGGATATATGTAAGTTTGTGGGATACCCTAAGGAAGCTAAATGATTTACTAATAGCATCCAACCGCGAACAAAGTGTTCGTTTCTCGGTCCGGCGTGTTTCTAGAAAGTGAATTTGTCTCCAAAGATGCAAGTGGGAGGACTGCAGAAATTGAAGAGGTTCAAGAACAACAAAGCATTGATCCTACTATGGAACATGAATGGGAGCCACAAGATGTTGTGGAGCATCCTGTTCAGGTAACACAAGAACTTCGTAGGTCGACTAGAGTGCGCCATGAGCCAGAGAGGTATGGACTCCTCGTGACTGAGTTTGGTGATGCGTTGCTCATAGATGATGAGCCTACTACCTATGGAGAGGCCATGAAAGGGACAGACTCTAAAAAATGGCTCCAGGCCATGAGATCCGAGATGGAATCCATGTATATCAACAAAGTATGGACTTTGGTGGAACCACCCCAAGGGTCTCGGCCCATAGGGTGCAAGTAAGGCTTCAAGATAAAGACCGACATGAATGGTAATGTGATTACCTATAAAGGCCGATTGGTGGCAAAAGGATTCTGACAGATTCATGGTATAGACTATGATGAGACCTTTTCACCACTCGCAGTGACCAAACTCATTCGAATCTTACTTGCTATTGTAGCTTACTATGACTATGAGATTTGGCAGATGGATGTCAAAACAACATTTCTGTATGGAAACCTCGTCGAGGACGTGTAAATGACACAACCTGAGGGTTTTGTGGATCCAGAGCATGCAAATAAAGTCTGTAAGTTGAAACGATCCATTTATGAATTAAAGCGAGCTTCTAGGAGTTGGAACCGACATTTTGATGAAGCTGTCAAAGAGTTTGATTTCATCAAGAATGAAGATGAGTCTTGTGTATACAAGAAGGTTAGTGGGAGCTCTGTTGCTTTTTTGGTCTTGTATGTGGATGACATACTACTCATTGGAAACGACATTCGTATGTTGCAATCTGTTAAAGATTGGCTAGGAAAGTGTTTCTCAATGAAGGAATTAGAGGATGCAGATTATATACTTGGTATCAAGATCTATAGAGATAGATCGAGGAAGCTGTTAGGCCTAAGTCAAATAACGTATATAGACAAGGCGTTGAATCGGTTCAACATGCAAGATTCCAATAAGGGATTCTTACCCATGTAGCATGGGATCACCCTTTCGAAGGATGATTGTCCTTCAAATGAGATTGAGAAGGAACGCATGAGTAGGGATCCCTATGCCTCAGCCATAGGATCCATCATGTACGCCATGTTGTGTACTAGAACAGATGTGTCATAGGAATTGAGTATGACAAGCAGATATCAGTCTAATCTGGGTGAGAGTCACTGGATTGCTGTCAAGAACATCCTCAAGTACTTGAGAAGAACTAAGGATGCATTCTTGATATTTGGTTCAACATGCAAGATTCCAATAAGGGATTCTTACCCATGTAGCATGGGATCACCCTTTCGAAGGATGATTGTCCTTCCAATGAGATTGAGAAGGAACGCATGAGTAGGGATCCCTATGCCTCAGCCATAGGACCCATCATGTACGCCATGTTGTGTACTAGAACAGATGTGTCATACGCATTGAGTATGACAAGCAGATATCAGTCTAATATGGGTGAGAGTCACTGGATTGCTGTCAAGAACATCCTCAAGTACTTGAGAAGAACTAAGGATGCATTCTTGATATTTGGAGGTGAGGAGGTGTTGAGTGTAACTTGTTACACAGATGAAAGCTTCCAAACATAAAGAGATGATTTCAGATCACAGTCGGGATTTGTGTTTTGCCTGAATGGAGCAGCGGTGAGCTGGAGGAATTCCAAGCAAGAGACGGTTGCCAATTTTACAACTGAGGCTGAGTACATTGCTGCGAGTGGCGCAACAAAGGAGGCTCTTTGGATTAGGAAGTTCATCACTGAACTTGGTGTGGTTCCTAGTATTGTGTATCCAATAAAATTGTATTGTGACAACACTGGAGCGATTGCACAATCCAAGGAACTCAGGTCACACCAGAAATCCAAAACACGTACTCGGAAATTTCCATCTTATTCGAGATATTATCAATAGAGGAGATGTGAAGATATGCAAGATTCCTAAATATGAGAATCTGTCAGATCCACTTACAAAGGCGCTTGTTCAGCGCAAGCATGAAGGATACACTAGATCTATTAGCATACGAGATACACCAGATTGGCTCTAGTGCAAGTGGGAGACTGTTGGAATAGATTCCCTAGTGGCAATCTTATTTAGTACGAAGAACGTTTTGGCTAGAATATTCATTGTATTATTTATAGAGATACTTAATATAATGAAGTATTTAGATTAAAAATATGTTTGTTTACCTAAAATATCCCTAGTTAAATATACTGATTAATTTGACGATCAACTATAGACTAGTATGGGGTTGGATTGATATGGAGATATCACGATCCAACACATGGGTATGCATTAGGAGTAATGGCATACTAGATTGAACCACTTACGAGAAGGTTACATAAAAGTTTTGTAAATTCACAAGTGCTTCTCGTAGTGACAACGATATTGTCATCCTTAGACTTGAAGTCACTAGATCCTCTAGATGTGGAGTATTGTGTTTTGGTAGCATCAAACGCTACACTGGGTAGAAATAAAGGCGCAAATTGGACACAATAGGAAGCAAGCTTAGAGATGGTAGTGATGTCGATAGAATTTGTCCCTCCCACATAACGTGAGAAAATATTCGTGGCCACTCGAGGGTTAGTTCTTATAGAATGTTTGGCCAGACTCAGATAAATCAATATAGGATATTGATGTTATCTGCATGATAAGACTATTCCGGGATCGAGAAACTATGGATTGGATATACGAGTGTGACTTTTATGTCTTCTGTCCAATCCGGATATAGAGGCAAAGGGATGGGACAATATAGTCACAAGGTTTGTCGGATTACTGAACCCCCCTAAAAATTAACAAGGTTTGAAGTAAACCAATTTTACTTCAGAGAGAGGATATACCTTGTGACTATATTGTCAGCTTTGAAGTAAATTAGTCATGTTCTTACACATTACGTAAATTACACGCGGACATTCCTAATCAATGAGACTGAGAGGTGAGTTGAATAGGAATGGCTAGAAGAGGGTAGGTTCAGTAGGAGATAGTGAAGTGTTTGTGTGGTGGTGGTCTGAGAGGACATCATTCCATGCACTATCATTAGCATGCTAGAATATGTCGGTAGTCGGTGTGGCCTGAGAAGGACAGAACAGTACTGGTGTGTAGAGCGACATGAGACTAAGAGGTGATTGTGAGTGCCATTACCTAGCTTAACTAACTAGTGATTTGTCGTGTTAGAACATGGAATCCGGAATCGTCAAAACTACCCAAGGTGATCATATACCTTATGAAGGCCAAATCTGAATGCTTTGAAAAATTCAAATACTTCAAGAATGAAGTAGATAAGCAACTTGGAAAAAGTATCAAGGCTCTGCAAATAGGATCATGGAGGATAATACTTGAGCCAAGAGTTTGAGGACTATCTTAGAGACTACGGGATTTTGTCCCAACTCACTCCACCAAATGCCACAATGGAAAGGCGTGTCTTAGAGGAGGAATCGAACACTGTTGGACATGGTTCGATCTATGATGTGTCAAATTGATCTTCCATAATCATTTTGGGGCCACGCTCTATTGTGTGCAGCTTTCACAATTAACTCCATCTAAATCGGTCATGAGGACTCCATATGAGATGTGGAATGGGAGGCCTCCCACAGTTTCATTCATGAAGATTTGGGGGTTGTGATGTCTATGTAAAACGTTTACAACCAGGCAAGCTAAGGCCAAAGTCGGATATATGTAAGTTTGTGGGATACCCTAAGGAAGCTAAATGATTTACTAATAGCATCCAACCGCGAACAAAGTGTTCGTTTCTCGGTCCGGCGTGTTTCTAGAAAGTGAATTTGTCTCCAAAGATGCAAGTGGGAGGACTGTAGAAATTGAAGAGGTTCAAGAACAACAAAGCATTGATCCTACTATGGAACATGAATGGGAGCCACAAGATGTTGTGGAGCATCCTGTTCAGGTAACACAAGAACTTCGTAGGTCGACTAGAGTGCGCCATGAGCCAGAGAGGTATGGACTCCTCGTGACTGAGTTTGGTGATGCGTTGCTCATAGATGATGAGCCTACTACCTATGGAGAGGCCATGAAAGGGACAGACTCTAAAAAATGGCTCCAGGCCATGAGATCCGAGATGGAATCCATGTATATCAACAAAGTATGGACTTTGGTGGAACCACCCCAAGGGGCTCGGCCCATAGGGTGCAAGTAAGGCTTCAAGATAAAGACCGACATGAATGGTAATGTGATTACCTATAAAGGCCGATTGGTGGCAAAAGGATTCTGACAGATTCATGGTATAGACTATGATGAGACCTTTTCACCACTCGCAGTGACCAAACTCATTCGAATCTTACTTGCTATTGTAGCTTACTATGACTATGAGATTTGGCAGATGGATGTCAAAACAACATTTCTGTATGGAAACCTCGTCGAGGACGTGTAAATGACACAACCTGAGGGTTTTGTGGATCCAGAGCATGCAAATAAAGTCTGTAAGTTGAAACGATCCATTTATGAATTAAAGCAAGCTTCTAGGAGTTGGAACCGACATTTTGATGAAGCTGTCAAAGAGTTTGATTTCATCAAGAACGAAGATGAGTCTTGTGTATACAAGAAGGTTAGTGGGAGCTCTGTTGATTTTTTGGTCTTGTATGTGGATGACATACTACTCATTGGAAACGACATTCGTATGTTGCAATCTGTTAAAGATTGGCTAGGAAAGTGTTTCTCAATGAAGGAATTAGAGGATGCAGATTATATACTTGGTATCAAGATCTATAGAGATAGATCGAGGAAGCTGTTAGGCCTAAGTCAAATAACGTATATAGACAAGGCGTTGAATCGGTTCAACATGCAAGATTCCAATAAGGGATTCTTACCCATGTAGCATGGGATCACCCTTTCGAAGGATGATTGTCCTTCAAATGAGATTGAGAAGGAACGCATGAGTAGGGATCCCTATGCCTCAGCCATAGGATCCATCATGTACGCCATGTTGTGTACTAGAACAGATGTGTCATAGGAATTGAGTATGACAAGCAGATATCAGTCTAATCTGGGTGAGAGTCACTGGATTGCTGTCAAGAACATCCTCAAGTACTTGAGAAGAACTAAGGATGCATTCTTGATATTTGGTTCAACATGCAAGATTCCAATAAGGGATTCTTACCCATGTAGCATGGGATCACCCTTTCGAAGGATGATTGTCCTTCCAATGAGATTGAGAAGGAACGCATGAGTAGGGATCCCTATGCCTCAGCCATAGGACCCATCATGTACGCCATGTTGTGTACTAGAACAGATGTGTCATACGCATTGAGTATGACAAGCAGATATCAGTCTAATCTGGGTGAGAGTCACTGGATTGCTGTCAAGAACATCCTCAAGTACTTGAGAAGAACTAAGGATGCATTCTTGATATTTGGAGGTGAGGAGGTGTTGAGTGTAACTTGTTACACAGATGAAAGCTTCCAAACATAAAGAGATGATTTCAGATCACAGTCGGGATTTGTGTTTTGCCTGAATGGAGCAGCGGTGAGCTGGAGGAATTCCAAGCAAGAGACGGTTGCCAATTTTACAACTGAGGCTGAGTACATTGCTGCGAGTGGCGCAACAAAGGAGGCTCTTTGGATTAGGAAGTTCATCACTGAACTTGGTGTGGTTCCTAGTATTGTGTATCCAATAAAATTGTATTGTGACAACACTGGAGCGATTGCACAATCCAAGGAACTCAGGTCACACCAGAAATCCAAAACACGTACTCGGAAATTTCCATCTTATTCGAGATATTATCGATAGAGGAGATGTGAAGATATGCAAGATTCCTAAATATGAGAATCTGTCAGATCCACTTACAAAGGCGCTTGTTCAGCGCAAGCATGAAGGATACACTAGATCTATTAGCATACGAGATACACCAGATTGGCTCTAGTGCAAGTGGGAGACTGTTGGAATAGATTCCCTAGTGGCAATCTTATTTAGTACGAAGAACGTTTTGGCTAGAATATTCATTGTATTATTTATAGAGATACTTAATATAATGAAGTATTTAGATTAAAAATATGTTTGTTTACCTAAAATATCCCTAGTTAAATATACTGATTAATTTGACGATCAACTATAGACTAGTATGGGGTTGGATTGATATGGAGATATCACGATCCAACACATGGGTATGCATTAGGAGTAATGGCATACTGGATTGACCTACTTACGAGAAGGTTACATAAAAGTTATGTAAATTCACAAGTGCTTCTCGTAGTGACAACGATATTTTCATCCTTAGACTTGAAGTCACTAGATCCTCTAGATGTGGAGTATTGTGTTTTGGTAGCATCAAACGCTACACTGGGTAGAAATAAAGGCGCAAATTGGACACAATAGGAAGCAAGCTTAGAGATGGTAGTGATGTCGATAGAATTTGTCCCTCCCACATAACGTGAGAAAATATTCGTGGCCACTCGAGGGTTAGTTCTTATAGAATGTTTGGCCAGACTCAGATAAATCAATATAGGATATTGATGTTATCTGCATGATAAGACTATTCCGGGATCGAGAAACTATGGATTGGATATACGAGTGTGACTTTTATGTCTTCTGTCCAATCCGGATATAGAGGCAAAGGGATGGGACAATATAGTCACAAGGTTTGTCGGATTACTGAACCCCCCTAAAAATTAACAAGGTTTGAAGTAAACCAATTTTACTTCAGAGAGAGGATATACCTTGTGACTATATTGTCAGCTTTGAAGTAAATTAGTCATGTTCTTACACATTACGTAAATTACACGCGGACATTCCTAATCAATGAGACTGAGAGGTGAGTTGAATAGGAATGGCTAGAAGAGGGTAGGTTCAGTAGGAGATAGTGAAGTTTTTGTGTGGTGGTGGTCTGAGAGGACATCATTCCATGCACTATCATTAGCATGCTAGAATATGTCGGTAGTCGGTGTGGCCTGAGAAGGACAGAACAGTACTGGTGTGTAGAGCGACATGAGACTAAGAGGTGATTGTGAGTGCCATTACCTAGCTTAACTAACTAGTGATTTGTCGTGTTAGAACATGGAATCCGGAATCGTCAAAACTACCCAAGGTGATCATATACCTTATGAAGGCCAAATCTGAATGCTTTGAAAAATTCAAATACTTCAAGAATGAAGTAGATAAGCAACTTGGAAAAAGTATCAAGGCTCTGCAAATCGGATCATGGAGGATAATACTTGAGCCAAGAGTTTGAGGACTATCTTAGAGACTACGGGATTTTGTCCCAACTCACTCCACCAAATGCCACAATGGAAAGGCGTGTCTTAGAGGAGGAATCGAACACTGTTGGACATGGTTCGATCTATGATGTGTCAAATTGATCTTCCATAATCATTTTGGGGCCACGCTCTATTGTGTGCAGCTTTCACAATTAACTCCATCTAAATCGGTCATGAGGACTCCATATGAGATGTGGAATGGGAGGCCTCCCACAGTTTCATTCATGAAGATTTGGGGGTTGTGATGTCTATGTAAAACGTTTACAACAAGGCAAGCTAAGGCCAAATTCGGATATATGTAAGTTTGTGGGATACCCTAAGGAAGCTAAATGATTTACTAATAGCATCCAACCGCGAACAAAGTGTTCGTTTCTCGGTCCGGCGTGTTTCTAGAAAGTGAATTTGTCTCCAAAGATGCAAGTGGGAGGACTGTAGAAATTGAAGAGGTTCAAGAACAACAAAGCATTGATCCTACTATGGAACATGAATGGGAGCCACAAGATGTTGTGGAGCATCCTGTTCAGGTAACACAAGAACTTCGTAGGTCGACTAGAGTGCGCCATGAGCCAGAGAGGTATGGACTCCTCGTGACTGAGTTTGGTGATGCGTTGCTCATAGATGATGAGCCTACTACCTATGGAGAGGCCATGAAAGGGACAGACTCTAAAAAATGGCTCCAGGCCATGAGATCCGAGATGGAATCCATGTATATCAACAAAGTATGGACTTTGGTGGAACCACCCCAAGGGGCTCGGCCCATAGGGTGCAAGTAAGGCTTCAAGATAAAGACCGACATGAATGGTAATGTGATTACCTATAAAGGCCGATTGGTGGCAAAAGGATTCTGACAGATTCATGGTATAGACTATGATGAGACCTTTTCACCACTCGCAGTGACCAAACTCATTCGAATCTTACTTGCTATTGTAGCTTACTATGACTATGAGATTTGGCAGATGGATGTCAAAACAACATTTCTGTATGGAAACCTCCTCGAGGACGTGTAAATGACACAACCTGAGGGTTTTGTGGATCCAGAGCATGCAAATAAAGTCTGTAAGTTGAAACGATCCATTTATGAATTAAAGCGAGCTTCTAGGAGTTGGAACCGACATTTTGATGAAGCTGTCAAAGAGTTTGATTTCATCAAGAACGAAGATGAGTCTTGTGTATACAAGAAGGTTAGTGGGAGCTCTGTTGCTTTTTTGGTCTTGTATGTGGATGACATACTACTCATTGGAAACGACATTCGTATGTTGCAATCTGTTAAAGATTGGCTAGGAAAGTGTTTCTCAATGAAGGAATTAGAGGATGCAGATTATATACTTGGTATCAAGATCTATAGAGATAGATCGAGGAAGCTGTTAGGCCTAAGTCAAATAACGTATATAGACAAGGCGTTGAATCGGTTCAACATGCAAGATTCCAATAAGGGATTCTTACCCATGTAGCATGGGATCACCCTTTCGAAGGATGATTGTCCTTCAAATGAGATTGAGAAGGAACGCATGAGTAGGGATCCCTATGCCTCAGCCATAGGATCCATCATGTACGCCATGTTGTGTACTAGAACAGATGTGTCATAGGAATTGAGTATGACAAGCAGATATCAGTCTAATCTGGGTGAGAGTCACTGGATTGCTGTCAAGAACATCCTCAAGTACTTGAGAAGAACTAAGGATGCATTCTTGATATTTGGTTCAACATGCAAGATTCCAATAAGGGATTCTTACCCATGTAGCATGGGATCACCCTTTCGAAGGATGATTGTCCTTCCAATGAGATTGAGAAGGAACGCATGAGTAGGGATCCCTATGCCTCAGCCATAGGACCCATCATGTACGCCATGTTGTGTACTAGAACAGATGTGTCATACGCATTGAGTATGACAAGCAGATATCAGTCTAATCTGGGTGAGAGTCACTGGATTGCTGTCAAGAACATCCTCAAGTACTTGAGAAGAACTAAGGATGCATTCTTGATATTTGGAGGTGAGGAGGTGTTGAGTGTAACTTGTTACACAGATGAAAGCTTCCAAACATAAAGAGATGATTTCAGATCACAGTCGGGATTTGTGTTTTGCCTGAATGGAGCAGCGGTGAGCTGGAGGAATTCCAAGCAAGAGACGGTTGCCAATTTTACAACTGAGGCTGAGTACATTGCTGCGAGTGGCGCAACAAAGGAGGCTCTTTGGATTAGGAAGTTCATCACTGAACTTGGTGTGGTTCCTAGTATTGTGTATCCAATAAAATTGTATTGTGACAACACTGGAGCGATTGCACAATCCAAGGAACTCAGGTCACACCAGAAATCCAAAACACGTACTCGGAAATTTCCATCTTATTCGAGATATTATCGATAGAGGAGATGTGAAGATATGCAAGATTCCTAAATATGAGAATCTGTCAGATCCACTTACAAAGGCGCTTGTTCAGCGCAAGCATGAAGGATACACTAGATCTATTAGCATACGAGATACACCAGATTGGCTCTAGTGCAAGTGGGAGACTGTTGGAATAGATTCCCTAGTGGCAATCTTATTTAGTACGAAGAACGTTTTGGCTAGAATATTCATTGTATTATTTATAGAGATACTTAATATAATGAAGTATTTAGATTAAAAATATGTTTGTTTACCTAAAATATCCCTAGTTAAATATACTGATTAATTTGACGATCAACTATAGACTAGTATGGGGTTGGATTGATATGGAGATATCACGATCCAACACATGGGTATGCATTAGGAGTAATGGCATACTGGATTGACCTACTTACGAGAAGGTTACATAAAAGTTATGTAAATTCACATGTGCTTCTCGTAGTGACAACGATATTTTCATCCTTAGACTTGAAGTCACTAGATCCTCTAGATGTGGAGTATTGTGTTTTGGTAGCATCAAACGCTACACTGGGTAGAAATAAAGGCGCAAATTGGACACAATAGGAAGAAAGCTTAGAGATGGTAGTGATGTAGATAGAATTTGTCCCTCCCACATAACGTGAGAAAATATTCGTGGCCACTCGAGGGTTAGTTCTTATAGAATGTTTGGCCAGACTCAGATAAATCAATATAGGATATTGATGTTATCTACATGATAAGACTATTCCCAAGATCGAGAAACTATGGATTGGATATACGAGTGTGACTTTTATGTCTTCTGTCCAATCCGGATATAGAGGCAAAGGGATGAGACAATATAGTCACAAGGTTTGTCTCCTTCTTAATGCAAAATCGATTATGAAACATGTTTTTTAGGTAGTGCCCTCGAGCACGAGCATTCCCCTAGTAATTTTTAAAAATTTCATTTGATGGTCAGAGCCGAATTGAATGCTAAGCAGTGGTAATTCTAAAAACTCCCGTATGTTAAATTTGATTTGAGATAAAGAAAGCCTAAACTCCTCGTAACAACGTAAAACTTCCATTTAAAGTTCCAAGAAAAGAAAAAAGAAGTCAAAAGGGACGCGAATGAACCTATACTGTCAAAGAGAACTATAGATGGAAGCTGCACAAAATTACATATTTTGGTGGACAGACCATCGAGTCAAGTCCATCACCTCACTCTTTTCCCTATAAAGGAGTAAGCAGGGTCCTTTAATCCAATGACCAAAAGTCTGGAAAATGTTGTTACAAAACTTTGAAAGGCCAAAGATAGTTGGGAACACAAAGTCTAGTAAACCAAGACTCAACCAACTACTCAGAAAAAAAAAAACAGCTCAGAGATCAGCTTTTGAAGCCCAGAGGCGTATATAAGGGGTCATAGTTGTACAACACGTGGAGGTTGTGGAAAATTCGTCCAAAAAACAATGGAAACCTCGTGAATTTAAAAAAAATGGAGGTAGTACTAAGAAAACAATGGTAAATTGTTGAATAAAATCATCAAAACAATGTTCAAACTACCTCAATATAATTTACACATGGTGGAGAACACAACAGTGCTCTGTCAGTCTTATGTTTTCCATTCATGGAATTTCACTAACAATAACAGCAAACATAAAAAAGGGGGATTGCCAAACAAATATACAAACTTACGCATGACCCGAGATCTGAAATTCCGAATAAGAAAATTTTGCTCCCTGAAGATCAGAGCAAACTGAGCTCTAATAAGGTATTATCAGCAGATAAGCACAATGAAATTAAACAATATCAAGAAACAGCCACAAAGGATATGTCACCAAATTGAATTAGGGTTTTTCATTTCATTTCCAGAATTGGTGTAATCGTGACACGTGTCGTAAACCATTGCGATTTAAACTGTGATTTCGATTTAACAGAACGCCACCGTTTCACCGAAACGTCAGCGTTCCACTTTGTTTTCGAAGTGTCTGGTAGCGTAACCAATCAGGGGTAGCAATATTGTTTCCTTAGCTATTTGTTAGGAATATTACTGAGCTGTAACACCGAACGGGGAATAATGAAAAGCATCTTCGTCTCTCTCCTCAATTCTCTCTGATCTCTTCTTCCTTATCGATTAGTTCTCTGGCTAAACTCCAGGAAAATCTCCATAATTCCGGTATAGGAATAGCAGGGTTCTTGTTAGTGGTATGAGAGCTCGGTACTGGCTCAGTTTATGCTCGCAACCCGAAGAATGATGAACAACGAACGGTTCCCGGCATTGGAAGGGAGTCCACAAGATCTCACCAACCAGATCTCCGCAGTCAATTGTCGCTTAGAAGGCATCGATTCTAAGCTAGCTAAGATTGATAACCTCGATTTGCAAATCAAAAGCGTCATCAACTTATTTAATGTCAGTATGGTTGAATCGGTCGGAATACAAACACAAAAATGTCGTCGGGTTCACCTCCAAGCAGGCCAGGGTGGTAGCCGAGCCCCACCACCGTTATTGGCAACACCGACGACAAAAGGGAAAGAGGTAGCTAGAGACAACCCCACTGCGTAATTACACGTCCATGGGTTTACCAATTCCCAAAATGGAGTTCCCCAAGTTTAACGAGTCGGATCCGGTAGCTTGGCTGAACAAGTCTAACATGTATTTCCTAATTCATGCAATGACTGATGAACAAAAATTGAATATTGCTTCTCTACACTTAGAAGGGAGGTAGATCATTGGTTTCAATCAAAAGAGGATTCTGCATCTTCACTCTCCTGGTCCCAATGTGCAGAAGTGCTGGGTGGAGAATCTTCGAATCCGGGTCATGAAAACATTATGGGAGAGTTTAATAAACTCACTCAAACGTCCACAGTGGTGGACTACAAGGCAAGATTTGATGCCTTAAAACCGAGGATCAAAGCACTCCACCCAGGTTTTGATGAATTGTAGTATTTTGTTAGAAGCTTTATGAGTCATGGTGGAAGCGGGCCGTGCCGTGCCGGTTTAAGGTCGTGCCTTGGCGCGGCGGGCTGGTGACGTGCCGTTCAGCTGGGGTAGGGCGGGCCGGGCCGGGCCGTGCTCGAAGGGAGGTGAAATATAACCCGTGTCGTGCCCGGGTCGCTTGCACGTGTCGACCCGTAGAGCGGGCCGGGTCGACAGAGGTATAATTTATTGTTATTATTATTATTATTATTATTATTATTATTATTATTATTATTATTATTATTATTATTATTATTATTATTATTATTATTATTATTATTATATGTGTTTATAAATATTATTTATAAAATAACAAACCAATAAATATTAAAAAATTGTAATAATTTATTAATTAACTTAACTTTTGATGTTACAAATGTTAGGAATAATGCATCTCTATAGTTGTGGTACTTCTCAACTAGGTTGACACCTACCCAACTATCTGAAAGTGTGAGTATGCAGATGTATAAGCAGCTAAGATACTCTAGAAGGGGGGGGGGGGTGAATAGAGTATGTCAACTTTTTGCAAAACTTGCTAGGAAGATGAAAAATTGTGCAAACAATGAAGTTCAAGGCCTTGAAAGCTAGTTCAAGCCTTTTAAATAGATGCAGAAAGCATAGAGGAAGTATTCCTTTTTCAAGGCCTTGAAAACAAGTTCAAAAACCCTTGAAAAATAAACAGTCTTTGAGTGCTGCAAAAGCTATGAAAGTAAAAAAAAAAAAAAAACTGAAAATGCAGAAGACAAGTGATTTATAGAGTTCAGTCTGTAATACCCCGGTGTTTTCGGGGGTATTTTTGGGAGTTTAACGAATATTCCGGGCCACTATTTGATTTTATAAGTGTATTTTTCTTTTATTAAATAACCTTTCTATTTACATTATTATTATTACTACTATTAGTAGTAGTGGTATTATCCTTATTATTATTATTATAACTATTGTTATTAGTTTTATCAAAAAAGTGTTTTATTTCTTTTATAGTCTTTTCCCTCAATTACATTATCACTATTATCATTATTATAATCACTATTATTGTTGTTAGTATTATTATTATTATTATTATTATTATTATTATTATTATTATTATTATTATTATTATTATTATTATTATTATTATTATTATTATTATTATTATTATTATTATTATTATTATTATTATTATTATTATTATTATTATTATTATTATTATTATTATTATTATTATTACTTTTTTTATCAAAATATATATATATTTTATTAAAGATAAGATTTTTGGTAGTTCGTCGCTTATATGTTTAGTAGTTGGTGAAGTGTAGTGGGTCGTGTAACGATTTTAGCGTGTCCGAAAGTGTATTTTTATTTTTATTGCGTGACGAACCACCGCGTGTACCGGTGCACCCGCCACACCTTACAAACTCTCCCCTCACCCCCTTCATCCCTTCCATTCTAGCAGAGAAAATCTCTGCGTCTTTTCCGGCAAAGCAACCCACGGCAAAGGTCAGAAACCAACCTCCATTCCCTCTGATTTTCGTCCAGATTCACACCTAACAAGTCAAAAACCCAATCCTTGACATCAATTTCGTCATTTGACATTACCAATTTTGATCGGAAATCTCTCCGTCGAAACCGAATGGGTTCAAACCGAGCTTCCAATTTCAGCTCCTCTCTCACTCTCTCAGTATTCTCTCGTTACGCTCTCTCTCACGCTCCCTCTCCACCCTCTCTCTCGGTGCTCTGCCTTCCGGAGAAGACCCAGCCGGCGACGCCGCCGAACCAGGCCGACCCAGCGCCCGACGCCTCCGCCGAACCGGGCCGACCCAGCGCCAGCGACGCCGGCCCTCTGCCTCGCCGTTCGCCGCCTCCCTCTACTCGTCGTCGTCCTCCTCTGCTTCTCTTCGCCGTCCTCCTCTGTTCCGGCAAACCCAGCAACAGCGGCAGAGACCTGTCGCCATCCTCGCCGCTATTTCTTCTCAAATCGGTAAATCCAAAGAACCCCTTTTTGTTTTGGTACTTGTATCTCTCATTGGTTCAATTTGTGCCATCAGCTTCATCACAACTTTCAATTTTGGATGGGTTTGAGTGATTGTGAGAAGGACAGTGGGTTTTATTTTGAGGAAGATGATGAAATGAAAAGGGCTGGTAAACATTTGGGGGTTGTTTGGTATGATTTGAAACTTGTGAGGGTAACTTTGTATGATCCGAATCTGAAAGGGGTGGTTCTGCCTTTTACTAATGTATATTCTTGTGGATTATATATGTAGTAATATAATTGTCCATAATAACTAGTATTCTTACATTTTTTTTATTGAAATTAATAAACTGTTGTCCTGACAATGATTCTTTATTTTCTTGAAATTAGTATTACTTAGTACAAGTACAAGAATTACATTTTGTTTTCCTATAAATAGTCATGTTTTGTATATGTCGGAAATTTAACTCTTTTCACTTAATAACATTATTTTCATCAATATAACTCTTACAATAAAATTAGCCGCCCCTTTTTGCTTAGTTAAAATAGCTATCTTTTATTTGTATAAATATACTTTCGTAAATTAAATCGGCTTTAAAATATTAGAAAAGTTTTATTTATTTCAATTCTTTTATAATTGTAAACCACTACTTTCTTATTAATTATAAATTTATAACTTGTTATTTATAACTAATAATTTATATTACTTTTGTGGGAGTGTGGGGGTTTCACTCGCATTGTATTTGTTGTGTGAATTTAGCAACATCTTAATCTAGGACTATGTGATTATTGTAGACGCCGAGTTCGTAGACGGCGAAGTTGTGGAGGACCCATATTACTAGGAATTTGATTGCTTTCGTGTGACGAACTCTCTTCGATTCAGGTAAGTACATATGTACAATGTCTTCAACTATCAAAATGTGCTTTGGTGTGAGTTATAATGAATTTTGACATATCGTGCGTTACTCTTCAAAAGTTTACTTCAAAGTTTATGTTGCTGTCAAGAAAATTTTGGAAAGATTGTTTATCCTGGAAACAAATTGTAATTGTGGATTTAATGAACGATAATGGATATGGGGCGATGTACAGAGGATGTGCGTGAAGGCCACTACTTCAAGGACGCTTACAGGCGATCCTTCATTGCGTTTCATACCCTACCCTATATGGGTTTTATAAGGCGTGAAACTATAGAGTACTACCTATGCTGACGTAGGTCACTGCGGTATAGGGGTGTCGACACTTAAGGTCCTATAGTATAGTTCGAGCGGGGTATGCGTAGGGATACCTTCTAACGCTCTTGGTGAATTGGGACGGGCGATGTCCCAAGAGGTACCTTTTTATATATTGCATCGTGACCTCTCTGTGGACATACGTTACCCGCTGGGTTTTCATGCCTCAGCCAAACTAATAAACGAAAGTGGTACTCTTTTATATCCGGATTAATTCCAAAGTTCTCTTAATCATGCTTTTTATACTCGCGTTATTTTAAATATTTTTATAATCATGTTTGTTCTAGCCAAAAACTCTTGTTTTACTCATTGTAGTATGTGCTTACTTAGTTTTTAGTAATTAAATTTTTTCTGCGGTCGGCTATCGCTATTTCAAAACCCGCAGGTCAAGAATAAGCTAGCTGGGGTGGAAACGCGCACAAGCAAAGGAGTAGTACCATGCTAGCAAACATCTTTTAGTAATTGTATCATTTGTTTTTAGACAATATGTTATCTTTTTGTTTAACAATGTAAGGAGGGTTTTCTCCTTTTATTTTAATAAATTATTCTTTGGATTATGGTTAAGTTGCACTAGCAGGAACCGTAGGATCCGAGTTGTTTCACAGTCCACTTGGACCTACGTCTCTACCTCAGGGATTAGATCCCTGCAGGATTTTCAACCCTATTCTTATTAATCAAAAGCTTAGCCCTAGAACTCAAGCACAGAGAGTTCCCTTACTCTGTTACAGCTTGTGGTTTTCCCTAACCTGTCTAGTACCTGCTCTAGCTAACTGATTAACTAAGAATTCTCTATTGTTCACTTTGAACAATCCCTGAGAATTGGTGTAGAAATAATACAGAAATGATCTCCCAATATAGCGCTATACAGAAGTACACTTAAGAGTAGAAAAATGCAATGAAATGCAGTGAACTTTTGTGAATGGATTGGAAGAATGATGAGCTTCTTTGATGCTTGTCAATCCAGAACTCTTTCTCTGTATTTTCCCGTTGATAATTGTGTGTTGTTTCTTCGAATTTGAGCTCTATTTATACTTCATACTGTTGGAATAGATGCCCTAGAGGCAATCTAGTTTAGTATGAATTATTTGTGGCTAGAAATTCATTTATTATTTATTGGATATTTAATATAATGAAGTCCTTAAATTTACAATTGTGTTGTTTATCTTAAATATCCCTATTCAAGTATAATTATTAATGGGACAATCATCTATAGACTAGTATGGGGTTGGATTGATATGGAGATATCATGATCCAACACATAGGTGTGCATTAGGGAATGTTGCACTGGATTGACCCATCTCCGAGAAGGCTACATACACGTTATGTTGAGTCACAAGAGCTTCTCGCGGTGCAATGGTATTGTCATCCTTAGACTTGAAGTCACTAGATATTCTAGTTGTGGATTCTTGTGATTTTGGTAGCGTTAAACGCTACACCGTAACTGGGTAGTTATAAAGGCGTGTACTGGATACAATAAGAAGCAAGCTTACAGATCGTAGTGGACGTAGATAGAATTTGTCCCTTCCACATAACGGGAGAAAATATCCTAGGCCACTCGAGGGATATTGCTTATAGAATGTCTGGCCAGACTCAAATAAATCAATATGGGATATTGATGTTATTTGCACGAATAAGGCTATTCCCATGGATCGAGAAACTATGGATTGGATATACGAGTGTGACTTGTATGTCTCTTGTCCAATCCGGATATAGAGACGAAGGGATGAGACAATTACTTGTACAAAGGTTGTCAAGATGACTATTCTATTAGTTGGCTAGAATGGATGTTTTGCTACAGACCGCTCCATATTAGCAAATAGTTGCTTCCAACTAGATGGAACCTATGGGGTCACACGCTACATAGAGTTGAACTAGATTTGGGAATTAATTAATTGGATTAATTAATTAGAAGGATCACTTTGCAAAACCTTGCAAACTTAGTAGGGACTAATTTGCAAGGAAGGGACTAAATTGAATTCTAGTAGGACTAGAATAAATCCTTTAGGTAGTTGGCAAGGAGTTGTTGGACTATATAAAGGACCTTCCTTCCTTCCTTCCCATAAAACTTATGCTCATTATTGAACATAACAAGAGTGGGAGAGAACAAAAGAAGGAGAGAGAGCAACAAGCAAGGAGCCGACCGCCCCTTGCTCGTCGCCCCGTCCCCGTCGGCCACAAGGAGGCCGAGCCCTCCTTTTGGGTCTCGTTTTGCGTGATTCTTCTTCCTCTTCCTCTTCCGGGCTAGCACCAAGGACTTGGGAGATTCTAGTATCAACTCTAGGCGTGGATCAACCATAGAGAACGTGACACAATTCGCGTTTGAAGTCATCAAAGGAGAACCCTAAGGTGTGTTATTGATTTCTTCCCTTACCATCGTTATGTCTCTTGACTTGTGATCCTTGGAGGGTTTTGCATGGTTTTATGATTGTTTGTGTTTCCTTTGCGCATCCATGAATCAAAACCCTACAGTGGTATCAGAGCCACAGGTCGTTGAGCATAAACGTGGTTTATGTGTTACGTTTTAGTTGTTTTACACCTTAATTTGATTGTTTATCGCGTAAAACAAGACAAATCAAGCATGGGATGCAATTTGTCAATAATTAATCATAACAAGATCCAATTTTTGCATTGGATGCATGAATTGGTGAGTTTGAGAAATTTTGGGATCTTAGATCTAGGGTTTGGGCATCCTTGGGGAAGAAGGAGTTCTTCCAAAACAAGGAAACAACTAAACTTGGGCACCAAGCAAAGGAGTTGTTTTGGAAACAACTCCCATAAGGAGGTTCGACCCCCCCTAGGGACCGCCCCCCCTTGCTTGCCGCCCAAGCTTGGCCGCCCTAGGGGCCGGGCGGACCTAACCCGCGGGCTAGGCTTGTGGGTTTTGGGCCGGGCCGGCCCTAGGGCCTTGTGGTTCATCTTGTCGGGCCCGGGCAATTTTATTGTTGGGCCCATGGACCGTTTTAACCCTAGAAATCCTAAAATCAATTAAAATTGACCAAGCCCGTTAAAATTGGATTCTATCTGTTTATGTGCAAATCGCATGGTGATTGGATATGGCCTTAGGATGCGGTTTGATGTGGATGTTTTAATTTTGTGGTTTGGTTTTACGGCCTGCGAGCTGATCAATTAATTGTAATAATTAATTAGGGTTTTATGGCCTGCGTGCCATTTTTTTCTCAACTTGTGAGATTTATTTTATTTAGTATAGAAGTTAGCCAGTGCTAGATAAAGTAGATTGTTAGCCAAGATTGAAGAAAAGAAGCCCAAAGCCAAAGAAGCCACAAGAGATGGAGCATGGAGCATGGAGCATTCCACATGACTATGAAGGATGGACCAAAAGATGAAGACGCATGAAGATGTGTTTGCTTTTAGGGTTCATAGATAATTCCGTTGGCTTGGAATTATCTTAGTCTAGAAAAAGGCCATATTCACATCACATTTTATTTTGTTTTGTGGTTGTTTACTTTATTGTCTTATTATTTTGTGGTTGGTGTATGGATGATGCATGCAATTAGGATAATAAGATAATTAGACAACCTGGATCTATTATTTGGAGTTGTGCCCAAACTCAAATAGATAGATTAGTTGATATTGATCAACAAAACAATTAAAAGTTGAATTTAAAAATCCCTCAAAATTCAAATATTGTATTCTTGCCTTCTCGTTATTTGAACACTCATGATCATCATTATTTATCAAGTTCGTGCGTGCCAAAGCAGGGCGACTTGGTTCATAATGATGGAATGCGATGGCACGTAACAATGTGCAATTGTTTAGATAAGAGGTTGAACACAACTAGGCTATTAATTTGATTAGGAAACCTAGAGGTAATCAATTGGGATTATCCATATGGATGGATAAATAAGGAGTTATTTGCCCAATTGAACCAAGAGTTGCATATGGGATGCAATTGGAATTGTTCCTACCTAAAGTAGCTAAATTATGGGTGACTTGCCAAAGCAAGCTCATAAGGAGGTGAAACATGGATCTTGGCCCACTAGAAAATATAAGGATATTTTCCGCATTAATATCTTGAGGGTTATTAATCCGTAGTAAAATAGTGGGAGCTATATTTGATAAACTAGCCATTATTGAATATAGTCAACAAAATTCACAAATACTAAAACTTGCGTTTTTCCTTTTTGTAGAATTCCAAATGGCAAACAACTCATCGAGTTCACAACATTCCCTACGATCTGTCCTTGAGAAGGACAAGCTCTCTGGAACCAACTTTCTTTATTGGTACAGAAACTTGAGAATTGTTCTCAAGCAAGAGAAGAAACTGTACGCAATAGAGGAGCATGTTCCAGAAGGTCCAGAGAACCAAACACCTGCTGCCCTAAAGGCATATCAAAAGCGTGTTTATGACGCTAATGATGCAGCCTGTCTTATGCTTTGCACCATGACTTATGAGCTTCAAAAGCAACACGAAAACATTAATGCAGTCGATATGATCGAACATCTACAGCAGCTCTTCGAAGAGCAGGCAAGGGTAGAGAGGTATGAGGTCTCTAAGGCACTGTTCAAGTGTCATCTGGCAGAAGGGAACCCGGTGGACCCCATGTACTCCGTATGATCGGGTACTTGGAGAATCTCGCCTGACTAGGGTTACCGGTCAGCCAAGAGTTGGCAACCGATCTCGTGTTGCAATCGTTGCCCGAGAGTTATGGACAGTTCATTATGAACTATAACATGAACGAGATCGTTAAACCACTGCCAGATTTACTCAATATGTTGAGGACGGCTGAACAGAGCATCAGCAAGGGTAAGGGCAAGGCCATTATGATGGTACAGAAAGGAAAGGGCAAAAGGTTTGCCTCATCCTCCAAGGGCAAAGGCAAGTCAGTTGCCAAGTCCAAGGAACCTGCCCTTAAGCCTGTTGGTGGAATTGCCAAAGGTGTGACTAAAGGTGAGTGTCACTACTGCAGTCAGCCTGGACACTGGAGGAGGAACTGCCAAAAATATCTGGAGGACAAGAGGCTTGTAATAGTGATTCCACCACCACCAGGTATTTTTGTTGTAGATGTCAATTTAACTGTCTCTACATCATGGGTATTAGATACTGGATGTGGATCTCTCGAAATATGCAGGATCTAAAGAGAAGTAGAAGATTGGCTTAAGGAGAGGTAGATCTGCGCGTTGGGAATGGAGCAAAGGTTGTTGCGTTGGCCATAGGCGTGTGCGAGCTATCTTTGCCTTCAGGATTAGTTTTAGAATTAAATAATTGCTATTTTGTGCCTGCTATGAGCAGAAACATTATTTCTATTTCTTGTTTGGACAAGGATGGTTTTATTATTTCAATAAAGAACAATTGTTGTTCCTTTTATTTAAATAATATTCACTATTTTAGTGCGCAATTATTTAATGGACTTTATGTCCTTGATCTAAGCAATCCTGTCTACAACATTAATACCAAGCGGATTAAAATAAATGATTTAAATCCTGCTTATTTATGGCACTGTCGTTTAGGCCATATCAATGAGAAACGTGTATCTAGACTCCATAAGGATGGATTACTAGACTCATTTGATTTTGAATCATATGAGACATGTGAGGCTTGTTTATTGGGAAAAATGACAAAGTCCCCTTTCAATAAGAAAGGTGAGAGGACTAGTGAGCAATTGGCGCTCATACATACTGATGTGTGTGGGCCATTTGCCACGCCTGCCAGGGGTGGTTATGTCTACTTCATTACATTTACTGATGATTACAATAGATATGGATTTGTGTACCTCATGAGGGAAAAATCCGAATCCTTTGAAGTGTTCAAAGAATTCAAGAATGAAGTAGAGAAGCAACTTGGCAAAAGTATCAAGGCTCTACGATCGGATCGTGGAGGAGAATACTTGAGCCAAGAGTTTGACGACTATCTTAGAGAGTGTGGGATCGTGTCCCAACTCACTCCACCCGGAACGCCACAATGGAATGGCGTGTCCGAGAGGAGGAATCGAACCCTATTGGATATGGTTCGATCTATGATGTGTCAAACCGATCTTCCATTATCATTTTGGGGCTACGCTCTATTAAGTGCAGCTTTCACCAATAACCGTGTTCCATCTAAATCAGTCATGAAAACACCATATGAGATGTGGAGTGGGAGGCGTCCCACACTGTCATTCATGAGGATTTGGGGCTGCGATGTCTATGTAAAACGTTTGCAATCAGACAAGCTAGGGCCTAAATCGGATAAGTGTAAATTTGTGGGGTACCCTAAGGAAACTAAGGGATACTACTTCTACAATCCAACCGAGAACAAAGTGTTTGTTGCTCGGACCGGCGTGTTTCTAGAAAGAGAGTTTGTCTCTAAAGAAGCAAGTGGGAGGAATGTAGAACTTGAAGAGGTTCAAGAACCACAAATCGCTGAACCGATTATGGAACATGAACAGGAACCACAAGAAGTTGTGGAGCAACCTGTTCAGGTAACACAAGAGCTTCGTAGATCTAGTAGAGTGCGCCAGGAACCCGAGAGGTATGGACTTCTCGTAACCGATTCCGGTGACACAATGCTCATAGATGATGAGCCTACTACCTATGAGGAGGCCATGAATGGCCCAGACTCTCAGAAGTGGCTAGAAGCCATGAGATCCGAGATGGAATCCATGTATACCAACAAAGTATGGACTTTGGTGGAACCACCCGATGGGGCGCGGCCCATAGGGTGAAAGTGGGTCTTCAAGAAGAAGATCGACATGGATGGTAATATGATTACCTATAAGGGCCGATTGGTGGCTAAAGGATTCAGACAGATTCATGGTATTGACTATGATGAAACCTTTTCACCAGTCGCTATGACCAAATCCATCCGAATCCTACTTGCGATTGCAGCATACCATGACTATGAGATTTGGCAGATGGATGTCAAAACAACATTCCTTTATGGGAATCTCCTCGAGGACGTATATATGATACAGCCGGAGGGTTTTGAGGATCCAAAGTAAGCCAACAAAGTCTGTAAGCTGCAACGATCCATTTATGGATTGAAGCAAGCTTCTAGGAGTTGGAATCGACGTTTTGATGAAGTGGTCAAAGAGTTTGGCTTCATCAGAAACGAAGATGAGTCTTGTGTCTACAAGAAGGTTAGTGGGAGCTCCGTATCTTTTTTGGTCTTGTATGTGGATGACATACTACTCATTGGAAACGACGTTCCCATGCTGCAATCTGTTAAATATTGGCTAGGAAAGTGTTTCTCAATGAAGAACATAGGGGAAGCAGCCAATATACTCGGTATAAAGATCTATAGAGATAGATCTAAGAGGTTGCTAGGCCTAAGTCAGAGTACATATATTGACAAGGTGTTGAAACGGTTCAACATGCAAGATTCCAAGAAGGGATTCTTGCCCATGTCACATGGAATCACTCTTTCGAAGAGTGGTTGTCCCTCCAAAGAGATTGAGAAGGAGCGCATGAGTAGAATTCCCTATGCCTCGGCCATAGGATCTATCATGTACGCCATGTTATGTACTAGACCAGATGTGTCATATGCCTTGAGTATGACAAGCAGATACCAATCCAATCCAGGTGAGAGTCACTGGATTGCAGTCAAGAACATCCTAAAGTACTTGAGAAGAACTAAGGATGCTTTCTTGATATTTTGCGGAGAGGAAGAGTTGCGTGTAAGGGGTTACACTGATGCAAGCTTCCAAACCGAAAGAAATGATTTTAGATCACAATCGGGATATGTGTTTTGCCTGAATGGAGCAGCGGTGAGCTGGAAGAGTTCCAAGCAAGAGAAGATAGCTGATTCTACAACAGAGGCTGAGTACATTGCTGCAAATGGCGCAGCAAAGGAAGCTGTTTGGATCAGAAAGTTTGTTTCTGAACTTGGTGTGGTCCCTAGCATTGCGGATCCAGTCGAGTTGTTCTGTGACAACACTGGGGCGATCGCGCAATCGAAGGAACCCATGTCGCATCCGAAATCCAAGCACGTGCTCAGGAAGTTTCATCTGATTCGAGATATTATCGATAGAGGAGACGTTCGGATATGCAAGATTCCTACAGATGACAATCTGTCAGACCCGCTTACAAAGCCTCTCACGCAGTGGATGCATGAAGGACACACTAGGAGTATGGGCATACGAGATGCGCCAGATTGGCTCTAGTGCAAGTGGGAGACTGTTGGAATAGATGCCCTAGAGGCAATCTAGTTTAGTATGAATTATTTGTGGCTAGAAATTCATTTATTATTTATTGGATATTTAATATAATGAAGTCCTTAGATTTACAATTGTGTTGTTTATCTTAAATATCCCTAGTCAAGTATAATTATTAATGGGACAATCATCTATAGACTAGTATGGGGTTGGATTGATATGGAGAAATCATGATCCAACACATAGGTGTGCATTAGGGAATGTTGCACTGGATTGACCCATCTCCGAGAAGGCTACATACACGTTATGTTGAGTCACAAGCGCTTCTCGCGGTGCAATGGTATTGTCATCCTTAGACTTGAAGTCACTAGATATTCTAGTTGTGGATTATTGTGATTTTGGTAGCGTTAAACGCTACACCGTAACTGGGTAGTTATAAAGGCGTGTACTGGATACAATAAGAAGCAAGCTTAGAGATCGTAGTGGACGTAGATAGAATTTGTCCCTCCCACATAACGGGAGCAAATATCCTAGGCCACTCGAGGCATATTGCTTATAGAATGTCTGGCCAGACTCAAATAAATCAATATGGGATATTGATGTTATTTGCACGAATAAGGCTATTCCCATGGATCGAGAAACTATGGATTGGATATACGAGTGTGACTTGTATGTCTCGTGTCCAATCCGGATATAGAGACAAAGGGATGAGACAATTACTTGTACAAAGGTTGTCAAGAGGACTATTCTATTAGTTGGCTAGAATGAATGTTTTGCTAGAGACCGCTCCATATTAGCAAATAGTTGCTACCAACTAGATGGAACCTATGGGGTCACACGCTACATAGAGTTGAACTAGATTTGGGAATTAATTAATTGGATTAATTAATTAGAAGGATCACTTTGCAAATCCTTGCAAACTTAGTAGGGACTAATTTGCAAGGAAGGGATTAAATTGAATTCTAGTAGGACTAGAATAAGTCCTTTAGGTAGTTGGCAAGGAGTTGATGGACTATATAAAGGACCTTCCTTCCTTCCTTCCCATACAACTTATGCTCCTTATTGAACATAACAAGAGTGGGAGAGAACAAAAGAAGGAGAGAGAGCAACAAGCAAGGAGCCGACCGCCCCTTGCTCGCCGCCCCGTCCCCGTCGGCCACAAGGAGGTCGAGCCCTCCTTTTGGGTCTCGTTTTGTGTGATTCTTCTTCCTCTTCCTCTTCCGGGCTAGCACCAAGGACTTGGGAGATTCTAGGATCAACTCTAGGCGTGGATCAACCATAGAGAACGTGACACAATTCGCGTTTGAAGTCATCAAAGGAGAACCCTAAGGTGTGTTATTAATTTCTTCCCCTACCATCGTTATGTCTCTTGACTTGTGATCCTTGGAGGGTTTTGCATTGTTTTATGATTGTTTGTGTTTCCGTTGCGCATCCATGAATCAAAATCCTACACATACAGCTCCGCAAATCTCCCCTGATTTTCAGCAACAACCTTCCTATTTTGTAGGCAACAGAGTTTGACTACTTTGAAATCTTCTCCAACGGTTGAATGATCACAATCTTTAGAGATATTGTTGTAATATTTCATTTAAACACCATTAGAAGCTGTCATATACGTCTGATTGATCACAGGATCAAAGTGTCCAAGTATCTCCAAATCTGCAGCAATTCAGTTTAGAAAATAATCCTGCAAAACTTAGAAACAAAATTTCCTGCATTATCATAGTCAAACAGATGATATATTAAGATTAAAAACATGTTATAGCAGTTTATATTTCATCATCTAACAACAGAGAATAAAACATATGAAAGAGAGAGAGAGAGTGGATCAATCCAGAGAGTTTACTAGAAAACTCCCCCTGAGAATGTGCATTCAGGTTCAAGCAGTTTCAAGGCTTCGAATCCAGTTTCAAGGCCTTGAAAATAGCTGAACTATTTTCAAGCCTCTGAGACTGATTCAAGGCTTTGAAAGCTGGTTCAAGGCTATATATTCAACTTCAGCTATATATTCAGCTTCATCTGTTGATAGAGCAACTGAATTTTGTTTCTTGGAATGCCAACCAATCAAGGATGATCCAATGAATTGGCAAGTTCCTGAAGTACTTTTCCTATCAACCTTGTAACCTACAAAGTCAGCATCTGAAAAGCCATGCAAAGAGAAGTTAGATTGTCTTGGATACCAAAGCCCTAAGTCTTTGGTACCATTGATATATCTGAATATTCTCTTCACAGCAGTCACGTGTGATTCTATTGGATCAGCTTGAAATCTAGCACACATACACACACTAAAAATAATATCTGGCCTTCTTGCTGTCAGATAGAGTAATTATCCAATCATGCCTCTATACTCTTTTACATTGACACTCTTACCAGATTCATCCTTATCTAAGGATAGTGTAGAGCTCACAGGAGTCTTGGCTTCCTTACATTGAGCCATGCTATATTTGTTTAGTAAGTCTCTTGTGTACTTGCTTTGATGCAGAAAAATGCCCTTCTTCAATTGATGTATTTGAAGTCCTAGGAAGAAGTTCAACTCTCCCATCATGCTCATCTCAATAAGACTTGAGAATTCTCTGGCAACTGGAGCAAAAGTTTCCTCATAATCAATACCTTCTTCTTGATTGTAACCTTGAGCAACTAACCTAGCTTTGTTTCTGATCACATTGCCACTTTCATCCAACTTGTTTCTAAGAACCCATCTGGTACCAATGACAGACTGGTTTGAAGGTGCAGGAAGCAGGTTCCAAACCTTTTTCCTTTCAAACTCATTGAGTTCACTTTGCATAGCAATGATCCAGTCTGCTTATTGTAAAGCTTCTTTCACATTTTTTGGTTCTACAAGAGAAATAAAAGCATTAAAAGCACATAAGTTCTTCAACTGTGATCTAGTCTGTGTACAAGTGGTTGGATCTGATATGATGTTATCAGTTGGATGGGATGAGAGATATTTTAATCTCTTTCTTGGAGACCATGTTTTAGGTTCTCCACAGATTTTCTCTGGTCTTGAAGTAGTGGCTTTGTCACTTGAATCATTCTGATATTCTTCTTCAAGGCTTTGAGTTTTACTTTCAAGGCCTTGAGCACCATTTTCAAGGTCTTGAAAATGTATTCTTTTCTCTTCTGAGCCTTCCTTGAAACCTAATGGATTCTCAGTCTCTTCCTCTGATTCATGCTTGTTCAAATTCAACTCTGCAAAACTTTCACTTTAAGAACCATCATAGCTTTCATAAAAAATAACATGAATTGTAACCCTTCAGATTTTAAGTACGTCATTCTAGTACATCGTTATAGTATGTTACTCATCGTGTGTGACATTAGATTGCATTTAAGTAGTTATACCCAAGAATGGAGACTTACACATTATTGGGGGTTGAGAATTTGGTTTAAACTTCGAGGACAAAATTTTCTTTAAGGGAGGAAGGATGAAATACCCCGGTATTTTGAAACGGGTATTTTTAACTAATATTAGGTGTTAATATGTTAAATCAGATATTTTATAAAAATATTGGGTGTTAGTATGACATTTGTATAAGTTTAGGTATTAGTTGTTATTATTTAAAATTTAATTTTAATGTTATAAACTACCTAGGTGCTTTTATGTATTTTCTTATAACTTAAATAGTGTCTTTTATTTAAAATAAGGGGGTCGTAGTTGTAGTAAGCCTAAACCAATGGGGGTGAAAGTGTCTTTACCCTAAAACATTGTCATCTTCTCCATCAACGATGGAGGTTTTGTTTCTCCTTCTCCATGTCCGACAACAACTCCTACACCCACCAAAACGCAACCAAATTGTCCCAATTCAATCCCAATTCGACCTAATCTCATCAAAGCTCGATACTCTAGCAAAAAGCAAACCAATTTCGCCAATTTTTTGGTCCCGATTCGGAATCGAAGTTTTCGAAGTGGGTCTCCTTCCTTCCTCGAATTTCTTCACCATCTAGCCTATTGAAACCCCTCAATCAAAGAGAAATTCTCACACCAAAACCAATCTATCTCTCTCCCGTTCAATCACTCACTCTCTCTCTCTCCCCAGCGCCGCCGTCGCCGCCAAAGGCCGCTGCCGCCGTCGTCCGCCCTGCCCGCCGTGACCAGCTGACGCCGCCCGCTGTCGCCTCCTTCCCGGCGTCGTCGTTGGTCTTCGCCGGCGTCGTCTCTGCCACCGTGATCCGCCCTCATCCCCGTCTTCTTCTCTCTCGGGTAAAACAGACCCGTCTCTCTCTCTCTCTCTCTCTCTCTCTTCTTTTGTTTTGTTTTGTTTTTTTCATTAATTAATCTAGTTAGTTAGTTAATTATAATAAATGTGATGAAGGACAAAACAAGTGGGGGCCTGGCCCAGTGGTTATAGAGTAACACTTAACGCTTGGTGGGTCGTGAGAACTAGGTCTTGGGTTCAAGTCTCAAAAGTGACATTTATTTTTTTAACTCATCTTTACCCAAAAATAAAAGTATATTCTTCCTATTTATTTTTATAAGTTTGTAACAAGTAAGAATAAGTTATTTTTCTCAAATAAATTTGTTATTTCTTTTAAATAAAACTAAGTTAGTTTATAATTTATATTCTCTACTAAGGCTTGTTTGAATTGGGAGAAACTACTATTTGAATCAAAAGTGTTTTGGGGGTAAAATAATATGCTTCTCTACCGTAAATAATAAAAACAATAGTTTCGTTAATCTTATAAGTTATATTTATATAACTATAGCTATGTTTTTACAAATAATAAACGTTATAAAGCGTATTTTATTATAAAAGAGGTTGTTCACGTTAGCATGGTTGGGGAAAGTTAGTAAGGGATTTATATCATTTACCTATAGGACTTCGTGTGCAATGTGTTGATTAGGATATTATTAAATTTGAAGGCGACAAATTTCGTTGACGAAGGATACGTCGAGTATTACTAGGAAGTGATTTGCTTTGCTTGAGATTCAAGGTAAGTAAACATGCCAGGCCTAGCGCCCATACCTTCTTTCGTGTCAAACTGCTCTTTTGATTTATTGTCTCAAAATTTGAATATCTACTTGAACTATTTATTTGAGAAAGTTTACTGATTTTACAAAGGTGATTCTATCACAACTATCACATGAGATGATAATAAGACGTTAAGACGTATAGTGAAATAGTTGTATCGGGGATAAATATTTTGAGCTTTGGTCGATGTGGAATACGTCTCTCGACCCCTTTTATTTTATTTTGCTCGGTCGCAACCGCCCCGAGTTCGCTCCAGTACTTACCTCTCTGGCCGCAAGAAGTCTTAGGGGGGTGTCGACACTTGTGGTCTGGTAGCAAGTTATCAGTAGATCTTCCCCATGTCAACATGATAAAAGATGGATTTCCAAGGTTGGACCTTTACTGTTTAAAGTTGAAAGTCCTGATTGGACAAGGAAGGAAGTTTGGGAATGTTTCCCTAGTTGAGATACTAAAGTGTAAAGAGTTTGGGAATGTTTCCCCACAAGTGAAGTGATAACAGGAAAATATTGGTGAATTCTTATTTCATACTTGTACATTTACTAGAATTCTTTACTCTTCAAACTTATGTGTCGTGTTTATAAACTGCTTCATAATATGTTTACATGCTTGGGTGTTGCTTACTCAGTATTTTCTGCTGACTTTGGAAACTGTGGTGTTTCTTTTTATTTCCGCACCACAGGTTTAGGTGGAAGCTTGGAGTAATTGGAGCGCGACTCGACATACCTAGGAAACGTTTAGTAGATCACATTTATTTACTTTAGAACTTCGGTTAGACTTAGGCAATCTCTAGATTGGAATAATGCCCATGTTTGTGGTGAGACAATTTTCAAAGTTTTAATTATTTATTTTAAGGATTCGGTTTGGATTTTCTGTAATAAAATCTCCTTGTATTCGGGTTAAATCTCGGGTACGGAGTGACATCCTCGGGCTTCCGGCTTGGTCGTTTTGGGGGTGTTACATGAATGCTCTCTTCAACCAGTTTGTTTCTTTTATTGTAAACTCTATAAGCTTTTCTATTTAGAGAGTAACCAAGAAATATACCTTCATCACTTCTTGCATCAAACTTACCATGATTGTCTTTTCCATTGTTATGGATAAAACAAGTATATCCAAAGGGTCAGAAGTAAGAAATGTTTGGCTTCCTCCCTTTGAATAGTTCATAGGGGTACTTCTTCAGAATGGGTCTGATCAAGCACCTGTTCAAGATGTAGTTTGCTGTATTTACAGCTTCTGCCGAATAATGTTTTGGCAGCTTGTTCTCAAGAAGCATTGTTCTTGACATATCTTCAAGAGTCATGTTCTTTCTTTCAACAACACCATTCTGTTGAGGAGTTCTTGGAGCAGAAAAGTTGTGAGAAATACCATGCTTATCACAAAAAATCAAATTCAAACTTATCAAATTCTCTACCATGATCACTTCTGATTGAAGCTACAGGTAGGTTTTTCAAGTTTTGAAGTTCTCTGCAAAGCTTTCAAAATTCAGAGAGTTCTTCAGATTTTTCTTTGAGAAACATAACCCAAGTATATCTAGAAAAATCATCAAAAACAACTAGCATATATCTTTTAACTTTTGGAGTGGGATTCCTCATAGGACCACAAAGATCCATATGAAGTAAATTCAGCTTCTGGTCTGTTTGCCTTGTGCACAGGCTTTGCACATTTCATCTTCTTTGAATTTGATGGATGGCAATCCTCTTACCAAGTATTTGAAATCAACTTGTTCAAAGTATGCAAACTGATATGAACAAGTTTCCTATGCCAAAGCTTTGAATCCTCTTTCAGGGCCTTGAGACACTTCAAACTTTCACTTGCAACTTCGTTAGTCTGAAAAGTATAAACATTGTTTGGTCTAGAGGCTGTGAGAATGCAATATCCTGATTTCTCATTTTGCACCACACACTTCTCTTTATCAAAGATGACTTTGTTGCCATTATCACAAATCTGAGATACACTAAGCAAATTAAATTTCAAACCTTCAACCAGATACACATTAGAAATAGAGTTTTCAGAATTTGTACCAACTTTTCCAATACCAAGAATATTGAATTTGCCTTTGTCACCGAGTGTTATTGAACCTTCTGATTGCTCCTTCAATTATGATAATAGAGATATCTTTCCACTCATATGTCTTGAGAGCAACCACTGTCCATGAACCACTTATGTTCTTTGATATTGGTGACAACCTGCAAACACCAATCACTGTCTTACCCAACTGTTAAACCAAGTGTGGAATTTGGATTCATATTCAGGATCAACCATGTTAGGTGGTCTAACCCCTTTAGGAACCCAAATCTGCTTAACTTGTCCTTTGAGTTGATAAGGAAAAGTGTTCCTCATTATGTGAGGGTCTCTTCTTCTAAAAGGAAAAGTCATTTTAACATGACCAGTTTTGCAGCAGTAATGACATGTAGGAGAAGTTTTGTTTCTAGATTTCAAAAATCTGGTATTGTTTCTTCTTGGAAAGTTTGGATTGAATCCAATACCAGATTTGTGAACAGACTGTGAACTTCCTCCAAGAATCAAGTTCAACCTGTGTTCTGATCCAGCAAGCTTGACTTTGACCAATTCAGATTCTTGAATTTTCTCGGTAAGAGTAATATTTTATTTCTCTAAATCATCAACCTGATATTATAGATTAACAAGGATGTCACTCACTGAGAATTTTTCAGTGACTACTTCCTTGACTTGTGTTTTCAAGGCTTTGAAACTGGTTTTCAAGGCCTTGAAATCATTGTGAGTTTTCTTCTGAGATATTTCAAGATTATGATTTAGGCAAACAAGTTGTAAGTTTTCTTTTGCTTGATGATGAACTTTTTCTTTCAAAAGTCTGATCTCTTTCAGATAATCTTCTTCATTTAAAAGCATTGTTCTGAGATATTCTGAAAGAGCTTCTCTTGGTTTTGAAATTAGACAATTTACTATTACCTCAATGTTCTTTTTAGAACTTTCATCATGCTTGGCCATGAAACATAGGTTGGCATGTTCTTCCTCAGATTCAGATTCACTAGAGCTATCTGAATCACTCCATGAAGCTATCATGTCTTTCTTTCTTTTGTCATGATCTTTCTTTTGAAAGTTCTTGCTCTTTTTGTGTGGACAGTCTCTTATCAGGTGTCCTGCATCACCACACTCACAGCAGATCATAACTTTGACTTGTTCTGTGAAGAGGACTTACCTTTGTAGTCCTTGCTGCTGGATGATCTATGCCTTTCTCTGTTGAAATATTTGTTTCCAAAGTTTTTCTTCATTTTGAGAATCCCTGTCAAGGCTTTGGAAATTAAGGCAATTGGATCTTCATCATCACCATCCTCAGTTTCAAGGCTTTGTGTTCTCTCATTCTCTTTGGCTTTGAGAGCTAAGTTCTTGACACCATTTGGGAGTTCTTCATCAACTTCATTCATAGAAATCTCATGTGTTAGGAGCTTCCCTTGTAGGTCATCAATTTGTAACGTTGAGAGATTCTGAGCTTCTTCAATTGCCGTGGTTTTTGGTTCCCATTTTGCCTTTGGAAGACTTCTGAGAATCTTCCTTACCTTTTCTTCATTGGAAAAATGTTTTCCCCGTGAGTCAAGGTTGTTGAAAATATCAATGAACCTCTAGAACATGTCTCTGATGGACTCAACTGCATTCATCTTGAACATCTCATATTGTCTGAGATAAATGTTAATTTTAGTTTGCTTGACTTGACTGGTTCCTTCAAAGGTAACCACAACTTTATCCCAGATTTCTTTAGCAGTTGTGCATCAAAAGATCCTGTTGAATTCATCTGTACTCAAAGCACAATACAAAATGTTAATAGCCTTGTAGTTCTTACGAAATTTCTCTAATTCAGAAGAGGAGAGTGAGTCTTCTGTTTTGGGAGTTCTGATCCCATCTTTCTCTGTGTAGAAAGTATGAGGTCCATTTTGGATAATGGTCCAAAGCTCTAGATCTTGATCAATGATGAACATTTTCATGAGAGATTTCCAGTGAGCAAAATTTTCTCCACAAAATAGAGGAGGTCTGTTAGTAGCTCTTCCCTGTGAGAAGCCACCATCACCTGCAGTACTCATGATCACAAGATGGTTAAGTCTTATACAGTGATACAAGCTCTGATACCAATTGAAAGTGTGAGTATGCAGTGTAGGGTTTTGATTCATGGATGCGCAACAGAAACAATAATAAACCATGCAAAACCCTCCAAGGATCACAAGTCAAGAGACATAACGATGGTAAAGGAAGAAATCAATAACACACCTTAGGGTTCTCCTTTGATGACTTCAAACGCGAATTGTGTCACATCTCTACGGTTGATCCACGCCTAGAGGTGAGATATAGATCTTCCAATTCTTGGTTCTAGCGCGGAAAGAGGAAGAGGAAGAAGAATCACGCAAAACGAGACAAACCAAGGAGGAATCGGCCTCCTTTAGGGCCGACGGGTAGGGGCGGCAATCTTAAGGGGTTCGGCCCCTTGTGGGATTTTCTCTCTCTCTCCTTTTCTCTCCCACTCACTTATGATATGAGCATTATTGTGGGAAGGAAGGAAGGAGCATCCTTTATATAGTCCAACAACTCCTTGTTAACTACCTAAAGGCCCTATTCTAGTCCTACTAGAATTCGGATTAGTCCCTTTTTGCAAACTAGTCCTAATCATGTCCATACATGGATTAGTTCTATTTGCCCATTAATCCTAATCATGTCTCTACATGAATTAGGCCACCTTGGCATATCCTAATCATGTCTATACATTGATTAGTCCAACTTGCATATTTGTCCTACTAAGTTAGCAAGTTGTTGCGATTTGATCCTTTTAATTAATTAATCATATTAATTTATTAATTCCCAAGTCTAGTTCACCCCTATATGGCGTGTGACCCCATAGGTTCTATTTAGTTGGTAGCAACTATTTACTAATATGGAGCGGCCTCTAGCAAGACATCCATTCTAGCCAACTAATAAAATAGTCATCATGACAAACCTTGTGCAAGTATTTGTCTCATCCCTTTGTCCCAATATCCGGATTGGACACGAGACATACAAGTCACAATCGTATATCCAATCCATAGTTTCTCGATCTTGGGAATAGCCTTATTCATGCAAATAACATCAATATCCCATATTGATTTATTTGAGTCTGGCCAGACATTTTATAAGCACTATCCCTCGAGTGGCCTATGGTATTTGCTCCCGTTATGTGGGAGGGACAAATTCAATCTACGTCCACTACGACCTCTAAGCTTGCTTCTTATTGTATCCAGTACACGCTTTTATAGCTACCCAGTTACGGTGTAGCGTTTGACGCTACAAAAAGCACAATAATCCACAACTAGAATATCTAGTGAGTTCAAGTCTAAGGATGACAATATCGTTGCACCGCGAGAAGCGCTTGTGACTTAACATAACGTGTATGTAGCCTTCTCGGAGATGGGTCAATCCAGTATGCCATTACTCCTAATGCATACCCATGTGTTGGATCATGATATCTCCATATCAATCCAACCCCATACTAGTCTATAGATGATTGTCCTGTTAATCATTATAATCGACTAGGGATATTTAAGAATATAACACTTATATTCTAAGGTCTTCATTCATGTTAACATATCTCCATATCGATAACATAATGATTCGTAAATCCATAAATGTCACAATTAATTGATTGCCTCTAGGGCACAATTCCAACATGCATATGTATAAGCAACTAAGATACTCTAGGAGGGGGGGGGGGGGGTTGAATAGAGTATGCCAACTTTTTGCAAAACTTGCTAGGAAGATGAAAACTAGTGCAAACAATGAATTTCAAGGCCTTGAAAGCTAGTTCAAGCCTTTGAAATAGATGCAGAAAGTATAGAGCAAGTATGCCTTTTTCAAGGCCTTGAAAACAAGTTCAAACCCTTGAAAAATAAACAATCTTTGAGTGCTGCAAAAGCTATGAAAGTAAAATAAACTGAAAATGTAGAAGACAAGTGATTTATAGATTTCAGTCCACTTGGACCTACGTCTCTACCTCAGGGATTAGATCCCTACAGGATTTTCAACTCAATTCTTATTAATCAAAAGCTAAGCCCTAGTACTCAAGCACAGAGAGTTCCCTTACTCTGTTACAACTTTTGGTTTTCCCTAACCTGTCTAGTACCTTCTCTAGCTAACTGATTAACTAAGAATTCTCTATTGTTCACTTTGAACAATCCTTGATAATTTGTGTAGAAATAATACATAAATGATCTACCAATATAGCTCTATACAGAAGAACACTTAAGAGTAGAAAAATGCAATGAAATGCAGTGAACTTCTGTGAATGGATCGGAAGAATGATGAGCTTCTTTAATGCTTGTCAACCCAGAACTCTTTCTCTGTATTTTCCCGTTGATAATTCTGTGTTGTTTCTTCGAATTTGAGCTCTATTTATACTTCATACAGCCCCGCAAATCTCCCCAGATTTTCAGCAACAACCTTTTTATTTTGTAGGCAACAGAGTTTGACTACTTTGAAATCTTCTCGAACGGTTGAATGATCACAATCTTCAGAGATCTTGTTGTAAGCTTTCATTTAAACACCATGAGAAGCTTTCATATACGTCTGATTGATCACATGATCAGAGTGTCCAAGTATTTCCAAATCTGCAGAAGGATGATTGTCCTTTTTATTTCAAGTGTCGAAGGATGATTGTCCTTCCAATGAGATTGAGAAGGAACGCATGAGTAGGGATCCCTATGCCTCAGCCATAGGATCCATCATGTACGCCATGTTGTGTACTAGAACAGATGTGTCATACGCATTGAGTATGACAAGCAGATATCAGTCTAATCTGGGTGAGAGTCACTGGATTGCTGTCAAGAACATCCTCAAGTACTTGAGAAGAATTAAGGATGCATTCTTGATATTTGGAGGTGAGGAGGTGTTGAGTGTAACTTGTTACACAGATGAAAGCTTCCAAACATAAAGAGATGATTTCAGATCACAGTCGGGATTTGTGTTTTGCCTGAATGGAGCAGCGGTGAGCTGGAAGAATTCCAAGCAAGAGACGGTTACCGATTTTATAACTGAGGCTGAGTACATTGTTGCGAGTGGCGCAACAAAGGAGGCTCTTTGGATTAGGAAGTTCATCACTGAACTTGGTGTGGTTCCTAGTATTGTGTATCCAATAGATTTGTATTGTGACAACACTGGAGCGATTGCACAATCTAAGGAACTCAGGTCACACCAGAAATCCAAAACACGTACTCGGAAATTTCCATCTTATTCGAGATATTATCGATAGAGGAGATGTAAAGATATGCAAGATTCCTAAATATGAGAATCTGTCAGATCCACTTACAAAGGCGCTTGTTCAGCGCAAGCATGAAGGATACACTAGATCTATTAGCATACGAGATACACCAGATTGGTTCTAGTGCAAGTGGGAGGCTGTTGGAATAGATTCCCTAGTGGCAATCTTATTTAGTACGAAGAACGTTTTGGCTAGAATATTCATTGTATTATTTATAGAGATACTTAATATAATGAAGTATTTAGATTAAAAAATGTGTTTGTTTACATGAAATATCCCCAGTTAAATATACAGATTAATTTGACGATCAACTATAGACTAGTATGGGGTTGGATTGATATGGAGATATCACGATCCAACACATAGGTATGCATTAGGAGTAATGGCATACTGGATTGACCCACTTACGAGAAGGTTACATAATAGTTATGTAAATTCACAAGTGCTTTTCGTAGTGACAACGATATTTTCATCCTTAGACTTGAAGTCACAAGATCCTCTAGATGTGGAGTATTGTGTTTTGGTAGCATCAAACGCTACACTGGGTAGAAATAAAGGCGCAAATTGGACACAATAGGAAGCAAGCTTAGAGATGGTAGTGATGTAGATAGAATTTGTCCCTCCCACATAACGTGAACAAATATTCGTGGCCACTCGAGGGTTAGTTCTTATAGAATGTTTGGCCAGACTCAGAAAAATCAATATAGGATATTGATGTTATCTGCATGATAAGACTATTCCCAGGATCGAGAAACTATGGATTGGATATACGAGTGTGACTTTTATGTCTTCTGTCCAATGTGGATATAGAGGCAAAGGGATGAGATAATATAGTCACAAGGTTTGTCGGATTACTGAACCCCCCTAAAAATTAACAAGGTTTGAAGTAAACCAACTTTACTTCAGAGAGAGGATATACCTTGTGACTATATTGTCAGCTTTGAAGTAAATTAGTAATGTTCTTACACATTACGTAAATTACACGCGGACATTCCTAATCAACGAGACTGAGACGTGAGTTGAATAGGAATGGCTAGAAGAGGGTAGGTTCAGTAGGAGATAGTGAAGTGTTTGTGTGGTGGTGGTCTGAGAGGACATCATTCCATGCACTATCATTAGCATGCTAGAACGTGTCGGTAGTCGGTGTGGCCTGAGAAGGACAGAACAGTACTGGTGTGTAGAGCGACATGAGACTAAGAGGTGATTGTGAGTGCCATTACCTAGCTTAACTAACTAGTGATTTGTCGTGTTAGAACATGGAATCCGGAATCGTCAAAACTACCCAAGGTGATCATATACCTTATGAAGGCCAAATCTGAATGCTTTGAAAAATTCAAATACTTCAAGAATGAAGTAGATAAGCAACTTGGAAAAAGTATCAAGGCTCTGCGAATCGGATCATGGAGGATAATACTTGAGCCAAGAGTTTGAGGACTATCTTAGAGACTACGGGATTTTGTCCCAACTCACTCCACCCAAATGCCACAATGGAAAGGCGTGTCTTAGAGGAGGAATCGAACACTGTTGGACATGGTTCGATCTATGATGTGTCAAATTGATCTTCCATAATCATTTTGGGGCCACTCTCTATTGTGTGCAGCTTTCACAATTAACTCCATCTAAATCGGTCATGAGGACTCCATATGAGATGTGGAATGGGAGGCGTCCCACAGTTTCATTCATGAAGATTTGGGGGTTGTGATGTCTATGTAAAACGTTCACAACCAGGCAAGCTAAGGCCAAAGTCGGATATATGTAAGTTTGTGGGATACCCTAAGGAAGCTAAATGATTTACTTATAGAATCCAACCGCGAACAAAGTGTTCGTTTCTCGGTCCGGCGTGTTTCTAGAAAGTGAATTTGTCTCCAAAGATGCAAGTGGGAGGACTGTAGAAATTGAAGAGGTTCAAGAACAACAAAGCATTGATCCTACTACGGAAAATTAATGGGAGCCACAAGATGTTCTGGAGCATCCTGTTCAGGTAACACAAGAACTTCGTAGGTCGAATAGAGTGCGCCATGAGCCAGAGAGGTATGGACTTCTCGTGACTGAGTTTGGTGATGCGTTGCTCATAGGTGATGAGCCTACTACCTATGGAGAGGCCATGAAAGGGACAGACTCTAAAAAATGGATCCAGGCCATGAGATCCGAGATGGAATCCATGTATACCAACAAAGTATGGACTTTGGTGGAACCACCCCAAGGGGCTCGGCCCATAGGGTGCAAGTAAGGCTTCAAGATAAAGACCGACATGATTGGTAATGTGATTACCTATAAAGGCCGATTGGTGGCAAAAGGATTCTGACAGATTCATGGTATAGACTATGATGAGACCTTTTCACCAGTCGCAGTGACCAAACTCATTCGAATCTTACTTGCTATTGCAGCTTACTATGACTATGAGATTTGGCAGATGGATGTCAAAACAACATTTCTGTATGGAAACCTCGTCGAGGACGTGTACATGACACAACCTGAGGGTTTTGTGGATCCAGAGCATGCAAATAAAGTCTGTAAGTTGAAACGATCCATTTATGAAATAAAGCAAGCTTCTAGGAGTTGGAACCGACATTTTGATGAATCTGTCAAAGAGTTTGATTTCATCAAGAACGAAGATGAGTCTTGTGTATACAAGAAGGTTAGTGCGAGCTCTGTTTCTTTTCTGGTCTTGTATGTGGATGACATACTACTCATTGGAAACGACATTCGTATGTTGCAATCTGTTAAAGATTGGCTAGGAAAGTGTTTCTCAATGAAGGAATTAGAGGATGCAGATTATATACTTCGTATCAAGATCTATAGAGATAGATCGAGGAAGCTGTTAGGCCTAAGTCAAATAACGTATATAGACAAGGCGTTGAATCGGTTCAACATGCAAGATTCCAATAAGGGATTCTTAGCCATGTAGCATGGGATCACCCTTTCGAAGGATGATTGTCCTTCCAATGAGATTGAGAAGGAACGCATGAGTAGGGATCCCTATGCCTCTTCCATAGGATCCATCATGGACGCCATGTGGTGCACTAGAACAGATGTGTCATACGCATTGAGTATGACAAGCAGATATCAGTCTAATCTGGGTTAGAGTAACTGGATTGCTGTCAAGAACATTCTCAAGTACTTGAGAAGAACTAAGGATGCATTCTTGATATTTGGAGGTGAGGAGGTGTCGCGTGTAACTTTTTACAAGGATGAAAGCTTCCAAACATAAAGAGATGATTTTAGATCACAGTCGGGATTTGTGTTTTGCCTGAATGGAGCTGCGGTGAGCTGGAAGAAATCCAAGCAAGAGACGGTTGCCGATTTTACAACTGAGGCTGAGTACATTCCTGCGAGTGGCGCAACAAAAGAGGCTCTTTGGATTAGTAAGTTCATCACTGAACTTGGTGTGGTTCCTAGTATTGTGTATCCAATAGATTTGTATTGTTACAACACTGGAGCGATTGCACAATCCAAGGAACTCAGGTCACACCAGAAATCCAAAACACGTACTCGGAAATTTCCATCTTATTCGAGATATTATCGATAGAGGAGATGTGAAGATATGCAAGATTCCTAAATATGAGAATCTGTAAGATCCACTTACAAAGGCGCTTGTTCAGCGCAAGCATGAAGGATACACTAGATCTATTAGCATACGAGATACACCAGATTGGCTCTAGTGCAAGTGGGAGACTGTTGGAATAGATTCCCTAGTGGCAATCTTATTTAGTACGAAGAACGTTTTGGCTAGAATATTCATTGTATTATTTATAGAGATACTTAATATAATGAAGTCTTTAGATTAAAAATGTGTTTGTTTACCTGAAATATCCCTAGTTAAATATACAGATTAATTTGACGATCAACTATAGACTAGTATGGGGTTGGATTGATATGGAGATATCACGATCCAACACATGGGTATGCATTAGGAGTAATGGCATACTAGATTGACCCACTTACGAGAAGGTTACATAAAAGTTATGTAAATTCACAAGTGCTTCCCGTAGTGACAACGATATTGTCATCCTTAGACTTGAAGTCACTAGATCCTCTAGATGTGGAGTATTGTGTTTTGGTAGCATCAAATGCTACACTGGGTAGAAATAAAAGGCGCAAATTGGACACCATAGGAAGCAAGCTTAGAGATGGTAGTGATGTCGATAGAATTTGTCCCTCCCACATAACGTGAGAAAATATTCGTGGCCACTCGAGGGTTAGTTCTTATAGAATGTTTGGCCAGACTCAGATAAATCAATATAGGATATTGATGTTATCTCCATGATAAGACTATTCCAAGGATCGAGAAACTATGGATTGGATATACGAGTGTGACTTTTATGTCTTCTGTCAAATCCGGATATAGAGGCAAAGGGATGGGACAATATAGTCACAAGGTTTGTCGGATTACTGAACCCCCCTAAAAATTAACAAGGTTTGAAGTAAACCAATTTTACTTCAGAGAGAGGATATACCTTGTGACTATATTGTCAGCTTTGAAGTAAATTAGTCATGTTCTTACACATTACGTAAATTACACGCGGACATTCCTAATCAATGAGACTGAGAGGTGAGTTGAATAGGAATGGCTAGAAGAGGGTAGGTTCAGTAAGAGATAGTGAAGTGTTTGTGTGGTGGTGGTCTGAGAGGACATCATTCCATGCACTATCATTAGCATGCTAGAATATGTCGGTAGTCGGTGTGGCCTGAGAAGGACATAACAGTACCGGTGTGTAGAGCGACATGAGACTAAGAGGTGATTGTGAGTGCCATTACCTAGCTTAACTAACTAGTGATTTGTCGTGTTAGAACATGAAATCCGGAATCGTCAAAACTACCCAAGGTGATCATATACCTTATGAAGGCCAAATCTGAATGCTTTGAAAAATTCAAATACTTCAAGAATGAAGTAGATAAGCAACTTGGAAAAAGTATCAAGGCTCTGCATATCGGATCATGGAGGATAATACTTGAGCCAAGAGTTTGAGGACTATCTTAGAGACTACGGGATTTTGTCCCAACTCACTCCACCCAAATGCCACAATGGAAAGGCGTGTCTTAGAGGAGGAATCGAACACTGTTGGACATGGTTCGATCTATGATGTGTCAAATTGATCTTCCATAATCATTTTGGGGCCACGCTCTATTGTGTGCAGCTTTCACAATTAACTCCATCTAAATCGGTCATGAGGACTCCATATGAGATGTGGAATGGGAGGCGTCCCACAGTTTCATTCATGAAGATTTGGGGGTTGTGATGTCTATGTAAAACGTTTACAACCAGGCAAGCTAAGGCCAAAGTCGGATATATGTAAGTTTGTGGGATACCCTAAGGAAGCTAAATGATTTACTAATAGCATCCAACCGCGAACAAAGTGTTCGTTTCTCGGTCCGGCGTGTTTCTAGAAAGTGAATTTGTCTCCAAAGATGCAAGTGGGAGGACTGTAGAAATTGAAGAGGTTCAAGAACAACAAAGCATTGATCCTACTATGGAACATGAATGGGAGCCACAAGATGTTGTGGAGCATCCTGTTCAGGTAACACAAGAACTTCGTAGGTCGACTAGAGTGCGCCATGAGCCAGAGAGGTATGGACTTCTCGTGACTGATTTTGGTGATGTGTTGCTCATAGATGATGAGCCTACTACCTATGGAGAGGCCATGAAAGGGACAGACTCTAAAAAATGGCTCCAGGCCATGAGATCCGAGATGGAATCCATGTATACCAACAAAGTATGGACTTTGGTGGAACCACCCCAAGGGGCTCGGCCCATAGGGTGCAAGTAAGGCTTCAAGATAAAGACCGACATGAATGGTAATGTGATTAACTATAAAGGCCGATTGGTGGCAAAAGGATTTTGACAGATTCATGGTATAGACTATGATGAGACCTTTTCACCACTCGCAGTGACCAAACTCATTCGAATCTTACTTGCTATTGTAGCTTACTATGACTATGAGATTTGGCAGATGGATGTCAAAACAACATTTCTGTATGGAAACCTCCTCGAGGACGTGTAAATGACACAACCTGAGGGTTTTGTGGATCCAGAGCATGCAAATAAAGTCTGTAAGTTGAAACGATCCATTTATGAATTAAAGCGAGCTTCTAGGAGTTGGAACCGACATTTTGATGAAGCTGTCAAAGAGTTTGATTTCATCAAGAACGAAGATGAGTCTTGTGTATACAAGAAGGTTAGTGGGAGCTCTGTTGCTTTTTTTTTTTCTTGTATGTGGATGACATACTACTCATTGGAAACGACATTCGTATGTTGCAATCTGTTAAAGATTGGCTAGGAAAGTGTTTCTCAATGAAGGAATTAGAGGATGCAGATTATATACTTGGTATCAAGATCTATAGAGATAGATCAAGGAAGCTGTTAGGCCTAAGTCAAATAACGTATATAGACAAGGCGTTGAATCGGTTCAACATGCAAGATTCCAATAAGGGATTCTTACCCATGTAGCATGGGATCACCCTTTCGAAGGATGATTGTCCTTCCAATGAGATTGAGAAGGAACGCATGAGTAGGGATCCCTATGCCTCAGCCATAGGATCCATCATGTACGCCATGTTGTGTACTAGAACAGATGTGTCATACGCATTGAGTATGACAAGCAGATATCAGTCTAATCTGGGTGAGAGTCACTGGACTGCTGTCAAGAACATCCTCAAGTACTTGAGAAGAACTAAGGATGCATTCTTGATATTTGGTTCAACATGCAAGATTCCAATAAGGGATTCTTACCCATGTAGCATGGGATCACCCTTTCGAAGGATGATTGTCCTTCCAATGAGATTGAGAAGGAACGCATGAGTAGGGATCCCTATGCCTCAGCCATAGGATCCATCATGTACGCCATGTTGTGTACTAGAACAGATGTGTCATACGCATTGAGTATGACAAGCAGATATCAGTCTAATCTGGGTGAGAGTCACTGGATTGCTGTCAAGAACATCCTCAAGTACTTGAGAAGAACTAAGGATGCATTCTTGATATTTGGAGGTGAGAAGGTGTTGAGTGTAACTTGTTACACAGATGAAAGCTTCCAAACATAAAGAGATGATTTCAGATCACAGTCGGGATTTGTGTTTTGCCTGAATGGAGCAGCGGTGAGCTGGAGGAATTCCAAGCAAGAGACGGTTGCCGATTTTACAACTGAGGCTGAGTACATTGCTGCGAGTGGCGCAACAAAGGAGGCTCTTTGGATTAGGAAGTTCATCACTGAACTTGGTGTGGTTCCTAGTATTGTGTATCCAATAGATTTGTATTGTGACAACACTGGAGCGATTGCACAATCCAAGGAACTCAGGTCACACCAGAAATCCAAAACACGTACTCGGAAATTTCCATCTTATTCGAGATATTATCAATAGAGGAGATGTGAAGATATGCAAGATTCCTAAATATGAGAATCTGTCAGATCCACTTACAAAGGCGCTTGTTCAGCGCAAGCATGAAGGATACACTAGATCTATTAGCATACGAGATACACCAGATTGGCTCTAGTGCAAGTGGGAGACTGTTGGAATAGATTCCCTAGTGGCAATCTACGAAGAACGTTTTGGCTAGAATATTCATTGTATTATTTATAGAGATACTTAATATAATGAAGTCTTTAGATTAAAAATGTGTTTGTTTACCTGAAATATCCCTAGTTAAATATACTGATTAATTTGACGATCAACTATAGACTAGTATGGGGTTGGATTGATATGGAGATATCACGATCCAACACATGGGTATGCATTAGGAGTAATGGCATACTAGATTGAACCACTTACGAGAAGGTTACATAAAAGTTTTGTAGATTCACAAGTGCTTCTCGTAGTGACAACGATATTGTCATCCTTAGACTTGAAGTCACTAGATCCTCTAGATGTGGAGTATTGTGTTTTGGTAGCATCAAACGCTACACTGGGTAGAAATAAAGGCGCAAATTGGACACAATAGGAAGCAAGCTTAGAGATGGTAGTGATGTCGATAGAATTTGTCCCTCCCACATAACGTGAGAAAATATTCGTGGCCACTCGAGGGTTAGTTCTTATAGAATGTTTGGCCAGACTCAGATAAATCAATATAGGATATTGATGTTATGTGCATGATAAGACTATTCCGAGGATCGAGAAACTATGGATTGGATATACGAGTGTGACTTTTATGTCTTTTGTCCAATCCGGATATAGAGGCAAAGGGATGGGACAATATAGTCACAAGGTTTGTCGGATTACTGAACCCCCCTAAAAATTAACAAGGTTTGAAGTAAACCAATTTTACTTCAGAGAGAGGATATACCTTGTGACTATATTGTCAGCTTTGAAGTAAATTAGTCATGTTCTTACACATTACGTAAATTACACGCGGACATTCCTAATCAATGAGACTGAGAGGTGACTTGAATAGGAATGGCTAGAAGAGGGTAGGTTCAGTAGGAGATAGTGAAGTGTTTGTGTGGTGGTGGTCTGAGAGGACATCATTCCATGCACTATCATTAGCATGCTAGAATATGTCGGTAGTCGGTGTGGCCTGAGAAGGACAGAACAGTACTGGTGTGTAGAGCGACATGAGACTAAGAGGTGATTGTGAGTGCCATTACCTAGCTTAACTAACTAGTGATTTGTCGTGTTAGAACATGGAATCCGGAATCGTCAAAACTACCCAAGGTGATCATATACCTTATGAAGGCCAAATCTGAATGCTTTGAAAAATTCAAATACTTCAAGAATGAAGTAGATAAGCAACTTGGAAAAAGTATCAAGGCTCTGCAAATCGGATCATGGAGGATAATACTTGAGCCAAGAGTTTGAGGACTATCTTAGAGACTACGGGATTTTGTCCCAACTCACTCCACCAAATGCCACAATGGAAAGGCGTGTCTTAGAGGAGGAATCGAACACTGTTGGACATGGTTCGATCTATGATGTGTCAAATTGATCTTCCATAATCATTTTGGGGCCACGCTCTATTGTGTGCAGCTTTCACAATTAACTCCATCTAAATCGGTCATGAGGACTCCATATGAGATGTGGAATGGGAGGCCTCCCACAGTTTCATTCATGAAGATTTGGGGGTTGTGATGTCTATGTAAAACGTTTACAACCAGGCAAGCTAAGGCCAAAGTCGGATATATGTAAGTTTGTGGGATACCCTAAGGAAGCTAAATGATTTACTAATAGCATCCAACCGCGAACAAAGTGTTCGTTTCTCGGTCCGGCGTGTTTCTAGAAAGTGAATTTGTCTCCAAAGATGCAAGTGGGAGGACTGTAGAAATTGAAGAGGTTCAAGAACAACAAAGCATTGATCCTACTATGGAACATGAATGGGAGCCACAAGATGTTGTGGAGCATCCTGTTCAGGTAACACAAGAACTTCGTAGGTCGACTAGAGTGCGCCATGAGCCAGAGAGGTATGGACTCCTCGTGACTGAGTTTGGTGATGCGTTGCTCATAGATGATGAGCCTACTACCTATGGAGAGGCCATGAAAGGGACAGACTCTAAAAAATGGCTCCAGGCCATGAGATCCGAGATGGAATCCATGTATACCAACAAAGTATGGACTTTGGTGGAACCACCCCAAGGGGCTCGGCCCATAGGGTGCAAGTAAGGCTTCAAGATAAAGACCGACATGAATGGTAATGTGATTACCTATAAAGGCCGATTGGTGGCAAAAGGATTCTGACAGATTCATGGTATAGACTATGATGAGACCTTTTCACCACTCGCAGTGGCCAAACTCATTCGAATCTTACTTGCTATTGTAGCTTACTATGACTATGAGATTTGGCAGATGGATGTCAAAACAACATTTCTGTATGGAAACCTCGTCGAGGACGTGTAAATGACACAACCTGAGGGTTTTGTGGATCCAGAGCATGCAAATAAAGTCTGTAAGTTGAAACGATCCATTTATGAATTAAAGCGAGCTTCTAGGAGTTGGAACCGACATTTTTATGAAGCTGTCAAAGAGTTTGATTTCATCAAGAACGAAGATGAGTCTTGTGTATACAAGAAGGTTAGTGGGAGCTCTGTTGCTCTTTTTTTTCTTGTATGTGGATGACATACTACTCATTGGAAACGACATTCGTATGTTGCAATCTGTTAAAGATTGGCTAGGAAAGTGTTTCTCAATGAAGGAATTAGAGGATGCAGATTATATACTTGGTATCAAGATCTATAGAGATAGATCGAGGAAGCTGTTAGGCCTAAGTCAAATAACGTATATAGACAAGGCGTTGAATCGGTTCAACATGCAAGATTCCAATAAGGGATTCTTACCCATGTAGCATGGGATCACCCTTTCGAAGGATGATTGTCCTTCCAATGAGATTGAGAAGGAACGCATGAGTAGGGATCCCTATGCCTCAGCCATAGGATCCATCATGTACGCCATGTTGTGTACTAGAACAGATGTGTCATACACATTGAGTATGACAAGCAGATATCAGTCTAATCTGGGTGAGAGTCACTGGATTGCTGTCAAGAACATCCTCAAGTACTTGAGAAGAACTAAGGATGCATTCTTGATATTTGGTTCAACATGCAAGATTCCAATAAGGGATTCTTACCCATGTAGCATGGGATCACCCTTTCGAAGGATGATTGTCCTTCCAATGAGATTGAGAAGGAACGCATGAGTAGGGATCCCTATGCCTCAGCCATAGGATCCATCATGTACGCCATGTTGTGTACTAGAACAGATGTGTCATACGCATTGAGTATGACAAGCAGATATCAGTCTAATCTGGGTGAGAGTCACTGGATTGCTGTCAAGAACATCCTCAAGTACTTGAGAAGAACTAAGGATGCATTCTTGATATTTGGAGGTGAGGAGGTGTTGAGTGTAACTTGTTACACAGATGAAAGCTTCCAAACATAAAGAGATGATTTCAGATCACAGTCGGGATTTGTGTTTTGCCTGAATGGAGCAGCGGTGAGCTGGAGGAATTCCAAGCAAGAGACGGTTGCCGATTTTACAACTGAGGCTGAGTACATTGCTGCGAGTGGCGCAACAAAGGAGGCTCTTTGGATTAGGAAGTTCATCACTGAACTTGGTGTGGTTCCTAGTATTGTGTATCAAATAGATTTGTATTGTGACAACACTGGAGCGATTGCACAATCCAAGGAACTCAGGTCACACCAGAAATCCAAAACACGTACTCGGAAATTTCCATCTTATTCGAGATATTATCAATAGAGGAGATGTGAAGATATGCAAGGTTCCTAAATATGAGAATCTGTCAGATCCACTTACAAAGGCGCTTGTTCAGCGCAAGCATGAAGGATACACTAGATCTATTAGCATACGAGATACACCAGATTGGCTCTAGTGCAAGTGGGAGACTGTTGGAATAGATTCCCTAGTGGCAATCTACGAAGAACGTTTTGGCTAGAATATTCATTGTATTATTTATAGAGATACTTAATATAATGAAGTCTTTAGATTAAAAATGTGTTTGTTTACCTGAAATATCCCTAGTTAAATATACTGATTAATTTGACGATCAACTATAGACTAGTATGGGGTTGGATTGATATGGAGATATCACGATCCAACACATGGGTATGCATTAGGAGTAATGGCATACTAGATTGAACCACTTACGAGAAGGTTACATAAAAGTTTTGTAAATTCACAAGTGCTTCTCGTAGTGACAACGATATTGTCATCCTTAGACTTGAAGTCACTAGATCCTCTAGATGTGGAGTATTGTGTTTTGGTAGCATCAAACGCTACACTGGGTAGAAATAAAGGCGCAAATTGGACACAATAGGAAGCAAGCTTAGAGATGGTAGTGATGTCGATAGAATTTGTCCCTCCCACATAACGTGAGAAAATATTCGTGGCCACTCGAGGGTTAGTTCTTATAGAATGTTTGGCCAGACTCAGATAAATCAATATAGGATATTGATGTTATCTGCATGATAAGACTATTCCGGGATCGAGAAACTATGGATTGGATATACGAGTGTGACTTTTATGTCTTCTGTCCAATCCGGATATAGAGGCAAAGGGATGGGACAATATAGTCACAAGGTTTGTCGGATTACTGAACCCCCCTAAAAATTAACAAGGTTTGAAGTAAACCAATTTTACTTCAGAGAGAGGATATACCTTGTGACTATATTGTCAGCTTTGAAGTAAATTAGTCATGTTCTTACACATTACGTAAATTACACGCGGACATTCCCAATCAATGAGACTGAGAGGTGAGTTGAATAGGAATGGCTAGAAGAGGGTAGGTTCAGTAGGAGATAGTGAAGTGTTTGTGTGGTGGTGGTCTGAGAGGACATCATTCCATGCACTATCATTAGCATGCTAGAATATGTCGGTAGTCGGTGTGGCCTGAGAAGGACAGAACAGTACTGGTGTGTAGAGCGACATGAGACTAAGAGGTGATTGTGAGTGCCATTACCTAGCTTAACTAACTAGTGATTTGTCGTGTTAGAACATGGAATCCGGAATCGTCAAAACTACCCAAGGTGATCATATACCTTATGAAGGCCAAATCTGAATGCTTTGAAAAATTCAAATACTTCAAGAATGAAGTAGATAAGCAACTTGGAAAAAGTATCAAGGCTCTGCAAATCGGATCATGGAGGATAATACTTGAGCCAAGAGTTTGAGGACTATCTTAGAGACTACGGGATTTTGTCCCAACTCACTCCACCAAATGCCACAATGGAAAGGCGTGTCTTAGAGGAGGAATCGAACACTGTTGGACATGGTTCGATCTATGATGTGTCAAATTGATCTTCCATAATCATTTTGGGGCCACGCTCTATTGTGTGCAGCTTTCACAATTAACTCCATCTAAATCGGTCATGAGGACTCCATATGAGATGTGGAATGGGAGGCCTCCCACAGTTTCATTCATGAAGATTTGGGGGTTGTGATGTCTATGTAAAACGTTTACAACCAGGCAAGCTAAGGCCAAAGTCGGATATATGTAAGTTTGTGGGATACCCTAAGGAAGCTAAATGATTTACTAATAGCATCCAACCGCGAACAAAGTGTTCGTTTCTCGGTCCGGCGTGTTTCTAGAAAGTGAATTTGTCTCCAAAGATGCAAGTGGGAGGACTGCAGAAATTGAAGAGGTTCAAGAACAACAAAGCATTGATCCTACTATGGAACATGAATGGGAGCCACAAGATGTTGTGGAGCATCCTGTTCAGGTAACACAAGAACTTCGTAGGTCGACTAGAGTGCGCCATGAGCCAGAGAGGTATGGACTCCTCGTGACTGAGTTTGGTGATGCGTTGCTCATAGATGATGAGCCTACTACCTATGGAGAGGCCATGAAAGGGACAGACTCTAAAAAATGGCTCCAGGCCATGAGATCCGAGATGGAATCCATGTATATCAACAAAGTATGGACTTTGGTGGAACCACCCCAAGGGTCTCGGCCCATAGGGTGCAAGTAAGGCTTCAAGATAAAGACCGACATGAATGGTAATGTGATTACCTATAAAGGCCGATTGGTGGCAAAAGGATTCTGACAGATTCATGGTATAGACTATGATGAGACCTTTTCACCACTCGCAGTGACCAAACTCATTCGAATCTTACTTGCTATTGTAGCTTACTATGACTATGAGATTTGGCAGATGGATGTCAAAACAACATTTCTGTATGGAAACCTCGTCGAGGACGTGTAAATGACACAACCTGAGGGTTTTGTGGATCCAGAGCATGCAAATAAAGTCTGTAAGTTGAAACGATCCATTTATGAATTAAAGCGAGCTTCTAGGAGTTGGAACCGACATTTTGATGAAGCTGTCAAAGAGTTTGATTTCATCAAGAACGAAGATGAGTCTTGTGTATACAAGAAGGTTAGTGGGAGCTCTGTTGCTTTTTTGGTCTTGTATGTGGATGACATACTACTCATTGGAAACGACATTCGTATGTTGCAATCTGTTAAAGATTGGCTAGGAAAGTGTTTCTCAATGAAGGAATTAGAGGATGCAGATTATATACTTGGTATCAAGATCTATAGAGATAGATCGAGGAAGCTGTTAGGCCTAAGTCAAATAACGTATATAGACAAGGCGTTGAATCGGTTCAACATGCAAGATTCCAATAAGGGATTCTTACCCATGTAGCATGGGATCACCCTTTCGAAGGATGATTGTCCTTCAAATGAGATTGAGAAGGAACGCATGAGTAGGGATCCCTATGCCTCAGCCATAGGATCCATCATGTACGCCATGTTGTGTACTAGAACAGATGTGTCATAGGAATTGAGTATGACAAGCAGATATCAGTCTTATCTGGGTGAGAGTCACTGGATTGCTGTCAAGAACATCCTCAAGTACTTGAGAAGAACTAAGGATGCATTCTTGATATTTGGTTCAACATGCAAGATTCCAATAAGGGATTCTTACCCATGTAGCATGGGATCACCCTTTCGAAGGATGATTGTCCTTCCAATGAGATTGAGAAGGAACGCATGAGTAGGGATCCCTATGCCTCAGCCATAGGACCCATCATGTACGCCATGTTGTGTACTAGAACAGATGTGTCATACGCATTGAGTATGACAAGCAGATATCAGTCTAATCTGGGTGAGAGTCACTGGATTGCTGTCAAGAACATCCTCAAGTACTTGAGAAGAACTAAGGATGCATTCTTGATATTTGGAGGTGAGGAGGTGTTGAGTGTAACTTGTTACACAGATGAAAGCTTCCAAACATAAAGAGATGATTTCAGATCACAGTCGGGATTTGTGTTTTGCCTGAATGGAGCAGCGGTGAGCTGGAGGAATTCCAAGCAAGAGACGGTTGCCAATTTTACAACTGAGGCTGAGTACATTGCTGCGAGTGGCGCAACAAAGGAGGCTCTTTGGATTAGGAAGTTCATCACTGAACTTGGTGTGGTTCCTAGTATTGTGTATCCAATAAAATTGTATTGTGACAACACTGGAGCGATTGCACAATCCAAGGAACTCAGGTCACACCAGAAATCCAAAACACGTACTCGGAAATTTCCATCTTATTCGAGATATTATCGATAGAGGAGATGTGAAGATATGCAAGATTCCTAAATATGAGAATCTGTCAGATCCACTTACAAAGGCGCTTGTTCAGCGCAAGCATGAAGGATACACTAGATCTATTAGCATACGAGATACACCAGATTGGCTCTAGTGCAAGTGGGAGACTGTTGGAATAGATTCCCTAGTGGCAATCTTATTTAGTACGAAGAACGTTTTGGCTAGAATATTCATTGTATTATTTATAGAGATACTTAATATAATGAAGTATTTAGATTAAAAATATGTTTGTTTACCTAAAATATCCCTAGTTAAATATACTGATTAATTTGACGATCAACTATAGACTAGTATGGGGTTGGATTGATATGGAGATATCACGATCCAACACATGGGTATGCATTAGGAGTAATGGCATACTAGATTGAACCACTTACGAGAAGGTTACATAAAAGTTTTGTAAATTCACAAGTGCTTCTCGTAGTGACAACGATATTGTCATCCTTAGACTTGAAGTCACTAGATCCTCTAGATGTGGAGTATTGTGTTTTGGTAGCATCAAACGCTACACTGGGTAGAAATAAAGGCGCAAATTGGACACAATAGGAAGCAAGCTTAGAGATGGTAGTGATGTCGATAGAATTTGTCCCTCCCACATAACGTGAGAAAATATTCGTGGCCACTCGAGGGTTAGTTCTTATAGAATGTTTGGCCAGACTCAGATAAATCAATATAGGATATTGATGTTATCTGCATGATAAGACTATTCCGGGATCGAGAAACTATGGATTGGATATACGAGTGTGACTTTTATGTCTTCTGTCCAATCCGGATATAGAGGCAAAGGGATGGGACAATATAGTCACAAGGTTTGTCGGATTACTGAACCCCCCTAAAAATTAACAAGGTTTGAAGTAAACCAATTTTACTTCAGAGAGAGGATATACCTTGTGACTATATTGTCAGCTTTGAAGTAAATTAGTCATGTTCTTACACATTACGTAAATTACACGCGGACATTCCTAATCAATGAGACTGAGAGGTGAGTTGAATAGGAATGGCTAGAAGAGGGTAGGTTCAGTAGGAGATAGTGAAGTGTTTGTGTGGTGGTGGTCTGAGAGGACATCATTCCATGCACTATCATTAGCATGCTAGAATATGTCGGTAGTCGGTGTGGCCTGAGAAGGACAGAACAGTACTGGTGTGTAGAGCGACATGAGACTAAGAGGTGATTGTGAGTGCCATTACCTAGCTTAACTAACTAGTGATTTGTCGTGTTAGAACATGGAATCCGGAATCGTCAAAACTACCCAAGGTGATCATATACCTTATGAAGGCCAAATCTGAATGCTTTGAAAAATTCAAATACTTCAAGAATGAAGTAGATAAGCAACTTGGAAAAAGTATCAAGGCTCTGCAAATCGGATCATGGAGGATAATACTTGAGCCAAGAGTTTGAGGACTATCTTAGAGACTACGGGATTTTGTCCCAACTCACTCCACCAAATGCCACAATGGAAAGGCGTGTCTTAGAGGAGGAATCGAACACTGTTGGACATGGTTCGATCTATGATGTGTCAAATTGATCTTCCATAATCATTTTGGGGCCACGCTCTATTGTGTGCAGCTTTCACAATTAACTCCATCTAAATCGGTCATGAGGACTCCATATGAGATGTGGAATGGGAGGCCTCCCACAGTTTCATTCATGAAGATTTGGGGGTTGTGATGTCTATGTAAAACGTTTACAACCAGGCAAGCTAAGGCCAAAGTCGGATATATGTAAGTTTGTGGGATACCCTAAGGAAGCTAAATGATTTACTAATAGCATCCAACCGCGAACAAAGTGTTCGTTTCTCGGTCCGGCGTGTTTCTAGAAAGTGAATTTGTCTCCAAAGATGCAAGTGGGAGGACTGTAGAAATTGAAGAGGTTCAAGAACAACAAAGCATTGATCCTACTATGGAACATGAATGGGAGCCACAAGATGTTGTGGAGCATCCTGTTCAGGTAACACAAGAACTTCGTAGGTCGACTAGAGTGCGCCATGAGCCAGAGAGGTATGGACTCCTCGTGACTGAGTTTGGTGATGCGTTGCTCATAGATGATGAGCCTACTACCTATGGAGAGGCCATGAAAGGGACAGACTCTAAAAAATGGCTCCAGGCCATGAGATCCGAGATGGAATCCATGTATATCAACAAAGTATGGACTTTGGTGGAACCACCCCAAGGGGCTCGGCCCATAGGGTGCAAGTAAGGCTTCAAGATAAAGACCGACATGAATGGTAATGTGATTACCTATAAAAGCCGATTGGTGGCAAAAGGATTCTGACAGATTCATGGTATAGACTATGATGAGACCTTTTCACCACTCGCAGTGACCAAACTCATTCGAATCTTACTTGCTATTGTAGCTTACTATGACTATGAGATTTGGCAGATGGATGTCAAAACAACATTTCTGTATGGAAACCTCCTCGAGGACGTGTAAATGACACAACCTGAGGGTTTTGTGGATCCAGAGCATGCAAATAAAGTCTGTAAGTTGAAACGATCCATTTATGAATTAAAGCGAGCTTCTAGGAGTTGGAACCGACATTTTGATGAAGCTGTCAAAGAGTTTGATTTCATCAAGAACGAAGATGAGTCTTGTGTATACAAGAAGGTTAGTGGGAGCTCTGTTGCTTTTTTGGTCTTGTATGTGGATGACATACTACTCATTGGAAACGACATTCGTATGTTGCAATCTGTTAAAGATTGGCTAGGAAAGTGTTTCTCAATGAAGGAATTAGAGGATGCAGATTATATACTTGGTATCAAGATCTATAGAGATAGATCGAGGAAGCTGTTAGGCCTAAGTCAAATAACGTATATAGACAAGGCGTTGAATCGGTTCAACATGCAAGATTCCAATAAGGGATTCTTACCCATGTAGCATGGGATCACCCTTTCGAAGGATGATTGTCCTTCAAATGAGATTGAGAAGGAACGCATGAGTAGGGATCCCTATGCCTCAGCCATAGGATCCATCATGTACGCCATGTTGTGTACTAGAACAGATGTGTCATAGGAATTGAGTATGACAAGCAGATATCAGTCTAATCTGGGTGAGAGTCACTGGATTGCTGTCAAGAACATCCTCAAGTACTTGAGAAGAACTAAGGATGCATTCTTGATATTTGGTTCAACATGCAAGATTCCAATAAGGGATTCTTACCCATGTAGCATGGGATCACCCTTTCGAAGGATGATTGTCCTTCCAATGAGATTGAGAAGGAACGCATGAGTAGGGATCCCTATGCCTCAGCCATAGGACCCATCATGTACGCCATGTTGTGTACTAGAACAGATGTGTCATACGCATTGAGTATGACAAGCAGATATCAGTCTAATCTGGGTGAGAGTCACTGGATTGCTGTCAAGAACATCCTCAAGTACTTGAGAAGAACTAAGGATGCATTCTTGATATTTGGAGGTGAGGAGGTGTTGAGTGTAACTTGTTACACAGATGAAAGCTTCCAAACATAAAGAGATGATTTCAGATCACAGTCGGGATTTGTGTTTTGCCTGAATGGAGCAGCGGTGAGCTGGAGGAATTCCAAGCAAGAGACGGTTGCCAATTTTACAACTGAGGCTGAGTACATTGCTGCGAGTGGCGCAACAAAGGAGGCTCTTTGGATTAGGAAGTTCATCACTGAACTTGGTGTGGTTCCTAGTATTGTGTATCCAATAAAATTGTATTGTGACAACACTGGAGCGATTGCACAATCCAAGGAACTCAGGTCACACCAGAAATCCAAAACACGTACTCGGAAATTTCCATCTTATTCGAGATATAATCGATAGAGGAGATGTGAAGATATGCAAGATTCCTAAATATGAGAATCTGTCAGATCCACTTACAAAGGCGCTTGTTCAGCGCAAGCATGAAGGATACACTAGATCTATTAGCATACGAGATACACCAGATTGGCTCTAGTGCAAGTGGGAGACTGTTGGAATAGATTCCCTAGTGGCAATCTTATTTAGTACGAAGAACGTTTTGGCTAGAATATTCATTGTATTATTTATAGAGATACTTAATATAATGAAGTATTTAGATTAAAAATATGTTTGTTTACCTAAAATATCCCTAGTTAAATATACTGATTAATTTGACGATCAACTATAGACTAGTATGGGGTTGGATTGATATGGAGATATCACGATCCAACACATGGGTATGCATTAGGAGTAATGGCATACTAGATTGAACCACTTACGAGAAGGTTACATAAAAGTTTTGTAAATTCACAAGTGCTTCTCGTAGTGACAACGATATTGTCATCCTTAGACTTGAAGTCACTAGATCCTCTAGATGTGGAGTATTGTGTTTTGGTAGCATCAAACGCTACACTGGGTAGAAATAAAGGCGCAAATTGGACACAATAGGAAGCAAGCTTAGAGATGGTAGTGATGTCGATAGAATTTGTCCCTCCCACATAACGTGAGAAAATATTCGTGGCCACTCGAGGGTTAGTTCTTATAGAATGTTTGGCCAGACTCAGATAAATCAATATAGGATATTGATGTTATCTGCATGATAAGACTATTCCGGGATCGAGAAACTATGGATTGGATATACGAGTGTGACTTTTATGTCTTCTGTCCAATCCGGATATAGAGGCAAAGGGATGGGACAATATAGTCACAAGGTTTGTCGGATTACTGAACCCCCCTAAAAATTAACAAGGTTTGAAGTAAACCAATTTTACTTCAGAGAGAGGATATACCTTGTGACTATATTGTCAGCTTTGAAGTAAATTAGTCATGTTCTTACACATTACGTAAATTACACGCGGACATTCCTAATCAATGAGACTGAGAGGTGAGTTGAATAGGAATGGCTAGAAGAGGGTAGGTTCAGTAGGAGATAGTGAAGTGTTTGTGTGGTGGTGGTCTGAGAGGACATCATTCCATGCACTATCATTAGCATGCTAGAATATGTCGGTAGTCGGTGTGGCCTGAGAAGGACAGAACAGTACTGGTGTGTAGAGCGACATGAGACTAAGAGGTGATTGTGAGTGCCATTACCTAGCTTAACTAACTAGTGATTTGTCGTGTTAGAACATGGAATCCGGAATCGTCAAAACTACCCAAGGTGATCATATACCTTATGAAGGCCAAATCTGAATGCTTTGAAAAATTCAAATACTTCAAGAATGAAGTAGATAAGCAACTTGGAAAAAGTATCAAGGCTCTGCAAATCGGATCATGGAGGATAATACTTGAGCCAAGAGTTTGAGGACTATCTTAGAGACTACGGGATTTTGTCCCAACTCACTCCACCAAATGCCACAATGGAAAGGCGTGTCTTAGAGGAGGAATCGAACACTGTTGGACATGGTTCGATCTATGATGTGTCAAATTGATCTTCCATAATCATTTTGGGGCCACGCTCTATTGTGTGCAGCTTTCACAATTAACTCCATCTAAATCGGTCATGAGGACTCCATATGAGATGTGGAATGGGAGGCCTCCCACAGTTTCATTCATGAAGATTTGGGGGTTGTGATGTCTATGTAAAACGTTTACAACCAGGCAAGCTAAGGCCAAAGTCGGATATATGTAAGTTTGTGGGATACCCTAAGGAAGCTAAATGATTTACTAATAGCATCCAACCGCGAACAAAGTGTTCGTTTCTCGGTCCGGCGTGTTTCTAGAAAGTGAATTTGTCTCCAAAGATGCAAGTGGGAGGACTGTAGAAATTGAAGAGGTTCAAGAACAACAAAGCATTGATCCTACTATGGAACATGAATGGGAGCCACAAGATGTTGTGGAGCATCCTGTTCAGGTAACACAAGAACTTCGTAGGTCGACTAGAGTGCGCCATGAGCCAGAGAGGTATGGACTCCTCGTGACTGAGTTTGGTGATGCGTTGCTCATAGATGATGAGCCTACTACCTATGGAGAGGCCATGAAAGGGACAGACTCTAAAAAATGGCTCCAGGCCATGAGATCCGAGATGGAATCCATGTATATCAACAAAGTATGGACTTTGGTGGAACCACCCCAAGGGGCTCGGCCCATAGGGTGCAAGTAAGGCTTCAAGATAAAGACCGACATGAATGGTAATGTGATTACCTATAAAAGCCGATTGGTGGAAAAAGGATTCTGACAGATTCATGGTATAGACTATGATGAGACCTTTTCACCACTCGCAGTGACCAAACTCATTCGAATCTTACTTGCTATTGTAGCTTACTATGACTATGAGATTTGGCAGATGGATGTCAAAACAACATTTCTGTATGGAAACCTCCTCGAGGACGTGTAAATGACACAACCTGAGGGTTTTGTGGATCCAGAGCATGCAAATAAAGTCTGTAAGTTGAAACGATCCATTTATGAATTAAAGCGAGCTTCTAGGAGTTGGAACCGACATTTTGATGAAGCTGTCAAAGAGTTTGATTTCATCAAGAACGAAGATGAGTCTTGTGTATACAAGAAGGTTAGTGGGAGCTCTGTTGCTTTTTTGGTCTTGTATGTGGATGACATACTACTCATTGGAAACGACATTCGTATGTTGCAATCTGTTAAAGATTGGCTAGGAAAGTGTTTCTCAATGAAGGAATTAGAGGATGCAGATTATATACTTGGTATCAAGATCTATAGAGATAGATCGAGGAAGCTGTTAGGCCTAAGTCAAATAACGTATATAGACAAGGCGTTGAATCGGTTCAACATGCAAGATTCGAATAAGGGATTCTTACCCATGTAGCATGGGATCACCCTTTCGAAGGATGATTGTCCTTCAAATGAGATTGAGAAGGAACGCATGAGTAGGGATCCCTATGCCTCAGCCATAGGATCCATCATGTACGCCATGTTGTGTACTAGAACAGATGTGTCATAGGAATTGAGTATGACAAGCAGATATCAGTCTAATCTGGGTGAGAGTCACTGGATTGCTGTCAAGAACATCCTCAAGTACTTGAGAAGAACTAAGGATGCATTCTTGATATTTGGTTCAACATGCAAGATTCCAATAAGGGATTCTTACCCATGTAGCATGGGATCACCCTTTCGAAGGATGATTGTCCTTCCAATGAGATTGAGAAGGAACGCATGAGTAGGGATCCCTATGCCTCAGCCATAGGACCCATCATGTACGCCATGTTGTGTACTAGAACAGATGTGTCATACGCATTGAGTATGACAAGCAGATATCAGTCTAATCTGGGTGAGAGTCACTGGATTGCTGTCAAGAACATCCTCAAGTACTTGAGAAGAACTAAGGATGCATTCTTGATATTTGGAGGTGAGGAGGTGTTGAGTGTAACTTGTTACACAGATGAAAGCTTCCAAACATAAAGAGATGATTTCAGATCACAGTCGGGATTTGTGTTTTGCCTGAATGGAGCAGCGGTGAGCTGGAGGAATTCCAAGCAAGAGACGGTTGCCAATTTTACAACTGAGGCTGAGTACATTGCTGCGAGTGGCGCAACAAAGGAGGCTCTTTGGATTAGGAAGTTCATCACTGAACTTGGTGTGGTTCCTAGTATTGTGTATCCAATAAAATTGTATTGTGACAACACTGGAGCGATTGCACAATCCAAGGAACTCAGGTCACACCAGAAATCCAAAACACGTACTCGGAAATTTCCATCTTATTCGAGATATTATCGATAGAGGAGATGTGAAGATATGCAAGATTCCTAAATATGAGAATCTGTCAGATCCACTTACAAAGGCGCTTGTTCAGCGCAAGCATGAAGGATACACTAGATCTATTAGCATACGAGATACACCAGATTGGCTCTAGTGCAAGTGGGAGACTGTTGGAATAGATTCCCTAGTGGCAATCTTATTTAGTACGAAGAACGTTTTGGCTAGAATATTCATTGTATTATTTATAGAGATACTTAATATAATGAAGTATTTAGATTAAAAATATGTTTGTTTACCTAAAATATCCCTAGTTAAATATACTGATTAATTTGACGATCAACTATAGACTAGTATGGGGTTGGATTGATATGGAGATATCACGATCCAACACATGGGTATGCATTAGGAGTAATGGCATACTAGATTGAACCACTTACGAGAAGGTTACATAAAAGTTTTGTAAATTCACATGTGCTTCTCGTAGTGACAACGATATTTTCATCCTTAGACTTGAAGTCACTAGATCCTCTAGATGTGGAGTATTGTGTTTTGGTAGCATCAAACGCTACACTGGGTAGAAATAAAGGCGCAAATTGGACACAATAGGAAGAAAGCTTAGAGATGGTAGTGATGTAGATAGAATTTGTCCCTCCCACATAACGTGAGAAAATATTCGTGGCCACTCGAGGGTTAGTTCTTATAGAATGTTTGGCCAGACTCAGATAAATCAATATAGGATATTGATGTACGAGTGTGACTTTTATGTCTTCTGTCCAATCCGGATATAGAGGCAAAGGGATGAGACAATATAGTCACAAGGTTTGTCTCCTTCTTAATGCAAAATCGATTATGAAACATGTTTTTTAGGTAGTGCCCTCGGGCACGAGCATTCCCCTAGTAATTTTTAAAAATTTCATTTGATGGTCAGAGCCGAATTGAATGCTAAGCAGTGGTAATTCTAAAAACTCCCGTATGTTAAATTTGATTTGAGATAAAGAAAGCCTAAACTCCTCGTAACAACGTAAAACTTCCATTTAAAGTTCCAAGAAAAGAAAAAAGAAGTCAAAAGGGACGCGAATGAACCTATACTGTCAAAGAGAACTATAGATGGAAGCTGCACAAAATTACATATTTTGGTGGACAGACCATCGAGTCAAGTCCATCACCTCACTCTTTTCCCTATAAAGGAGTAAGCAGGGTCCTTTAATCCAATGACCAAAAGTCTGGAAAATGTTGTTACAAAACTTCGAAAGGCCAAAGATAGTTGGGAACACAAAGTCTAGTAAACCAAGACTCAACCAACTACTCAGAAAAAAAAAAAACAGCTCAGAGATCAGCTTTTGAAGCCCAGAGGCGTATATAAGGGGTCATAGTTGTACAACACGTGGAGGTTGTGGAAAATTCGTCCAAAAAACAATGGAAACCTCGTGAATTTAAAAAAAATGGAGGTAGTACTAAGAAAACAATGGTAAATTGTTGAATAAAATCATCAAAACAATGTTCAAACTACCTCAATATAATTTACACATGGTGGAGAACACAACAGTGCTCTGTCAGTCTTATGTTTTCCATTCATGGAATTTCACTAACAATAACAGCAAACATAAAAAAGGGGGATTGCCAAACAAATATACAAACTTACGCATGACCCGAGATCTGAAATTCCGAATAAGAAAATTTTGCTCCTTGAAGATCAGAGCAAACTGAGCTCTAATAAGGTATTATCAGCAGATAAGCACAATGAAATTAAACAATATCAAGAAACAGCCACAAAGGATATGTCACCAAATTGAATTAGGGTTTTTCATTTCATTTCCAGAATTGGTGTAATCGTGACACGTGTCGTAAACCATTGCGATTTAAACTGTGATTTCGATTTAACAGAACGCCACCGTTTCACCGAAACGTCAGCGTTCCACTTTGTTTTCGAAGTGTCTGGTAGCGTAACCAATCAGGGGTAGCAATATTGTTTCCTTAGCTATTTGTTAGGAATATTACTGAGCTGTAACACCGAATGGGGAATAATGAAAAGCATCTTCGTCTCTCTCCTCAATTCTCTCTGATCTCTTCTTCCTTATCGATTAGTTCTCTGGCTAAACTCCAGGAAAATCTCCATAATTCCGGTATAGGAATAGCAGGGTTCTTGTTAGTGGTATGAGAGCTCGGTACTGGCTCAGTTTATGCTCGCAACCCGAAGAATGATGAACAACGAACGGTTCCCGGCATTGGAAGGGAGTCCACAAGATCTCACCAACCAGATCTCCGCAGTCAATTGTCGCTTAGAAGGCATCGATTCTAAGCTAGCTAAGATTGATAACCTCGATTTGCAAATCAAAAGCGTCATCAACTTATTTAATGTCAGTATGGTTGAATCGGTCGGAATACAAACACAAAAATGTCGTCGGGTTCACCTCCAAGCAGGCCAGGGTGGTAGCCGAGCCCCACCACCGTTATTGGCAACACCGACGACAAAAGGGAAAGAGGTAGCTAGAGACAACCCCACTGCGTAATTACACGTCCATGGGTTTACCAATTCCCAAAATGGAGTTCCCCAAGTTTAACGAGTCGGATCCGGTAGCTTGGCTGAACAAGTCTAACATGTATTTCCTAATTCATGCAATGACTGATGAACAAAAATTGAATATTGCTTCTCTACACTTAGAAGGGAGGTAGATCATTGGTTTCAATCAAAAGAGGATTCTGCATCTTCACTCTCCTGGTCCCAATGTGCAGAAGTGCTGGGTGGAGAATCTTCGAATCCGGGTCATGAAAACATTATGGGAGAGTTTAATAAACTCACTCAAACGTCCACAGTGGTGGACTACAAGGCAAGATTTGATGCCTTAAAACCGAGGATCAAAGCACTCCACCCAGGTTTTGATGAATTGTAGTATTTTGTTAGAAGCTTTATGAGTCATGGTGGAAGCGGGCCGTGCCGTGCCGGTTTAAGGTCGTGCCTTGGCGCGGCGGGCTGGTGACGTGCCGTTCAGCTGGGGTAGGGCGGGCCGGGCCGGGCCGTGCTCGAAGGGAGGTGAAATATAACCCGTGTCGTGCCCGGGTCGCTTGCACGTGTCGACCCGTAGAGCGGGCCGGGTCGACAGAGGTATAATTTATTGTTATTATTATTATTATTATTATTATTATTATTATTATTATTATTATTATTATTATTATTATTATTATTATTATTATTATTATTATTATATGTGTTTATAAATATTATTTATAAAATAACAAACCAATAAATATTAAAAAATTGTAATAATTTATTAATTAACTTAACTTTTGATGTTACAAATGTTAGGAATAATGCATCTCTATAGTTGTGGTACTTCTCAACTAGGTTGACACCTACCCAACTATCTGAAAGTGTGAGTATGCAGATGTATAAGCAGCTAAGATACTCTAGAAGGGGGGGGGGGTGAATAGAGTATGTCAACTTTTTGCAAAACTTGCTAGGAAGATGAAAAATTGTGCAAACAATGAAGTTCAAGGCCTTGAAAGCTAGTTCAAGCCTTTTAAATAGATGCAGAAAGCATAGAGGAAGTATTCCTTTTTCAAGGCCTTGAAAACAAGTTCAAAAACCCTTGAAAAATAAACAGTCTTTGAGTGCTGCAAAAGCTATGAAAGTAAAAAAAAAAAAAAAACTGAAAATGCAGAAGACAAGTGATTTATAGAGTTCAGTCTGTAATACCCCGGTGTTTTCGGGGGTATTTTTGGGAGTTTAACGAATATTCCGGGCCACTATTTGATTTTATAAGTGTATTTTTCTTTTATTAAATAACCTTTCTATTTACATTATTATTATTACTACTATTAGTAGTAGTGGTATTATCCTTATTATTATTATTATAACTATTGTTATTAGTTTTATCAAAAAAGTGTTTTATTTCTTTTATAGTCTTTTCCCTCAATTACATTATCACTATTATCATTATTATAATCACTATTATTGTTGTTAGTATTATTATTATTATTATTATTATTATTATTTTATTATTATTATTATTATTATTATTATTATTATTATTATTATTATTATTATTATTATTATTATTATTATTATTACTTTTTTTATCAAAATATATATATATTTTATTAAAGATAAGATTTTTGGTAGTTCGTCGCTTATATGTTTAGTAGTTGGTGAAGTGTAGTGGGTCGTGTAACGATTTTAGCGTGTCCGAAAGTGTATTTTTATTTTTATTGCGTGACGAACCACCGCGTGTACCGGTGCACCCGCCACACCTTACAAACTCTCCCCTCACCCCCTTCATCCCTTCCATTCTAGCAGAGAAAATCTCTGCGTATTTTCCGGCAAAGCAACCCACGGCAAAGGTCAGAAACCAACCTCCATTCCCTCTGATTTTCGTCCAGATTCACACCTAACAAGTCAAAAACCCAATCCTTGACATCAATTTCGTCATTTGACATTACCAATTTTGATCGGAAATCTCTCCGTCGAAACCGAATGGGTTCAAACCGAGCTTCCAATTTCAGCTCCTCTCTCACTCTCTCAGTATTCTCTCGTTACGCTCTCTCTCACGCTCCCTCTCCACCCTCTCTCTCGGTGCTCTGCCTTCCGGAGAAGACCCAGCCGGCGACGCCGCCGAACCAGGCCGACCCAGCGCCCGACGCCTCCGCCGAACCGGGCCGACCCAGCGCCAGCGACGCCGGCCCTCTGCCTCGCCGTTCGCCGCCTCCCTCTACTCGTCGTCGTCCTCCTCTGCTTCTCTTCGCCGTCCTCCTCTGTTCCGGCAAACCCAGCAACAGCGGCAGAGACCTGTCGCCATCCTCGCCGCTATTTCTTCTCAAATCGGTAAATCCAAAGAACCCCTTTTTGTTTTGGTACTTGTATCTCTCATTGGTTCAATTTGTGCCATCAGCTTCATCACAACTTTCAATTTTGGATGGGTTTGAGTGATTGTGAGAAGGACAGTGGGTTTTATTTTGAGGAAGATGATGAAATGAAAAGGGCTGGTAAACATTTGGGGGTTGTTTGGTATGATTTGAAACTTGTGAGGGTAACTTTGTATGATCCGAATCTGAAAGGGGTGGTTCTGCCTTTTACTAATGTATATTCTTGTGGATTATATATGTAGTAATATAATTGTCCATAATAACTAGTATTCTTACATTTTTTTTATTGAAATTAATAAACTGTTGTCCTGACAATGATTCTTTATTTTCTTGAAATTAGTATTACTTAGTACAAGTACAAGAATTACATTTTGTTTTCCTATAAATAGTCATGTTTTGTATATGTCGGAAATTTAACTCTTTTCACTTAATAACATTATTTTCATCAATATAACTCTTACAATAAAATTAGCCGCCCCTTTTTGCTTAGTTAAAATAGCTATCTTTTATTTGTATAAATATACTTTCGTAAATTAAATCGGCTTTAAAATATTAGAAAAGTTTTATTTATTTCAATTCTTTTATAATTGTAAACCACTACTTTCTTATTAATTATAAATTTATAACTTGTTATTTATAACTAATAATTTATATTACTTTTGTGGGAGTGTGGGGGTTTCACTCGCATTGTATTTGTTGTGTGAATTTAGCAACATCTTAATCTAGGACTATGTGATTATTGTAGACGCCGAGTTCGTAGACGGCGAAGTTGTGGAGGACCCATATTACTAGGAATTTGATTGCTTTCGTGTGACGAACTCTCTTCGATTCAGGTAAGTACATATGTACAATGTCTTCAACTATCAAAATGTGCTTTGGTGTGAGTTATAATGAATTTTGACATATCGTGCGTTACTCTTCAAAAGTTTACTTCAAAGTTTATGTTGCTGTCAAGAAAATTTTGGAAAGATTGTTTATCCTGGAAACAAATTGTAATTGTGGATTTAATGAACGATAATGGATATGGGGCGATGTACAGAGGATGTGCGTGAAGGCCACTACGCCAAGGACGCTTACAGGCGATCCTTCATTGCGTTTCATACCCTACCCTATATGGGTTTTATAAGGCGTGAAACTATAGAGTACTACCTATGCTGACGTAGGTCACTGCGGTATAGGGGTGTCGACACTTAAGGTCCTATAGTATAGTTCGAGCGGGGTATGCGTAGGGATACCTTCTAACGCTCTTGGTGAATTGGGACGGGCGATGTCCCAAGAGGTACCTTTTTATATATTGCATCGTGACCTCTCTGTGGACATACGTTACCCGCTGGGTTTTCATGCCTCAGCCAAACTAATAAACGAAAGTGGTACTCTTTTATATCCGGATTAATTCCAAAGTTCTCTTAATCATGCTTTTTATACTCGCGTTATTTTAAATATTTTTATAATCATGTTTGTTCTAGCCAAAAACTCTTGTTTTACTCATTGTAGTATGTGCTTACTTAGTTTTTACTAATTAAATTTTTTCTGCGGTCGGCTATCGCTATTTCAAAACCCGCAGGTCAAGAATAAGCTAGCTGGGGTGGAAACGCGCACAAGCAAAGGAGTAGTACCATGCTAGCAAACATCTTTTAGTAATTGTATCATTTGGTTTTAGACAATATGTTATCTTTTTGTTTAACAATGTAAGGAGGGTTTTCTCCTTTTATTTTAATAAATTATTCTTTGGATTATGGTTAAGTTGCACTAGCAGGAACCGTAGGATCCGAGTTGTTTCACAGTCCACTTGGACCTACGTCTCTACCTCAGGGATTAGATCCCTGCAGGATTTTCAACCCTATTCTTATTAATCAAAAGCTTAGCCCTAGAACTCAAGCACAGAGAGTTCCCTTACTCTGTTACAGCTTGTGGTTTTCCCTAACCTGTCTAGTACCTGCTCTAGCTAACTGATTAACTAAGAATTCTCTATTGTTCACTTTGAACAATCCCTGAGAATTGGTGTAGAAATAATACAGAAATGATCTCCCAATATAGCGCTATACAGAAGTACACTTAAGAGTAGAAAAATGCAATGAAATGCAGTGAACTTTTGTGAATGGATTGGAAGAATGATGAGCTTCTTTGATGCTTGTCAATCCAGAACTCTTTCTCTGTATTTTCCCGTTGATAATTGTGTGTTGTTTCTTCGAATTTGAGCTCTATTTATACTTCATACTGTTGGAATAGATGCCCTAGAGGCAATCTAGTTTAGTATGAATTATTTGTGGCTAGAAATTCATTTATTATTTATTGGATATTTAATATAATGAAGTCCTTAAATTTACAATTGTGTTGTTTATCTTAAATATCCCTATTCAAGTATAATTATTAATGGGACAATCATCTATAGACTAGTATGGGGTTGGATTGATATGGAGATATCATGATCCAACACATAGGTGTGCATTAGGGAATGTTGCACTGGATTGACCCATCTCCGAGAAGGCTACATACACGTTATGTTGAGTCACAAGAGCTTCTCGCGGTGCAATGGTATTGTCATCCTTAGACTTGAAGTCACTAGATATTCTAGTTGTGGATTCTTGTGATTTTGGTAGCGTTAAACGCTACACCGTAACTGGGTAGTTATAAAGGCGTGTACTGGATACAATAAGAAGCAAGCTTACAGATCGTAGTGGACGTAGATAGAATTTGTCCCTTCCACATAACGGGAGAAAATATCCTAGGCCACTCGAGGGATATTGCTTATAGAATGTCTGGCCAGACTCAAATAAATCAATATGGGATATTGATGTTATTTGCACGAATAAGGCTATTCCCATGGATCGAGAAACTATGGATTGGATATACGAGTGTGACTTGTATGTCTCTTGTCCAATCCGGATATAGAGACGAAGGGATGAGACAATTACTTGTACAAAGGTTGTCAAGATGACTATTCTATTAGTTGGCTAGAATGGATGTTTTGCTACAGACCGCTCCATATTAGCAAATAGTTGCTTCCAACTAGATGGAACCTATGGGGTCACACGCTACATAGAGTTGAACTAGATTTGGGAATTAATTAATTGGATTAATTAATTAGAAGGATCACTTTGCAAAACCTTGCAAACTTAGTAGGGACTAATTTGCAAGGAAGGGACTAAATTGAATTCTAGTAGGACTAGAATAAATCCTTTAGGTAGTTGGAAAGGAGTTGTTGGACTATATAAAGGACCTTCCTTCCTTCCTTCCCATAAAACTTATGCTCATTATTGAACATAACAAGAGTGGGAGAGAACAAAAGAAGGAGAGAGAGCAACAAGCAAGGAGCCGACCGCCCCTTGCTCGTCGCCCCGTCCCCGTCGGCCACAAGGAGGCCGAGCCCTCCTTTTGGGTCTCGTTTTGCGTGATTCTTCTTCCTCTTCCTCTTCCGGGCTAGCACCAAGGACTTGGGAGATTCTAGTATCAACTCTAGGCGTGGATCAACCATAGAGAACGTGACACAATTCGCGTTTGAAGTCATCAAAGGAGAACCCTAAGGTGTGTTATTGATTTCTTCCCTTACCATCGTTATGTCTCTTGACTTGTGATCCTTGGAGGGTTTTGCATGGTTTTATGATTGTTTGTGTTTCCTTTGCGCATCCATGAATCAAAACCCTACAGTGGTATCAGAGCCACAGGTCGTTGAGCATAAACGTGGTTTATGTGTTACGTTTTAGTTGTTTTACACCTTAATTTGATTGTTTATCGCGTAAAACAAGACAAATCAAGCATGGGATGCAATTTGTCAATAATTAATCATAACAAGATCCAATTTTTGCATTGGATGCATGAATTGGTGAGTTTGAGAAATTTTGGGATCTTAGATCTAGGGTTTGGGCATCCTTGGGGAAGAAGGAGTTCTTCCAAAACAAGGAAACAACTAAACTTGGGCACCAAGCAAGGGAGTTGTTTTGGAAACAACTCCCATAAGGAGGTTCGACCCCCCCTAGGGACCGCCCCCCCTTGCTTGCCGCCCAAGCTTGGCCGCCCTAGGGGCCGGGCGGACCTAACCCGCGGGCTAGGCTTGTGGGTTTTGGGCCGGGCCGGCCCTAGGGCCTTGTGGTTCATCTTGTCGGGCCCGGGCAATTTTATTGTTGGGCCCATGGACCGTTTTAACCCTAGAAATCCTAAAATCAATTAAAATTGACCAAGCGCGTTAAAATTGGATTCTATCTGTTTATGTGCAAATCGCATGGTGATTGGATATGGCCTTAGGATGCGGTTTGATGTGGATGTTTTAATTTTGTGGTTTGGTTTTACGGCCTGCGAGCTGATCAATTAATTGTAATAATTAATTAGGGTTTTATGGCCTGCGTGCCATTTTTTTCTCAACTTGTGAGATTTATTTTATTTAGTATAGAAGTTAGCTAGTGCTAGATAAAGTAGATTGTTAGCCAAGATTGAAGAAAAGAAGCCCAAAGCCAAAGAAGCCACAAGAGATGGAGCATGGAGCATGGAGCATTCCACATGACTATGAAGGATGGACCAAAAGATGAAGACGCATGAAGATGTGTTTGCTTTTAGGGTTCATAGATAATTCCGTTGGCTTGGAATTATCTTAGTCTAGAAAAAGGCCATATTCACATCACATTTTATTTTGTTTTGTGGTTGTTTACTTTATTGTCTTATTATTTTGTGGTTGGTGTATGGATGATGCATGCAATTAGGATAATAAGATAATTAGACAACCCGGATCTATTATTTGGAGTTGTGCCCAAACTCAAATAGATAGATTAGTTGATATTGATCAACAAAACAATTAAAAGTTGAATTTAAAAATCCCTCAAAATTCAAATATTGTATTCTTGCCTTCTCGTTATTTGAACACTCATGATCATCATTATTTATCAAGTTCGTGCGTGCCAAAGCAGGGCGACTTGGTTCATAATGATGGAATGCGATGGCACGTAACAATGTGCAATTGTTTAGATAAGAGGTTGAACACAACTAGGCTATTAATTTGATTAGGAAACCTAGAGGTAATCAATTGGGATTATCCATATGGATGGATAAATAAGGAGTTATTTGCCCAATTGAACCAAGAGTTGCATATGGGATGCAATTGGAATTGTTCCTACCTAAAGTAGCTAAATTATGGGTGACTTGCCAAAGCAAGCTCATAAGGAGGTGAAACATGGATCTTGGCCCACTAGAAAATATAAGGATATTTTCCGCATTAATATCTTGAGGGTTATTAATCCGTAGTAAAATAGTGGGAGCTATATTTGATAAACTAGCCATTATTGAATATAGTCAACAAAATTCACAAATACTAAAACTTGCGTTTTTCCTTTTTGTAGAATTCCAAATGGCAAACAACTCATCGAGTTCACAACATTCCCTACGATCTGTCCTTGAGAAGGACAAGCTCTCTGGAACCAACTTTCTTTATTGGTACAGAAACTTGAGAATTGTTCTCAAGCAAGAGAAGAAACTGTACGCAATAGAGGAGCATGTTCCAGAAGGTCCAGAGAACCAAACACCTGCTGCCCTAAAGGCATATCAAAAGCGTGTTTATGACGCTAATGATGCAGCCTGTCTTATGCTTTGCACCATGACTTCTGAGCTTCAAAAGCAACACGAAAACATTAATGCAGTCGATATGATCGAACATCTACAGCAGCTCTTCGAAGAGCAGGCAAGGGTAGAGAGGTATGAGGTCTCTAAGGCACTGTTCAAGTGTCATCTGGCAGAAGGGAACCCGGTGGACCCCATGTACTCCGTATGATCGGGTACTTGGAGAATCTCGCCTGACTAGGGTTACCGGTCAGCCAAGAGTTGGCAACCGATCTCGTGTTGCAATCGTTGCCCGAGAGTTATGGACAGTTCATTATGAACTATAACATGAACGAGATCGTTAAACCACTGCCAGATTTACTCAATATGTTGAGGACGGCTGAACAGAGCATCAGCAAGGGTAAGGGCAAGGCCATTATGATGGTACAGAAAGGAAAGGGCAAAAGGTTTGCCTCATCCTCCAAGGGCAAAGGCAAGTCAGTTGCCAAGTCCAAGGAACCTGCCCTTAAGCCTGTTGGTGGAATTGCCAAAGGTGTGACTAAAGGTGAGTGTCACTACTGCAGTCAGCCTGGACACTGGAGGAGGAACTGCCAAAAATATCTGGAGGACAAGAGGCTTGTAATAGTGATTCCACCACCACCAGGTATTTTTGTTGTAGATGTCAATTTAACTGTCTCTACATCATGGGTATTAGATACTGGATGTGGATCTCTCGAAATATGCAGGATCTAAAGAGAAGTAGAAGATTGGCTTAAGGAGAGGTAGATCTGCGCGTTGGGAATGGAGCAAAGGTTGTTGCGTTGGCCATAGGCGTGTGCGAGCTATCTTTGCCTTCAGGATTAGTTTTAGAATTAAATAATTGCTATTTTGTGCCTGCTATGAGCAGAAACATTATTTCTATTTCTTGTTTGGACAAGGATGGTTTTATTATTTCAATAAAGAACAATTGTTGTTCCTTTTATTTAAATAATATTCACTATTTTAGTGCGCAATTATTTAATGGACTTTATGTCCTTGATCTAAGCAATCCTGTCTACAACATTAATACCAAGCGGATTAAAATAAATGATTTAAATCCTGCTTATTTATGGCACTGTCGTTTAGGCCATATCAATGAGAAACGTGTATCTAGACTCCATAAGGATGGATTACTAGACTCATTTGATTTTGAATCATATGAGACATGTGAGGCTTGTTTATTGGGAAAAATGACAAAGTCCCCTTTCAATAAGAAAGGTGAGAGGACTAGTGAGCAATTGGCGCTCATACATACTGATGTGTGTGGGCCATTTGCCACGCCTGCCAGGGGTGGTTATGTCTACTTCATTACATTTACTGATGATTACAATAGATATGGATTTGTGTACCTCATGAGGGAAAAATCCGAATCCTTTGAAGTGTTCAAAGAATTCAAGAATGAAGTAGAGAAGCAACTTGGCAAAAGTATCAAGGCTCTACGATCGGATCGTGGAGGAGAATACTTGAGCCAAGAGTTTGACGACTATCTTAGAGAGTGTGGGATCGTGTCCCAACTCACTCCACCCGGAACGCCACAATGGAATGGCGTGTCCGAGAGGAGGAATCGAACCCTATTGGATATGGTTCGATCTATGATGTGTCAAACCGATCTTCCATTATCATTTTGGGGCTACGCTCTATTAAGTGCAGCTTTCACCAATAACCGTGTTCCATCTAAATCAGTCATGAAAACACCATATGAGATGTGGAGTGGGAGGCGTCCCACACTGTCATTCATGAGGATTTGGGGCTGCGATGTCTATGTAAAACGTTTGCAATCAGACAAGCTAGGGCCTAAATCGGATAAGTGTAAATTTGTGGGGTACCCTAAGGAAACTAAGGGATACTACTTCTACAATCCAACCGAGAACAAAGTGTTTGTTGCTCGGACCGGCGTGTTTCTAGAAAGAGAGTTTGTCTCTAAAGAAGCAAGTGGGAGGAATGTAGAACTTGAAGAGGTTCAAGAACCACAAATCGCTGAACCGATTATGGAACATGAACAGGAACCACAAGAAGTTGTGGAGCAACCTGTTCAGGTAACACAAGAGCTTCGTAGATCTAGTAGAGTGCGCCAGGAACCCGAGAGGTATGGACTTCTCGTAACCGATTCCGGTGACACAATGCTCATAGATGATGAGCCTACTACCTATGAGGAGGCCATGAATGGCCCAGACTCTCAGAAGTGGCTAGAAGCCATGAGATCCGAGATGGAATCCATGTATACCAACAAAGTATGGACTTTGGTGGAACCACCCGATGGGGCGCGGCCCATAGGGTGAAAGTGGGTCTTCAAGAAGAAGATCGACATGGATGGTAATATGATTACCTATAAGGGCCGATTGGTGGCTAAAGGATTCAGACAGATTCATGGTATTGACTATGATGAAACCTTTTCACCAGTCGCTATGACCAAATCCATCCGAATCCTACTTGCGATTGCAGCATACCATGACTATGAGATTTGGCAGATGGATGTCAAAACAACATTCCTTTATGGGAATCTCCTCGAGGACGTATATATGATACAGCCGGAGGGTTTTGAGGATCCAAAGTAAGCCAACAAAGTCTGTAAGCTGCAACGATCCATTTATGGATTGAAGCAAGCTTCTAGGAGTTGGAATCGACGTTTTGATGAAGTGGTCAAAGAGTTTGGCTTCATCAGAAACGAAGATGAGTCTTGTGTCTACAAGAAGGTTAGTGGGAGCTCCGTATCTTTTTTGGTCTTGTATGTGGATGACATACTACTCATTGGAAACGACGTTCCCATGCTGCAATCTGTTAAATATTGGCTAGGAAAGTGTTTCTCAATGAAGGACATAGGGGAAGCAGCCAATATACTCGGTATAAAGATCTATAGAGATAGATCTAAGAGGTTGCTAGGCCTAAGTCAGAGTACATATATTGACAAGGTGTTGAAACGGTTCAACATGCAAGATTCCAAGAAGGGATTCTTGCCCATGTCACATGGAATCACTCTTTCGAAGAGTGGTTGTCCCTCCAAAGAGATTGAGAAGGAGCGCATGAGTAGAATTCCCTATGCCTCGGCCATAGGATCTATCATGTACGCCATGTTATGTACTAGACCAGATGTGTCATATGCCTTGAGTATGACAAGCAGATACCAATCCAATCCAGGTGAGAGTCACTGGATTGCAGTCAAGAACATCCTAAAGTACTTGAGAAGAACTAAGGATGCTTTCTTGATATTTTGCGGAGAGGAAGAGTTGCGTGTAAGGGGTTACACTGATGCAAGCTTCCAAACCGAAAGAAATGATTTTAGATCACAATCGGGATATGTGTTTTGCCTGAATGGAGCAGCGGTGAGCTGGAAGAGTTCCAAGCAAGAGACGATAGCTGATTCTACAACAGAGGCTGAGTACATTGCTGCAAATGGCGCAGCAAAGGAAGCTGTTTGGATCAGAAAGTTTGTTTCTGAACTTGGTGTGGTCCCTAGCATTGCGGATCCAGTCGAGTTGTTCTGTGACAACACTGGGGCGATCGCGCAATCGAAGGAACCCATGTCGCATCCGAAATCCAAGCACGTGCTCAGGAAGTTTCATCTGATTCGAGATATTATCGATAGAGGAGACGTTCGGATATGCAAGATTCCTACAGATGACAATCTGTCAGACCCGCTTACAAAGCCTCTCACGCAGTGGAAGCATGAAGGACACACTAGGAGTATGGGCAAACGAGATGCGCCAGATTGGCTCTAGTGCAAGTGGGAGACTGTTGGAATAGATGCCCTAGAGGCAATCTAGTTTAGTATGAATTATTTGTGGCTAGAAATTCATTTATTATTTATTGGATATTTAATATAATGAAGTCCTTAGATTTACAATTGTGTTGTTTATCTTAAATATCCCTAGTCAAGTATAATTATTAATGGGACAATCATCTATAGACTAGTATGGGGTTGGATTGATATGGAGAAATCATGATCCAACACATAGGTGTGCATTAGGGAATGTTGCACTGGATTGACCCATCTCCGAGAAGGCTACATACACGTTATGTTGAGTCACAAGCGCTTCTCGCGGTGCAATGGTATTGTCATCCTTAGACTTGAAGTCACTAGATATTCTAGTTGTGGATTATTGTGATTTTGGTAGCGTTAAACGCTACACCGTAACTGGGTAGTTATAAAGGCGTGTACTGGATACAATAAGAAGCAAGCTTAGAGATCGTAGTGGACGTAGATAGAATTTGTCCCTCCCACATAACGGGAGCAAATATCCTAGGCCACTCGAGGCATATTGCTTATAGAATGTCTGGCCAGACTCAAATAAATCAATATGGGATATTGATGTTATTTGCACGAATAAGGCTATTCCCATGGATCGAGAAACTATGGATTGGATATACGAGTGTGACTTGTATGTCTCGTGTCCAATCCGGATATAGAGACAAAGGGATGAGACAATTACTTGTACAAAGGTTGTCAAGAGGACTATTCTATTAGTTGGCTAGAATGGATGTTTTGCTAGAGACCGCTCCATATTAGCAAATAGTTGCTACCAACTAGATGGAACCTATGGGGTCACACGCTACATAGAGTTGAACTAGATTTGGGAATTAATTAATTGAATTAATTAATTAGAAGGATCACTTTGCAAATCCTTGCAAACTTAGTAGGGACTAATTTGCAAGGAAGGGATTAAATTGAATTCTAGTAGGACTAGAATAAGTCCTTTAGGTAGTTGGCAAGGAGTTGATGGACTATATAAAGGACCTTCCTTCCTTCCTTCCCATACAACTTATGCTCCTTATTGAACATAACAAGAGTGGGAGAGAACAAAAGAAGGAGAGAGAGCAACAAGCAAGGAGCCGACTGCCCCTTGCTCGCCGCCCCGTCCCCGTCGGCCACAAGGAGGTCGAGCCCTCCTTTTGGGTCTCGTTTTGTGTGATTCTTCTTCCTCTTCCTCTTCCGGGCTAGCACCAAGGACTTGGGAGATTCTAGGATCAACTCTAGGCGTGGATCAACCATAGAGAACGTGACACAATTCGCGTTTGAAGTCATCAAAGGAGAACCCTAAGGTGTGTTATTAATTTCTTCCCCTACCATCGTTATGTCTCTTGACTTGTGATCCTTGGAGGGTTTTGCATTGTTTTATGATTGTTTGTGTTTCCGTTGCGCATCCATGAATCAAAATCCTACACATACAGCTCCGCAAATCTCCCCTGATTTTCAGCAACAACCTTCCTATTTTGTAGGCAACAGAGTTTGACTACTTTGAAATCTTCTCCAACGGTTGAATGATCACAATCTTTAGAGATATTGTTGTAATATTTCATTTAAACACCATTAGAAGCTGTCATATACGTCTGATTGATCACAGGATCAAAGTGTCCAAGTATCTCCAAATCTGCAGCAATTCAGTTTAGAAAATAATCCTGCAAAACTTAGAAACAAAATTTCCTGCATTATCATAGTCAAACAGATGATATATTAAGATTAAAAACATGTTATAGCAGTTTATATTTCATCATCTAACAACAGAGAATAAAACATATGAAAGAGAGAGAGAGAGTGGATCAATCCAGAGAGTTTACTAGAAAACTCCCCCTGAGAATGTGCATTCAGGTTCAAGCAGTTTCAAGGCTTCGAATCCAGTTTCAAGGCCTTGAAAATAGCTGAACTATTTTCAAGCCTCTGAGACTGATTCAAGGCTTTGAAAGCTGGTTCAAGGCTATATATTCAACTTCAGCTATATATTCAGCTTCATCTGTTGATAGAGCAACTGAATTTTGTTTCTTGGAATGCCAACCAATCAAGGATGATCCAATGAATTGGCAAGTTCCTGAAGTACTTTTCCTATCAACCTTGTAACCTACAAAGTCAGCATCTGAAAAGCCATGCAAAGAGAAGTTAGATTGTCTTGGATACCAAAGCCCTAAGTCTTTGGTACCATTGATATATCTGAATATTCTCTTCACAGCAGTCACGTGTGATTCTATTGGATCAGCTTGAAATCTAGCACACATACACACACTAAAAATAATATCTGGCCTTCTTGCTGTCAGATAGAGTAATTATCCAATCATGCCTCTATACTCTTTTACATTGACACTCTTACCAGATTCATCCTTATCTAAGGATAGTGTAGAGCTCACAGGAGTCTTGGCTTCCTTACATTGAGCCATGCTATATTTGTTTAGTAAGTCTCTTGTGTACTTGCTTTGATGCAGAAAAATGCCCTTCTTCAATTGATGTATTTGAAGTCCTAGGAAGAAGTTCAACTCTCCCATCATGCTCATCTCAATAAGACTTGAGAATTCTCTGGCAACTGGAGAAAAAGTTTCCTCATAATCAATACCTTCTTCTTGATTGTAACCTTGAGCAACTAACCTAGCTTTGTTTCTGATCACATTGCCACTTTCATCCAACTTGTTTCTAAGAACCCATCTGGTACCAATGACAGACTGGTTTGAAGGTGCAGGAAGCAGGTTCCAAACCTTTTTCCTTTCAAACTCATTGAGTTCACTTTGCATAGCAATGATCCAGTCTGCTTATTGTAAAGCTTCTTTCACATTTTTTGGTTCTACAAGAGAAATAAAAGCATTAAAAGCACATAAGTTCTTCAACTGTGATCTAGTCTGTGTACAAGTGGTTGGATCTGATATGATGTTATCAGTTGGATGGGATGAGAGATATTTTAATCTCTTTCTTGGAGACCATGTTTTAGGTTCTCCACAGATTTTCTCTGGTCTTGAAGTAGTGGCTTTGTCACTTGAATCATTCTGATATTCTTCTTCAAGGCTTTGAGTTTTACTTTCAAGGCCTTGAGCACCATTTTCAAGGTCTTGAAAATGTCTTCTTTTCTCTTCTGAGCCTTCCTTGAAACCTAGTGGATTCTCAGTCTCTTCCTCTGATTCATGCTTGTTCAAATTCAACTCTGCAAAACTTTCACTTTAAGAACCATCATAGCTTTCATAAAAAATAACATGAATTGTAACCCTTCAGATTTTAAGTACGTCATTCTAGTACATCGTTATAGTATGTTACTCATCGTGTGTGACATTAGATTGCATTTAAGTAGTTATACCCAAGAATGGAGACTTACACATTATTGGGGGTTGAGAATTTGGTTTAAACTTCGAGGACAAAATTTTCTTTAAGGGAGGAAGGATGAAATACCCCGGTATTTTGAAACGGGTATTTTTAACTAATATTAGGTGTTAATATGTTAAATCAGATATTTTATAAAAATATTGGGTGTTAGTATGACATTTGTATAAGTTTAGGTATTAGTTGTTATTATTTAAAATTTGATTTTAATGTTATAAACTACCTAGGTGCTTTTATGTATTTTCTTCTAACTTAAATAGTGTCTTTTATTTAAAATAAGGGGGTCGTAGTTGTAGTAAGCCTAAACCAATGGGGGTGAAAGTGTCTTTACCCTAAAACATTGTCATCTTCTCCATCAACGATGGAGGTTTTGTTTCTCCTTCTCCATGTCCGACAACAACTCCTACACCCACCAAAACGCAACCAAATTGTCCCAATTCAATCCCAATTCGACCTAATCTCATCAAAGCTCGATACTCTAGCAAAAAGCAAACCAATTTCGCCAATTTTTTGGTCCCGATTCGGAATCGAAGTTTTCGAAGTGGGTCTCCTTCCTTCCTCGAATTTCTTCACCATCTAGCCTATTGAAACCCCTCAATCAAAGAGAAATTCTCACACCAAAACCAATCTATCTCTCTCCCGTTCAATCACTCACTCTCTCTCTCTCCCCAGCGCCGCCGTCGCCGCCAAAGGCCGCTGCCGCCGTCGTCCGCCCTGCCCGCCGTGACCAGCTGACGCCGCCCGCTGTCGCCTCCTTCCCGGCGTCGTCGTTGGTCTTCGCCGGCGTCGTCTCTGCCACCGTGATCCGCCCTCATCCCCGTCTTCTTCTCTCTCTGGTAAAACAGACCCGTCTCTCTCTCTCTCTCTCTCTCTCTCTTCTTTTGTTTTGTTTTGTTTTTTTCATTAATTAATCTAGTTAGTTAGTTAATTATAATAAATGTGATGAAGGACAAAACAAGTGGGGGCCTGGCCCAGTGGTTATAGAGTAACACTTAACGCTTGGTGGGTCGTGAGAACTAGGTCTTGGGTTCAAGTCTCAAAAGTGACATTTATTTTTTTAACTCATCTTTACCCAAAAATAAAAGTATATTCTTCCTATTTATTTTTATAAGTTTGTAACAAGTAAGAATAAGTTATTTTTCTCAAATAAATTTGTTATTTCTTTTAAATAAAACTAAGTTAGTTTATAATTTATATTCTCTACTAAGGCTTGTTTGAATTGGGAGAAACTACTATTTGAATCAAAAGTGTTTTGGGGGTAAAATAATATGCTTCTCTACCGTAAATAATAAAAACAATAGTTTCGTTAATCTTATAAGTTATATTTATATAACTATAGCTATGTTTTTACAAATAATAAACGTTATAAAGCGTATTTTATTATAAAAGAGGTTGTTCACGTTAGCATGGTTGGGGAAAGTTAGTAAGGGATTTATATCATTTACCTATAGGACTTCGTGTGCAATGTGTTGATTAGGATATTATTAAATTTGAAGGCGACAAATTTCGTTGACGAAGGATACGTCGAGTATTACTAGGAAGTGATTTGCTTTGCTTGAGATTCAAGGTAAGTAAACATGCCAGGCCTAGCGCCCATACCTTCTTTCGTGTCAAACTGCTCTTTTGATTTATTGTCTCAAAATTTGAATATCTACTTGAACTATTTATTTGAGAAAGTTTACTGATTTTACAAAGGTGATTCTATCACAACTATCACATGAGATGATAATAAGACGTTAAGACGTATAGTGAAATAGTTGTATCGGGGATAAATATTTTGAGCTTTGTTCGATGTGGAATACGTCTCTCGACCCCTTTTATTTTATTTTGCTCGGTCGCAACCGCCCCGAGTTCGCTCCAGTACTTACCTCTCTGGCCGCAAGAAGTCTTAGGGGGGTGTCGACACTTGTGGTCTGGTAGCAAGTTATCAGTAGATCTTCCCCATGTCAACATGATAAAAGATGGATTTCCAAGGTTGGACCTTTACTGTTTAAAGTTGAAAGTCCTGATTGGACAAGGAAGGAAGTTTGGGAATGTTTCCCTAGTTGAGATACTAAAGTGTAAAGAGTTTGGGAATGTTTCCCCACAAGTGAAGTGATAACAGGAAAATATTGGTGAATTCTTATTTCATACTTATACATTTACTAGAATTCTTTACTCTTCAAACTTATGTGTCGTGTTTATAAACTGCTTCATAATATGTTTACATGCTTGGGTGTTGCTTACTCAGTATTTTCTGCTGACTTTGGAAACTGTGGTGTTTCTTTTTATTTCCGCACCACAGGTTTAGGTGGAAGCTTGGAGTAATTGGAGCGCGACTCGACATACCTAGGAAACGTTTAGTAGATCACATTTATTTACTTTAGAACTTCGGTTAGACTTAGGCAATCTCTAGATTGGAATAATGCCCATGTTTGTGGTGAGACAATTTTCAAAGTTTTAATTATTTATTTTAAGGATTCGGTTTGGATTTTCTGTAATAAAATCTCCTTGTATTCGGGTTAAATCTCGGGTACGGAGTGACATCCTCGGGCTTCCGGCTTGGTCGTTTTGGGGGTGTTACATGAATGCTCTCTTCAACCAGTTTGTTTCTTTTATTGTAAACTCTATAAGCTTTTCTATTTAGAGAGTAACCAAGAAATATACCTTCATCACTTCTTGCATCAAACTTACCATGATTGTCTTTTCCATTGTTATGGATAAAACAAGTATATCCAAAGGGTCAGAAGTAAGAAATGTTTGGCTTCCTCCCTTTGAATAGTTCATAGGGGTACTTCTTCAGAATGGGTCTGATCAAGCACCTGTTCAAGATGTAGTTTGCTGTATTTACAGCTTCTGCCGAATAATGTTTTGGCAGCTTGTTCTCAAGAAGCATTGTTCTTGACATATCTTCAAGAGTCATGTTCTTTCTTTCAACAACACCATTCTGTTGAGGAGTTCTTGGAGCAGAAAAGTTGTGAGAAATACCATGCTTATCACAAAAAATCAAATTCAAACTTATCAAATTCTCTACCATGATCACTTCTGATTGAAGCTACAGGTAGGTTTTTCAAGTTTTGAAGTTCTCTGCAAAGCTTTCAAAATTCAGAGAGTTCTTCAGATTTTTCTTTGAGAAACATAACCCAAGTATATCTAGAAAAATCATCAAAAACAACTAGCATATATCTTTTAACTTTTGGAGTGGGATTCCTCATAGGACCACAAAGATCCATATGAAGTAATTCAGCTTCTGGTCTGTTTGCCTTGTGCACAGGCTTTGCACATTTCATCTTCTTTGAATTTGATGGATGGCAATCCTCTTACCAAGTATTTGAAATCAACTTGTTCAAAGTATGCAAACTGATATGAACAAGTTTCCTATGCCAAAGCTTTGAATCCTCTTTCAGGGCCTTGAGACACTTCAAACTTTCACTTGCAACTTCGTTAGTCTGAAAAGTATAAACATTGTTTGGTCTAGAGGCTGTGAGAATGCAATATCCTGATTTCTCATTTTGCACCACACACTTCTCTTTATCAAAGATGACTTTGTTGCCATTATCACAAATCTGAGATACACTAAGCAAATTAAATTTCAAACCTTCAACCAGATACACATTAGAAATAGAGTTTTCAGAATTTGTACCAACTTTTCCAATACCAAGAATATTGAATTTGCCTTTGTCACCGAGTGTTATTGAACCTTCTGATTGCTCCTTCAATTATGATAATAGAGATATCTTTCCACTTATATGTCTTGAGAGCAACCACTGTCCATGAACCACTTATGTTCTTTGATATTGGTGACAACCTGCAAACACCAATCACTGTCTTACCCAACTGTTAAACCAAGTGTGGAATTTGGATTCATATTCAGGATCAACCATGTTAGGTGGTCTAACCCCTTTAGGAACCCAAATCTGCTTAACTTGTCCTTTGAGTTGATAAGGAAAAGTGTTCCTCATTATGTGAGGGTCTCTTCTTCTAAAAGGAAAAGTCATTTTAACATGACCAGTTTTGCAGCAGTAATGACATGTAGGAGAAGTTTTGTTTCTAGATTTCAAAAATCTGGTATTGTTTCTTCTTGGAAAGTTTGGATTGAATCCAATACCAGATTTGTGAACAGACTGTGAACTTCCTCCAAGAATCAAGTTCAACCTGTGTTCTGATCCAGCAAGCTTGACTTTGACCAATTCAGATTCTTGAATTTTCTCGGTAAGAGTAATATTTTATTTCTCTAAATCATCAACCTGATATTATAGATTAACAAGGATGTCACTCACTGAGAATTTTTCAGTGACTACTTCCTTGACTTGTGTTTTCAAGGCTTTGAAACTGGTTTTCAAGGCCTTGAAATCATTGTGAGTTTTCTTCTGAGATATTTCAAGATTATGATTTAGGCAAACAAGTTGTAAGTTTTCTTTTGCTTGATGATGAACTTTTTCTTTCAAAAGTCTGATCTCTTTCAGATAATCTTCTTCATTTAAAAGCATTGTTCTGAGATATTCTGAAAGAGCTTCTCTTGGTTTTGAAATTAGACAATTTACTATTACCTCAATGTTCTTTTTAGAACTTTCATCATGCTTGGCCATGAAACATAGGTTGGCATGTTCTTCCTCAGATTCAGATTCACTAGAGCTATCTGAATCACTCCATGAAGCTATCATGTCTTTCTTTCTTCTGTCATGATCTTTCTTTTGAAAGTTCTTGCTCTTTTTGTGTGGACAGTCTCTTATCAGGTGTCCTGCATCACCACACTCACAGCAGATCATAACTTTGACTTGTTCTGTGAAGAGGACTTACCTTTGTAGTCCTTGCTGCTGGATGATCTATGCCTTTCTCTGTTGAAATATTTGTTTCCAAAGTTTTTCTTCATTTTGAGAATCCCTGTCAAGGCTTTGGAAATTAAGGCAATTGGATCTTCATCATCACCATCCTCAGTTTCAAGGCTTTGTGTTCTCTCATTCTCTTTGGCTTTGAGAGCTAAGTTCTTGACACCATTTGGGAGTTCTTCATCAACTTCATTCATAGAAATCTCATGTGTTAGGAGCTTCCCTTGTAGGTCATCAATTTGTAACGTTGAGAGATTCTGAGCTTCTTCAATTGCCGTGGTTTTTGGTTCCCATTTTGCCTTTGGAAGACTTCTGAGAATCTTCCTTACCTTTTCTTCATTGGAAAAATGTTTTCCCCGTGAGTCAAGGTTGTTGAAAATATCAATGAACCTCTAGAACATGTCTCTGATGGACTCAACTGCATTCATCTTGAACATCTCATATTGTCTGAGATAAATGTTAATTTTAGTTTGCTTGACTTGACTGGTTCCTTCAAAGGTAACCACAACTTTATCCCAGATTTCTTTAGCAGTTGTGCATCAAAAGATCCTGTTGAATTCATCTGTACTCAAAGCACAATACAAAATGTTAATAGCCTTGTAGTTCTTACGAAATTTCTCTAATTCAGAAGAGGAGAGTGAGTCTTCTGTTTTGGGAGTTCTGATCCCATCTTTCTCTGTGTAGAAAGTATGAGGTCCATTTTGGATAATGGTCCAAAGCTCTAGATCTTGATCAATGATGAACATTTTCATGAGAGATTTCCAGTGAGCAAAATTTTCTCCACAAAATAGAGGAGGTCTGTTAGTAGCTCTTCCCTGTGAGAAGCCACCATCACCTGCAGTACTCATGATCACAAGATGGTTAAGTCTTATACAGTGATACAAGCTCTGATACCAATTGAAAGTGTGAGTATGCAGTGTAGGGTTTTGATTCATGGATGCGCAACAGAAACAATAATAAACCATGCAAAACCCTCCAAGGATCACAAGTCAAGAGACATAACGATGGTAAAGGAAGAAATCAATAACACACCTTAGGGTTCTCCTTTGATGACTTCAAACGCGAATTGTGTCACATCTCTACGGTTGATCCACGCCTAGAGGTGAGATATAGATCTTCCAATTCTTGGTTCTAGCGCGGAAAGAGGAAGAGGAAGAAGAATCACGCAAAACGAGACAAACCAAGGAGGAATCGGCCTCCTTTAGGGCCGACGGGTAGGGGCAGCAATCTTAAGGGGTTCGGCCCCTTGTGGGATTTTCTCTCTCTCTCCTTTTCTCTCCCACTCACTTATGATATGAGCATTATTGTGGGAAGGAAGGAAGGAGCATCCTTTATATAGTCCAACAACTCCTTGTTAACTACCTAAAGGCCCTATTCTAGTCCTACTAGAATTCGGATTAGTCCCTTTTTGCAAACTAGTCCTAATCATGTCCATACATGGATTAGTTCTATTTGCCCATTAATCCTAATCATGTCTCTACATGAATTAGGCCACCTTGGCATATCCTAATCATGTCTATACATTGATTAGTCCAACTTGCATATTTGTCCTACTAAGTTAGCAAGTTGTTGCGATTTGATCCTTTTAATTAATTAATCATATTAATTTATTAATTCCCAAGTCTAGTTCACCCCTATATGGCGTGTGACCCCATAGGTTCTATTTAGTTGGTAGTAACTATTTACTAATATGGAGCGGCCTCTAGCAAGACATCCATTCTAGCCAACTAATAAAATAGTCATCATGACAAACCTTGTGCAAGTATTTGTCTCATCCCTTTGTCCCAATATCCGGATTGGACACGAGACATACAAGTCACAATCGTATATCCAATCCGTAGTTTCTCGATCTTGGGAATAGCCTTATTCATGCAAATAACATCAATATCCCATATTGATTTATTTGAGTCTGGCCAGACATTTTATAAGCACTATCCCTCGAGTGGCCTATGGTATTTGCTCCCGTTATGTGGGAGGGACAAATTCAATCTACGTCCACTACGACCTCTAAGCTTGCTTCTTATTGTATCCAGTACACGCCTTTATAGCTACCCAGTTACGGTGTAGCGTTTGACGCTACAAAAAGCACAATAATCCACAACTAGAATATCTAGTGACTTCAAGTCTAAGGATGACAATATCGTTGCACCGCGAGAAGCGCTTGTGACTTAACATAACGTGTATGTAGCCTTCTCGGAGATGGGTCAATCCAGTATGCCATTACTCCTAATGCATACCCATGTGTTGGATCATGATATCTCCATATCAATCCAACCCCATACTAGTCTATAGATGATTGTCCTGTTAATCATTATAATCGACTAGGGATATTTAAGAATATAACACTTATATTCTAAGGTCTTCATTCATGTTAACATATCTCCATATCGATAACATAATGATTCGTAAATCCATAAATGTCACAATTAATTGATTGCCTCTAGGGCACAATTCCAACATGCATATGTATAAGCAACTAAGATACTCTAGGAGGGGGGGGGGGGGTTGAATAGAGTATGCCAACTTTTTGCAAAACTTGCTAGGAAGATGAAAACTAGTGCAAACAATGAATTTCAAGGCCTTGAAAGCTAGTTCAAGCCTTTGAAATAGATGCAGAAAGTATAGAGCAAGTATGCCTTTTTCAAGGCCTTGAAAACAAGTTCAAACCCTTGAAAAATAAACAATCTTTGAGTGCTGCAAAAGCTATGAAAGTAAAATAAACTGAAAATGTAGAAGACAAGTGATTTATAGATTTCAGTCCACTTGGACCTACGTCTCTACCTCAGGGATTAGATCCCTACAGGATTTTCAACTCAATTCTTATTAATCAAAAGCTAAGCCCTATTACTCAAGCACAGAGAGTTCCCTTACTCTGTTACAACTTTTGGTTTTCCCTAACCTGTCTAGTACCTTCTCTAGCTAACTGATTAACTAAGAATTCTCTATTGTTCACTTTGAACAATCCTTGATAATTTGTGTAGAAATAATACATAAATGATCTACCAATATAGCTCTATACAGAAGAACACTTAAGAGTAGAAAAATGCAATGAAATGCAGTGAACTTCTGTGAATGGATCGGAAGAATGATGAGCTTCTTTAATGCTTGTCAACCCAGAACTCTTTCTCTGTATTTTCCCGTTGATAATTCTGTGTTGTTTCTTCGAATTTGAGCTCTATTTATACTTCATACAGCCCCGCAAATCTCCCCAGATTTTCAGCAACAACCTTTTTATTTTGTAGGCAACAGAGTTTGACTACTTTGAAATCTTCTCGAACGGTTGAATGATCACAATCTTCAGAGATCTTGTTGTAAGCTTTCATTTAAACACCATGAGAAGCTTTCATATACGTCTGATTGATCACATGATCAGAGTGTCCAAGTATTTCCAAATCTGCAGCAATTCAGTTTAGGAAATAATCCTGCAAAACTTAGAAACCAAATTTCCTGCATTATCATAGTCAAACAGATGATATATTAAGATAAAAAACATGTTATAGCAATTTTTCTTTCATCATCTAACAACAGAGAATCAAACATATGGAAGAGAGAGAGAGTAGATAAATCCAGAGGTTTTTAAGAAAACTCTCCCTGAGAATGTGCATTCAGGTTCAAGCATTTTCAAGGCCTTGAAAATAGCTGAACTATTTTCAAGCCTTTGATATTTCAAGTCTTTCACAACCTTTTCTTTCACTATCTATCATTTGCATTTTTTCTAAACTATAAATGTAGAAAAAGATAAGAAGGATTCATTTACTTGGTCAATTGTTTCTAAACTATCTTGATTCTTATTGTTCGATGTCTTTCTAAATAACACCATCTACTTGATCTATTGTTTTTCCCTCGGCATCGAATTTGAATATTTCATTAGTGAGTCCATACTATTGTAGTGGTATTTATAGGATGAGTATTTTTTTTATTTCCCTTTTACCCCTAAAAGTAGCCATTTATGACAGTTGGGAGGGTTAAAATAGTCTTTCGTGAGATATATACCCGGATTTCCACTACTGCCCCTCAAATTAGCCGTTACTTTACAAAAAGTGGGGGCTAAAGGTTAATTTTCAGCTTTATAGCCATTTTGAAGGAGAAAGAAACAAAAAAAACTTTTTAGCCGCGCGGGCCGACCTGTGCGTGCACGTGCCGGGTCCGAACCGTGTGGGTCGACGAATGGAGATTCTTGAACCGGCCGGGCCCGAGTCTATGCACGCTTGCGTGCGGGCCTTGCTCGGGCCGGCTCCATCGCGTTCCGTGCTCATGCCGTGTCACCGGCGGGTCGTACCGGGTCGTGCAAAAACGGCACACGGGTCCTCACACCTTGCCACCATGATTTTTGAGTGGGTTGAGTGATGAAATTAGGGGTACCGTGCAGCTTTTTAACCCACATAAAATAGCCAAATCAAAGCACTAGGTAGGCTACAAGAGGCTAATTTTGGTTATCTGCAAACATTTGTGAAAGGGTGGTCCAAGCATAGCTCCTATTTGCACAATGCTACTACCAAATCAAGAACCACCGTTGAGTAGAAAGAAAAAGGGGAGGGGCCTAAGAAACACCTTGCTGGGACTTATGCACAACCTTACAAAATACTGACACATGAGAAAATGAAGTTGAAAAGAGAAAAGAACCAATGTTTCTTTTGTGATGAACCATATACACCAGGACATAAATGCAAAAAGAGGTCCCAGTTTTTTCTAATTGAGGCGGAGCTAGAAATGGAAAACACAGAGGAGGCCACATCAACAATGCAAATGTTAGAACAGAAAAACACTGTGGAAATACCAGAAAATACTGAGGAAAATGGCTTGGGTAAGAGTGTCGCAATCTCAATTAATGCTTTATCTGGATTAGCACATGCTGGTACTATGAGATTGAGAGGCACCATCAATGGCTACCCTGTGTCCATTTTAGTGGACTGTGGGAGTACACACAACTTTGTTGATTGTGATACTGACCAGAAAATTCATCATGATGTGCAGAACAAAAATGTAATGCAATTTAGGGTGGCAGATGAAAGAATGGCAGATAGTGGAGGAATCTGTAGTAATGTACCAATTGTGATCCAAAACCACAAGTTTCAAGAGCAGCTGAGATTATTACCCTTGGGTGGGTGTGATGTGGTATTAGGCACAGAATGGATGAAGAACATTAGCCCAATCACTATGGATTTCTAGAATGTCCCTATCATTTAAAGTGCACGGTCAACCAATAACACTCTTAGCAGAGCATTAGCCAACACCAATCAAATAAGGAAGGCTTCAATCTCTTGCCAAGTATTGGGAGGGAAATCAGATTTCCATCATAGCACAACTCTACACCATCAACATTGTCAACAAAACCACTATGATCCCAACAGCTGTAAAAAAACTACTGCAACAATTTGACTCTATATTTCAAGAACCAGAATGGCTACCTCCAATCAGGGAACAAGACCATCACATACACCTCCAAGATGGGAGCCAGCCGGTATGTATGAGGCCCTATTGATACCCCTATGTCCAAAAAAATGAAATTGAAAGGTTAGTACAAGAAATGCTGAAAAATGAGGTCATCCAACCATGTGATAGCTCCTTCTCCTCCCCAGTTCTTATAGTAAAACAAATATGGGTCATGGCGATTTTGTGTTGACTATAGAAACCTCAATGCACTAACTATAAAGAAAGAATTTCCCATTCCTATCATAGAAGAGCTGTTAGATGAGTTACATGGAGCATCTTATTTCACAAAACTTGACCTAAGAGCAGGATACCATCAGGTGAGGATGGTGGAGGGAGACACTCACAAGGCTGCGTTTAGGACGTAAACAGGGTTGTATGAATTCAAGTTGATGCCTTTTGGCCTCACAAATGATCCGGCTACTTTTCAAAGAATAATGAATGAGGTATTTGCTGCACACCTGAGAAGGTTTATCTTGGTTTTCTTCTATGATATTTTAGTCTACATCCATGACCTTGACAGTGACTTGCACCATCTCAAACTCACATTTTAGATTCTTCAACAACATAAGCTCTATGCAAAACTGTCAAAGTGCTCTCTTGCACAATCCAGCATTGAATACCTTGGTTATGTGATCTCTGCAAATGGAGGGTAAGCTGACTACTCCAAAGTAGAAGCTATGTTGAAATGGCCTACTCCTAAAAGTGTCAAGTAATTAAGAAGGGTTTTGGGACTTTGTGGCTACTATAGAAGGTTTGTGATGGGTTATGGGATTATCTCCAAACCTCTAACCAATTTTTTGAAGAAGGGAGGATTTATTTGGGATTAAACTGCTCAAGAAGCTTTTGTTACACTCCGAAATGCACTCTATTCTACCCCAGTGTTGGCACTTCCTAATTTTACCAAACCTTTTGTTCTTGAAAGTTATGCTTGTTACCATGGTGGTGCAGTCTTATCACAAGAGGGTAGGCCCATAGCCTATTTCAGTAAGACCACAATTGACTCATATTGTCATGGATTTCATTGAATGTTTCCCCAAGTTTGAAGGTAAGACCACAATTGTTGTGGTAAATTGACAGATTTACTAAATATGCACATTTCATCAGCTTGTTCCACCCTTATAGTGGCCCTATGGTAGCTAGAGAAGTCTTTCAACAAGTGTTTAAGTAATACCCCGTTTGAGAATATAAAGTCAATTGTGTATTTTGACTATCGTTCGGGGTTGATTATTTGACTTATAAAACTATTCGTGCATTAATGTTGGGGGTATATCTTGAGCTTATGAGAACTAGGGGATTGTAATTGTTTTAAAAAACTTCTAGTATGTAAGTACTTTTATTTGTATTTGTACGTATAAAATACTTACATTTGAATACTTGTATTTTAACATATACTATACCCTATACCTATACGGTATTTATACGTACATACCCTACATATACATATTATAAAATGAATAAATACAAAACCTATCCTTCAACACATGCTGTCAGATATGTTTCCCAAACACATAACTTCCCTCTTTTCTCTCTCTCTCTCTCTCTCTCTCACCTCCCTCTATTTATTTCTTTGTTTTTCTTCTTCCTCCTCATCACTCCCCTGACACCAACACACCACCACCACCAACGCCACAACCTCTATCTCCATCTCACTCTCCACTCTCTTCCACTCACGCCGAAGAGCAACAGCAGAAGCAACAGCTGGTGGTAGCGGCCAAAGACCGCTACCACCGCCACCGACCCTGAAGAAAAAGCCACCGAGACCACCACCATTCTTCCTCCGCTCCATCTCTGTCTCTCCCTCTCGAATCCATTCTCGATTACGACCAGAAGAACAATGAAAAGACGCAGAGATAGTAGCAGGATCGGCCAGCAAGAAGACGCTGCGACCATCACCGCCGAACCTCCATAAAAACCGGCGAGAAACTTGGCCCAACCAATCGGATGCCACTCATACCTCTTTATCCGTATCACTATCACCCAATATGTCCGACCGAGCTTCCGGAGGTCTCAGACGCAGCCAAGAACATGGAGAGGACGACCGGCGAAGCTCCACCTCCGGCGACCCCGATGCGTGTTTCGACCCGTTCCTTTTCTTGACCGTTTCTCGCTAAATTCGGCGTGGTATGCTCTAAATCTCCCTCTGAGTTGTGTTTAGTAATCAAAATCATGTTTTTGTAGCTCGAATCCGTGTTTTGATCGGGTGAGTTTAAGTGTTCATGAGTGGGGGTCAAAATGCTATTTTCAAAAACTTTTGGGTAGGAAGTGTCTTATGCTGAAACTGTTAATTTTAGTAGGGGGTAACTAGTTGTAATATGTAGATTATATATTCTGAATTTATTTTTATATTCAAGTTTTGTTTAATTTGTTTATCAATTAAAGCTAACTAGTGATATACCATTAATAAATAAAAAATATTATTTTGTAAAATTTTACGAAACAAAAATTTTAAATTAGATACAATACAATATTTACAAGTTGGTTTTCTTGAATAATAACGTGTGTGTATATGTATAAATGGTATTGTGGAAAATAGAGAGGTCTCTAAAATATATCCTAACATGTAATAATTTCTTCACCAAAAAATTTGTCATTCTTTAAAGTAAAATAAATTAGTTGTTAAATTAAGAAATAATTTCCTTGGCTAATACCACCACTCTTACGATAAAAAAATTTCTATTTTATGTGATTTGATGAAGCCCTATACTTAGTAGTATTAAATTAATAATAGTTTACAACTAATACTTGCTCATTTTTATAAGTAAAGCCTTACATATGTAGTATCACATTCGTCTCTACAATAATTCTTGAATATTTATAATTATAAAACTTAAGACGGGTTTCTTTGGGATCGTAAGAGCTTGACTTAGTATTCGACCTAGCCGAGCAATTTTCTAAGACTAATGCGTTCATTTATTTAGAAGTATCATTGTTGTAATTAGAAATTGATAATTGTAGGAGACTTGAACGTAGAAGAGGACTAAAACCATTCATATGAGATTTTATGTGACTGGATTAGGTGAGTTATATGCTTAGCCTTTCGTGCCAGCTTATTTTGTGCCCGCTACTTGTTTAACTGAAAAAATAGTTGTCGTATTTCATCCCCTACTTGCTAGACGTGTTTTATTTGTTTTGAAACCATCGAAATAATATTTGAGTCTGGAATACTTGTCCCACTTGATCAGAAATCATTAATCACAAAACGTTGTACGAATAAGTGATGTTACTTATATTGGGAGATGATTCACTGGGCTTAGTCTCTAGGGAGATATTCAGGTTAGATCCCCCGAATTACTTATATTGGGTGATGATTCCTTGGGCTTACTCCCTGAAGATATATTCGGGTTCGATCCCAGGACTAAAGTAAAACGATTCGCATGTACCAGAATCAGTTATGTCATTTATCTCGGGTTTCGATCCCTTGGGCTCATGTCCCTAAAATGTGAGACCTTATTGGATAGAGTCTAGCTTCTAGATACCACTCCTTTAATAGACGCTCTTAGGAGGGTGTTGTAACACTTAAGATATAGTATGTCTCATTGTGGTCACTGATCTACCCGGGTACTATAGAATTAATGGTAATACAATTTCTATGTTTGAGAACAGTTATTAGTAAGCCGTGTTTTGAAAGGTTGTGCCTAATGTGCAAGATTTAAATTTGGAAACTTTTGACGTATCAAAAACTTTTATGACCTATCGTTGTAAACAAACTCGTTACATGAAAACTATCATTATTTGATGACACTGTTACTTGTTCTTGAATCAATGATGCTATAACTATATTGCGTTGCTCTTTAATCTTTTTTAAATACGTGACCCTGAAGCCTTTCTTAAACTTCTTCTTTTTTTACATGCTAAGTTGTATCTCACTCAGCATTTCTTGTTGACCTTCAAAAAATTGCGGTCTTTGTTTCCTTCCCCCGCAGGTCTAGGAGCTAGGATTATGGAGTAGCGGGATTCGAGACACACATAGATAATCAGGCATCATCACTTTACGTTGAGAACACTAGTTTAAAGTCATTATTATAATGTTGTAGCACGTGTTGTTGCCTAATTACGATAATATAATTATTCGTTATTTAACTTTTATGGAAAGTTTTGTTCTCAATTTCCGCTATTGAAGTAGCACACTCCCAGTCTCTTCCGATCCGGATCCGTGGAGTGTTAAAGGTGGTATCATTGCAGTTCGTTCTAAAAAGGGAATTTAAAACATGGATGTTAATTTTCAATGAACATAGGGCAAGATAAAACACGAAAAGCCGGGTATTTGGGGAGCTGTTATTGATAGACTCTTGCATAATGAATTTCTAGCTTTATCTGACGCTATCCCGTTTCATGTTGGGGCCTTAGTGCTGATTAAGACGTACGGTCGTGCTTTATATGAAAAGATTCCTCTTTATGTATCTCAACGATATATGTTATGTGGATAGTTTGTGATTGTCTATTCATGGAATTTCTCTTGTGTTATGGACTATGGTGTGTTGAAAGTAAATGAAGGTTACATGTAGTTTCTTGTGTTTTACTTTTTAGATTGCTTACTTCTAGTTCAAGGAACCAAGGTCGGACTGGGGTGACGATCCCTTTTACCGAACCAGCCTGAGAAACCAAGGGCGGAGTAGGGTGACGATCCTATGTACTGTACCTCTGGACCCTCGTGGCATGCCCTGTAATCTATTTGTATTAGTAACTTGCTAAGTGTTATAGCATTAATAGGGACTCTAAGACCCAAGACCCTAGTGTCAGCTCTAGCTTACAAGACGAAGCCGTCTTTAAGGGGGGAAGGATGTAATACCCCGTTTGAGAATATAAGGTCAATTGTGTATTTTGATTATCGTTGGCGGTTGATTATTTAACTTATAAAACGATTTGTGCATTAATGTTGGGGGTAGATCTTGAGCTTATGAGAACTAAGGGATTGTAATTGTCTTACAAAACTTTTAGTATGTAAGTACTTTTATTTGTATTTGTACGTATACAATACTTACATTAGAATAATTGTATTTTAACATATACTATACCCTATACCTATACGGTATCTATACATACATACCCTACATATACACATTATAAAATGAATAAATACAAAACCCATCCCTCAACACATGCTGCCAGATTTGTTTCCCAACACATAACTTCCCTCTTTTCTCTCTCTCCTCCCTCTATTTATTTCTTTGTTTTTCTTCTTCCTCCTCCTCACTCCCCCAACACCAACACACCACCACCACATACTCAACAGCCGCCACGCCCATCTCACTGTCATTTATCTTTCTCTCACGCCAACGAGCAATAGCAGTAGCAGCTGGTGGCATTGGCCAAAGGCTGCCACCACCGTCACTAACCCCGACGGAAAAAGCCACCGAGACCACCACCATTATTCCAGCACTCCACCCATGTCTCTCCCTCTCGAATCCACTCTCGATTCCGACCAAAAGAACGACGAAAAGAAGCAAAGACAGTAGCAGGAGCGGCCAGCAAGCAGCGGCCGCCACCATCGTCGCCGAACCTCCATGAAAACTGGCGAGGAACTTGGCCAAACCAATAGGAAGCCACCCAGACCTCTCCATATCACTATCACCCAGTAGGTCCGACGGAGCTTCCGGAGGTCCTAGCAGCATCCAAGAACCGCGGGAGGAAGACCGACGAAGCTCCACCTCCAGCGTCCCCGATGCGTGTTTCGACCTGTTCAATTTCTTGACCGTTTCTCATGAAATTCGGCGTGGGTTTGCTCTAAATCTCCCTCTGAGTTTTTTTTAGTAATCAAAATCATGTTTTTGTAGCTGGACTTCGTGTTTTGATCAGGTGAGTTTATGTGTTCATGAGTGGGGGTCAAAATGCTATATTCAGAAACTTTTGAGTAGGAAGTGTCTTATGCTGAAACTATTAATTTTAGTAGGGGGTAACTAGTTGTAATATGTAGATTATATATTATGAATTTTTTTTATATCCAAGTTTTGTTTAATTTGTTTATCAATTAAAGGTAACTAGTGATATACTATAAATAAATGAAAATATATTATTTTTTAACATAGAAAATCTTTACGAAACAATTTTTTTGAATTAGATACAATACAATGTTTACAAGTTAGTTTTCTTGAAAAACTATCGCGTGTGTATATATGCATAAATGGCATTGTGGTAAATATCGAGTTCTCGAAAATATATCCAAACATGGAATAATTTCTTCACCCAAGAAATTTTTCATTCTTTAAAGTAAAATAAATTAGTTATAAAAGTAAGAAATGATTTCCTTGGCTAATAAAACACTCTTACAATCATGAAATTTCTATTTTATATAATTTGATGAAGTCCTATACTTATTAGTATTAAAATAATAATACTTTACAGTTAATACTTGTTTATTTTGATAAGTAATGCCTTAAATATGTAGTATCACATTTGTCTCTACAATACTTATTGAATATTTATTATTATAGAACTTAAGACGGGTTTCTTTGGGATCGTAAGAGCTTGACTTAGTATTCGACCTAGCCGAGCATTGGTCAAAGACTAATGCGTTCATTTATTTAGAACTATCATTGTTGTAATTAGAAATTGATAGTTGTAGGAGACTTGACCATAGAAAAGGACTACAATCATTCGTATGAGATTTTATGTGATTGAATTAGGTGAGTTATATGCTTAGCCTTGCGTGCCAGCTTATTTCGTGCCCTCTACTTGTGTAACTGAAAAAGTAGTTGTCGTATTTCATCCCCTACTTGCTAGACGTGTTTTATTTGTTTTCAAATCATCAAAATATTACTTTGAGTTTGGAATACTTGTCCCACTTGATCAGAAATCAGTATTCACGTAATGTTGTACGAATCAGTTATGTTATTTATATTGGGGGATGATTCCCCGGGCTTAGTCTCTGGAGAGATATTCGGGTTAGATTCCCGGAATTACTTATATTGGGTGATGATTCCCTGGGCTTAGTCCCTAAAGAGATATTCGGGTTCGATCCCTGGAGTAAAGTTATACGTATGATGTTATACGTATATTTCGTTGCTCCTTCAATGTTTTTTTAAATACGTGACCCTGCAGCCTTTCTTAACCTCCTGTTCTTACAAGCTAAGGTGTATCTCACTCAACATTTCTTGCTGACTTTCAAAAACAGCGGTCTTTGTTTCCTCCCCCCGCAGGTCTAGGAGCTGAGATTATGGAGAACCGGGATTCGAGACATGCATACATAGTCATGCATCATCACTTTATGACGAGAACACTAGTTTAAAGTCATTATTATAATGTTGTAGCACGTATTGTAGTTTAAAGATGATAATTTAATTACTCGTTATTTAACTTTTATGGAATGTTTTGTTCTCGATTTCCGCTATTCAAGTAGCACTCTCCTGGTCTTTCTTGAGCCGGACCTGTGGAGTATTACAGATGGTATCAGAGCAGATCGTTCTAAAAAGGGGATTTAAAACCTGTAGGGTAATTTACAATGAACATAGGGCAAGATAAAACACAGAAAATCGGGTATTTTCGGAGCTGTTATTGATTGACTCTTGCATAATAAATTTCTACCTTTATCTGACTTTATCCCGTTTCATGTTGGGGCCTTCATGCTGATTCATACGTACAGTCGTCCTTTATGAACAGATTCCTCTTTATGTATCTCGACGAGATATGTTATGTGGATAGTTTGTGATTGTCTATTCATGGAATTTACCTTGTGTTATGGACTATGGTGTGTGAAAAGTAAATTAAGGTTACCTGTATATTCTTGTGTCTTACTTGTTCGATTGCTTACTTCTAGTTCATGGAGCCAAGGTCGGACTGGGGTGACGATCCCATGTACCGAACTAGCCTAAGGAACCAAGGGCGTACTAGGGTGATGATACTATGTACCGTACCTCTGGACCCTCATGGCATGCCTTGTAATCTATTTATATTAGTAACTTGCTAAGTGTTATAGCGTTAATAGTGACTATATGACCCGAGACCTTAATATCAGCTCTAGCTTCCAGGACGAAGCTATCTTTAAGGGGGGAATGATGTAATACCCTGTTTGAAAATATAAGGAGAATGTAGGGTTTTGATCATGGATATGCAGCGGAAAAATATAAAGTTATCCATTCAATACCCACCAAGGATCACAGGACGAGAATCATAACGATGGTAAAGGAAGAATCATGTTACACACCTTAGGGTTTTTCCTGTGATGACTTGTAACGTGAATTGTGTCAAGTCTCTACAGTTGATCCACTCCTAGAGTTGACATCTATCTATTCCTTCTCCTTTGTTTTAGCTTGGACCGGAGGAAGAGGAAGAAAAAAACACACAACACGAGGCAACAAGGAGGATTCGGCCTCCTTTGTTGGCCGACGAGTAGGGGGCGGCGCAAGGGGTCAGTTCGGCCCTCTTGTTGCTTGCTCTCTCTCCTTTGTTCTCTCCCACTCAAGTTATGAACAATAGTGTCATAAGTGTGGGAAGGAAGGAAGGAGCATCCTTTATATAGTCCAAAAAATCCTTGTTAACTACCTAAAGGCCCTATTCTAGTCCTACTAGAATTCGGTCTAGTCCCTTCCTTGCAAATTAGTCCTACTAAGTTTGCAAGGTGTTGCAATGTGATCCTTCTACTTAATTAATCATATTAATTAATTCCCAAATCTAGTTCAACTTTATATTGCGTGTGACACCATAGGTTCTATCTAGTTGGTAGCAACAATTTGCTAATATGGAGCGGTCTCTAGGAAGACATCCATTCTAGCCAACGAATAGAATAGTCATCTGACAAACCTTGTGCAAGTAATTGTCACATCCCTTTGTCTCCATATCAAGATGGGACACGATAAGTACAAGTCACACTCGTATATCCAATGCATATTTAATCGATCCTGGGAATAGCCTTAATCGTCCAAATAACATCAATATCCTATATTGTTTTATTTGAGTATGGGCAGACATTCCATAAGCACTATCCATCGAGTGGCCTCGGATATTTGCTCCCGTTATCTGCGAGGGAAAAATTCTGTCTACGTCCACTATGACTTCTATGCTTGCTTCTTATTGTATCCGGTACACGCTTTTATAGCTACCCAGTTACGGTGTAGCGTTTGGCGCTACCAAAATCACAATAATTTACAACTAGACAATCTAGTGACTTCAAGTCTAAATATGACAATACCGTTGTCACCACGAGAAGCGCTTGTGACTTTACATAACATGTATGTAGCCTTCTCGGAGATGGGTCAATCCAGTGCGTCATTACCCTTAATGCACATCGATGTGTTGGATCATGATATCTCCATATCAATCCAACCCCATACTAGTCTATAGATGATTTTCCTATTAATCATTATAATGGACTAGGGATATTAAAGATAAACAACACAATTGTAAATCTAAGGACTTCATTATATTAAATATCCAATAAATAATACACTGAATGTTCTAGACAAAATAAATTCATAATAAACTAGATTGCCTCTAGGGCATCTATTCCAACAGTCTCCCACTTGCACTAGAGCCAATATGATGCATCTCGTATGCCATTGCTCCTAGTGCTCCCTTCATGCTTCCACTGAACAAGCGGCTTTGTAAGTGGATCTGACAGATTCTCATCTGTAGGAATCTTGCATATCCGAACGTCACCTCTATCGATAATATCTCGAATAAGATGAAACTTTCTGAGCACGTGCTTGGATTTCTGGTGTTATCGTGGCTCATTTGATTGCACGATCGCCCCAGTGTTGTCACAGTACAACTCTACTGGATCCGCAATGCTAGGAACCACACCAAGTTCATAAACAAAATTTCTGATCCAAACAGTTTCCTTTGCTGCGCCATTTGCAGCAATGTACTCAACCTATGTTGTAGAATCAGCCACCGTCTCTTGCTTGGAACTCTTCCAGCTCACCGCTGCTCCATTCAGGCAAAATACTTATCCCGATTGTGATCTGAAAGCATCTATGTTGGTTTGGATGCTTGCATCCGTGTAACCCCTCACACGCAACTCTTCATCACCGCCAAATATCAAGAAGGCATCCTTAGTTCTTCTCAAGTACTTTAGGATGATCTTGACTGCAATCCAGTGACTCTCACCCGGATTGGATTGGTATCTGCTTGTCATACTCAAAGGAATATGACACATCTGGTCTAGTACATAACATGGCGTACATGATAGATCCTATGGCTGAGGCGTAGGGAATTCTACTCATGCGTTCCTTCTCAATATCATTGGAAGGACAACCACTCTTCGAAAGAGTAATTCCATGTGACATGGGCAAGAATCCCTTCTTGGAATCTTGCATGTTGAACCGTTTCAACACCTTGTCAATATATGTACTTTGACTTAGGCCTAGCAGTCTTTTAGATCTATCTCTATAGATCTTTATACCAAGTATATAGGCTGCTTCCCCTAAGTCTTTCACTGAGAAACACATTCGTAGCCAATCTTTAACAGATTGCAGCATGGGAACGTCGTTTCCAATTAGTAGTATGTCATCTACATACAAGACCAGAAAAGCTACAGAGTTCGCACTAACCTTCTTGTAGACACAAGACTCATCTTCGTTTCTGATGAAGCCAAACTCTTTTAATACTTCATCAAAACGTCGATTCCAACTCCTGGAAGCTTGCTTCAATCCATAAATGGATCGTTGCAGCTTAAAGACTTTGTTGGCTTGCTTTGGATTTTCAATACCCTCCGACTGTATCATATTCACGTCCTCGAGGAGATACCCATAGAGGAATGCTGTTTTGACATCCATCTGCCAAATCTCATAGTCGTAGTATGCTGCAATGGCAAGTAGGATTCAGATGGATTTGGTCATAGCGACTGGTGAAAAGTTTTCATCAAAGTCAATACCATGAATCTGTCTGAATCCTTTAGCCACCAATCGGCCCTTATAGGTAATCACATTACCATCCATGTCGATCTTCTTCTTGGAGACCCACTTTCACCCTATGGGCCGCGCCCCTTCGGTTGGTTCCACCAAAGTCCTTACTTTGTTGGTATACATGGATTCCATCTCGGATCTCATGGCTTTAAGCCACTTCGGAGAGTCTGGCCATTTCATGGCATCTTCATAAGTAGTAGGCTCATCATCTATGAGAATCATGTCACCAGAGTCTGTCACGAGAATTCCATACCTCTCGGGCTCCTGGCGCTCTCTACTAGATCTATGAAGCTCTTGTGTCACTTGAACAGGTTGTTCCACAACTCCTTGTGGCTCCTGTTCATGTTCCATAGTTGGTTCAGTGTTTTGTGGTTCTTGAATTTCTTCAAGTTCTACAGTCCTCACACTTGCTTCTTTAGAGACAAACTCTCTTCCTAGAAACACGCCTGATCGAGGAACAAACACTTTGTTCCTAGTTGGATTGTAGAAGTAGTAACCCTTAGTTTCCTTCGGGTACCCCACAAACTTACACTTATCCGACTTTGGCCCTAGCTTGTCTGACTGTAAACGCTTTACATAGACATCGCAGCCCCAAATCTTCATGAACGACAGTGTGGGACGCCTCCCACTCCACATCTCATGTGGTGTCTTCATGACCGATTTAGATGGAACACGATTAATGGTGAAAGCTGCACTTAATAGAGCATAGCCCCAAAATGATAATGGAAGATCGGTTTGACACATCATAGATCGAACCATATCCAATAGTGTTCGATTCATACTCTCGGGCACTCCATTCCATTGTGGCGTTCCGGGTGGAGTGAGTTGGGACACGATCCCACACTCTCTAAGATAGTCGTCAAACTCTTGGCTCAAGTACTCTCCTCCATGATCCGATCGTAGAGCCTTGATACTTTTGCCAAGTTGCTTCTCTACTTCACTCTTGAATTCTTTGAACCTTTCAAAGGAATCGGATTTGGCCATCATAAGGTACACAAATCCATATCTACTGAAATCGTCAGTAAATGTAATGAAGTATACGGAACCACCCCTGGCAGGCGTGGCAAATGGCCCACACACATCGGTATGTATGAGCGCCAATTGCTCACTTGTCCTCCCACCTTTCTTATTGAAAGGGGACTTTGTCATTTTTCCTAATAAACAAGCCTCACATGTCTCATATGATTCAAAATCAAATGAGTCTAGAAATCCATCCTTGTGGAGTCTAGATACACGTTTCTCGTTTATGTGGCCTAAACGACAGTGCCATAAGTAAGCATGATTTAAATCATTTATTTTAATCCTCTTAGAATTAATGTTGTAGACAGGATTGCTTAGATCAAGGACATATAGTCCATTAAATAATAGTGTCCATTACAATAGTGAATATTATTAAAATAAAAGGAACAACAATTGTTCTTTATTGAAACAATAAAACCTTCCATGTCCAAACAAGAAATAGAAATAACGTTTCTGCTCATAGCAGGCACAAAATAGCAATTATTTAATTCTAAAACTAATTTTGAAGGTAGAGACAGCTCGCACACGCCTACGGCCAATGCAGCAACCTTTGCTCCATTCCCAACGCGCATGTCTATCTCCCCTTTAGCCAATCTTCTAATTCTCTTTAGATCCTGCACATTTCGACAAATGTGAGATCCACTTCTAGTATCCAATACCCATTATGTAGAGATTTTTAAATTTACATCTACAACAAAAATTACCTGGTGGTGGTGGAATCACTATTCCAAGCCTCTTGTCCTCCAGATATTTTGGGCAGTTCCTCTTCCAGTGTCCAGGATGACTGCAGTAGTGACACTCACCTTTAGCCACACCTTTGGAAATGCCACAAAAAGTCTTCAGGACAGGTTCCTTGGACTTGGAAACTGACATGCCTTTGCCATTGGAGGATGAGGCAAATCTTTTTCCCTTTCCTTTCTGTACCATCATAATGGCCTTGCCCTTACCCTTGTTGATGCTTTGTTCAGTTGTCCTCAACATATTGAGCAAACTCGTTAATGTTATAGTTCATGATGATTTGCCCATAACTCTCAGGCAACGATTGTAGCACGAGATCGGTGGCCAACTCTTGACCGACCGGAAACCCCAGTCGCGCGATATTCTCCAAGTACCCGATCATACGGAGTACGTGAGGTCCCAAAGGGTTTCCTTCAGCCAGATGACATTTGAAAAATGCCTTAGAAACCTCATACCTCTCAACCCTCGCCTTCTCTTGGAAGAACTGCTTCAAGTGCTCGATCATATCGACAACATTTATGTTCTCATGTTGCTTCTGAAGCTCAGAGGTCATGGTGCATAGCATAAGGCAGGACGCGTCATTAGCGTCATCAACACGCTTTTGATACGCCTTCAAGGCTGCAGGGGTATTTTTCTATGGACCTGCTGGCACTTGCTCCTCTATTGCGTATAGTTTCTTTTCTTGCTTGAGAACGATTCTCAAGTTTCTGTACCAATCAAGGAAGTTGGTTCCAGAGAGCTTGTCCTTCTCAAGGACAGATCGTAGTGAATGTTGTGAACTCGATGAGTTGTTGGCCATTTGGAATTCTACAAAAGGAAAATACGCAAGTTTTAGTATTTGTGAATTTTTGACTATATTCAATAATGGCTAGTTTATCAAATATAGCTCCCACTATTTTTCTACGGATTAATAACCATCAAGATATTAATGCGTAAAATATCCTTACATTTTCTAGTAGGGCCAAGATCCATGTTTCATCTCCTTTTGAGCTTGCTTTGGCAAGTCACCAAAAATTTTGACTACTTTAGGTAGGAACAATTCCAATTGCATCTCATGCAACTCTTTGTTCAATTGGACAAATAACTCCTTATTTATCCATCCGTATGGATATTCCCAATTGATTGCCTCGAGGTTTTAATCATATTAATAGCCTAGTTGTGTCCAACCTCTTATTTAAACAATTGCGCATTACTTCTTTGTGCCATCGCATTCCATCATTATGAACCAAGTCGCCTTGCTTTGGCATGCACGAGCTTGATAAATCATGATGATAATGAGTTTTTAAATAACGAGAAGGGAAAACACAATATTTGAATTTTGAGGGATTTTAAAATTCAATTTTAATTGTTTTGTTGATCCATATCAACTTGATCTATCTATTTGAGTTTGGGAACAACACCAAATAATAGATCCGGGTTGTCTAATTATCTTATTATCCTAATTGCATGCATCATCCATACACCAACCACAAAATAATAAGACCATAAAATAAACAACCACAAAATAAAAAAAAAACGTGATACGGATATGGCTTTTCTAGACTAAGATATTTCCAAGCTAATGGAAATATCTATGAACCCTAAAAGCAAACACATCTCCATGCGTCTTCATCTTTTGGTCCATCCTTGATAGTCATGTGGAATGCTCCATGCTCCATCTTTTGTGGCTTCTTTTGTCTTCGGTCTTCTTTTCTTCAATCTTGGCTAACAATCTATTCTATCTAGCACTAGCTAACAACTATACTAAATAAAATAAATCTCACAAGTTGAGAAAAAAATGGCTCGCAGGACATAAAACCTTAAGTAATTGTTACATTAAATTGATCAGCTCGCAGGCCGTAAACCAAACCACATAATTAAACAATCACACCAAACCACATCCTAAGGCCATATCCAACCACCATACGATTTACACATAAACAGTTTAAATCCAATTTTAAAGTGCTTGGTCAAATTTAATTGATTTTAGGATTTCTAGGGTTGAAAACGGTCCAAGGGTCCCACCATACCATGGCGGAACCCCATTGGAGCCGTCCTGGGCCGAGCCTAGGCCGGTTGGCCCAAACCGAGGGGTCGGCCGACCGCCTAGGCCTTCGGCGTAGGTGGCTTGGGCGGCAAGGAAGGAGGAGGGCGGTCCCTAGGAGCCGAACCTCCTTAGTTGTTTCCAAAACAACTCCTTCCTTGTTCCCCAAGTCCAAAAAGTTTCCAAATTTGAAACTAGTTTCCAAATTGGTGACCAAACCCTAGATCTAAGATCCTGGAATTTCTCAAACTCACTAATTCATGTATCCAATGCAAAAACTAGGTCTTTTTATGTTTGGTTATTGACAAATTGCATCATATGCTTGATTTGTTTGTTTTACGCGATAAACAATGAAATTAAAGTGTAAAACTATCAAAACGTAACATATAAACCACGTCTATGTTCTACGACCTGTGGCTCTGATACCACTGTAGGGTTTTGATCATGGATACGCAGCGGAAAAAGATAATTTATCCATTCAATACCCTCCAAGGATCACAGAAAGAGTATCATAACGATGGTAAAGGAAGAATCATGTTAAAACCTTAGGTTTTTTTATGTGATAACTTGTAACGTGAATTGTGTCACATCTCTACCGTTGATCCACGCCTAGAGTTGAGATTTATATCTTCCTTATCCTTTGTGCTAGCTTGAACCGGTGGAAGAGGAAGAAGAAATCACATAACACGAGGTAACAAGGAGGATTCGGCCTCCTTTGTTGGCCGACGGGTAGGGGGCGGCGCAAGGGGTCGGTTTGGCCCTCTTGTTGCTTGCTCTCTCTCCTTTGTTCTCTCCCACTCAAGTTATGAACAATAGTATCATAAGTGTGGGAAGGAAGGAAGGAGCATCCTTTATAAAGTCCAACAAATCCTTGTTAACTACCTAAAGGCCCTATTCTAGTCCTACTGGAATTCGGTTTAGTCCCTCTTGCAAATTAGTTCTACTAAGTTTGCAAGGTGTTGCAAAGTGATCTTTCTAATTAATTAATAATATTAATTAATTCCCAAATCTAGTTCAACTCTATATAGCGTGTGACCCAATAGGTTCTATCTAGTTGGTAGCAACAATTTTCTTATATTGAGCGGTCTCTAGCAAGACATCAATTCTAGCCAACGAATAGAATAGTCATCCGACAAACCTTGTTCAAGTAATTGTCACATCCCTTTGTATCAATGTCCGGATTGGAAACGAAACATACAAGTCACACTCGTATATCCAATCCATAGTTTCTTGATCCTGGGAATAGCCTTTTTCGTGCAAATAACATCAATGTCCTGTATTGATTTATTTGAGTCTGGCCAGACATTCCATAAACACTATCCCTCGAGTGGCCTCGCATATTTTTCCCGTTATGTGGGAGAGAAAAATTCTATATACGTCCACTACGACTTCTAAGCTTGCTTCTTATTGTATCCGGTACACGCCTTTATAGCTACCCAGTTATGGTGTAGCGTTTGACGCTACCAAAATCACAATAATCCACAACTAGAAAATCTAGTGACTTCAAGTCTAAGGATGACTATACCGTTATCACCACGAGAAGCGCTTGTGACTTTACATAACATGTATGTAGCCTTCTCGAAGATGGGTCAATCCAGTGCATCATTACCCTTAATGCACACCCATGTGTTGGATCATGATATCTCCATATCAATCCAACCCCATACTAGTCTATAGATGATTGTCCTATTAATCATTATAAGGGACTAGGGATATTTAAGATAAACAACACAATTGTAAATCTATAGACTTCATTATATTAAATATCCAATAAATAATACAATGAATGTTCTAGCCAAAATAAATTCATACTAAACTAGATTGCCTCCAGGGCATCTATTCCAACAGTGAATTGTTTATTTTGACTATCGTTGGGGGTTGATTATTTGACTTATAAAACTATTTGTGCATAAATGTTCGGGGTAGATCTTGAGCTTATGAGAACTAGGGGATTCTAATTGTTTTACAAAACTTTTAGTATGTTAATACTTTTGTTTGTATTTGTACGTGTACAATACTTACATTAGAATACTTGTATTTTAACATATACTATACCCTATACATATACGATATTTATACATACATACCCTACATATACACATTATAAAATGAATAAATACAAAACCTATCCTTCAACACATGCTGTCAGATTTGTTTCCCAACACATAACTTCCTTCTTTTCTCTCTCTATCCCCGTCTCCATATCACTATCACCCAGTAGCTCCGACAGAGCTTCCGGAGGTCCTAGCCGCAGCCAAGAACCCTGGGAGGAAGACCTGCGAAGCTCCACCTCCGGCGACCCCGATGCGTGTTTCGACCAGTTCGATTTCTTGACGGTTTATTGCAACATTCGGCGTAGGTAGGCTCTAAATCTCCCCCTGAGTTGTTTTCAGTAATCAAAATCATGTTTTTGTAGCTCGAATTCGTTTTTTGATCGGGTGAGTTTAAGTGTACGTGAGTGGGGGTCAAAATGCTATTTTCAGAAACTTTTGGGTAGGAAGTGTCTTATGATGAAACTTTTAATTTTAGTCGGGGGTAACTTGTTGTAATATGTAGATTATATATTCTTAATCAATTTTTAAAACCAAGTTTTTTTTTAATTTGTTTATCAATTAAAGCTAACTAGTGATATACTATAAATAAATAAAAATATATTATTTTGTAAAATAAGATATCTTTACGAAACAAAATTTTTTAAATTAGATACAATACAATATTTACAAGTTAATTTTCTTGAAAAATAATCGCGTGTGTATATATGTATAAATGGTATTGTGGTAAATAGCGAGTTCTCGAAAATATATCCTAACATGTAATAATTTCTTCACCAAAGAATTTGTCATTCTTTAAAGAAAAATAAATTAGTTTTAAAATTAAGAAATGATTTCCTTGGCTACTAACACCACTCTTGCAATCATAAAATTTATATTTTATGTGATTTGATGAATTCCTATACCTAGTTTCATTAAAATAATAATAATTTACAATTAATACTTGTTTATTTTGATAAGTAATGCCTTAAATATATATAATCGCATATGCTCTACAATACTTCTTGAATATTTATAATTATAGAACTTAAGATGGGTTTCTTAAGGATCGTAAGAGCTTGACTTAGTATTCGACCTAGCCGAGCATTTTGTTGGGTTTTGACGTAGGTAACGCAGCAGAATAACAAAAATTAATCCTACTTCAAAACCTACCACGCACCGTCAGGAGGAGACATCATGACATGATAAGAGACATAGTATTGTGTACCTTTTGATATGTGAGATCACATGAAGAATGATGTCCTCGTCTCTACGGTTGATCCACGTCTAGAGGTGAGATCTAGATTCTTCCTTCAACAAGTGCTAGCTTGAACCGGAGGAAGAGGGAAGAGTAATCAAAGCAACAAGGACAAAAGGAGGGTTAGGCCTCCTCTATGTGCCGACGGGAAGCGGGCGGACGGGCCTAGGGGCGTTCGGCCTCTAGGTCTTGTCTTGCTCTCTCTTTTGTTCTCTCCCACTCTCTTTGTGTTGTGTCTAATAACAAATCACAATTAGTGGGAAGGAAGCTAGAGCCTCCTTTATATACTCCAACAACTCCCTGTTGTTTCCATAAATGTCCTTCCTAGTTCTCCATGAACTTGGATTAGTCCTTTCCTTGCAAATTAGTCCTACTAAGTTTTCAAGGTGTTTCACAATGATCCTTCTTATTAATTAATCATATTAATTAATCCCAAATCCAGCTCTACTCTATTTGACGTGTGACCCCATTGGTTTCTACTTAGTTGGTAGTAACTTTTACTAACATGGAGCGGTGTCTAGCAACACATCCATGCCACCCAACTAATATAAATAGTCAGTGATCCCGACAAACCTCTTGTTCCCAATATCTTATATTGCACTTTCCCTTTGTGTCCATATCTGGATTGGACACGAGACATAAATAGTGACACTCGTATATCCAATCCATTGTTCCTCGATCCTGGGAATATGCTTATGCTAGTAGATAACATCAATATCTCCATATTGATTTATCTGAGTCTGGCCAGACAATCAATAAGCCTCATCCCTCGAGTGGCCGTTGATATTTACTCCCATTATGTGGGAGTGAAAAATCCTCTCTACATCACTATGATCTCTAAGCTTGCTTCCTATGATGCCTGATAGCCTTCTTTGTGATTACCCAGTTATGGTGTAACGTTTGATAACATCAAAGCACAATATTCCACAACTAGAGTATCTAGTGACTTCAAGTCTAAGGATTGCAATTATATTAGCACTACGAGAAGCGATTGTGACTTGACATAATCTAATGTATTCTTCTCGTTGTGGGTCAATCCAGTATGTCATTACCCCTAATGCATACCCATGTGTTAGACTTGATATCTCCATATCAATCTACCCACATACTAGTCTATATTTGATCGTCCTGTTAATCAATATAGTGGACTAGGGATATTTAAGATAAACAACACATTGTATCTAAAGACTTCATTATATTAAATATAAAAATATATAATAAATGAATATTCTAGCCAAAACAATGTTCATACTAAATATACGATTGCCTCTAGGGCATCTATTCCAACAATCTCCCACTTTCACTAGAGCCAATCTGGCGCATCTCGTATGCCTATAGATCTGGCGTGCTCTTCATGCTTTCGCTGCGCAAGAGGTTTTGTGAGAGGATCTGAAACATTGTCATCCGTTGGAATCTTGCCCGTCTTCACATCTCCTCGATCGATCATATCACGAATAAGATGGAATCTCCTAAGTACATGCTTTGATTTCTGGTGTGATCTTGGTTCCTTGGCTTGTGCGATCGCCCCGGAGTTGTCACAGTACAACTCTATGGAATCCACAATGCTAGGGACCACACCGAGCTCACTGATAAACTTCTTTATCCGAACTGCCTTTTTTGCTCCTTCCGCAGCTGCAATGTACTCAGCTTCCGTTGTCGAATCAGCAACTGTCCCTTGCTTGGAACTCTTGCAGCTCACAGCTCCTCCATTCAGGCAAAACACGTATCCAAACTGCGATCTGTAGTCATCTTTGTCGGTTTGGAAGCTTGCATCAGTGTAACCCTTTACACTCAGCCCTTCCTTACCTCCAAATATCAAGAACACATCCTTAGTCCTTCTTAAGTACTTTAGGATGTTCTTGACAGCAATCCAGTGACTCTCACCCGGATTGGACTGATATCTGCTCACCATACTCAACGCGTATGATACGTCTGGTCTAGTACATAACATGGCGTACATGATGGATCCTATGGCCGAAGCATAGGGTATCTTACTCATGCGTTCCTTCTCAATCTCATTGGAGGGACAGTCATTCTTAGAAAGAGTGACTTCATGCGACATGGCCAATAATCCCTTCTTGGAATCTTGCCTGTTGAACCACTTTAACACCTTGTCTATATATGTACTTTGACTTAGGCCGAGCAACCTTCTAGATCTATCTCTATAGATCTTTATACCAAGTATATAGGCTGCGTCTCCTAAGTCCTTCATTGCAAAGCACTTTCCTAGCTAATCTTTAACAGATTGCAAAGCAGGAATGTCGTTTCCAGTGATTAGTATGTCATCCACATACAATACCAGAAATACTACAGAGCTCCCACTAACCTTGTTGTAAACACAAGGCTCATCATCATTCTTGATGAAGTCAAAATCTTTGACTGCGTCATCAAAACGTCGATTCCAGCTCTTAGAAGCTTGCTTTAATCCATAAATGGATCTTTGCGGCTTACAGACTTTATTGGCATTCTATGGATCTTCAAAACCCTTCGGTTGTGTCATGTACACATCCTCGAGGAGGTTCCCATAGAGGAACGCTGTTTTGACATCTATTTTCCAAATCTCATAGTCGTAGTATGCTGCAATAGCAAGCAGGATTCAAATGGATTTAGTCATGGCAACTGGTGAAAAGGTCTCATCATAGTCAATACCATGAATATGTCTATACCCTTTGGCTACCAATCGCCCCTTATAGGAAACTACCTTGCCATCCTTGTCGGTCTTCTTCTTGAAGACCCACTTGCACCCTATGGGCCGAGCCCCTTCGGGTGGTTCCACCAAAGTCCATACTTTGTTGGTTTACATGGAATCCATTTCGGATCTCATGGCTTCTAGCCATTTCTTAGAGTCTGGGCCTTTCATGGATTCTACGTAGTTTGCAGGATCATCATCCATGAGTGATACGTCATCAGGCTCAGTCACGAGAAGTCCATACCTCTCTGGCTCATGACGCACTCTTCTTGATCTACGGAGTTCCTGTGTTACCTGAACAGGTTCCTCGACAACAGTTTGCGGTTCCTGTTCATGTTCCATCAACGGTTCAGTGATTTGTGGTTCTTGAATCTCTTCCAGTTCTACAGCCCTCCCACTTGTTTCTTTAGAGACAAACTCTCGTTCTAAAAACACGCCGGTCCGAGAAACAAACACTTTGTTCTCGGTGGGATTGTAGAAATAGTATCCTTTATTTTCCTTAGGATATCCCACAAATTTACACTTATCCGCTTTGGGCCCGAGCTTGTCTGTGTGTAAACGTTTTACATAGACTTCGCAGCCCCAAATCCTCATAAACGACACTATGGGACGCTTCCCAGTCCATATCTCATATGGTGTCTTCATGACTGATTTGGATGGAACGCGGTTAATGGTAAAAGCTACCGTCATTAGAGCATGTCCCCAAAAGGATATTGTAAGATCTGTTTGAGACATCATAGATCGCACCATATTTAATAGCGTGCGATTCCTCCTCTCGGACAGTCCATTCCATTGTGGCGTTCCGGGTGGAGTGAGATGGGATACTATCCCACACTCTCTAAGATACTCATCAAACTCTTGGCTTAAGTATTCTCCTCCACGATCCGATCGTAGAGCCTTAATACTTTTACCAAGTTGCTTCTCTACTTCATTATTTAACTCCTTGAACAATTTAAAGGATTCAGATTTGGCCTTCATAAGGTATACAAATCCATATCTACTGAAATCATCAGTAAATGTGATGAAGTAGGTATAACCACCTATGGCAGGCGTGGGGAATGGTCCACATACATCAGTATGTATGAGTTCCAATAACTCACTAGTCCTTTCACCTTTCTTATTGAAAGGGGACTTTGTCATTTTTCCTAATAAACAAGATTCACATGTCTCATATGATTCCAAATCAAATGAGTCTAGAAGTCCATCCCTATGGAGTCTAGATTTGCGTTTCTCATTTATATGGCCTAAACGACAGTGCCATAGATATGTAGAATTTAAATAATTATTTTTAATGCTTTTAGTATTTATTTTATCGATTGGACTATTTAGATCAAGGATATACAATCCATTAGACAAATGCGCACTACAATAGTGCATACTATCAAAATAAATGGAGCAACATTTGTCCTTTATTGAAATAGAACAACCCATCTCGTCCAAACAAGAAATGGAAATAATGTTTCTGCTCATAGAAGGCACATGAAAGCAATGGTCTAATTCTAAAACAAGTCCAGAAGGAAAAGATAGCTCGTAAACGCCTACAGCTAATGCAGCAACTCTTGCTCCATTCCCGACGCGCAGATCTATTTCCCTTTTACTCAATCTTCTACCTCTTTTCAAATCCTGCACAATACGACAAATGTGAGAACCACATCCGGTATCCAATACCCAAGATGAAGAAATAGAAAGATTGACGTCTATAACATAAATACCTACTGGTTGTGGAGTCACTACCAAGCTTCTTATCCTCCAGATATTTAGGGCAATTCGTCCTCCAGTGACCCGGCTGGCTCCAGTAGTGACACTCACCTTTAGCCACACCTCCACTAGGCTTTAGGGCTTCCTTGGATTTCGCAACTTTCTTGCATTTTCGTTTTGAAGTAGAGGCAACTGATTTGCCCTTCTTCTTATGCACCATCATTATGGCCGTGCCCTTGCCTTTGTTAATGCTCTGTTCCGCTGTCTTTAGCATGTTCAATAGGTCAGGCAGAGTTTTACTGATCTCGTTCATATATAGTTCATGATGAACTAATTATAACTGTCAGGAAACGATTGCAAGACAAGATCAGTAGCCAAATCTTGGCCCAATGGGAATCCCAGCCTATCAAGGTTCTCAATGTACCCGATCATCGGAGTACGTGAGGTCCTACCGGATTCCCCTCTGCAAGACTACTCTTGAATAATTGTTTAGACACATCATTGCGCTCATGCCTAGCCTGTTCCTGAAACAATTGCTTCAAGTGTATGATCATATCATAGGCTTCCATATTCTCATGCTGCTTCTGAAGCTCAGGAGTCATGGTACAAAGCATAAGGCAAGTCAAGTCATTAGAATCATCAATATGTTTCTGACGTGCCCTTACTTCCGCTAGAACATATTCATCTTGTGGTGGTTCTGGAATCGGAGTGTCCAAGACGTACAACTTTTTTTCTTGCTTAACGACAATCCTCAAGTTTCTGTACCAGTCAAGGAAATTCGTTCCAGACAGTTTATCCTTCTCAAGGGCAGATCGTAGGGATGAAGTCGACGCGTTGTTGTTTGCCATTTAGAATTCTACAAAATGAGAAATGTGCAATTTTAGTATTTTGAACAGTTTAACTATATTCAACAATGGATAGATCATCAAATATAGCTCCCACTATTTTTCTCGGATTAATAGCCCTCACCATTAATGCGGAAAATATCATTATATTTTCTAGTAGGTCCAAGATTCCTTTTTCACTTCTTCTTGAGCCTACTTTGGCAAGTCACCCAAGAATAGGCTATTTAGGTAGGAACCATTCCAATTCCATCCCATGCAACTCTTGGTCCAATGAGGTTAATAACTCTTTATTCTTTATCCCATGGATAACACCTAATTGTCATGGCTCTAGGCTCATCAATCCAATTGAATCTTGCCAAGTTGCGTCCAATCAATTTCTTCAACATACACACATTAATAGCTTGTGTCGTCCGCAACACACCATGGTAAATTAGAATCGCCTTGCTTTGGCAAGCCCGAATTTTAATGAACCCTGATCATGAAGGGTGTTTTGGCTAGAGAAGACAAAACGCAATATTTAATTGAGGAATTTAATTTTCTTTAATTGTTTGGTTGATCAAATCAACATGGTCTACTTATTTGTATTGGGCAATCCACCATAAAAGACCAACCTTGTTTATTACTATCTTGTTAACGTTTTGCTAGTATCGCCATACACACAAAATAAATAACAAGAAATAAATAATAAACATCCACAAATTAAAAAAAATATTGGCATGGATATGGCCCCTGGACTAACGATATTATCAAGCCAATGATAATATCCAATTGCCCGAAAGTGACAAGCTCTTCTCCATGTGCTCCACCATAGCCGCACGCATAGGGGACGTCTTCTTTGTCTTTTGGCTCCTTGGTTCACCGGTCTTCTTCTCCATGCTCTTGGATCTCATCTAGATATTTCTAATTCTAGCAACATATAGAATAAATAAATAATAAAAGCCTCACATGTCGAGGAGAAAATACGACTCGCGGGCCGTAAAACATAATTAATTATTATATTAATTTGATCAGCTCGCAGGCCGTAAACCAAACCACAAAGCAATAAACATCCACAATCCTAGGCCATATCCATCCACCATGCAACAAAGCACATAATACAGTTAAAACCAATTTTTAACGCGCTTGTTAAATTTTAATTGAATTGGGTAATTAGGGTTACAACGGCCCAAGGAGTTGAAGCCAACAAGGGCCCGAACCTCTAGGAGGACCGCCGCCCGCCACTAGGCACGGCCCAAGGCCGACCGCCCCATTGTGGCCCGCGGCCTTTGCTTGGCGCGCAAGGAGGGGGGGCGGACGGCTAGGGTTTCCGCCCTAGCCTCCTTCTCTCTTCCTTGTTTCCCAAGCAAGGTTGTTTCCTTATGGATTTGTTTCCATAAATTTGTTTCCATAATTGAAAACCCCTTTTCAACTATGTGCCCATGAACCCTAATTTTCAAGAACCCAATAATTCACATTCTATGTGATTAAACTCACCAATTCTAACATCTAATGTTAAATTGGATCTTGTTTATATTGAATCAAATTAAATTTGCATCGACTATGCCAATTATCTCAGTTTTCGGGTAATAATAATAATAATACGGTGTATAAACTGAAATCGTAACACATAATATCATGTTATGCTCTACGACCTGTGGCTCTGATACCACTATTGGGTTTTGACGTAGGTAACGCAGCAGAATAACAGAAATTAATCCTACTTCAAAGCCCACTACGGATCGTCAGGAGGAGACATCATAACATGATAAGAGACATAGTATTGTGTACATTTTGATTTGTGAGATCACACGAAGAATGATGTCCTCGTCTCTACGGTTGATTCACGTCTAGAGGTGAGATCTAGATTCTTCCTTCAAAAAGCGCTAGGTTGAACCGGAGGAAGAGGGAAGAGGAATCAAAGCAACAAGGACAAGAGGAGGGTTCGGCCTCCTCTTTGTGCCGACGGGAAAGGGGCGGACGGGCCTAGGGGCGTTCGCCCTCTAGGTCTTGTCTTGCTCTCTCTTTTGTTCTCTGCCACTCTCTTTGTGTTGTGTCTAATAACAAATCACAATTAGTGGGAAGGAAGCTAGAGCCTCCTTTCTATACTCCAACAACTCCCTGTTGTTTCCATAAAGGTCCTTCCTAGTTCTCCATGAACTTGGATTAGTCCCTTCCTTGAAAATTATTCCTACTAAGTTTGCAAGGTGTTTCACAATGATCATTCTTATTAATTAATCATATTAATTAATTCCAAATCTAGCTCTCCTCTATTTGACGTGTGACCCCATATGTTTCTACTTAGTTGGTAGTAACTTTTACTAACATGGAGCGGTGTCTAACAACACATCCATGCCACCCAACTAATATAAATAGTCAGTGATCCCGAGAAACCTCTTGTGCCCAATATCTTATATTTCACTTTCCCTTTGTCTCCATATCCGGATTGGACACGAGACATAAGTAGTCACACTCGTATATCCAATCCATAGTTCCTCGATCTTGGGAATATGCTTATGCTAGCAGATAACATCAATATGTCCATATTGATTTATTTGAGTCTGGCCAAACATTCAATAAGCCTCATCCCTCAAGTGGCCGTTGATATTTACTCCCATAATGTGGGAGGGTCAAATCCTCTCTACATCACTACGATCTCTAAGCTTGCTTCCAATCATGCCCGATAGCCATCTTTATGATTACCCTGTTTCAGTGTAACGTTTGATAACATCAAAGCACAATATTCCACAACTAGAGTATCTAGTGACTTCAAGTCAAAGGATTGCAATTAAATTAGCACTACGAGAAGCGATTATGACTTGACATAATCTAATGTATCCTTCTCGCTGTGGGTCAATCTAGTATGTCATTACTCCTAATGCATACCCATGTGTTAGACTTGATATCTCTATCAATCTACTCACATACTAGTCCATATTTGATTTTCCTGTTAATCAATATAGTGGACTAGGGATATTTAAGATAAAAAACACATTGTATCTAAGGACTTCATTATATTAAATATCACAATATATAATAAATTAATATTCTAGCCAAAACAATGTTCATACTAAATATACGATTGCCTCTGGGGCATCTATTCCAACACATTTATCTAAGACTAATGTGTTCATTCATTTAGAAGTATCATTGTTGTAGTTAAAAATTTATAATTTAGGAGACATGACCGTAACAGAGAACCACAATTATTCGTATGAGCTTTTATGTGATTTGATTAGATGAGTTATATGCTTAGCCTTGCGTGCCAGCTTATTTCGTGCCCGCTACTTGTTTAACTGAAAAATCGTTGTCGTATTTCATCCCCTACTTGCTAGACGCGTTTTATTTGTTTTCAAATCATCAAAATATTTTTTGAGTATTGAATACTTGTCCCACTTCATCAGAAATCAGTAATCACGTAATGTTGTATGAATCAGTGATGTTACTTATATTGGGTGATGATTCCCTGGGCTTAGTCTCTATAGAGATATTCGGGTTAGATCCCCGAAGTTATTTAAATTGGTTGATGATTCCTTGGGCATAGTCCCTAAGGAGATATTGAGGTTCGATTCCTAAGGCAAAGTAAAACGATTCGCATGTACCGGAACCAGTTATGTTACTTATATCATGTTTCGATCTCCTGGGCTCAGTTCCCTAAAATACGAGACTTTGTGTGCCCTCAGGTTTCAATCTATTGGGTTTTGTTCCCTAAAATGCGGGACTTCGCGTGCCCCGACTCTTTGCCTTCTTAGCTAGAGTCCAGCTTCTAGGTACCACTCATTTGATTGACGCTCTTAGGAGGGTGTTGCAACACTTAAGGTCTAGTATGTCTGATTTTGGTCACTGGTCTACCCGTGTACTATAGAATTAATGGTGATACTATTTCTATGTTTGAGAATAATTATTAGTAAGTCGTGTTCTGAATGGTCGTGCCTAATTTGTTATATTTAAATTTAGAAACTTTTGACGTATCGAAATTATTTATGATCTATCGTGGTAAAAAAACTCTTTACACGGAAACTATTAGTCTTTTATGAAATTGTTACTTGTTCTTGAATCTATGATGTTAAAAATCTATTTTGTTGCTCCTAAAATGTTTTTAAATACATGACCTTGCACCCTTTCTTAACATCTTGTTTTTACATGCTAAGGTGTATCTCACTCAGCATTTCTTGCTGACTTTCGAAAAACTGCGGTCTTTGTTTCCTTCTACCGCAGGTCTATGAGCTGGGATTATAGAGTAGCGAGATTCAAGACACACATAGATAATCACGCATCATCACTTTACGATGAGAACACTAGTTTAAAGTCATTGTTATAATGTTGTGGCACGTGTTGTAGCCTAAAGACGATAATGTAATTACTTGTTATTTCCCTTTTATATGGAATGTTTTGTTCTCGATTTTAGCTATTCAAGTAGCACTCTCTTAGTCTCTCCCGAGCCGGATCCGTGAGGTGTTACAGGTGGTATCAGAGCAGTTCGTTACAAAAAGGGAGTTTAAAACCTGTAGGGTAATTTACAATGAACATAGGGTAAGATAAAACACGGAAAGCCTGGTATTTGGGGAGCTGTTATTAATTGAATCTTGCATAATAAATTTCTACCTTTATCTGACGTTATCCTGTCTCCTGTTCGGGCCTTAGTGCTGATTCAGACGTACGGTCCTCCTTTATATGAATATATTTCTCTTTATGTATCTCGACGAGATATGCTATGTTGATAGTTTGTGATTGTCTATTAATGGAAATTCTCTTTTGTTATGGACTATGGTGTGTGGAGAATAAATGAAGGTTACATGTTGATCTTCTGTGTTACTTGTTCGATTGCTTACTTCTAGTTCAAGGAACCAAGGTCGGACTGGGGTTACGATCCCATGTACCGAACCAGCCCGAGGAACCAAGGGCGTTCTAGGGTGACGATCCTATGTACCGTACCTCTGGACCCTCGTGGAATGCCCTTTAATCTATTTGTATTAGTAACTTGCTAAGTGTTATAGCATTAATAGTGACTCTAAGACCCAAGACCCTAGTATCAGCTCTAGCTTCCAGGACGAAGCTATCTTTAAGGGGGGAAGGATGTAATACCCCGTTTGAGAATATAACGTCAATTGTGTATTCTGACTATCTTCGGGGGTTGATTATTTGACTTATAAAACTATTTGTGCACTAATTTTGAGGGTAGATCTTGAGCTTATGAGAACTAGGGGATTGTAATTGTTTTACAAAACTTTTAATGTCTATATACTTCTTTTTTTTTATTTGTAAGTATACAATCCTTACGTTAGAATACTTGTATTTTAACATGTACTATACCCTATACTTATATGGTATCTATACATACATACCCTACATATACACATTATAAAATGAATAATTACAAAACCCATCCTCCAACAGATGCTGTCAAATTTCCCAACACATAACTTCCCTCTTCTCTCTCTCTCTCTCTCTCTCTCTCTCTCTCTCTCTCTCTCTCTCTCTCCCCGTCTCTCTCTCCTCCCTATATTTATTTTATTGTTTTTCTTCTACCTCCTCATCACTCACCCGACACCAACACACCAACACCACCAACGCCACAGCCGCCATGCCCATCTCACTCTCCTCTCTCTTCCTCTCACGCCGACGAGAAACATCAGTAGCTGGTGGCAGCGGTCAAACGCCGCCACGACCGCCGCTGACCCCGACGAAAAAACCCACTGAGAACCACACCATTATTCCTCCACTCCAAGTCTATCTCTCCCTCTCGAATCCTCTCTCGAGTCCAACCAGAAGAACAAGAAAAAGAAGCAGAGACAGTAGCAGGAGCGGCTAGCTAGCAGAGGCCGCCACCATAGCGGCCGAACCTCCATGAAAATAAGCAAAAATTGGCCCAATTAATCAGAAGACACCCGGACCTCTTTCTCCGTAAAATATCACCTAGTAGGTCCGACCAAGCTTCTGGAGGTCTCAGCCACATCCAAGAACCCCGGGAGCAAGACCGGCGAAGCTCCAACCCCGGCGACCCGGATGCGTGTTTCGACCTGTTCCATTTCTTGCCGTTTCTCGCGAAATATGGCGTGGGTATGCTCTAAATCTCCCTTTGAGGTTTTTTTAGTAATCAAAATCTTGTTTTTGTAGCTCGAAGCTGTGTTTTAATCGGGTGAGTTTAAGTGTTCATGAGTGGGGTCAAAATGCTATTTCAGAAACTTTTGGGTAGGAAGTGTCTTATGCTGAAACTGTTAATTTTAGTAGGAGGTAACTACTTGTAATATATAGATTATATATTTTGAATTTATTTTTATAACCAAGTTTTGTTTAATTTTTTTATCAATTAAAGCTAACTAGTGATATACTTTAAATAAATGAAAATAGAATATTCTGTAAAAGAGAACATCTTTACCAAACAAAAAATTTAAATTAGATACAATACAATATTTACAAGTTGGTTTTCTTGAAAAATAATCGCGCGTTTATATAAGTATAAATGGTATTGTGGTAAATAGCAAGTTATCAAAAATATATCCAAATATGTAATAATTTCTTCACAAAAGAATTTGTCATTCTTTAAAGTAAATATATTCGTTATATAATTAAGAAATGATTTCTTGGCTAATAAAACCACTCTTACAATCATAAAATTTATATTTTATGTGATTTGATGAAGTCCTATAGTTAGTAGTATTAAAATAATAATAGTTTACAATTAATACTTGTTTATTTTGATAAGTAATGCCTTAAATATGTAGTATCGCATTCGTTTCTACAATACTTCTTGAATATTTAAAATTATAAAACTTAATACGGTTTTCATTGGGATCGTAAGAGTTTGACTAAGTATTCGACCTAGCGGAGCATTTGTCTAAGACTAATGTGTTCATTTATTTATAAGTATGATTGTTGTAATTAGAAATTGATAATTTTAGGAGATGTGACCGTAGAAGAGGACTATAATAACTCGTATGAGCTTTTATGTGATTGGATTAGGTGACTTATATGCTTAGCCTTGTGTGCCAGCTTATTTCGTGCCCGCTACTTGTTTAATAGAAAAATAGTTGTCGTATTTCATCCCCTACTTGCTAGACGTGTTTTATTTGTTTTCCAATCAGCAAAATAATACTTGAGTTTGGAATACTTGTCCTACTTGATCAGAAATCAGTAATCATGTAATGTTGTACAAATCAGTGATGTTACTTATGTTGGGTGATGATTCCCTGGGCTTAGTCTATAGAGAGATATTCGGGTTAGATCACCAGAGTTACTTATATTGGGTGATGATCCCTGGGCTTAGTCCCTAAAGAGATATTCGGGTTCGATCCCTGGAGTAAATTAAAATGATTCGCATGTACCGGAACCAGTTATGTTACTTATATCGGGTTTCGATCCCTTGGGCTCAGGTCCCTAAAAATAAGGGACTTCGTGTGCCCCTCATGTTTTGATCCCTCGGGTTTTGGTCCCTAAAATGCAGGACTTCGCGTGCCCCCGGCTATCTCCTTTGTTGGCAAGATTCCAGCTTCTTGATACCACTCCTTTTATTGAAGCTCTTAGGAGGGCGTTGCAATCCTTAAGGTCTTGTATGTTTGATTGTGGTCACTGGTCTACCCGGGTACTGTAGAATTCATGGTAATACGATTTCTATGTTTGAGAATAGTTATTAGTAATTCATGTTATGATCGGTCGTGCCTAATGTGAAAGATTTAAATTTGGAAACTTTTGACGTATCGAAAACTTTTACGACCTATCCTGGTAAACAAACTCGTTACACGGAAACTATCATTATTTGATGACACCCTTACTTGTTCTTGAACCTATGATGTTATAATTATATTTCGTTGCTCCTTAAATTTTTTTAAATAAGTGACCGTGCAGCCATTCTTAACCTCCTATTTTTACATGCTAAGGTGTATCTCACTCATTATTTCTTGCTGACTTTCAAAAAACTGCGGTCTTTGTTGCCTCGCCCCGCAGGTCTAGGAGCTGATATTATGGAGTACCGGGATTCGAGACACACATACATAATCAGACATCATTACTTTACGATGAGAGCACTAGTTTGAAGTCACTATTATTATGTTGTAGCACGTGTTGTAGCTTAAAGACGATAATGTAATTACTCGCTATTCAATTTTCATGGAATGTTTTGTTCGATTTCTGCTATTCAAGTAGAACTCTCCCGGTCTCTCCCGAGCCGGATCAATGGAGTGTTACAGGTGGTATCAGATCAGTTCGTTCTAAAAAGGGGATTTAAAACCTGTAGGGTGATTTACAATGAACATAGGGCACGATGAAACACGGAAAGCCGGGTACTTGAGGAGCTGTTATTGATTGACTCTTGCATAATGAATTTCTACTTTTATCTGACTTTATCCAATTTCATGTTGAGGCCTTAGTGCTGATTCAGACGTACTGTCTTCCTTTATATGAATAGATTCGTCTTTATGTATCTCGACGAGATATGTTATGTGGATAGTTTGTGATTTTCTATTCATGGAACTTCTGTCGTGTTATGGACTATGGTGTGTGAAAATTAAATAAAGATTACATGTAGATTCTTGTGTGTTAGTTGTTCGATTGCTTACTTCTAGTTCAAGGAACCAAGGTTGGACTGGGGTGACGATCCAGTGTACCGAACCAGCCCGAGGAACCAAGGGTGGACTAGGGTGATGATCCTACATACCGTACCTCTGGACCCTCGTGGCATGCCATGTAATCTATTTGTATTATTTGTATGGTTTTGATTCTTGGAACGCGCAAACGGAAGCATAATCAAATAAAAGCCATGCAAAACCCTACAAGGATCACAAGTCTTGATGCATAACGATAGTGAAGGTAAGAAATCATAAACACACCTTTGGGTTCTCCTTGATGACTTCAAACGCGAATAGTGTCACGTTCTCTATAGTTGATCCACGCCTAGAGTTGATCCTAGATCTCCCAAACTCCTTGGTGCTAGCCCGGAATAAGAGGAGGGTGAAGGAATCACGCAAAACGAGACAAAAAGAGGGGCTTTGGCCCTCTTTTGGCCGACGGGGTGAGGGCGGCGGCAAGGGGGTCGGGTTCGGCCTCCTTGTTGCTTGCTCTCTCTCCTTTGTTCTCTCCCACTCTTGTTATGTTCACTAATGAGCATAAGTTATGAGGAAGGAAGGAAGGAGGGTCCTTTATATAGTCCAACAACTCCTTGTTAACTACCTAAAGGACTTATTCTAGTCCAACTAGAATTCAATTTAGTCCCTTCCTTGCAAATTAGTCCCTACTAAGTTTGCAAGGGTTTGCAAAGTGATCCTTCTAATTAATTAATCCAATTAATTAATTCCCAAATCTAGTACAACTCTATATAGCGTGTGACCCCATAGGTTCTATCTAGTTGGTAGCAACTATTTGCTAATATGGAGCGGTTTCTAGCAAAACATCCATTCTAGCCAACTAATAGAATAGTCATCTAGACAACCTTGTACAAGTAATTGTCTCATCCCTTTGCCTCCATATCCGGATTGGACACGAGACATACAAGTCACACTCGTATATCCAATCCATAGTTTCTCGATCCATGGGAATAGCCTTATTCGTGCAAATAACATCAATATCCCATATATTGATTTATTTGATTCTGGCCAGACATTCTATAAGCACTATCCCTCGAGTGGCCTAGGATATTTGTTCCCGTTATGTGGGAGGGGCAGATCCTCTCTACGTCCACTACGATCTCTAAGCTTGATTCTCATTGTATCCAGTACACGCCTTTATAACTACCCAGTTACGGTGTAGCGTTTAACGCTACCAAGATCACAATGATCCACAACTAGAATATCTAGTGACTTCAAGTCTAAGGATGACAATACCATTGCACCGCGAGAAGCACTTGTGACTCAACATAACATGTATGTAGCCTTCTCGGTGATGGGTCAATCCAGTGCAACATTCCGTAATGCACACCTATGTGTTGGATCGTGATATCTCCATATCAATCCAACCCCATACTAGTCTATAGATGATTGTCCCATTTAATCATTATACTTGACTAGGGATATTTAAGATAAACAACACGATTGTAAATCTAAGGACTTCATTATATTAAATATCCAATAAATAATAAATGAATTTTCTAGCCATATACAAATTCATACTAAACTAGATTGCCTCTAGGGCATCTATTCCAACAGTCTCCCACTTGCACTAGAGCCAATCTGGCGCATCTCGTATGCCCATACTCCTAGTGTGCCCTTCATGCTTCCACTGCGTGAGAGGCTTCGTAAGCGGGTCTGACAGATTATCATCTGTAGGAATCTTGCATATCCCAACGTCTCCTCTATCGATAATATCTCGAATCAGATGAAACTTCCTGAGCACGTGCTTGGACTTCTGGTGCGATCTTGGTTCCTTTGATTGCGCGATCGCCCCAGTGTTGTCACAGAACAACTCCACTGGATCCGCAATGCTAGGGACCACACCAAGTTCAGAAACAAACTTTCCGATCCAAACAGCCTCCTTTGCTGCGCCATTCGCAGCAATGTACTCAGCCTCTGTTGTAGAATCAGCTACCGTCTCTTGCATGGAACTCTTCCAGCTCACCGCTGCTCCATTCAGGCAAAACACATATCCCGATTGTGATCTAAAGTCATCTCTGTCGGTTTGGAAGCTTGCATCAGTGTAACCCCTTACACGCAACTCTTCCTCACCGCCAAATATCAACAAATCATCCTTAGTTCTTCTCAAGTACTTTAGGATGTTCTTGACAGCAATCCAATGACTCTCACCCGGATTGGATTGGTATCTGCTTGTCATACTCAAGGCATATGACACATCTGGTCTAGTACATAACATGGCGTACATGATAGATCCTATGGCCGAGGCATAGGGAATCCTACTCATGCGTTCCTTCTCAATCCCATTGGAAGGACAACCACTCTTCGAAAGAGTAATTCCATGTGACATGGGCAAGAATCCCTTCTTGGAATCTTGCATGTTGAACCGTTTCAACACCTTGTCAATATATGTACTTTGACTTAGGCCTAGCAACCTCTTAGATCTATCTCTATAGATCTTTATACCGAGTATATAGGCTGCTTCCCCTAAGTCCTTCATTGAGAAACACTATCCTAGCCAATCTTTCACAGATTGCAGCATGGGAATGTCGTTTCCAATGAGTAGTATGTCATCCACATACAAGACCAGAAAAGCTACAGAGCTCCCACTAACCTTCTTGTAGAAACAAGACTCATCTTCGTTTCTGATGAAGCCAAACTCTTTGACCACTTCATCAAAACGTCGATTCCAACTCCTAGAAGCTTGCTTCAATCCATAAATGGATCGTTGCAGCTTACAGACTTTGTTGGCTTGCTTTGGATCCTCAAAACCCTCCGGCTGTATCATATACACGTCCTCGAGGAGATTCCCATAAAGGAATGCTGTTTTGACATCCATCTGCCAAATCTCATAGTCGTAGTATGCTGCAATTGCAAGTAGGATTCGGATGGATTTGGTCATAGCGACTGGTGAAAAGGTTTCATCATAGTCAATACCATGAATCTGTCTGAATCCTTTAGCCACCAATCGGCCCTTATAGGTAATCACATTACCATCCATGTCGATCTTCTTCTTGAAGACCCACTTGCACCCTATGGGCCGCGCCCCATTAGGTGGTTCCACCAAAGTCCATACTTTGTTGGTATACATGGATTCCATCTCGGGTCTCATGGCTTCAAGCCACTTCTGAGAGTCTAGGCCATTCATGGACTCCTCATAGGTAGTAGGCTCATCATCTATGAGCATCGTGTCACCGGAATCGGTTACGAGAAGTCCATACCTCTCGGGTTCCTGGCGCACTCTACTAGATCTACGAAGCTCTTGTGTTACCTGAACAGGTGGCTCCAAAACTGCTTGTGATTCCTGTTCATGTTCCATAATCGGTTCAGTGATTTGTGGTTCTTGAATTTCTTCAAGTTCTACATTCCTCCCACTTGCTTCTTTAGAGACAAACTCTCTTTCTAGAAACACGCCGGTCCGAGCAACAAACACTTTGTTCTCGGTTGGATTGTAGAAGTAGTATCCCTTAGTTTCCTTAGGGTACCCCAAAAATTTACATTTATCCGATTTAGGCCCTAGCTTGTCTGGTTGTAAACGTTTTACATAGACATCGCAGCCCCAAATCCTCATGAACGACAGTGTGGAACGCCTCCCACTCCACATCTCATATGGTGTTTTCATGACTGATTTAGATGGAACACGGTTAATGGTGAAAGCTGCACTTAATAGAGCGTAGCCCCAAAATGATAATGGAAAATCGGTTTGACACATCATAGACCGAACCATATCCAATAGGGTTCGATTCCTCCTCTCGGACACGCCATTCCATTGTGGCGTTCCGGGTGGAGTGAGTTGGGACATGATCCCACACTCTCTAAGATAGTCGTCAAACTCCTGGCTCAAGTATTCTCCTCCACGATCCGATCGTAGAGCCTTGATACTTTTGCCAAGTTGCTTCTCTACTTCATTCTTGAATTCTTTGAACACTTCAAAGGATTCGGATTTTGCCCTCATAAGGTACACAAATCCATATCTACTGTAATCATCAGTAAATGTAATGAAGTAGACATAACCACCCCTAGCAGGCGTGGAAAATGGCCCACACACATCAGTATGTATGAGCGCCTATTGCTCACTAGTCCTTTCACCTTTCTTATTGAAAGGGGACTTTGTCATTTTTCCCAATAAACAAGCCTCACATGTCTCATATGATTCAAAATCAAATGAGTCTAGTAATCCATCCTTATGGAGTCTAGATACACGTTTCTCGTTTATATGGCCAAACGACAATGCCATAAGTAAGCAGGATTTAAATCATTTATTTTAATCCGCTTGGTATTAATGTTGTAGACAAGATTGCTTAGATCAAGGACATAAAGTCCATTAAATAATTGCGCACTAAAATAGTGAATATTATTCAAATAAAAGGAACAACAATTGTTCTTTATTGAAATAATAAAACCTTCCTTGTCCAAACAAGAAATAGAAATAATGTTTCTGCTCATAGCAGGCACAAAATAGCAATTATTTAATTCTAAGACTAATCCTGAAGGCAGAGATAGCTCGCACACGCCTATGGCCAACGCAGCAACCTTTGCTCCATTCCCAACGCGCAGATCTACCTCTCCTTTAGCAAATCTTTTACTTCTCTTTAGATCCTGCATATTTCGACAAATATGAGATCCACATCCAGTATCTAATACCCATGATGTAGAGACAGTTAAATTGACATCTACAACAAAAATACCTGGTGGTGGTGGAATCACTATTCCAAGCCTCTTGTCCTCCAGATTTTGGGTAGTTCCTCCTCCAGTGTCCAGGCTGACTGCATTAGTGACACTCACCCTTAGTCACAACCTTGGCAACGCCACCAACAGGCTTAAGGGCTTGTTCCTTGGACTTGGAAACTGACTTGCCTTTGCCCTTGGAGGAAGATGCAAACTTTTTGCCCTTTCCTTTCTGTACCATCATTATGGCCTTGCCCTTACCCTTGTTGATGCTCTGTTCAGCCGTCCTCAACATGTTGAGCAAATCTGGCAGTGGCTTAACGATCTCGTTCATGTTATAGTTCATAATGAACTGTCCATAACTCTCGGGCAACGATTGCAACACGAGATCGGTTGCCAACTCTTTGCAGACCGGGAACCCAAGCCGGGCGAGATTCTCCAAGTGCCCGATCATTCGGAGTACATGGGGTCCCACCGGGTTCCCTTCTGCCAGATGACATTTGAACAGTGCCTTTGAGACCTCATACCTCTCTACCCTCGCCTGCTCTTGGAAGAGCTGCTTTAGATGTTCGATCATATCGACAGCATTCATGTTCTCGTGTTGCTTCTGAAGCTCAGAGGTCATGGTGCAAAGCATTAGGCAGGCTGCATCATTAGCGTCATCAACACGCTTTTGATACGCCTTTAAGGCAGCAGGTGTCTGGTTCTCCGGACCTTCTGGAACATGCTCCTCTATTGCGTAAAGTTTCTTCTCTTGCTTGAGAACAATTCTCAAGTTTCTGTACCAATCAAGGAAGTTGGTTCCAGAGAGCTTGTCCTTCTCAAGGACAGATCGTAGGGAATGTTGTGAACTCGATGAGTTGTTTGCCATTTGGTATTCTACAAAAAGGAAAATACGCAAGTTTTAGTATTTGTGAATTTTTGACTATATTTAATAATGGCTAGTTTATTAAATATAGCTCCCACTATTTTTCTACGGATTAATAACCCTCAAGATATTAATGCGGAAAATATCCTTATATTTTCTAGTGGGCCAAGATCCATCTTTTCATCTCCTTATGAGCTTGCTTTGGCAAGTCACCCATAATTTGACTACTCTTAGGTAGGAACAATTCCAATTGCATCCCATATGCAACTCTTGGTTCAATCGGGCAAATAACTCCTTATATATCCATCCATATGGATAATCGCAATTGATTGCCTCTAGGTTTCTTAATCAAATTAATAGCCTAGTTGTGTTCAACTTCTTATCTAAACAATTGCACATTGTTACGTGCCATCGCATTCCATCATTATGAACCAAGTCGCCATGATTTGGCACGCACGAACTTGATAAATAATGATGATAATGAGTGTTTAAATAACGAGAAGGCAAGAACACAATATTTAAAATTTGAGGGATTTTAAATTCAATTTTTAATTGCTTTGTTGATCAATATCAACTAATCTATCTATTTGAGTTTGGACACAACTCCAAATAATAGATCCGGGTTGTATAATTATCTTATTATCCTAATTGCATGCATCATCCATACACCAACCACACAAATAATAAGACAATAAATAAACAACCACATAACAGAAAATAAACGTGATGTGGATATGGCCTTTTCTAGACTAAGATAATTCCAAGCCAATGGAATTATCTATGAACCCTAAGCAAACACATCTCCATGCGTCTTGGTCTTTTGGTCCATCCTTCATAGTCTTGTGGATTGCTCCATGCTCCATGCTCCAACTTTTGTGGCTTCTTTGGCTTTGGGCTTCTTTTCTCCAATCTTGGCTAACAATCTACTTTATCTAGCACTAGCTAATATCTATTCTAAATAAAATAAATCTCACAAGTTGAGAAAAAAAAATGGCACGCAGGCCATAAAACCCTAATTAATTATTACAATTAATTGATCAGCTCGCAGGCCGTAAAACCAAACCAAAAAATTAAACATCCACATCAAACCACATCCTAAGGCCATATCCAATCACCATGCGATTTGCACATAAACAGTTAAAATCCAATTTTAACGCGCTTGGTCAATTTTAATTGATTTTAGGATTTCTAGGGTTAAAACGGTCCATGGGCCCAACAATCCAATTGCCCGGGCCCAATAGAGTGAACCATAAGGCCCTAGGGCCGGCCCGGCCCAAAACTCGCAAGCTAGGCCCGCGGGTTAGGGCCGCCCGGCCCCTTAGGGTGGCCAAGCTTGGGCGGCAAGCAAGGGGGCGGTCCCTAGGGGGGCCGAACCTCCTCTTGGGGGTTGTTTCCAAAACAACTCCCTTGCTTGGAGCCCAAGTTTGGTTGTTTCCTTGTTTTGGGAGAACTCCTTCTTCCCCAAGGATGCCCAAACCCTAGATCTATGATCCTAAAATTTCTCAAACTCACCAATTCATGCATCCAATGCAAAAATTGGATCTTGTTATGAGTAATTCTTGACAAATGGCATCCCATGCTTGATTTGTCTTGTTTTACGCGATAAACTATCAAATTAAGGTGTAAAACAACAAGAATGTAACACATAAACTACGTTTATGCTCTATGACCTGTGGATCTGATACCACTGTAGGGTTTTGATTCATGGAACGCGCGAACGGAAGCATAATCAAATAAAATCCATGCAAAACCCTCCAAGGATCACAAGTCTAGATGCATAACGATAGTGAAAGTAAGAAATCATAAACACACCTTTGGGTTCTCCTTGATGACTTCAAACGCGAATAGTGTCACGTTCTCTATAGTTGATCCACGCCTAGAGTTGATCCTAGATCTCCCAAACTCCTTGGTGCTAGCCCGGAATAAGAGGAGGGTGAAGGAATCACGCAAAACGAGACAAAAAGAGGGGCTTCGTCCCTCTTTCGGCCGACGGGGTGAGGGCGGCGGCAAGGGGGTCGGGTTCGGCCTCCTTGTTGCTTGCTCTCTCTCCTTTGTTCTCTCCCACTCTTGTTATGTTCACTAATGAGCATAAGTTATGAGGAAGGAAGGAAGGAAGGAGGGTCCTTTATATAGTCCAACAACTCCTTGTTAACTACCTAAAGGACTTATTCTAGTCCAACTAGAATTCAATTTAGTCCCTTCCTTGCAAATTAGTCCCTACTAAGTTTGCAAGGGTTTGCAAAGTGATCCTTCTAATTAATTAATCCAATTAATTAATTCCCAAATCTAGTACAACTCTATATAGCGTGTGACCCCATAGGTTCTATCTAGATGGTAGCAACTATTTGCTAATATGGAGCGGTTTCTAGCAAAACATCCATTCTAGCCAACTAATAGAATAGTCATCTAGACAACCTTGTACAAGTAATTGTCTCATCCCTTTGCCTCCATATCCGGATTGGACACGAGACATACAAGTCACACTCGTATATCCAATCCATAGTTTCTCGATCCATGGGAATAGCCTTATTCGTGCAAATAACATCAATATCCCATATATTGATTTATTTGAGTCTGGCCAGACATTCTATAAGCACTATCCCTCGAGTGGCCTAGGATATTTGCTCCCGTTATGTGGGAGGGGCAAATCCTCTCTACGTCCACTACGATCTCTAAGCTTGCTTCTCATTGTATCCAGTACACGCCTTTATAACTACCCAGTTACGGTGTAGCGTTTAACGCTACCAAGCTCACAATGATCCACAACTAGAATATCTAGTGACTTCAAGTCTAAGGATGACAATACCATTGCACCGCGAGAAGCACTTGTGACTCAACATAACATGTATGTAGCCTTCTCGGTGATGGGTCAATCCAGTGCAACATTCCGTAATGCACACCTATGTGTTGGATCGTGATATCTCCATATCAATCCAACCCCATACTAGTCTATAGATGATTGTCCCATTTAATCATTATACTTGACTAGGGATATTTAAGATAAACAACACGATTGTAAATCTAAGGACTTCATTATATTAAATATCCAATAAATAATAAATGAATTTTCTAGCCATATACAAATTCATACTAAACTAGATTGCCTCTAGGGCATCTATTCCAACATTATTAACTTGCTAGTTTTATAGAATTAATAGTGACTATAAGAATCGAGACCTTAGTATCAGCTCTGGCTTCCAAGACGAAGCTATCTTGAAGGGGGGAATGATGTAATACCCGGTTTGAGAATATAAGGTGAATTGTGTATTTTGACTATCGTTGGGGGTGGATTATTTGACTTAATTTTTTTTTTGTGCATTAATGTTGGGGGTAGATCTTGAGCTTATGAGAAATAGGGGATTGTAATTTTTCTACAAAACTTTTAGTATGTAAATACTTTTATTTGTATTTGTACGTATACAATAATTACGTTAGAATACTTGTAGTTTAACATATACTATACCCTATACCTATACGATATTTATACATACATACATACCCTACATATACACATTATAAAATGAATAAATACAAAACCCATCCTTCAACACATGCTGTCATATTTTTTTCCCAACACATAACTTCCCTCTTTTCTCTCTCTCTCTCTCTCTCTCTCCCCTTATCTCCCTCCTCCCTCTATTTATTTATTTGTTTTCTTCTTCCTCCTCTTGACTCCCCCCGACACCAACAAACCACCACCACCAAATACACAACCTCCATGCCCATCTCACTTTCATCTCTCTTCCTCTCACGCCGACGACCAGCAGCAATAGCAGCAGCTGGTGGCAGCGGCAAAGGCCGCCACCACCGCTACTTACCCCGACGGAATAAGACAGTGAGACCACCTCCATTATTCCTCCACTCCACCTCTATATCTCCATCTCGAATCCTCTCTCGATTCCGACCAGAGTAACGACAAAAAGAAGCAGAGACAATAGCAGGAGCGGCCACCAAGCAGAGGTCGCTACCATCGCCTCCAAACCTCCATGAAAACCGGAGAGAAACTTGGCCCAACCAATCGGAATCCACCAAGACCTCTTTCTCAATATCAATATCACCCAGTATGTCCAACAGCACTTTCGGAGGTCTCAGCCGCAGCCTAGAACCCCGGAGGAAGACCGGCGAAGCTCCACCTCCAGCGACCCCGATGCGTGTTTCGACTTGTTCCATTTCTTGACCATTTCTCGCAAATTTCTGCCTCAGCATGCTCTAATTCTCCCTCTGATTTGTTTTTAGTAATCAAAATCATGTTTTTGTCGCTCGAATCCGTGTCTTGATGGGTGATTTTAAGTGTTCATGAGTGGGGGTAAAAATGCGTTTTTCAGAAACGTTTGGGTAGGAAGTGTCTTATGATGAAATTGTTAATTTTGGTAGGGGGTAACTCGTTGTAATATGTAGATTATATATTCTTAATTTATTTTTATAACCAAATTTTTTTAATTTGTTTATCAATGAAATCTAACTAGTGATATACTATAAATAAATGAAAATATATTATTTAGTGGAATAGAACATCTTTACGAAAAAAAATTTAAAATAGATACAATACATTATTTACAAGTTGGTATTCAAGGAAAAATAATCATGTGTATATATATGTATGAAGGGTATTGTGGTAAATAGCGAGTTTCTCGAAAATATATCCAAACATGTATTAATTTCTTCACCAAAGAATTTGTCATTCTTTAAAGTAAAATAAATTAGTTATAAAATTAAGAAATGATTTCCTTGGCTAATAACACCACTCTTACAATCATAAAATTTCTATTTCAAGTGATTTGATGAAGTCCTATACTTAGTAGTATTAAAATAATAATAGGTTACAATTAATACTTGTTTATTTTTATAAGTAATGCCTTAAATTTGTAGTATCGCATTCGTCTCTACAATACTTCTTGAATATTTAAAATTATAAAAATTAAGACGGGTTTCTTTGGGATCGTAAGAGCTTGACTTAGTATTCGACCAAGCCGAGCATTTGTGTAAGACTAATGCATTCATTTATTTGGAATTATCATTGTTTGAATTAAAAATTGATAATTGTAGGCAACATGACCTGTAGATGAGGACTAAAATAATTCTTATGAGATTTTATGTGATTGGATAAGGTGAGTTATATGCTTAGCCTTGCATGGTAGCTTATTTCGTACATGCTATATGTTTAACTGAAAAATAATTGTCGTATTTCATCCCCTACTTGTGAGACATGTTTTATTTGTTTTCAAATCGTCAAAATATTATTTGAGTTTGGAATACTTGTCCCACTTGATCAGAAATCAGTAATCATGTAATGTTGTACAAATCAGAGATGTTACTTATATTGGGTGATGATTCCTTGGGCTTAGTCCCGAAGAGATATTCGGGTTCGATCCCCGGCGTAAAGTAAAACGATTCTCATGTACCGGAACTAGTTATGTTACTTATATCGGATTTCGATCCCCTGGGCTCAGGTCCCTAAAATGTGGGGCTTCGTGTGCCCCCTAGGTTTTGATCCCTTAGGTTTTTGTCCCTAAAATGCAGGACTTTCAGTGCCCCGGCTCTTCGCCTTGTTGGATAGAGTCCAGCTTCTAGATACCACTCCTTTGATTGACACTCTTAGGACGGTGTTGCAGCACTTAAGGTCTAGTATGTCTGATTGTGGTCATTGGTCTACCCGGGTACTGTAGAATTAATGGTAATACAATTTCTATGTTTGATAACAGTTATTAGTAAGCTGTGTTCTGAGCTCTCATGCCTAATGTGAATGATTTAAATCTGGAAACTTTTGATGTATCGAAAACTTTTATGACCTATCGTGGTAAACATACTCGTTAAACGAAAAGTATCGTTATTTGATGACACTGTTACTCGTTCTTGAATCTATGATGTTATAACTATATTTCGTTTCTCCTTAAATGTTTTTAATACGTGACCCTGTAGCCTTTCTTAACCTTCCTGTTTTTACATTCTAAGGTGTATCTCACTCAGCATTTCTTGCTGACTTTCAAAAAACTGCGGTCTTTGTTTCCTTCCCCCGCATGTTTATGAGCTGGGATTATGGAGTAGCGGGATTCGAGACACACATAGATAATCATGCATCATTACTTTACGATGAGAACACTAGTTTAAAGTCATTATGGAATGTTATGTTCTGAATTTCCTCTATTCAAGTATCACTCTCCCAGTGTCTCCCGAGCCGGATACGTGGAGTGTTACAATTTAAAACACATGGGCTACCTGAGAACATTGTCACTGACAGAGACAGTATCTTTCCCATCCAGTTTTGGCACTCATTGTTTAAGCTCATGGGGACTCAGCTCTGTTACACTACATCTTTTCATCCACAAATTAATGGCCAAAGTGAGCGCCTAAATAAGTGCCTAGAAGTCTATATACGGTGTATGACGGGCGACAGGACAACTCAATGGTGTAAATGGCTGACACTTGCTGAATGGTGGTACAACACCACATTCCAATCTAGCCTCAACCTTACTCCATTTGAAGCTCTATTTTGATACAAACCAAATCATCTTCCCTTCCATCAAATCAACATGATTTCTCTCCCAGAAGTCAATATCTTTCTACAGGACCGACAAAGACTGATTGCGCTCCTCAAAGAAAATTTGAAGAAGGCCCAAGCAAGGATGAAATACTATGAAGACAAACACAGAACAACGAGGGAGTTCGAGGTAGGTTACCGCGTCTGTAATACCCCGTTGTCGTTATATGGTGTAAATTGGTAATTTACGCAAGAGATTCAATTTTATTACGATTAAAAAATTGGGAAATTTTCAGGTTCAAAACATTGACAGGAAACTCGTATATTAGTTCTAGAAAACGGTATCGTCGTTGAGTATTTTCTTTAGCATTTAATTGATTTTATTCTAAGTGATAAACTTGTCTAGCATGGTGGTGTGCGCAATAAACTCTAGCATAATAAAAAATAACAGAAATTTTCCATACTTCAACATCTGACTTTTCCCAACCCCAACTCTCTCTCTCTCTCTCTCTCTTCTCCTTATATATCTTCTTCTCCTTCTTCTTCAGCAAAACACCATACACCACCCACATCTCTCTCCGATCTTCTCTTTCCCCCTCTTTTCTCTCTAGTTTGGCCAGTAAAACACTACAGCAACAGCGGCGCACAAGGCCGCTGCCCTCTCAGACGAGCAACACCACCACCCACCGGAACACCAACACAACCCACCTCTTCCTCCACCTCCCTGACTCTCTCTTGATCTCTCTCTCTCCCTCTCTGTGAAGTTGAAAAACAAATGTAAGCAACAGCAGCAGCGCAGCATCTACTGCTGCCGCTGCCACCGTCAACAAACCACAACCTTGAGCCACCACCATCACTCACCGGCTTCTCTTTCTATCGATTCGACCCCAAGAACTCTTCTTCCCTTTTTTTCGAACCAAGGAGGAGCAAAAAGCAGCTGCAAGTCATTTCAAAGACGCCCAGAACTACCACCACGCCGCCGACCACCATATTTTCCAGCGAGAAGCTCCACCGCACGTTTATGGAGCACCCACCTTTCGAGCGTGGTACCAAACTGCTCCTGGAGGTTCGAGGAGTATCATAATCAAACAGAGGCAAGAATGCCTTGTTCGCCGATGTCGATCATCATAGCCGACCGCGAATTTCGGAGCCGAGACCCGCTTCGTTTCTTGACCATTTCTCGCGATTTTTCACTTGGGTAAACTATCACCCTCTGATTCATTTTTGATCATCAAAATCTGGTCTTGTTAGATTTAAATCGAATTGGGTTGTTGGGTTGAGAAATGTATACGTGTGTTCTTGAAAGGGGGTAAATACTGCATTTTTAGAAAAGTTAGGGGTGGCTTGTGTAGCATAACAAAAGTGCATGCGGAGTAAGGGGGTGTAACTAATGCCCTTTATGAAAGCTTCGGGTTTCACATGTTGTTTATATAAACTGAATATAAAATATAAAATTTAAAAGTGTGATTTTGAATTAGAAGTAATTCTTAATATATCCAGATTTTATTTTGATCATGTAAAAGTCAATTGGCTATTAAAATTGTATAGAAATTAATTAGTATGAAGTGTTGTTATTTCTCTTGAAAAATAAGCTAGATAAAATATACGGTTGGTTCAATCATATAATTTTAAGGTGATTAACTAAATGTCTTCAAGTACTTATAAGCTAGTGTTTTGAGTCTAATGAAATAAGTTAGGTCGATGATTTAGGAGTTAAGTAGTAGTAAACTCCTTATTTAAAAATCCATAATTCTCCAGTTTAATGTAACTTGACTATTTTCATGGATATTATTTGTCCAACATAATTTAATAAATATGTGATAATCTGTACTTGTTCTCTTCGAATAAACATTTTGTGAAATTTTACGAATTTAATACTTTTATACTATATGTACTTTCTAATAGATGATTAGCTATAATTAAATTTGCCTAAATCAAACTCTTTGGTCACATAAAAATAAAGAGGTTGTACGATAAATTATTATTTCCTAAATATGAGAGTGTATAAATTCAATATGCGATTTCTTACTTAATACTTTTTAAGAGTTAGTATTTATTCCATTTGGAATATATTATGAGGAAAGTAATTATTTTGGCACAGATTTGTTAGAGTGTGGCACGCTAATGATTAATGGGGTAATGGGGTAATTTCAAATGAGACTCCTTAGGAATTAGAGCATTTTTCATAGCTTACTCGCAGGATTGAACTAGTGATTAACTTAGGAATTATAAATTGTAGGTGAAGAGTTTGTAGACGAGGGCTACGTATATCCGTAGAAGCTTTGACGGGATAATTGTCTCGCAACTTGAGGTGAGTAAACAAGACTAACCTAGTGTTCCGTCATCCTTTCGTGTCTAAATATTTTTACGATTTGACGTCTCAAAATATGAATTATGGTATGCGTGCTTGACTTGAAATTTTGACCACGTGCCTCAGCGTTCCTTCAAAAGTGTGATTGATTGGTTTGTTCCCGCCACTACTAATTATGAAACGTGGATTTTTCATAGAAATGAAAATAAATATTGTACTTGGGTATATCCCCCTATGTGGGGCAATATTATGAATATATCCCCTTATTGGGGCAGTATTATGAGAGTATACCCCCTAAGCGGGGCAGATTTATGGATTTTTCCCCTTAATGAGGCTGTATTATGGTAGTATAACCCCCCAAGAGGGGCTGGAGTTATGAATTTGAAAATATCCCATTGAAATTATAAACGACAGCGTATTGAGGATATCAGAAATTTATATCATATCATATTTGGTTAATTGCATTCACGTATCTGGTTCCTTATTACAATTCACGTTATTTAAAACAAAATCATGCCTCTTATCTGTTTACTCGTTGGGGTGTTTACTTACTTAGCATTTCAAGCTGACTTCGGAAAAATTGCGGTCTTCGTTTGTTTCTTCCGCAAGTTTAGGTGAAGGAAGCTCGACTTAAGGGGTTCGCAGACTCATCTAGTGGTAGTAGTATTTTTAAATAATGGAACTAGACAATGTTCACCATGTGTAATAGTATGTCATGAATCATGTTGAGACAATTATGAGTTGTAATTTATAAGTATGGGATGCGTTGTTCTTGATTTTTTCCGCATCATTTTGAGTAGCACCCTCCTAGGCTCTCCGGTCCGAAACAGAAAGTCAGGGGACTGAGGGGTGTTACAACGTCTACCTCAAACTGCAGCCCTATCGCCGAAGTAGTGTTAATCTGAGAAAGAATATTAAGCTTGCCGCACGTTTTAATGGTCCATTTCCGGCAGTCTCTAGAATTGGCAAGTTCGCCCACTACCTTCAACTCCCTCCTTCAGCTCGTATCCACCTAGTCATTCACGTCTCTCAGTTGAAACGTGCAATTGGAGACATGCACCAACCCGAGCCAGCTCTACACCGTACAGGTCCAGACGGACAAATGTTCATTGAATCCATGGCCATATTGGACCGCCGTTTTATTCGCAATAGTAATATCTCCAAGGTTCAGGTTTTAATTCATTGGGCAAGCACGGCTCCCTCTGACACCACGTGGGAGGACTAAGACCGGATAAAAGAGTTCTTTCCATGATTTGATTCGTGAGGACACGAATCTTCTTCAAGAGCAGGGGAAAGTCACGAAATTAAATTAGGGTTTTCATTTCATTTCCAGAATTGGGGTAATCGTGACACGTCTCCTAAACCGTTGCGATTTAAATCGTGATTTCGATTCAAATGAACGCCACTGTTTCACCACAACGTCGACGCACCACTTTGTTTTCGAAGTGTCTGTTAGCGTAACCAATCAGGGGTAGCAATGTCTTTTCCTTAGCTGTTTGTAAGGAATATTACTGACCTGTAACACCGAACGGGGAATAATGAAAGCAGCATCTTCATTTCTCTCTCCTAAATTCTCTCTGATCTATTCTTCCTCATCGATTAGTTCTCCAGCTAAACTCCGGGGAAATCTCCATAATTCCAGTACAAGAACAACAATGTTTCTGACAAGATAAAGCCATCTAACCCATTTAATATGTGTGAATATGAAATTTGTAATCAAACCAAGAGAACTGAACTAAATATGCACCCCAATTTTTATTCGTAGTACATGTGCCAAGCTCAACCCTGTCATTCTCAGATCTTGCCTCATTTGTAACTGTAACCCATACCCATAAGATTTAAGCTCCGGATATCCCTTTCGGTATATTCAAAACTGCACAGATGCTATGAGTTCTCCTGATGAACCCTTGAAATTGCAAGGGAAGAAGTATAAGAAAGGTATGAGTACATAGAGACACAAAACAAATCACCTATCTGGTTCCCTTGAGCGCCATCACAAGCTTCGATATGGTTCATAGACAAAGAGATAATCGTGAGAGGAAGAAGCGGGAGGATTTGAGTTTCAAAACTCAAAGCACAGAAGGGACTTGTGCAGTGAACTTCTCAATCGAACCGTTGTACATTTGATGTGAGTGAGACGTTCCGTCTATCTGGGTTGCTGCAGAGTTCAATGAGTTCAACCCTATCTTCTTCATCCATCAAGATGATAGTAAAACGGCCCAAAAAGAGGATAGCCTAGGGTTTCTCCCAAATTTCTATTTGCCAGATACGAAGACCGTTTGGTTGAATTATTTTTAGGATTCTTTACTGTTAGGATTGGTTATAAAAAGAGGATTTATTGTTTGAAAGAGGATTCTTCGTTTGGTTGAATTTATATACTTTTTGGGATAGGCTATTCACTCAAGCCATTTTGCTATATCGATACTAATAAGAAAAAAATTATTTAGAGTCCGCTTGCTTTTGTTTTCTAGAATGCTGTTTTTCAAATCTAAAACCAGTATTAATGTTTAATGGTTGAATAGCCAAAAATAAAGCTACTACCTATGTTTCATCTCTTTCAGCCTACTTCAATTTTTGTCACTATTCACTGAGTTTGACCCGGAAATTTGATTACCAAAATGATATAATATTTTGGTAATCTTTGCATGGTCTCGTAGATTAAACTATAATCTACAACGTGATGAAAACAAATTCAAAAAATAATATTATTTTTACTATCTAAATCACTGAGTCAAAGTGACCCTGAAAAGTCTTCATGCAATTGTCGGTAAATTTGCTGAAGAGTCAAGACTGTTCCTAATCGATTTGGTTTCACCATAATAGTGGTTTGTAGCTTTTGCTGCCGGGTTTGATTTAACTCGCTATTGTATTACCTGTTGGGAGTTGTATTCAGAAAACCATATTTATGGTTGAATCAGTAATTCTTAATAGATAATTATTTGCATCTTAATATAACAAACACGTGAGTATGCAAATGCTATTTATTATTTTCCATATAAATATGCATTATAACGTCCAATGTTCCATACCTAAGACAATCGGACATGCAGACGAGTTCAGGCATGCGCGAGATTGATTGTCAGTTATTTATGGAATATAAATAAGGGTTCACAGTCTAGATGATTTTGGACAAATCATCGGAACGACTGTAATGTTACATTATAGTGACACATCTTGGTCAAGGAAACTGTATAGTTTCAACTTGTTACACTAGCATACTTTGTCTATGTTGAACAGGACCGACATATGAAATATAATTACCTCGGACTGACCGAAGAGAGATAATATAATATTTCGTTGTTATTGGTGACATTGGAAACTCTTAATCTATGATTGTTTATGTGGACACAAATCTTGATTAATCATTATTTTGATATATTGAGTGAGATTCAAATGCGAGTCAACAATCCTGGTATATTGGATAATGATTTTTATGATTTGGAGAAAGCAAAACGAATCATGGAATCCACGTCTCGTATGAGAATGATGTACCCTCGTGGGAGCTCACTAGATTTTGTTATGTCAAGTCTGGCCAGCTGGTTATTTGTAACTGGCCATAACGAATAAGGGTTGAGCGGTTTAGATCAGGGAATACATAAGATGTTAATGAGATTGAAATTGTCAGTAAGAGCAGATCAGCATTACAGGTATCTGTAATTTTAACGTGGGGAATTATCTGATATTAATAACAGGAGTTCATACATAATGATGAGAATAAATGTCGGAAAGCAATTATAGTTTTATGGTGGAGTAAACTATAATTAATAATTAGTTTTAATTTGATTCGGGTTGAATTATGAGTTCAAATATATTATTGGGAGCCGATTCATTTATTTTCTCCACACGTCCCCGACGTAGTCCAACATAAACCGTGATCATGTGATTCACAAGTCTTTTTGAGTCTCAAGTTTGTGGAATGTAAATTGAGATTATGTATGGTATTTTATAGTTGATGGGTATTACTATAAAGTTTTCCTACAAGGGACTTCTGTGCAATTATAGGTATTCCTAATATTAGGGTTAGTAATATGTCTCTATGAATAGTCCGCCATAGTTCTTAAGTAATGATGAGTGATCTTACATCTTTTCTACACAAGAGATAAATGCTAGCTGTGTATCCATGAGCTTTTCATGTTCGAATCACCATTGAACTTGAATCGGAGCTTGGATCATACGTCGGAAGGCTTCCGGACATAGTAGATTCCGTTTTCGGGTGTTTAGGCCTAGATAACGATCGCGGATCGCTTTTGGTAAAACACGAAAGTTGTAGATCTCCGCGTCGATCGGAGTTGTAGAACTCTAGATATCGCCGGTCAAAGTTTCTTTTCCGCAGTGGATTTCAAGCACAATCAAAATTCAGTTTTTGGATCATAACTGGAGCTACAAATGTCGGATGAAGACAACTCATATATGAAAATCGTGTATCTCTACGAGACGGACGCAATGGCACATGTCCCGGTGTCAGATTCAAAACAAAGCTTCATCAGTGTCTGGTCAAAGTCTCGAGATTCGTGTCGTCCCAGATCGGATGGACTGTGGTAAGTTTATTCCGCAAGCTAACTTACCACAATAATTTTTTTTTGAATGCCAATGATTAATTTTCTGCATAAATCACGTGGTACGGGAAAAATCTCATCGAATTTTCCCTTCAAGTGGTATCAGATCCAACGTTGATTTTATGCTTAGATTAATCTAGCCATGTTGTCCAGCTAAATTACGGTATTGTGTGAATGGACTGCATTGTGCTAACGATGCTTTGCAGATTCGCTGTTGTGTAGGAGAATCCTGCAGAGAGAATTCAATATACAGCAAGAGTAGAGGATAGAAGTAACACAGGAGAAGTAAGGCAGTGTGTAGGGAGAGAGTAAGGCAATAGCACTGTATGAGAGAGAGACAGATTTTGGCAGAGCTTCCGCGTATCTCAGGTGATTCTCCCCCTGCATGGAAGGGTTAACGATCCTATATATAACGGAGAATGTGACCGTTGTAGTGTGGTTAATGCGCCCATTAGTGGCGGCTTAATTAGCTTACCCACAACGGCACCTTCGTACGCGTATATAGGGACCGTTACAGCACGTTATCCGCGTATACCGGAACCGTTATGAGGTTGACCGGGTTGATGGAGCTCGTTCCATTAATCTCTCAAAGCAGTTACCAAAGGTCGCGCGCGGGCTTGGTTGTCGCTCGCGCGCGACAGGACTTACTCTAGCCTCCAAACCACTAAGTCCCTACAGGTCCCGTGTGGTGGTATGCGAGGGCCCTGTCTTGCAGCTCCCACGTGGATCAGCGCGGCTGGTGATCCTGTGTGTGTGGAGCACAGCTAGGTGTGCTGGATGGTCGCCACGTGGCTAAGATCTGCCTGTCTAGAAAGCACTATCTACATTAGCCCCCTTTCTGCGCGTGAAGACGCATAGCCGGATAGGCTTCAATGCGCAGGAACCAATGTACGCGTCGCCGCCACGCACCAATTCAAATACACGCAAATTCAGCCCCTGTGCGTGTCATTATGACCTAAAATCTCTAGAGTCGTGCCGTCTGGTCTTTTAGGGTTTTAGGCATGACGTCTGCTTGTCTTGTGATTGCGCGGTTCAATGGTGACAGTTGCGATTCGACTACTGAAAGGACGCAACCCTTCATTGTTTTTGGATAAATAATCTGTGCCCTCCATTGTTGCAAAGCATCACTTCTTTCTCTCAAAGTTAATGATACCCGGAAGCCTTCAAGAGCAGATTCAAATAATCAATCATCAATTCTTTCTTGTCAATCGTCTCCTTCAACTGGCTTCATCCAAGCAAGCTTTACCAAAACAAGGTTGGCTTTGCACAATTCCATTTAATGTACTGATATATGCTTTGAACTGTATTGGATCTGCAAACCCGTGACTATCTGAAACATGTCATTTGTTGAAAACTGCAAAGAGGCCTTGTTCTTTAAACCCAGAACTAATCTAATCGCCAGATTGCAACGATTTTTAATGTGGGACTTCTGAGATTCCAAGTAATATAAACGATTCCAATCTTTCAAACCCATATTTGATACTGAACTGTTCGTCTTCTCTTGACAAAACATAGTTGCCGCAAACTGAAATTCGAACTGAAAGTGTGTGTATTTCTCCCCCCTTTTTTCTTGCTCTTCCACAGGAATGCCTAAGACAAAAGGATCCAAACCCGTTAAAGAGGTCGAAGAAATACCTGATCTTCCCAAAAGTTTATGGCGGAAAGCCCCCTATTTGGGCGGAAAAGATTTTTACCATGCTAGGGTTAAGGTGAAGAACCTGCCGACTCCTGTTCCCTCTGATAGCTGCAAACATTGACCCCACCTGTTAACGCAGCCATGCTGAAATTGATCGATTCCAAGGATGTGGTTCGATTAGGGGTTGAAAATGGGGTTTTCCCCCATACTGCAATTTCGACCCAAGCTTTTGTCCAGAAATTGGACTTCATGGATGTGTGGATCGACAATGTATTGACCAACCATGCCATCGCATTGAACAATGCTGGCATCTATTTCGCAGTTCGTGCTATGAAGGGTGCTGTCGTGAAGTTGGACCAGTCCATGCTTCTAAACCTTCTCTCGCGCTACTCGCCTGCGACTCACACATTCCACTTTGCTGAGTTCGAGGCTGCTCCCACTCTGGAAGATGTACACATGTTGTATAATCTTTCTCCTGTTGGTGAGGTGGATCCTCTAAGCCCCTTGAGGACCGATCCGGAACTTGCTCTATACAAACAGATGGAGGAATGCTTGACAGAGGTGAAGAAAATTTCCACCCGGTGGACACCTGCGAAACTTCTTCCCGACTGGCCGCTGGTTGATACATCTTCGAAGAACACTTGAGGCAAGTGGGTGCAGTACTTCTTTCGTGACTATGCGAATAGTAGTATCACCAAGAAACTCCTGAGCCAGAACCCGAAAGCGAAAAATTATGTGAACGGGAAAGGTTATCATCTGACCTTGTGCGCTTTTCTCTGCGCCTGGTTATCGAGGTACCTTATTGATGGTCACCCTCATGATGGGTTTTTCTACCATGTCCTCCCTCTTGCTGTGAAACTGACCCTTAGTCAAAGAGCTGCACTTGGGCCACTAGTCTTGGGCACCCTGTACCACAGATTGGATCAATTGGTTGTGGCGACCAAGGACTCTCGAGGTCGCCTGGATGTGTTGACCTATGTTAACATCGCATTCTTGACCATGTGGGTCTTTGAGCGATGGCCTTCCTATGCTCCTGTTCCTTCTAGGCCAAGCAAATGGTGTGTCCCAGGTGCGGAGGAAGAACTTTCCAGTGGAAGGGCTGCTAGATGGTTTGGAACTCATTTCCCTAAGTGTACCTGGAGCCTGATATGCGATGATCGCAGCAAGTTTACGGCTAGGCCTTATTCCACGCGCATTGAAAATATGCGATGGTTCCCAAAGTTGTATCCTTCCAGACCTGTTGCTTTCTCGGAAGAACTTCTTTTCGAGGGTCATAAGCGTTATCATGAGCGCTATCGCGAATTCTTCTGCTGGTGTCTAAGGGGTTCTCTTCCTGCTCTTGCTGAGTATGTTCACGAGCTTACTCCCAGATATGAGAGGATCACATTCGATGTTGATCCCACTCGCGTTTCTCCCCAGTTTGGGTTTGATGCGGTGGCACCATCAGTTTGACCCAGATCCATTGTAAGAGGTTGCTACAAGCTGCTACCGTCTGGTGAGTGCCAAACGATTCTGAGGAGCAACCTTCCCTTTGATCAACCTTCAGGTAACCGCGCAGGTGGCTACTCCAAGAATTGGGTTGCCTACTGGACTACCCAGCAGGCCAGATTTGAGACACAGTCGACCCCTCAGCCAAGCAGAGCTCCTGTGATCAAGAGAAATTCCTTCCCCTTCCTTCCTAACTGTAGCTTGGATGACTCCCAATATGGCTGCTACTCATTGTTGGATCATGAGAATCACTTGTGCCCCTCCACCATCCTTCAGGAGAAGATGGCCGCAAATAGAGAAGGTGCCTCGCATGTCATCAAGTACAGCGAAGATTTTGCCAAGGTAAACAACTTCCTCTGCGCGCATTAAGTTTCTTTCCTTGGGCATGTCGAAACTTATGCTCCGTTCTCTGTTTTAGTGCCATCTGAGGAGGTTTGCTTCTGGCGAGCGTTCCAAGTCGCTGATCAACACCATTTTTACTGCGAGAAGGCAGGGTGAGCCAATTCGGCTAGCAATGGGAATGGCTCCCGCAATTGAGGCCCAAATCCGCGAGGTAATGAACGCATTTGCTGACTCGCTGATAGATAACACTCCAGCGTTGTCTCCTCCCAGGGACGCTCCATCTCCTCGAAGAGTTGCCGCTCCAAGGGCAAAGAGACCAAAGCAGAAGGGAATCACAATCTCTTTCCCTAGGAGTGCTCCATCTTCCTCCCCGGCAAAGTCCCTTACTTCCAAGGACAAAGGCAAAAGTTGCATGCCAAGCAAGGTGCGGAAAGAGCTCGTAGTCGAGAATTTTGTTCCGTTTGGTCAGGAGGAAGAGGAGGATGAGAGAAGGGAGGTGAGAAAAAGAGATGATGATGAAGAAGAAGAAAGAGTCGAAGATGAAAGAGAAGAAGAAAGAGGTGAGATACAAGAGGAAGATTCGGAAGGTATCCCCAATGATCTTATCTTCTCATTACTTAGACTCTCGCGCTATTTACTGAACAGTTTGTTCTTTCGCAGATGATGATGCAGAAACCATCAGCGGCCTTCTGGCCAAGAGACAGAAGAGGGGTTCCCACTCTTGTGTTTCCAGCGAAGCCATAGACGAGGACATTCTTGCTGAGTCTAGAAGAACAGCTGCGGAGGCTGCTGAAAGAAGAAGGAAGCGAGAAGAAGATGAGATTGAACGCATAAAACAAAGAAGCTTGGAAGAGCAACATGTTGACGACTTGGCACGGCAAACTGATGAGGAAGATGCGGCTCAAGAGGAAGATGCGGCTGCTTTGGAGCAGGCTCAAGCATATTTTGAGGAAATCGCAGGTGGTAAACAAGGTGAGATTTTTAATCTCGCTGTGACTTATCAAGAGGTAATTAGGGGTGCATTAAAGCATGGCTTGTCAAAAGCTGACATCCGCCGATGGCTAGCAAGCAAGTGCGGTGAACCTTCAGGTAATCATTCAAGCAGTGTTTGTAAACTAGGCTTAGTAAACCCAAGCATCATCATAACTGGTTTCTTCGCACCCCAGGTCACGCTCACCTTAAGGATGTGCTTAACGAGGATACATTAATAGGATATGGTGTCGCGTCTTTAGCATATGATGAAGATGCTACAATCCCACCTGCGCGTGGAGGTGCTCACTCTTGGTTTATCAGAATAATAAAATATTGTATGATACAGGTTACCTCACATTTTCCTGTCTTGTATCGCAGGTGATTTTGATGAGGCCGTGCTGGAAGAAAGAAGTCAACCCTCTGCGTCTTATGCCCCAGAGCGAAGCTCTCATGTCAAGAAGCCTGTCGCAGCTGCTGAGTATGCAGGAGAGCCTATGGAGGATGTCATCAAAGTTTCCGATGATGTCGAAGCTGACACCGTGCTGATGGAGGAAGATACTAATGTTGCAGCTGAGGGGATGGAGACAGATGCTGCTGAGGCTGAGGTTCATGAGCAGGTCGTGGAAGACACAACATCACATGCAAATGTGAATGTTAAAATGAGTGCTCCCGAGTCTCGCGAGCCCCTCGCACCCGAAGGCGTTCCTAATCGAGCAGCAGCTTCTACTGTTGCCATTCCTCCAGCAGGGATTGAGCCTCCAGAGGTTCCTCAAGCGTGGAGCTTTTGGAGTTCGCAAGTAGGAGCTGCAATCGCACCTGGTGCGGCCTATACCCTTCCTGCCAACTATGAGGAGCTAGAGCTTGCAGCTGATAGAAGAGCAATGGTGCGAGGACAGAGTTCAGCTGTTCCAGCAATGCGCATCCCTTCTTTGCGCGAGATCCTTGAAGGAACTGGTATGTTACCATTTTTCTTGTTCACATCTTGCACTTTTCATTTTCGAGTTTCATGTTCTAAACTTCAATCAACATTGTTAGGTTTGAAGCAAGCAGACGTGGACTGGCTGGTTCGAGTGCGTCTCTTTTATCCTCGGTCATTTGGGAGGTCTCTAGAGATAGAATCTTTCAACAGAAGACTGTTCTTGACCGAGGCCATCTAGATTTTGGAGCAGCTGTCTGCGGCCACCCTTGCGACCATTTCTCCTTAGAGTGCGCAGCTGCTTTTCAGCATGTGCCAAGGCCTTCAAGCCAAAGTTCAGGGCACGCTGGGCTTCGGGTATCTTGTTAACAGAGTCACCCAGATTCGCGCAGCTGTGAATTTGAAGCGCGGCTTCCATAACCTCGCAGTTGAGGGGCAAAAGGTAGAGAATCAAAGGCAGAAGGCTGAAGAGGCTGTGAAGCTCTTCCATGAGATGAGCGCCAAGTATGAGCAGTTGAAGCGAGAAGTGGACAAAGTGAAAAATATGTCACTCTTGTTTTCTCCTGATGACCCCCTGATCAAAGATTTATTTTGAAAAAATAGCAAGTATTTGTTTTGAACAAAATGTTAAAACATTATTGTAATGTTGCTAGGGTTTCTCCCCTTTTTTTTTTATTCAAGACTTGAATGCCCGTGTTGCACTTTCCGGGATTTGCTCTATTATCTTTATGCGTATCAATTATGACGTCACGTGGTGACATGTCCGCCTTGATTTTCGCGCTAACTGCTTATCAGATAAGCACGCTTTCCTTGGGAAGTTCATCCGTATTATGACTTTCCGTCATTAATTAGGGCACACCACAGAATCGTCGTAGCCTTTAGTAGGGTAATTGAATGTTACCTCTTTCGAGACGTAAGTGATTGATTCTTACCCCTTTTCCAAGCTTTACTGACTCATCCAGGGAACTGAAGGGTCTCCGTAGGGTCTATATAAACCCTGCCTCTTGCTGCTTGGGTTCTTCATCCCAAAATGTGGCTTGCCATGAGTCCTTCGACTGCTGGCTTCAACGCTTGTGCTTTGTTAATTCATGGCAATTTCAAGTTGTGAAACCTAAGTTTGTGCTTTGTGCCATAGAAATAGCTTCCAAGATCTTCTTTACGAATATTATTGATCTTCATAACCATCGTAAAGAAGATGCACATAATACCTCATGCTTGCTCGAAGAATTTTCTTCGTCTATTATGCTTGCAGGTCGTACTTCCGGCTGCCTTCCGGCGAGGTGCAGTGCTGTACTGACCGTCTTACCAACTCGTAATGAACGGGGGGTTTCTCCTCTAGCTTTCCCGGAGGAGAATTATTTGCCTCCACGTTCTTGAACTCGGGGTGGCGAGCCATTGTGCTCGTCTCCGTGGACAAGGAGCCTCCTGCCCCAGGAGTTGCTGCCTGCCTGTTCTTCACCGCCGCATACGCCTAAACAGGTGGTTCATCTGGCATATCTCTTGGGCAGAAGACCAGATAGAGGCCTTGTCAGATCCTGGGATCTTGAAGATGGCATCGTAAAGATTTTGTAGCACTTTGTAGGCCGTTCATTTTATAGTAAGATTTACCATACCATTAGCTTTCACTCGTAAGCTGCTATCTAGACGGATAGATTGTAAGTCATTTTGACTATTAATGAAATACAATTTGAGTATTTGCAGTTCTTCATATGATAGAAAATTTTGTAATATCGCGTGCGAGTTGGCTATAAAACAAATTATGTTTCTTTCACCTTTTGTATTTGGATATTTGCTTGCATGATTCTGCGTTTTTCACAGGGTGTTGTTGCTTTGACTAGCTATCCAATAGATAGGTTCACAGACCAGTTAAGATTGAACATTAGAGCTACAATCTTAGGCAGATTAGCTTTTAGATCATTTAAGATCGCATTTGCATAACGCAGCTATCTCGGCAGATAGGCTTGAAGATCACTTAAGATGAAACTCAAGTATTGCTGCTATCTCGGGAGATAGGCTTCGGATCAATTAAGATCATATTTTCATAGTGCTGCTATTCCGGCAGATAGGCTTTAGGATCAATAAAGATCATATTTGCATAGTGCTGCTATCTCGGCAGATAGGCTTAGGATCAATTAAGATCATATTTGATTAGTGCTGCTATCACGGCAGATAGGCTTAGGATCAATTAAGATCATATTTGCATAGTATTGCTATCTCAGCAGATAGACTTTCGTTATTAAGAAATGAAGAAGTAAATGGAGCCATACAAGACAACCAAAGTCATAGAATTCTTCCCATTTCGTAGAAGTCTTTTATTATAAGCACCTTCATATGGGAGAGGGGGAATTACAAGTCCCTCATATGGGAGGAACGACACATGAGTCTATCATAATACTAGACATAAACAGGCATTGTATTCTAATGCGTGTGAGGAGAGAAGTTTAGGATAATACTTATTAATCCAGCGCATGTTGACTTAGCTTGGGGTTGTAGCCGTCCCATGCAGCCTCTTTATAGTGCAGTAGCCACTGTCAAAGACTTCTTTGACTTCGAATGGCCCTTCCCAGTTAGCTGCGAACTCTGGGTGAGCCACCTCCCGCATGCAATGATTTGATGCGCGCAGGACCAGGTCCCCGACTGCGAAATCTCGACGTTGGACTGTTTTGTTGTACGCGCGGGCGATCCTCTCCTAGTACCGCTATTAATCCTCTTAGCTTGCTCTCGCTTTTCTTACAATAGAATCAAGTCATGATCGCGCTGATTGTCGTATAGTGCGTGAAAGGCCAACCTTGTAGAGTTGATTTTTACCTCCGCTGGTACAACAGCTTCAGCTCCATAGCACAAGAGAAATGGGGAGAGTCCTGTGGGGGTCCTTGGAGAAGTTCGATACGCCCACAAGGCCATGTTCAAAGAATCAGCCCACTTCTTGTGGTCGTCCGCAACCATCTTGCTCAGGATTCTTAGCAGCGTCTTGTTGGTCGCTTCCACTTGACCATTCCCGTTTGGATAATAAGGAGTAGAACATATCTGCTTTATATTGTACTCCGCTAGCTTTGCAACTACTTGGCTATTGACGAAGGGGGTTCCATTATCCGAGAGAATTGTGTTAGGAATCCCGAACCAGTATATTATGTTTTCTTGGATGAAATGAACCACAGCAAGCGCATTCGCTGTTTTCAACGGTGTTGCTTCTACCCACTTGGTGAACAATTGGGTTGCAGTGAGGATAAACTGGTTCCCATGCGAACTGTCTGCATAGTTTCGCACCTCCCAGATGTTCCACTTGGTGAGAGAGGTCCATCACCTCTTGCGCTTCCTTACCGTCTAGGCATCGAAGCAGATTACCCTCGTGACCCCTTCGCCAGAGTATGTTTTCTTGCACCACATACTGGGCTGCTTCCCTTTTCAGTTTCTCGGCTTCTTTTCTCGATTCGGGCTCGATTCCCTTGTGAGAAAATCGAAGAGTGGCTTTCTCCAATCCACGTCGTCATCGACCAGAGCAACTGTTAAAGAGTCCTTGATTAGTGCACAACTCTCACAATTTTCTTGAATCAACGCCGCAGCCGCTGACATGTCCGGCCAGTGAATCCCATACCTTTGAGTATCCCACCTGGGCCTCTGTAGTAGAGAGCGTTATCATGTATGCAGTACCCTTTAGTGGAGGCCCAGTTTTCCTTACTCGTTCTTTCTGCGATGGCGCGCAATATTGGCTTCCTCCAGTCTGAATCGTCCATGCATTCATCCTCGCACACGTCCTCTGTCAATGCCTACAACATTCGCACATCAATCGAGATTATCGCGGGACACTTATTCGCACTAACCTTGGATCCCAGGGTGGCTAAATCATCAGCATGTCGATTATCTGCTCTGGGTTTATGCTCGTACCTGACATCGCAGAATTGTTGCACCAGCTTCTGTACCAAAGTTCGGTAGGGCAATAGGTTTACTTCCTTTAACCCATACTCGCCCGAAGCTTGTTTGACGATTAGCTTGGAACCCCCATAACCGTCAAATTGCTTACTTCTAGTGCCCTTGTTGCGCGAAGACCTGCAATGAGAGCTTCATACTCTGCTCCGTTTTGGTGACTGCGAAGTTGAGCTTTGTGGACATCTGTATGACCTCTCCACCAGGCTTTGTAAGAACTATTCCAATTCCTCAACCTTTCCTTGTCGACGACCCGTCGAAATGGAGCGTCCAGTAAGGCAACTCAACTGCATAAATCTCGGGTCCCTCTAGTTCTTCCTCAATCACAGGCTCATGGCAATTATCAGGGAACTGTGCTAGCAAATCCGCCACCTCTTGCGATTTAATTGCCCGGGGTCGAACGCACGTGATGTCGTATTGAGAGATGGTCATATACCATTTTGCCAGTCTTCCACCAGGAGAAGTGTGAGTCAAGAGGTACCGTATGCGGTCACTCTTTGTAACCACTACCAATTTGTGCGAGGCGAAATAGTGCTTCAACTTTTCTATTACAAAGAATAAGGCAAGGGAATGACGCTCAAAATCTGTATAACTTGATTCGGCTGGCTCCACTATGCGAGAAATGTAGTAGATCGGCCTTTCTTGCCCTTCGTATTCCTGAGCCAAAAGTGCCCCTATGGACCTCCTTGTCGATGGTAGGTAAAACAAGAGCGTTGATCCGAGCTGCAGTGCTATCATTACCCTTTTTGACGTCAACAAATCCTTTAGCCTTCCGAACGCGGCTTCATGTACAGTGGTCCAATTGTATACAACATTCTTCTTGAGTAAATCACTGAAGCAGAAGGTTATTTCTGCGATCGCAGGGATGAACCTTCGCAGGTAAGATAACTTCCCCAAGAATGTTTTCACAGCACTCTGATTGGGCGGCGCCGTCATGCTAGTGATGGCTGATACTTTTGCGGGGTCAGGCTCGATGCCTTGGCGATGTATCACACATCCCAAGAATTTCCCCGAGGTCACTCCGAATGCGCATTTCATGGGGTTCTTTAGCTGAAAACTTCTGCATCTTTCGAATACTTTTTGCAGATCCTCCAAGTAGTCTCTTTCTTCCTTGGATTTGAAAACCAAGTCATCAACATAAAATTCCACTTCTTTGTGCATCATGTCGTGGAACAGAGCCATCATGGCTCGCTGATAAGTCGCACCTGCGTTCTTGAGTCCGAAAGGCATAACCGTGTAATTGAAGACTCCTACTGGCGTGATGAACACGGTTTTCTGTGCGTCTTCAGGGTCCATTTTGAACTGGTTGTACCCACTGAAGCCATCCATAAAGCTCAACAAGCGATGAACCGCGGTCGAATCGATGAGTAGATCGATGTTGGGTAGCGGAAAAATCGTCTTTGGGGCAGAAACGGTTAAGGTCTCGGATGTCCACACAAATGCGAAGCTGCCCATTCTTCTTCACCACGGGCACAATATTAGCCAACCATGTGGGATGGTGATTGGGCTCGATGAACCTGGCAGTCAGTAGCTTGACAATTTGTTGTTTGATTTTCACATTTATCTCCGTCCTGAAGCTCCTTGTGCTCTGTTTTACCGGCTTAGATCTTGGGATCACATCTAACCTATGCATGGTGATGCTCGTGTCTAGACCGGGCATCTCATCGTATTCCCATGCGAACACATCTCTATACTAGGTCAGTAGCTGCAGCAGTCTTTCTTCCTCCTCGCACGTGAGGTCTGCACTCAGAAAGACTGGTTTCTTCTTTTCTTCGCCTGGGCTTAGGAATACCTCCTTCAGCTCCTCCTTCTAAGGTTTGGGCTTATCCTCCATGCACTTTGGCGCCTCTTTTAGCTTCTCCTCTAAAACGCCCGGTGTCGGCTTGTCTAATTCCATGACATGCTCGATTTGATTGATTTGCTTAGGGATATCCCCATGCTCGCGTGGGGGTATCCCCGCGCACCTTCACATGCGGTAGCACTTTTTCCCGTTTGCGTAGAAGCTTTCTATCTCCTTTCCCGCGGGATCGTGTTTTACTATCCTTTTTAGGGTGTACACATTCTTTCTTGGTAGGCAATCCGCGGTGCCTCTTCTCGCGTGGGCGTCTTTTCCTTGGCCTCCTCCCTTGTCACCATCACTCCTGCGGGTGATTGATCCTTGATGTCCTCCCATCGAGGCAAAGGAGTCGGATTAACCGGCCCCGGCGTTTGCTCATCTGCCATTTCTGTGAACCATACTGCCTCGGTGAGGTGCGCCTCATCCAGATTGAAAGGGTTTACCGAAGCTGGTCTCTCCACTATTCTGTCAATCCAGATAGCTTTCATCACCTGGTGAGCTGTCGAGGGGACTGCATCGAAGCGATGAATCCAGGCCCGACCGATGATCATATGATACGTAGTGTTCGCATCGATGACATAGAATTTGGCTGAACATTTGATTTTGCCAATCAGACACCCAGACGGATCCACCCTATCGTCATCCAGGAGTCGCTTCCAAACCCCATCAGCGGGGATGGACGTCTGACTATCTTCTGCTCCGGGATTCCCGCCAGCTTCAGAGTGTTGAGCGAGACCACGTTAACGGTCGCACCTCCGTCGACAAACACTCTTTTGAACTCAACACCATTGATTATTGCCGTTACGTACAAGGGCTTCTAAAGGCTCGCATCTGTCTTCTTGTCGCTTGCGGAGAAGGTTATGAACTTTTCTGTGGGGCGGGATGCCCTGACAACCTTCCCATTGGAGACCACGATATCTTCCTCGTAATATTCCGCTATCCTCAGGATCGCCTTTTCATTTCCTTCCGGCATTTCTCCGAAAAGTTCATTTCATCGAAGAACCTGCTGAACCCGTGCGACCCCTTCATCCGATCGGCACGTTCGTCTTCCGTGTCTATGATGTAGTCCCCATCGTCGTAGAGTTAAAGCAACGATGGGTAGACCATCTTCCGCAATCTCTTCGAGGTCCATAATCGTGATCATTTCAACCTCTTTGCCCTTCGGCTCTTGCTCCGCGTGGGCAGGCAATGAATTGTTTCGCACATCCTGCCTCTGGTCGCTGACAATCAACTCACCGTCTTTCAACTTTCGGCTCACCATGTTTCTGAGCTTCTTGTAGTCAGCCGTGGGGTGCATAATCTTTCCGTGACATTCACACCACTTTGGGTCCCTCGTCATCTCCTTGGAGGGTATCCTTTCAAGTGGCGGCAAGATACCGTCTTTACGCCATTGCTTGCACAAGTCAGTCGCTTCATCTACCGAACAGGGTAGAGGTGGCGCATCCAAGTTTGTAACCCTGGGTTGCTTTTGTGGCGAGACTTTATTAACCTCAGCTTCGCGCCCCCTCTTGTAGCTGAACCTTCCAATTTTAAAGGTAGTTCCACTCGGGGATCGTTCAGGGGCGTGCTTCTTCTTCTGTCTCTCGACTATAGGCTCTATGTTCTTTGTGCATTCGATTAGCTTTGAAAATGTAGGAGTTTGTAGGTTGATGAGCATACCTTTGTACTCGTCTCGCATGCCTTCCAGACATATTTCCACGAGCCTGCCCTCAAGCACTTCTTCTCTGCATTCCAAGGACTTGGCTCTGAACTTCTTAATGAATGTCACTCCATCCTCCTCGCGCTTCTGGTACATGCGAGAGAGATGAATCATTGTCACCTTTTCTTCCACCTGGAAGAATTTAGTATAGAACTTCTGGACCATGTCGTCCCCGGTCTTCACGGATCCGGTCTCCAACGTCCTATACCACTTGTAGGCCACGTTCCCCAGAGATTTCGGGAACTCGCGCATCAGCAAATTGGGATCAGCCTCATATGGCCCCATCACATCGATGAAGCGCATGACATGCTCGTGGTCGTTTCCGTTGACATCTTCGAACTTGTCCCATTTAAGAGCCTTGTACCCGACAGTGTTAGGCATGAGGTAGATCTCGCTTGGGATAGGTGGGTCATTGTCAACCTTCGGGATAATGGTATCAGCGAAAGGTTGGTTAGCCAAGAAAGTTTCCATAAACCGCTGCAGCGACGTTGTGCACTCCGGTGCACTTCCCCCAGCAGCAGGAGGAGGGGTTGTTGCAGTTGGAGGCGACACATATGCCGCGGTCGGGCTAGGAGCGTACTGTGAATTCGCGTTGCCCCACGTCGCCGGCGGAGGAGGCAAAGGGTATTGTGAAGACGGATTGGGTGCCAGGGTAGGTGTTTGAGGAATATGAGCAGTAAGAGGCAATATTTGAGTTGTCTGCCCCTGATATGAGGGCAACTGCACCGTTGCCGATGGGGTTTGAAGATTAGGGTTAGGTGGCGTGGGTGATACCCCCAACCCTTGAGTGGTGGAGGCTTCTCCTCCCTGAGAGACAGCAGTGGCCGATGTGGGATTCGGGGCGAGGGTCCCCCAAGTTGGCCATTATCCGTTCCATCTGTGCGGATTGAGCCTTAAGAGCCTTCGCCTGATTCTCGATGGTGGCATTCAGGGCCTCTAGCGTCGAATCCTCACCGGCGGCCGGAGGAGTGTGACAGGTCTCCTCTTCCGAGTTGGTCTCCGTGGAGGGCGATCTGTTACTGACATCATCTTCATGAGACTTGGTTGTTTGCAGTGGTAAGTTCACGTCGGGTTCACCAAATGTGTACGAGAGAATCCTGCAGAGAGAATTCAATATACACCAAGAGTAGAGGATAGAAGTAACACAGGAGAAGTAAGGCAGTGTGTACGGAGAGAGTAAGGCAATAACACTGTATGAGAGAGAGACAGGACTTCGGCAGACCGTCCGCGTATCTCAGGTGATTCTCCCCTTGTATGGAAGGGTTAACGATCCTATATATAACGGAGAATGTGATCGTTTTAGTGTGGTTAATGCGCCCATTAGTGGCGGCATAATTAGCTTAACCACAACGACACGTTCGTCCGCGTATATAGGGACCGTTACAGCACGTTATCCTCGTATATCGGAACCGTTATGACGTTGAACGGGTTGACCGGGTTTATGGAGCTCGCGCCATAAATCTCTCAAAGCAGTTAGCAAAGGTCGCGCGCGGGCTTGGTTGTTGCTCGCGCGCGACAGGACTTACTCTAGCCTCCAAACCACTAAGTCCCCACAGGTCCCGTGTGGTGGTATGCGAGGGCCCTGTCTCGCAGCCCCCACGTGGATCAGCGCAGCTGGTGATCCAATGTGTGTGGAGCACAGCTAGGTGTGCTGGATGGTCGCCACGTGGCTAAGATCTGCCTGTCTAGAAAGCATTATCTACAACTGTTATTATGGACATACTAAAATTTTATTTTATGTTTGTGGTTGGGGTTTTACTGCCGTGTTTTTGGCACTATTTTGGCTTGTAATTAATTGTAAAGTCTCCGGTTTTTGGAGAATAGTAAATTAATAAATAGCTTGTTTTTCAGTTTTATGTAGTCTAGATCCATGTAGTAGGATTTGACTATATAACAGAAATTGAAGGAACATGGTGGATCCAAAAAGATCGGACGAAGATGATGGAGCATTCTAGTATTGGAAGCGATTATCGAGACAATGAAGACATGGCCATAACAACAGTTTATGTGTCGTTTTTGTTATTATGGGTGGATGTTTTATTATGTTGTGTTGATTGGTTTATTATTTCTTAATAGTCACTTATCAAGATATCACAGACAATATGGATATTAAAACGGTTGTATGCATGTCAATATCAATCTAATTGTGTTTGAATATAGATTTTTTAATGAAAAATTATTCGCTCATTTGAGATCAAAATTGGTCACAAAATAATTCTTTGTTTAAACTAAATATTATTATGTAAAGTTTGGTCAAGTCAAATAAGGATCATATTTTCAAAATTAATAAATAATTTTTTTAAACAAAAACATTAAGTGGATAAAGGGTTTTCTTTGGCAAATTAATGAAGTCCGAGGCCTCCATTACTGATTTGGAAACAATGTAATTGATATGAGTGCCCCATCGGTACCATGGTTAGCTACAGATTGTTTGGCAAATTTCCTTACAAGGATAGTTGTTGAATCTAGTTTTGGACAAGTCTCCCCATCAGAGCTGTTCTTTAAGACTAAGAGATTCAGTTCAGTACGAAGTAATGGTTGAATCACTTAACAATAAAGTTGGTAATATCCTCCCATCGAGTTCTTGTTACAAATTTTGTTGGGCCTAAGAATCGGCTATTTAGTTTTATTGGATTGATAAATGTACCGATAATAAATCTAAAGTAACGCTGTCTGTTTGATTTATTTCAAAGTGGAGTGGCCCATCGTCACAGGCAGTTGAAATGGAAATCGAATTGCCGATGAATTCTAATATCAGTTGAGTTCAAATGTTAAGCATACTCAGGGACATAATTTTTTTTATTTATCGTGTTTGTCAGATTAAAGATTCTAGGTTTTGAACCCTGGGTGTGATTTTCGAATAATAAAAATTAACTAGAATTACTATAGTTGGAAGATAATTTTAAAAGTTGTCCTAACTGCGAAGGAATACAAGTGTGTGTTGACCAAATTTTGCACTTAAGAACCTAGTGATGAGGGGGGGGTTGTGTAAATACCCGGGCCTATCAAAGGTAGGATAAGGATGGTGAGATGTCGCTGGTTACATCTTGGCATATGCCAAATGTAGTGCAACATCAGCATCATCCAGTGTCAGATGCATACGATATGGTGCAAACATGTAAATATGTTGGGCATCAAGATCGGGTTGCAATGTAAGTGGCAATAAGGGCGTTAATGAACACATAGATGAGATAGAGCCCCGCACGTAATCATGTTCTAAGGATATTACATCTTTTGAGTGAACATGTGATAAAGGGATCTCAGATCGATAGTGAAAACTAGGTCGGTCAGATAAAGAGGTCCCTTATAATTTTTTTAAGCAATTTTGAATGAATACTGATAGGTTGAGTTATTCATTGAAAAAAATGCTAATTGAATTATTTGTGGGTGAAAGACTTGTCAGGAGTACAACTAGTATATTGGTGAATGGAAATTGGTTCTACTTCTAAACCATCTGGTAGTAGGAAGTAGAAATATATTCATAGATCCAATTAAGGTTGTTGTTTTTATTCCTCATACATGATGATATAAAAATTCGAAAGGCAAGAATTTTATTTACAATTAGAAAAGACGCCATGAAGAAACAACTTAAAAATTTAAGCCAAAGATGAACAACTCACTCGTGTCTTGTACACTATTCGTCGTATCATGTTTAGTTACTCGTTCAACCAATTCTGTTTTTGTAGATACGAGAGAAACTAATCATGATTGGAATTCCTTATGAGGGTTGAGGACAAGTAGACGATATGATAGTGTAGAGATAGACATCATGACAAGAGATGCTATGAGAGTAGGTACTCTTGCAGTGGGAGAATTTTATGGTAGAAATTTAGTTTCGAGAGATTATTTTATGTGCTAAATTTGAGGTAAGTATTTTTTGTTTAAGGTATTTTTAGCATAGTGGTGACAATTGTATATTAGAGTACCATAATATTTCCTAATACATAAAGATTAGACGAATAACATCACTATAGAAGAAGCATCTTTTTCATAGATTATGATCAAATCAGCGAAGTGAAGTGTTATTCAACTATTTTTTATCGTATTAAGATTATTCATTAGAGACTGTTTGATACTTTTGAATTTAGCGCACTCTAAATTGATCATGACTACATCCATGGAATTATAGTAAAGGGTTAAATCTTTTCTAGACACTTTCAGGTATGGAGAAGTCATTCCGATAAGTTAGAAGCTAAATTAGAAGTATGTCTCTTGGTTGAATATTAGAAGGATAAGAATTTTACTTATTTAAAATCTTAACGATCAGAAGGTTATTGTCGGCACAATACCTGATTATTGGAAAAGGAAATCATATGAATACTAAACTGTAACATAGAGTTGTTTTAAAGGAGCTTAAGGAAGATGTTCAAGTTGTTAGTTTTGAGATAACAAAAAAACATGAAGTATAAATTTATGTTGTTTTGAATACACGAGAAACGAGAGATCTTTGTCGTAGTGGGAGAGTTATATGTCAACCTCATAGGTTGAGCTACTTGTGATAAGCTGAATCCCGGGTAAGTTTTAACTCAGTCCTAATACTATGAAGAAACAATGAATGTTAAATATGCAGAGTCATGACATTAGTCTGTAGCATCTGAGATAACATTCATGTAGTATAACTACCTTTTGGACATTGTAGATTTCCAAGATGAGATAAAAATCATCGGTTGCAAATGGACCTACAAGAGAAAGAGAATAGTAGACAGAAAGGTGAAAATCTTAATAGCTAGGCTGATTATGCCGGTAGCTATATATAGGTCAATTCAGATTCTCGTTCGTATTTGCTGCTCATTTCAGTAATGAGATATGGAAGATGTATGTCATGATGGATTTCCTCATTGGAATTCATGATGGATGCATCTACATGAAGCGACCAAAAGAGTTATTTGTGCAAGATAAGGTGAAATACAAACTTGAGATGTCAATTGACATGGGGATTAAGCTAGTATTCAAATCTTGCAACAATCGTTTTGACCAGTCTATCAAATATCACAGTTTGATTCGGGTCTCAGCGAATCTCACGTGTGTATGAGATGCATCGAAAATTGGTAATATTTCTTGTGCTCCATGTTGATGATGGCTCATTGGAAACAATGTTGGATTTACATCTTCAGTGAATGTGTGATTATCTAGTAATCGTGATATGTGGGATTTAGTTCAAACCATTCAGATTCTTGGTATGAGCTCTCGCGTGATCGGGAGAATAGAATGATGGTTGTTTCTAAAGTCACATATATCAGTAAAGTTCTTTCATGTTTCAAGTACACAAAAACTCCAAGAGAACGTTATTGCTTATAGCGTGTGGAGTTTCTCTATCTGAGAATTACTGTTTAGAACACGTGATTAGATGGAGAGGGAAAATGAAGTTTCTCATGCTTTAGCAGGTGGAGCCTCATGTATACTATGTATAGTATTTGACAGGATAACTATTTTGCTTTTAGCATGGATAATATTTTTAAGTCACTTACAAGGAAAGAACACTAGTGGACTGTGATAAAAACATACTCGGGTATCTGAGAAGATTTAGAGTAGATATGCTAGTTTATCATACAAAGTCTACACGTAGATTAAGACTTTCGATTATGAAGGGTTTCTAGTTGTTAATTTATGGCTTTGAGAATAAGTGGGAGATTGGTTGGAATTGTACATAGAAAGCCAAATTTATGGTTGAATTAATAATTCTTAATAGATAATTATTTGCATCTTCATTTAAGAAACACGTGAGTATGCAGATGCTATTTATTATTTGCCATATAAATATGCATTATAAAGTTTAATGTTCCGTACCTAAGACAATCGGACATGCATACGAGTTCAGGCATGCGTGAGATTGATTGTCAATTTTTTATGGAATATAAGTAAGGAATCACAGTCTAGATGATTTTGGACAAATCATCGGAACGACTGTAGTGTAACATTATAGTGACACATCTCGGTCAAAGAAACAATATAGTTTCAACTTGTTACACTAGCATACTTTGCGTATATTGAACAGGACCGCCATATGAAATATAATTATCTCGGACTGACCGAAGTGAGATAATATAATATTTCATTGTTATTGGTAATATTGGAAACTCTTAATCTATGATTGTTTATGTGGACACAAATCTTGATTAATCATTATTTTGATATATCGAGTGAGATTCAAATGCGAGTCAACAATCCTGATATATTGGATAATGATTGTTATGATTTGGAGAAAGCTAAACGAGTCATGGAATCCACGTCCGTATGAGAATGATGTACCCTCCTGGGAGCTCACTAGGTTTTGTTATGTCAAGTCTGGCCAGCTGGTTATTTGTAACCAGACATAACGAATAAGGGTTGAGCGGTTTACATCAAGGAATACTTAAGATGTTGATTAGATCGAAATTATCAGTAAGAGTAGATCAGCATTAACGGGTATCTGTAATCTTAACGTGGGGAGTTATCTGATATTAATAACAGGAGCTCATACATAATGATGAGAATAAATGTCGGAGTGCAATTATAGTTTTATGGTGGAGTAAACTATAATTAATAATTAGTTTTTAATTTCATTTGGGATGAGTTATGAGTTCAAATATATTATTGGGAGCCGATTCGTTTATTTTCTCCAGAGGTCCCCGACGTAGTCCAACATAAGCGTGATCATGTGATTCACAAGTGTTTTTTAGTCTCAAGTGTGTGGAATGTAAATTGAGATTATGTATGGTATTTTATAGTCCATGGGTATTACTATAAGCCATATGTTTATGACTTAATTGCAATCTACACTAAAGTTTGTAGGGAGGGATTTGCTATGTAAAATTTTCCTACAAGGGACTTGTGTGCCATTATGGGTATTCCTAATATTAGGGTTAGTAATATGTCTCTATAAATAGTCCACCATAGTTCTTAAGTAATGATGATTGATCTTACATCTTTTCCACACAAGAGATAAATCGTAGCTGTGCATCCATGAGCTTTTCATGTTCGAATCACCATTGAACTTGAATCGGAGCTTGGAACATACGTCGGAAGGCTTCCAAACATACTAGATTCCGTTTTTTGGTGTCTAGGCCTAGATAACCATCTCGGATCACTTTTGGTAAAACACGAAAGTTGTCGATCGGAATTGTAGAACTCTAGATATCGCCGGTCAAAGTTTCTGGTCCGCAGATGATTTTCAGCAAGATCTGAACTCAGTTTTTGGAGCATAACAGGAGCTACAGATGTCGGATGAAGACAAGTCATATATGAAAATTGTGTATCTCGACGAGACGGACGCAATGGCACATGTCCCGGTTTCAGATTTAGATTAGAGATTTGTCACTGACTGGTCAAAGTCTCGGGATTCGTGTCGTCCCAGTCCGGATGGACTGTGGTTAGTTTATTCCGCAAGCTAACTTACCACATTATTATTTTTGAATGCCAATTATTATGTCTCTGCATAAATCACGTGGTCCGGGACAAATCTCATCGAATTTTCCCTTCATTACGTGCTGCACTTTTAGTGTTTCTGTTTGCAAACATGAATAACAACGGCAACAACAATAATAACAATAATATTTTTTTTTGTATAATTATCCGGTTTCTCATCAGTTTTCTTTTCATTATTTCTCATGGTGTGGTCATGCAGCTTTGGAATGCGATTGCGCTCGAATAATGACTGAAGGTCCTTGGGATCACCCTCATGGTGGCAACGGGCCGTGCCGTGTCGGGCCGTGCCTAAACCCGGCCGTGCCTTGGCGCGGCGGGCTGGGCTCGGGACGTGTCGAGGGGTAGGGCGGGCCGGGCCTTGTTAGAATATTTTTGAATCTCGGCACGTGCCGGGTCGAGGGGTAGGGCGTGTCGTGCATTGGGTCGTGTCGGAAAGGTGTTGTTCGTGCGGGTCGTGCACGACCTGGGGGGGGGGGGGGCTGGGCCGGACCGCGCCGTGTTTGCTAGGGAAGGAACACGACCCGCTCGTGCCACGGGCTAGGCACGCCTTTGAGCGGGTTGTGCCGTGCCGGGAGGGGGAGGGGGCCGTGCTCGGGCAGTGTCGAGAGCGGGTCGTGCCGGGCTGTGCCAAAGTGACACGCGGGTCGGCAGACGCTGCCACCATGAGATCACCCGTCCAAGAAGGCGAGTCATGAGATTTTATTATCTTAACTGACCTCTGTTTCGTGAGCACGTGGTCCGCGGCTAGCTCCATTCAAGAAGTTCTGTCATTTGTTGCCGTGGTTTGCTAATACTCTCACTTATTTCTGAACTTGACTGTGAGCATAAATTAATTTTTCCTAGTTGTTTGTTACTAAAGCTACATTCTCCATTTGTATTCACACCGGCTAAATTGTCAAGTATTTATTCTGTCTATACACTCTTGTGCTGTTATACAATCCTCCACTTGTAAAGCTACACGACTGGATATATTTTGGACTATGTACTGTCGTATTTTCTCGAATCATTCTTTTTTGAAATCGATCCCGACCTTTTTTCAACCCACCATCAACCAAAAGATTCTTTGGTCACCTCAACCAATCATTCACGAATAATCATCCGTCCAAACCACTCTTTTAAATTTCCAAACAATGAGCTAATCTTAGTTATTGTGGTCCACCCGGCTAGTAAAACATATGTTGAAATGTGTACTTGTGGTGTGGAGGTATATGTCAATCACTAAATTTCTGTTCAACTTTATGTTTGAACTTTTATTTTCATTCTAATGAGATAAAATTCAATCAAAGTAAAATAAAACATCAAATCTGGTACCAAAGTATCACTGAGTTACTCCTTAGATATTTTCATTATATTCTTAATCACTCTCTTCTTCATCCCTAAAGGCCTAGGCAGACATGTAATTTACTTCAGCAGGAGCACCTGCAGTTGGACCTAGGAAGCGTGGACACTCCAAAACAGGGGCCGTGTCTGTGTCTGATACTTGGGACACTCGGATATTCGTACGACACTCTAAAATATGTGTCAGACACTCTCTGGCATGTGTGTCTGAGTTTTTGAGAGATTTTTATTAGATTGGACACTTAAGGGACACCTTGGGGACACTTAATGAGATAATTTTACTAGACTTTCACACGAGTTATTGTATGACACAGTTATTATTGTTTAAAGCATAGTTAAGATAAATAGATATAATATATATGATTAATTGAGGGCTCACTATATTAAAAGTTTCCCTTTCAAACAAAAGTTCAAGCGAGGTTTACATGTTACAACTTCGACGGTTGTTCAGATGCAACTCATCAAACTCGAACCCACTTAAGGTATTTCTCTTACTTCTCATTCTTGTACTTGAACTATGCTTTTCTGTGATATTTAAGCTATAAGTTTGTTAAAGAAGATGAACCCATACTCTATCACCTATTAGTACAAAAATCGAAATGTATAAAAAAAAATAGGGTCAAAGACATTTTTTACCGTCACTTTATCGATAAAATACATTTTGCCCCTTGATTTATTGATAAATACCTTTTGGTCCCCTGTCAGAGTTAAAAACTAATGGTTGACTAACGGATGGGTAAAAGACTAAAATAGCTCTGACATTTTAGAATGTACCCCATTATAAATACCCTTTTGTACCTTCTCCTCCTCAATTCCTAACCCTTAACCAACCTCATCCCTTTCTCTCTCTCTTCCACTTCACTTCTCTCCGGACACAACCCTAAGATAAGAGTAATCCCATATCTCTATGTGAATAAACTTTAGAGCCTCTTCAACCTCTTACCAACAAACCATCAGCCACCATCTTCTCCACCTACCCTTTTCCACATCGTCGTCGATTATGGTTGCAGAACCAAATCCACGGTTCAGAACACAACAACCTCCGGCGAGCACAATAACCCCTAATCCACTACCATTGCTGCTACGTCTCTCTCTCTCTCTCTCTCTCTTTCCTATGGCTGATGAACGACAACCCAGATTGCGGTTTCCGCTTACAATGAAGCAACCACAACCCATATTTGTTCCCTTTATATCTTCGATTTTGTGTAAAATGCTGAAGAATCTTTTAAGCGTCGTGACCTTGTTGGTCTCTTTAGAGGAAGAGACAACGAGGTTCAGTGGTCCTTGGGGTCGAATTTAGGAGCTTCATTTTTCAGGTTTTGGTTCAGGCATTCTGTTCAGGGTTCGATTGGGGCTCATTTGGGGTATAATTGTTCGGGGTTCGTTTTGTTGTTCTTGATTCAGTTGAGACTTGGTCTGATCTCAATTTCAACAATATTATTGTGTGGGTTGTTGATCCTTTGAGTAAAAGAGCTACATATTAGTGATTTTACACATCCAGTTATGATGTTTATGTAGGGCTTTGATGCAGGTAACGCAGCGGAATAACAAAAAATAATCATGCTCAAAGCCCTCCACGGATCACAGGCAAGCATTCATAACATGATGAGGGATAGTGAATTGTATACCTTGTTTGTGTGATCACTATGAAGAATTTTGTCGTCGTCTCTATGAATATCCACACCCAAGATTGCAACTGGAATCCATCTCCATTTCAAGTGCTAACAACGGAAGAAGGAGGCAAATATTACGCAAAACGGAGCATGAACGGCACACGCCACGAGGTGGCCGACGGCGCAGAGGGGGCGGACGGGTAGGGTGGCCAAACCCTTCCTTGTCTCTCTCCTTGCTTTTTTATTTCTATCAATAATGACTTGTGTAGAGAAATAATAAGCAAGAGAGCCCTTATATAGTTAATAACTCCTTATTAACTACATATTTTCCCCAATACTAATCCTGTCCATACACGGATTAGTACACCTTGCAAATTAGTCCTACTATCTTTGCTTGTTGTTGCGTTATGATCATTTTAATTAATTAGTCAAACTAATTAATTTCCAAATCCTGTTTAATCCATAAGGTGTGTGATCATATACGTTTCTTTTTAGTTGGTAGTCACTATTACAAACATAGAGCGGTGTCTAGCAACACATCTATGTCATCCAACTACTACAAATGTCAGTGATCCGACAAACGATGTTCCCTATGTTACCGCGTTGCATCTATCCCTTTGTCTCTATATCTGGATTGGACATGAGACATAATTGTCACACTCGTATATCCAATCCATAGTTATTGAATCGTGAGAATAGGCATATCTATACAGATAACATCAATATCTCCATATTCATTTATCTGAGTCTTGCCAGACATTACATAAGCACTACCCTTCGAGTGGCCATGGATATTTTCTCCCATTATGTGGGAGCGACTAATCATCTCTACATCACTATTAACAAACACTATTGTTCAGAGAAGAGTTTGGCTGAAATTTTCAACTTTGCAAGGTGACCACTTGGAGAATAGCTATGTGTCTAGTTACAACTAAAGAAAGATTGAGGTCCCAAAATTTTCTCAAAATGCGGATTTTAATAAAAATGCTATGAGTGGTCAAGAAACAAGGTTTCATAAAACATGCAAGTTCAAAGGACCATATATCCTTAACTAAGAATGCTACGAAGATGATTCTTTTTTAAAAATTACCTTCTCTGAGTCTTGTTTCATAAAACATAAGATTTGAAAATTCCACATAAACAAAATATTGAGTTACTCCATATTTTTCAGAAACTGGTCAGATTGTATCAACTCGCATTTTTAAAAAATTAACAAGAATGGTTCTACTAGTACTTGCAACTTAAGAAGAGTTGATTTTCACCCAAATATCAACATTTTAAGAATTAAAAGAATATCGAACTTTTAGAAAATTCTTGGTCAAAACTAACATATCATTTTGATGACTCATCCGCCTTAGAAGAATCATTCTACATTTATAGGATTTGATAGCCATTCGCCTCAAGTGTTCAACGCATACGAGGGAAAAAAGAATACTATGTGTCACACAATATGTCTCTCCATCACAACTCGCATGTGTTTCAAATGTTCCAACTTAGTCTACACAGCAGGTACAACTTATAGTACCGTCGTACTAAGAGTCACGCCGGCGGACTGGTAAACAAAGTGGTCCATATCACTTGGCATTTGGTAGCTTGACACCCAATCACTTTTCAAAAACTCTTTTTTAGAAGAAAATACTCTATTATCATAAGTCTCTAATTTTAGAAATGACCATGTCTATTAACTCAAAATGAAACAAAATCAAGTATTATCTTAAAATTTGTTGCTCGTAGTTATGAAAAGAATGCTCTCAGGGTCTTCGATGTCAAAACGTTGTTACTCTCTCGTCGACAAAGTAATATAACCAAGTAAAGGAACAAGGATACATATTACACGGCAACAAATCATTTTGATATGGTAACTAAGCATGTTCATAGGATAATCAACATATAAATTAGCAAGCAGCTTCCGCATTGATCACATTTCAATAAGCACTTAACAGTTAATCAACAAATACGATACAAATTGATTTTAACAACACTTAAGTACCCCACTCAAAGACGGCTTGATTACTTCATTTATTTCTCAAATTAGGTTATCCTAGTTAATTTTAAAATTTTGAAAATGTGTTATATTTCTTATTCACTACTAATGGAAATCGAAAAGTCACTTTAACTTGAGAACCGATGCTCTGATACCAACTAAAACGTCCCGGGATCTCGGTTCAGGGTTAAGGAGACAATCGATATCCTAGAGTAGAAATATGTTTACGAATATACAATTTAGGTAATAAATAAAACAATATTTGAGAAGACAATTTTACAAGATCAATATGTTTCAAATGCATTATGTGATCTAACTTAAGCTAAACGCATTCGTCTCGATCCGCATTCCCATCCCCCCCCCTCAACTTGATTGATGACATGCGGTTTTAAAATGGCAGAAGCCAACACAGTTTTAAAGAAAATGATCATAAATACTGAGTAAATACACACTACGACATGTGAAGCATTGAGTCGCACACAAGCATAAGTTGAAATAAATACAGAGATTTGAAACACCAATAAGAAAAAGAGTTGGGAAAATTTGGAATAATTATGAGGAAACGTGTAGGAAAATTTCTCACTTTAATAAAAAAAAAATTATAGGTCACGAGTAGTTAAGATACTCTTAAACCATTGCAAGATCATGAGAGAAAATTATGTTTCACTGAAAAACATTTAATTCACGAGTACCAAATATCTATCCATTTCATATAATCTAGTTGGGGCATATCCAGAGCCACTAACAGGATCGTTAGAGTAAGCAACTTTCTTTCAACTTCAATTAACTGTTAAGTTTAGCTGAGGCATGTCCAGAGCCACCAGTAAGATCATGTAAACATAGGGATCACAAAGTAATCATAAAGGGTTCCCTCTAGAGTCTATCAATCCCTATTTCACCCGAGCGTTAAGGGAGCCCATACGTCAATTCCCACTCAAAACATTAGCTAAAATGCCTTAAGTGTAGACACCCCTATACCGTAGTGACCCTTACAAGTATAAGTAGCACTCTATAGCTCACTACAACAGATTCTGCTATCAGCGACCGGTTTCCTTCCGACTACCAGGATTATGATCTTTAAAAGCAGTAGAAACAGTCTTTTTTATCAGTTTGTCGTCTGCCTTGTCGCCTTTTATATTTTTAAAGACCAGCTGTGTTTCTGTCGCTGGGAAAGGACTAGTCATCTGAAATAAAAATATATCAACGACTTGCAGTTTTGTCGGGAATGGATCGAATAACAAATTTGAGCAAACTTTTGGGCTGAAATTATAATTATATTAAACAATTGAGGTAAACACACAATTTTTAAATTTTTTTAACTCCACCTATTATCATTAAGGGCGGCAATTGAAAATTTCAGCAGACATTTTGGAGGGGAAAACTAACAATTCACGAAAATGTTAGAGCCAAAACCCAATTCATCAATTCACCAAAAACATAAACCTGGAATTTTTCCAACTTATGTCATAGCATCCACACATTTCGATCCAGCTATTGGAGGGGAAACTAACAATTCACGAACATTTTAGAGCCAAAACCCAGTTCATCAATATTGACTGAAACGTAAACCCTTGAAATTTTTTTAACTTCTCAATCTGTTCCTCATTTCGATCTCGCTAGCTCTGTTCTTCTTCTTCTTCACACCCCGCCGGTAAATCGATCTATTTCACAAGTCCCTATCTCTTCTCGATCTTTAGCTCTTCATCTGTTCTTCATTGATCAATACTCCCACCATTACCGCATATATAACCACGAGACTATTATTCTGTGAGGTGAGAGCTAACCACGTCAATCGAAATATTGAGGGAGAGACGAGGCACTTAGATCTGGAACCCTGACGGGTTTGGTTGTCATTGATCGGAATTGCTGAGAACTTCGTCTAAGAATCGAAGTTGCCCCAATACTCAAGTAAGAGTTCACTGATTCCATTTATAATTAATTGATTTGGTTATCTGTATACTAAGGGTTTCGTTGTTCTGCGATGGCTTAGTGGTATCGTATTTGAGGCTTTCTTTGTTCATGATTCCTTGTCTGTCTGTCTTGAAGATGACAATTTTCATTTTCCACACAAGGCTTACCTTGTTCTCGAGTTTTTTCTTTTTATGTGTGGGTTTTAATTCCTCGTCTGTCTTGAAGATGACAAATTTCATTTCAATGTTTGAATTAGTGACATGTTGAGTATGCTGGTGTCGATAATTTTCAATTGTTTGGTATATGCATGAAGTTGTCTGATACTTTTGGATATAAGAATGTTATGTCTGTGATGGATGATCTCAGTTTAGTTGATAGTCTATGTGTCGAAATTCATATCTTCGAAATTAAACTTTTTAAATTCACGGTTTGTATTTGCTGCTTGCATTCCATTTTGCCAGTGAAATAACTTTTTGCGTTTCATTTGTGTGGACAGCTTTGGTACTCAGTCCACCAGTTAACTGTCGATCTATATATATATATATATATATATATATATATATATATATATATATAGCTATTTGTGTCCTATGTCAGTGCATTAGTGACTATTTGTGAGAATTTCAGAGGCTGTGATGATTTCGATCAATCTATAGAATTCATCCATTGAAGCTGATAGAGTGTAATAATATGCATTGCAAGACAAAAACTTTTTGCAGCCTGTGATAATATCTTATTTAGTTTTGATGAGTACCGATATCAGCCGGCCTCTTCATGCTCACTGAAGAGTCCGTGGTGAAATGGATATATTGAATTCACTCCTTGAAGCTGATAGAATGTCATATGGGCGAGGCAAAATCCATTTGCAGCCTGTGATCATCTCTTATTTGCTTTTCATGAGTACTGATCTGAGCCTCTTCGTGCTCACTGAATAGTCTGTATGATATATATGGTTCTATCGAATTCACTTTGTTGAAGCTGGTAGAGTGTAATATGAACGGCATGGCCAGATCCTTCTGCAGCTTATTTGCTTTTCATGAGTACTGATCTGAGCCTCCATCCGTGTCCCTATTTTTGTGTCTGAATTACGGTATATCTTATGGCATCCTCTTACAGTACTATATCTTGGAGCATCCTTGTAGGACCCTAATTCTTACTGTATAACCTATATATGCTGCTTATGTGTGACTACAGATTGTGGCTTGAAATTTGGTAGTTCTGACTGTGTTGTATCTGAGATCGATGATAAGAAGGCGATTTTATATTAGTGATGATAACAGGCCGTGACGGCAATATCCTTTTGCAATACACATGGCAATATCCTTTTGCAGCCTGTGATCATCTCTGATTATGTATTCAACAACTGGTTTGAGCCTATGATCACTATTATTGAAACAATTTGGCTATTGTAAGAGAATTGTAATAATTTGCTATTGACTGAAACAGTTTTTCACTTCAGAGCCAGACTGTAGTAGTTTGTTCCTGATTATCTGTTATGTACTGTCTGTGTGTGCTGTCTCGTAGAAATGAATCGCAAACAGACTTACTATGCTGTATTCGTAGGCTGAAAAAGCGGCGTATATAATTCATGGCAAGAGTGTCAACAACAAACAACGGGATACAAGGTTGATTGCTTTCACAAGTATACAGAATATGAAGAGGCTAGGAATGCCTCGTTGGCGGATCAGGAACGCCGTCGTGCAGACATACTTGCCGCTCTGTCCCATTGTTTCGCAGAACGTGCTGCTTCTACACCAAAGAATAACTGCCTACTTTTCGGCGCTGTTGGATTTTTGTTGGGCGTCTGTGTCGCATGTGTCGGATTTATAATAGCGTCCTAGTTATTTTTATGAAATCAATGTATTTGTAATGTAGTTTGGATCTTTATTATTATATATGAATGTGTTGTAATGTTTTTTGTAACATCATTGCAACATATCTAATCCAGTACTTGGTTTGAAATATTTTATTACTATTGTTAACATTTTGTGATATGTGATTTAGTAATGGCAACTGTATTGCTTGTTGATAATTGGCCTACAAGCCGTAGATTGTAACTTATTAATAGGCAATGAAAGTATACAAATTATTATATTAAAAAGTAACTTGTACAATCAATCGTCAACTCATGAGTCAATATGCAGTCAACGTTTAACTTTATCATAGGTCAGATAAAGTGCACGGTCAACAAAAAGGAAAACACTACGGCGTCAGGTTAAGGCAAAATCTAAAATGCATTTAACGGTCAACTTCGTAGTTTCCACTTACAGAAACTAATATGTTAAGTTAAACAAGTTCAACGATGAACTAAATACTCTAATGTACAGTCAACGGTCAAATCCAAAGTCAATTATGTAGTCAAGTGTCAACTTTGCGGCTACCACTTGGTGACACTATTAGGTTCGCTCAAAGAAAGACAACAGTGAACTAAATAGTCAAATTTACGGTCAACGGTCAACTAAAAAGTCAATTACGTGGTCAATTGTAAACTTTGCGGCTAGCACTTCGTGACACTTTTAGGTTCGGTCAAAGGAAGACAACAATGAACTAAATAGTCAACTGTACGGTCAATGTTCAACTAAAAAGTCAATTACGCGGTGAACTGTCAACTTTGCGGTCAGCACTTCGTGAGACTCTTAGGTTCGGTCAAAGGAATACATTAGTGAACTAAATAGTCAACTTTACGGTCAACGTTCAACTCCAAAGTCAACTACCTTGTCAACTGTCAATTTTCCGGTTACCAATTGGAGACACTTATGGGTTCAGTCAAATGAAGACAACAGTGAACTAATTAGTCAACTGTACGGTCAACAGTCAACTAAAAAGTCAATTACGTGGTTCGGTCAAAGGAAGACAACAGTTAAGTAAATAGCCAACTTTACGGTTAAAGTTCAACTAAAAGGTCAATTACGTCGTAAACTTATAAGTTTGCGGTTACCACTTGGTGAAACTATTAGGTTCGGTCAAAGGAAGACAACAGTCAACTAAACTACAAAATGTATGGTAAACGGTCAAATCTAAAGTTAATTATGTCGTGAACTTTAATCTTTGGGGTTACCACCATGTGACACTATACTACGATGGGTTAAAGGAAGACAAAAATCAACTGTACGGTATACGGTTAAATAGAAAGTCAATCATGAATTTGGAGGCTTATTTACCATATCAAAATATCCCTAAAAATCATGAATTTTATTTATGATCAACCTACATGTGTCTACTTAGAGAAATATCAAGAAAATCATGCATAACTATTATAAAAATCAAGTTATAAAATTAACTAACACTGTTATTCAGAGAAGCGTTTGGCAGAAACTTTCAACTTTGCAGGGTGGTTACTACAACTTGAAGAATAGCTATGTAAGTTTAGCTTATTTCAAAGGCTTGAAACATCTTGTCTGTTTCAAGGCCTTGAAACTGGTTTCAAATGTTTGAAACACATGTTGCAGTTTTCAGCATGAACTTAGTGGGAGCTTTTTGATTCTATTCTAACTCCTGATCTCCTATGATTGATTATATGTTATTTGATGATGAAAGACAAATCATTTTTTTAATCTAAACTATGTTTATCTTATCTATAGACTAAGCTTTTGGAGGGATATACAATTACCTATTTTGCAGGAATTTTTTTCTAAACTGAATGTTGCAGAAAAGGAAACTAAGCTGTTGATCTAAATATGTGCTGGCTTAATCTGACCTGGACCTTCCTAACACATTCTCAAACAAAGTAAATACAGTATTCTTGAAGATATTGAGAAACTAGCCGTTGGAAGAAGCTGTTAGAAGAGGTAAGATTTGAAGCTACATTTTAAGGAAGTTTGTTAAGAAGATCTTGAATATCTTCAATTCAAACAGGTTGCTTAAAAGAGGGAATTGCTGAATAATTTATAGAGAGAAATACACAGAGACATTCATACACTACAGAGGATTTACAAGAAACCTAGAAGCAAATCTACATACACTTCATCTTTGTATATCATTTAGATAATACTTCTGGTTCTTATTTTCGTGGATTGTTCAAAGTGAACAATAGATAATTATGATTGAATCAGTTATCTACAGCAGGTACTAGATAGGTTAGTGAGAACCACAAGCTGTATCAAAGTAAGGCATCTCTCTGTGCTTGAGATCTATGGCTTAGCTTTTGATTAATAAGAATTGAGTTGAAAATCCTGCAGGGAGGAAGTCCCTGAGGTAGAGAGGTAGGTCCAAGTGGACTGAACTCTATAAATCACTATGTCTCTTTTTTTACTTTGCTGCTCTTCACTTAGCTTATATACTTCTCAAAAGAGGTTTCAATTCAAGGGCTTGAAACTCATTTCAAGGCCTTGAAAGCTATCAGTTTTCTCTTTAATTTTTAATTTGACTCTAAGGACTTGAAATCATTTCAAGTCCTTGAAATACTTGATGCACTTCATAAACATCTTTGCAACCACTCTTTTAGCAAAAGTTGTAGAAGTTACCATACTCTATTCAACCTCCCCTTCTAGAGTATTGATCCTGTAGTTATTCCTACATTAATGTCTTTCAAGCTACTATGACCATATTCTCCAAAATTAATCCTCAATGTGTCTAGTTACAAAAAAAGAAAGATGACGTCCCAAAAGTTTCTTAAAATGGGAATTTTAGTAAAAATGCCAACACTGGTCCAGAAATAGAGTTTTAGAAAACATTCAAGTTCAAAGCACCATATCCTTAAATAAGAATGATATAGAGATGCTTCTTTTCTCAGAATGACCCCCTCGTAGTCTATTTTCATAAAACATAAGATTTAAAAATTCAACAGAAATAAAATTTTGAGTTAATCCATATTTTTCACAAACTAGTCAGATTGTCCAACTTACACTTTTTTAAAACTCAACAAGAATGGTTCTACTAGTACATGCAACTTAAGAAGAGTTTATTTTAACAAAAATAACATCATTTTAAAAATGAAATACGATTTTTAAATGCTCTTGAAACAAATTATCAAAATATTCTTGAGATCAAGTGTAACTACCAAGAAACTCACTAAGTGTATGTGGGTTATAGTGCAAGTTTCATGAAGTAGTCTAAATTTTGATGTCTAACACATGATCTAACCATGGAAATGGAGAATCAAACTAAAACAAAGTTTCATTAATCAAAGCTAAACATGGACATGCAAGAGTGAAGTGAAGACTAGAAGAAATATTTACCACAAGATTCAAGAAGGGGGTGTGTGAAAGAGTGAAATTTCCTCCAATCCTTGAGCATAATGGTGAAATAACTCCCCTCCACAGTTATAAAAAAATTGGAATCAAGTTTTTTTATGCTTGGGAGACTAGAAAATTAAGTTTTGATGAATTTTTCTGGAGGTCAAACTCCAATAACGGAAATGAACTTGCGGGGAGAGAATATAACCATTGAATGTTCTTCAATGGAAGAATTGAGTGGAGAAGAAGAAGATGATTATGCATACAGTGTGATGGTTAGTGTATGTATACATAAGTGTAGTAGTGAAGTTTGTGTACAAGTAAATCCTCAAGAGAGATCCATTTGTACACCTCAACTGGGGGATTAGAGTGAGAGCACAGAAAAATGCAGGGTATGAGTAGGGAGAGAGTAAGAAATGGTAACTGTTCTTGAGAGAGAGACAGTGTTTGGGTAGCAAAAGATCCGAGAGCTGAAATGGAGAGCTAACGTTCCTATATATAGTGGGGAAGTGACCGTTGTAAGAGGTTAATGCGCCCATAAATGGCATCTTAATGATAGACCCGTAACGGCATGTTCTACCGTATATATAGGGAACCTTACGCACCTGTCCGCATATACTGGAGACCGTTATGAGATCGACCAGTTTTATAGGACGTTGTCATTTAGTCTCTCAATTCAGTTTCTGAGGGTCGCGAGCGAGCGTGGTTGTTCCTCTCGCGCGACTGCCGTTACACGCGCCTCCAAACCACTAAGTCCCAACAAGTCTCGTGCAACGAGTATCGCGGGTGGCCCTGTCTCGGAGCCCCCAGTGGATAAGCATGAGCAGTGATTGGGAGTGTATGGAGCACAGTCACATGTGCTGGATGGCTGCCATGTGGCTATGCTCTGTCTGTCTGGAATGCACTATCGACATTAGCCGCCTTTTGCGCGAATGTCACACGCTCGTTTGCCGTATAGTTGCGCAAAATCAGCTGTGCGTGGTCCCCACAGATATCCTCGCATTATTTTGAATAAAATTCGATTCCCTAGCCCCCTGATATAGCCATGATTACCTAGGGTTTCGAGGCACCATATAGCCTTTGATGAGGCGTGGTCATTGCGAGGTTAACCAGACGCCATTTATAGATTTTCGCCGGTTTTCGAGGCAAGAATAACTCAAAGTGATTTGGTAGGTCACGAATTTTGCCGGTTATCGAAGTGGTGCTGACTCTGCGAATGCCGGCAGTCGCGACTCTTCAGTCTTGAGGACTACTTAAACCCTTTTCTTCATCAATTAGAACTTTTCTACCGTCATTGCTTCTGAAATTTTATGAACTAGAGAGAGAATCATCAGCAAGAAGCCGAGACCTTCGATCACATTCTCGAAAAAGTCTCCCATGCAGTTTAGGCGCTCAAACGTCAGCAAGTTTAGTGATTCTCTCCCGCTTCAATTGTGACTTAAATCTAAAAGATGTTTTTAGCCCCCTTTGTTCTTGTGTGTAACCCGATCTCGGTTTTTAATACTCATACTGTTCTTCATACCCTGTTGGAAAATAGTCCTTTAGATCTTGTTTTGCATTCATCTTCTTGTGTTTGCAGAAATGGCTCCCAAGAAATCTAACAAGGATGCTGTTGAGTTGCCAGAGCTGAGAAAGGACCTCTGGTGCAAAGCCCCCTACCTTGGTGGGGATGATTTCTTCATGGCAACCGTTAAGGCGACCACGCTCCCAAGTTGAAGACGCTCTGCAGTTTGTACCGGAATTGGAGAGTTCCGACTAGGATGTGGCTAATACTCAAGACTTTGGTGTATAAGCGTTTACTTATGTTCTCCCACAGGCCTTCATGGAGGGACTCGACTGGATGGAGGAGTGGACCGAGTTCATCCTTGATAACTACGAGATGGAATTGAAACGGGCCAACATTTTTCATGCCGTGCGCGCGACAAAGGCCTCAGTGTTAGGGTCGATCATGACATGTTGCGGACCCTGTTTTCCAGATATTCCAAGAAGACCAATACCTTCCTTTTACCTAACTTCGAGGGCGCCCCTACTTTGTAAGACATAGAGGCATTATTGCATCGTCCGAGCATGGGAGGTGTCGACCCCCTAGCTCCTCTGACTTCTGAGGACAAACTCACACTATTTGACCGAATGAAGATCTGCATAGCGGACATGAAGAAGGCTGCTTCAAGATGGAAGCCAAACGGGACTACTCCTAACGACACATACATGTCCTTGTCTTCTGGCGCAAAGAACATCTGTTCGAAGTGGGTGATGTACTTTTTCATGGAATTTGTTAAACCAAATGTTGCTCGGAAATGGTTAGAACAAGTCCCAGATGCCGTCATCGGCGTCGAGGGGAAGGGTGTTTCCCACACTTTATGTGGCTTTCGCGCTACTTGATAGACGGGTCCCCTCGCGATGGAGTCTTCACCCACATGCTCGCACTTGCCGTTAAACTAACGCTCAAGCAGAAAGTAGCTATGGGGCCCCTTGTCTTAGGCACTTTATATTACCGCCTAGATTTGGCCGCGACGCATGTTGAGCAGTCACAGGGTAGGGTTGATGTTGTCTCCTTCGTCAATATTGCCCTACTATCAATGTGGGTATTTGAAAGGTGGCCCGCGTATGCCCCAGTTCCTTCAGAGGTAAAAATGTGGAACGCGCCTAACGCCAAGAAACACGACCTCTGCCCTCGAGTATCGCGTTGGTATAAAACAGAAGCTCCTCAACGTACCTTCGCTCTTATTTGTGATGACATTCGATATTTCGTGCCAATGCCCTATTCCTCCCAGTTAGTAAACATAGTTTTTATGGAGGGTATGTATCCAGAGGAAGACACCGAGTTCGAATCTCAACACATAACCGAGGGAGATTGGGTTTATGGGAGATTTGTTAACTTGGTCTGAAGAGGGTATCTACCTGCTCTACCTGAGTACGTTTCAGTCCCCGAAACCTCGTGCTACGAACAAATCACAGTTCACTACGACCAGATCGGTGTGAGTCCAAAGTTTGGCTATGATGCTGTTGCACCGCCCCTATGGGCTGATTCCATTGTCAAAGGCTGCTATTACGGGGTCATATATGGGAAAAGAAATAAATTACTAATTTCTAAGCTTCCATTAACCCAATATGCGCGAAACAGACAAGGGCGAAGCACTCCTGGTTGGGTTAACTTCTTGAACTTCCAGATTCGTCATCTCAGAAATTCTCAAGCCCAACTTCAACCAACTAAAGCACCTGCGCTTCTGAAAAAGGACTATCCTTTCAAGACAACCCATGGTAGGGAATCTTCACAATATGGCTTTTATTCTTTATTAGCTAAAGACCATCATCTTTGTGAACAACTAATTCTTGATGAGAAGACTGCCATTGTCCAGCAGAAAACTTTCAGGGAAAAGGTCAAGTATGTGGATGAATTCAAACAGGTATACTCAAACACCTTTCCTTTATCCCAGTATAAACAATTTTAAGCTCTTAACCTGCCTCTCTTTGTAATAGTGTTGTCTGAGGCGATTCGCGTCTGGGGATCGCAGCGTAGGCTTTACAGATTTCCTGCGAGCGAAGAAGGAAACCGCGCCTAACATTTGTATTACTCCGGCGAGGCCCATGACCCGTTAAGTCCAACAATTGGTCTCCGATGCACTTGAGGCATATCTAGCACCAACTGCCAAGACGTCTACGAAGAATAGAACTGCTGACACAGCCACTCAACCATGAAATCGTCCCAGGAGCGAACCTGCTGCCCAGAATACTGTTGCTCCAGCGAAGAAAGACTGCTACTAAGACAACATTTGTTAGGAGAAGAGGTATCTCATCACTTCTTTTTCTTTCCTTTTTCACAATAAGCTCTTTATTGACGCCCTATTGTTTCCCTTCGCTATAGGCAGCGACAGCTCCGATGAGGAGGTGAGATTAATGACTGAATACGAAGCATTTGTAGAGTCTAAGACCATGGCTGAGGAAAGAGAGAGAAGAGAAAAGGAAGAAGAAGATAAGCAGCTCCATGAGGCCTTGCATAAAAGTGTCGACCAATGTGGGCCTCCAAAAAGGCCTGCTTCGCGCCCGACCAGAAGTCAAACTCGTTCACCTATTGCCCATATGCAACAATCGCAGATTGCCTTCCACGACCTTACTGGTGATGAGGACGAAGAAGGTACAATCTTTAAATTTGCTTTGTCGCACTACGAACTTTTCTTCGGCGCAATATATCATGGGGTATCTTGATATGATATTCGCAGATGGTTAAGGGATCAGTGTGGGGAATCCTTAGGTATATCCAACTCATCATGATTCATATTTACCTTCGTACGATAATAGAAATTCACTTTACACTTAATCTGGTTACGCGAAATCCAAAGGAATCGACGATAATCTCTGCGCAGATATCCCATATGATAGTGGAAAGAGTGGGTCTTGTCTTCATAGCCCTTTCAGCTCTTATTATTTATTTTACTCTTGGACTAACTGTGAACTTTTCTTGGGAAACAGACGCTGATCCATTGGTGCGGGAGCCGCGCTGGCTTTGTAGTGCCATCGTCGTACCCCCCTTTGTTGTCGAGGCTAACTAGGACAATCTAAAAGACAAGGCTCTGGGAGGAGCTGAGGTCGCGCCTCAAGAAACTGCAGTTGCCTCACAAAGACCTGGTATTGAGAAGGTTGATATTGAAAGTGAGATACTCGAGCTCATCGTTGAACAAGAGAAGGAGGAGGAAGCACTCAAAGAAGAGCGGGAACAAAGTGCTGAAGGAAGAAAGGAGGAAGCTTTCCTAAGAGGTGATGCTTCTGACCAAAATGTTCTTCGAACTTGTGCAGCTCCTTCAAGTGTTTCTTCTGCAACTGCTTTGCCAACGCCCCCCCTTGAAACGGTCGAGCGAGTTGAAGTTGCTGATGAGGTGGGGATTTCAAGTCCCCCAACTTTTGAAGGATATGCAGATCCTGATTGTAATGTGGGTGTTAATAAACCTGATCAGGACATGACGGATGCTCAACCACCCACTGTTGGTGTGGATATTGCTGCGCACCCTGACGTCGCACATGAAAGTGTGCCAAAAGTGCCGGAGCCTGTAACAAGTGTAAAAGAAGGAGGAGGAGAAAGGAATTGAGTGCAGTTAAGACTGAGCCCCCTCAAGACGCGACCTCGAAGACCAGCACTTCTACAGCCGCGACTGAGGTGTCTGCCAGCTTTCGCTCCACCTGCTGAGATACCTCAAAAGGTGTTGCCTCTGTAGAGGGCTCCAATGAAAATTTGTCACTTCCCAACATGGGCGTTGACTCCTCTGGCTTCGAACTGAATGTACTTTACAATCAAAATCCATGGGCAGTATAGGGCTCGCACATTGCCGAACCAGTTGTTGCTGAAAGGAACCATACCATTCCTGAGGAAAACTTTGCGCATGAAGTTCTAATAGATCAAAGGTTTGCTGCGATAGCCTCTTCTAGTGGTGGTCAAACAGTGACTCCTGTCGCCTCATTTCTGAAAATTGTTGAAGGAACTGATAAGAAAATTCCCCTTCTAGTGCACGGCTCATGTCCTCATGCCTTTATTAAGTTCTTTCCTTCCATCTTTTCATGTGTAGGTGTTGATCAGGTTTGCCTTGAGTGACTTATGAAGGTGCATATATCGTATCCAACTACGTTTTCCAGAATTCTGGAGCTAGCGCCTAGAGATAGAGGGGACCTTCTCAAAGAGATGGCTGCTCTCTTGGAAAGAGTGCATAACACAACTCCCGCATGCACCTCGACTACTAGTGCTCATCGTCTCCTTTCAAGCGCGAGGCCTCCAGCAATTTGCATCAGGTAGATTAAACTTGCATTTCCTCATACATAGGCTAATCAAGATTAACAATTATGCGCAACTCAAGCTTGAATACACAAACTTCATTAAGGAAAAGGCTGCCCATAAGGCATTGAAGGGGATGCTTGATAAAGCCATCAAGGAGTTTGAGGAGGCTATGAAGCATCATAAGAGAAACAAAAATCGTCCGGACCTGTTATCTTCTTATTACTTAAAGATGTCAGCTGAAGACTCTCTCCTGAAAAACTTCTTCGAAGATTAGTAGTCTAGTACTGCAATTGCTCATGTATCTTTCTAGAATATGTTTTGATGTAAACTTTTGCGCCATCCTAATCATGGCCGCGAGCTTTTGCTCTTGTTTCACCTTTGCGTGTATTAAGAACTTTTTTCCTATTTCTGACTGAATCGTGCTTTTTTCCTATTTAATCGACTAGGCTTAGATCTATACGTAGTTGGGCAAACTTTTACCTCGCGGCTCGCTGCTATTTTGTAGAAGCAAAGTCGACTATGAAGGGCTTTATCTTATCAGATAAACATAAAAGCTTTGCACGTCTACTCTATGAGAGTAAGTAAGCTGCTTTGGTTTTTCCATTTGACATGAATGGGCTTGATGAGAAAAATACTATCTAGGCATATATTCTTAGGATTGTGTAGTGCTGTTATCTGGACAGATAGGCTTACACTCGCGTATTTTGGTATGAGAACATGTAGGCCTTGGTCTTGCCATATAAACAGATGGACTCTATTTTACTTCTATCTAAACAGATATGCTTAGTTTTCGCCGCTATCTAAACATATAGGCCTACGCTCGCGTATTGTTCCTATAGTCGCACTGAATCACGTGTGCGCCTACTATAGGGATAAAAAAATTAGTCATGAATATCTTCGCGCGGGCTATGGTTGAATTTTGAGTAAATTATTGCCTGAAAAGATCTAGTTCCCATAAGCCGCAATCATTGCCTAGGGTTGCTGTAACGTCGTAGCCTTAAATAGGGTATGTCCGTTACACGTAAACCAAACAGTCATCATTGCCTAGGTCTGCTGTAACGTCGTAGCCTTTAATAGGGTCATTGATTCGCGCCTGTTTTCGAGACATCGCTGACTTATTTGAGAAATGGAGTGTCACACTGCTTGGGCCTATACAAACCCCTTTTCGTAGCTGGCCTTTTATTGTTCACTATTTCCACCCCCTTGGGCTTACGAATGAGAGAGAGAGAGAGAGAGAGAGAGAGAGAGAGAGAGAGAGAGAGAGAGAGAGTGAGAGAGAGTCCCTAGAAGCAGCAAGAGACCATTATGTTAGTGTATTTCTCCTTATCCTTCGTGGATCCATAACCAAGCTTGAATAATCATGCAACCTCCTCTGAGTTTTTGTTGTTCCTTATACCGCTCTTCACTATTTTACAATTCGTATTGGCTATGGATCCCTAATTCAGTATGTTTCCATTGTGATGCAGAAATGGCTTCCAAGAAATGCACGAAGGAAGCCATTGTTTACCCAAGCTTTCCGAAGATCTGTGGTGTAAATTCTCCTGTAAGAGGGGATATAACTTTTCCGTAGCCATTGTCAAGGAAACTATCCTCGAAGGATCTCCGGTGGAAGATTCTCTGCAGCTAGTGCCTGAACCAGAAAATGATGATTGGGATGTAATTTTCTTTTGCACAATCTGCTTCTTGCCCCATGAGCTGTTCTCCCATTTGTTCTTCACATCAGCAGCCTCCATTGTTTGAAGCTCATTTGGCGTCTCACCATGTCAGGGGCATCAACGAGAGCCCTGTTTTGATCGAGGACGTCGATGATGGCGACAAGTCGGCTGTAGTGATTTCTATAGTTTACAAGTCCTGTGTAGTAGTTTCGGATGTTTATGAGAATGCTATTGATGTATGGATTCTCTGTTCCAAGTTTTGCTTATATAAAAGTGTCTTTTTCTTTCGCGCACATTGAGTTTTATTTTCGTTGCATTGACGAACTCATGCTTTGTAAATATTGCGCGTAGATGCTATCGTAGACCTATAAATAAGCTAGCATTTCTTGTCATGATGATGCTATCAAAGAGATATACTTTAATTTTGCGTTTATCTAGACAGATAGGCTTTAAATTTCATTTGGCTGCTATCTAGATATATAGGCTTTAGTTTTGCTGCTATCTTAATAGATAGGCTTGGTTCGCGTGTGGCTGCTATCTAAACATATAGGCTTTAGCTTTGCTGCTATCTTATCAGATAGGCTTAAGCTCGCGTGTGGCTGCCATCTAATCAGATAGGCTTTGGGTCTTGCAAAGTAATCGTCTATCAGTCTTAAACAAGCAATGCAAATAAAAAATGGAGATGGTAATTGATAAAAGAGCACTCATATGGGAGAGTCATTATCATTAACTGAATCCTCATATGGGAGGGCGAGAAAAAATGTACACTGTAGGTGAAAAGCGAAAGAGATAGTAATTCTTAAGCCATCGCATGTTGATCGGGGTGGGAATCGTGGTAGTCCCATGGCGACGTAGAATAGTGCAGTAGCCACTATAAAAGACTTCCTTTACTTAAAAGGGCCCTTCCCAATTAGCCGCAACTTGGGGTGAGCTGCTTCGCGCATGCAGCGGTCAGATGGTCGTAGGAATAAATCCCCTAGGCAAAGTCCGGGTGCTGGATAGTTTTGTTGTAGGACCGCAATATTATTTCCTGGTACTTTGTATTCGTCCTCTTGGCTTGTTCACGCTTCTCTTCGAGCAAAATGAGGTCATGGTCACACTCGTTCTCATACAAGGCACTGAAGGCTAGTCTTGCGGAGTTTACCTTGAACTCAGTAGGGACCAGTGCTTCAGCTCCATAACAAAGAAAAAATGGAGATGTCCTTGTAGGAGTCCTTGATGATGTGCGATACGCCCATAGTGCTGTACCCAGCGAAGCTGCCCATTTTCATGTGCCTTACGTTATACTCCATTAGTTTTGAAGCTACTTGTCGATTAACAAAGAAAGTTCCATTGTCATACAAGATAGTGTTAGGAATCCCAAAATGGTAGATAATATTCTCATGTATGAACCTGACGACAACAAGTGCATTTTCCGTATTGAGCGGGACCGCCTCAACCCACTTGGTAAATTGCTCTGTCCCAGTAAGGATGAACTGGTTCCCATGCGATGGAGGTCGAATTGGACCAATGAAATCCAAGGACCAAGTATGAAACGACCAGGGGGTCCCCAAAGCGTGCAAATCAAATGTAGGAGCATGAACTAGGTTGCCATGGAATTGGCATTTCTGGAACCTCCTGACCTTCGCGCGACAGTCAGCTGCCATGGTTGGCCAGAAGTAACCAACAATTAAAAGGTGTCTGCATAACTTCGCGCCCCCTTGGTGTTCCACCTGATGAGAAATTTCCATGACCTCCCGTACTTCTTGACTGTTCAGACACCTGAGTAAGATCTCATTGTGTCCTTTCCGCCGAAGTAAATTTTCTTGCAAGATATATCGAGCTGCCTTTCTCTTAAGCTTGTCAGCTTCCTTTCTGTCACTTGGAAAAGTTCCATCCTGCAGGTAATCGATTATAGATTTCCGCCAATCTGCATGTTCAATTGCAGCGACCTCAGAGATTCCTTTATCAGTCCGCACTTCTCGCAGTTGCTTTGTATGATAGCAGCGAAATACGCCATTTGTTTCCAATAAATTCCATACCTCTGCGCTTTTCTGTAGACGTAAATCTCATTTTCACCGCAGGAATGTTGATGGATTTTCTCCAATAATGCTCGACCTTCTTCCTCCGTATCGCATCGTATGAGGATTCCTCCAGGTCCCTTATAGTACAACAAGCTATCATGTATACAAAACCCTTTCTTGGAAACCCAGCTTTCCTTGCTTGTTCCTTCGGCCATTGCGCACATGATGGGCTTTCTCCAATCCGCTTCCTCTTTATACTCGTCTTCGCATAATTCTTTCACCAGGGATAGAGTTGTCTTAACCTCAATTGAGATTGTTGCTGGGCCTTTCTCTGAGTTGATCTTCTACCCAAAGGTAGGCAATGCGTTCGCATGTCGATTATCGGATCTGGGAGTGTGCTCATGGTTGATGGAATCAAACTTTTGAAACAGCTTCTGCACTATCGATATGTAGTTCAGCAAGTTAATCTCCTCTAGTCCGTATTCACCTAAAGCTTTCTTCACTATTAGTTTGGAATCTCCCAATACAAAGAGATTCTGAACTTCCAAGGACTTGGCTGCAAGTAATCCTGCGACCATAGCTTCATACTCAGCCTCGTTGTTGGTAACCGCGAAGTCTAGCTTGGTCGACATTTGAATGACCTCCTGATCAGACTTAATTAACACGACTCCAATTCCACCCCCTGACCTTTTCAATGATCTATCAAAGTGCAACTTCCAATAGAGATGTCCGATCGCGTATATCTCTGGTCCTTCAAGTTCCCCCTCTTCTGATGGCTCACAATTCTCATCCGGTAATTGTGCCAACAAATCCACCAGTTCTTGGGATTTGATGGCTTTTGGTCACGCACAAACAATATCATAATGGGAAATGGTCTTGTTCCATTTTGCAAGTCTCCCGCAAGGAGGCGAGTCTCCCAACAAATATAGTATATGATTATTATTCGTTATGATAACCACTTAGTGGGAAGCGACATAATGTTTTAACTTCTCAAGATAAAAAAAAAGCGAGGCAATGACGCTCAAGGTCTGTTACCTAGATTCTGCGGACTGGACTACACGCGAGATGTAGTTTACTGGCCTTTCATGTCCCTCAAACTCATGAGCCAGCAACGCTCCTATAGATCTGTTTGTTGAGGTTAGGTACAATAGCTGAGGCGATCCCAGTTGAGGTGCGATCATAAATCTCGGAGATGCTAGTAATTTCTTCAACTTTTCGGACGCAGCTTGATGCTCCTCCATCCACAAGAACGTCTCATTATTTTTGAGAAAATTACCGAAGAAAAAGGCAAGCTTTACAATAGCTGGTGTGAATCTTCTTAGGTACGATAGATTTCCTAGAAACGTCTTCAATGCACTCAGAGACTATGGCGTAGGTAAGCTGGTGATTGCCGAGATCTTCGCAGGATCAGGCTCGATCCCCTGCCGGTGAATTACACAGCCCAAGAATTTTTCATGAAGTTACCCCAAACGTGCATATCATGGGGTTAAACTTCAGCTGAGAGGCCTTGCACCTTTCAAATACTTTCCTCAAGTCTTTCCAATGATCCTTCTTCTGTCTTGACTTGACCACCAAGTGGTCCACGTAGAACTCAGCTTCCTGGTGCATCATATCATGAAATAGTGCCATCATCGCGCGTTGATAAGTAGCTCCTGCATTCTTTAGACCAAAAGGAATAACTGTATAGTTGAAGACCCCCACGGGTGTGATGAACGCCGTCTTCTTTACATCTTCCGGGTCCATCTTGATCTGATTATAACCGTTGAATCCATCCATGAAACTAAACATCTCATGACCCGTAGTTGAGTCGATCAGGAGATCTATGTTTGGAAAAGGTAAATCATCCTTTGGGCAGAACTTATTCAAATCTCTAAATTTGACACAAACGCGGAGGCTCCCGTTCTTTTTCAAGACAGGCACAATATTAGCAAGCCAGGTGGGATGATGATTGGGCTCGATGAATTTTGCATTCACCATTTTCACTATTTCCTCATTTATGTTGACATTAATTTCAGGACGAAAGTTCCTGGAACTTTGCTTTACTGGCTTTGTCCCTGGAATGACATCCAGTCTATGCATGGTAATGTCCTGGTCCAACCCCAACATCTCATCATAGTCCCACGCGAAAACATCTCTGTACGCTTTCAGTAATTCGAGCAATTCTCGCTCTTCCTCACTATTAAGATTTGAACTCTAGAAGACTGGCCTCTTCTTCTCCTCGGTTGGGCTCATACCTCCTTCAATTCCTGCTTTTGGGGTTTTTTTCGGTCCTCCATGCACTAAAAAGCTTCCTTCAATTCTTCCAGCGGCGTCTTCTTTTTATTTTCGTTTGGAGCTTTCATCAGCTCACAAATTTGCAAAGGGACACCTTCGATGTGGTGGGTCGAAGATGACCTCGCGCACCCTAAGATGCGATAGAACTTTGTTCCCATTGGAATAGAAGTTTCCTAAATTTTTTCCCTCCATGTTATGCTCGACAACCCTCTTAAGGGAGTAAACATTCTTGTGGTAAGTGATCATGGGTGCTTCTTCTCGCACATGCTGCTTTTCTTTCGGCGCTTCTCGCATTACCATCACCCCTGCTGGTGATTGCTCCTTGATGTCCTCCCATTTGGGCAAGGGAGTCGGCTGAAATGGAGCTGGGGTTACCTCGTCTGCCATTTCTGTCAACCATACTGCCTCAGACAGGTGCGCCTCTTCCAAGTTAAAAGGAGTTACCGAGGCGGGTATTTCAACAACTCTGTCCTTCCAGATGGCCTTCATTACGTGATGAGTCGTCGAAGGCACAACATGAAAGCGGTGGATCCATACCCGAACGATGATCATATTATAAGTTGTATTGGCCTCAATGACATGGAATTTAGCAGAGCACATGAATTGGCCAAATCTGGATTCCCAGGCGAATCCATCCGACAATCATTCTGGAGTCGCTTCCAAAACCCATCAATGAAGATGGCCTCTTAACAATCTTTCTTTCTCGGACTCCAGCTAACTCTCGGGTGTTGAGTGGAATCACATTCACTGCAGCTCCTCCATCGAAAAAAACTCTTTTGAACTCAACATCGTTGATAACAACAGTCACATACAACGACCTCTAATGGTTTGCTTATGTCCTCCTATCCGACTCATCGAATTTCATGACTAGGCCACTTGCTCGCGCGACCCTGATGACTTTTTCCGTTTGAGACGACAAGTTCCTCACCATAGTCCTCTGCCACTCTTAAAATGGCCTTTTTCATGCCTGCAGGTACTTGAGAAATTCATGTCGTGAAAGAAGTTCTCGAACTTGTTGGAAGCTTTCATCCGTTCAGCGCGTGAATCTTCTGTGTCCACGCTATAATCTTCATCCTCGCATACTTTGGCAACCACAAGGAATCATGCATCTGCGACATCTTCAAAGTCCATGATTGATATCATAGCTATCTCCTTTCCCTTGTGCTCCTGTTGCGCATGGGACGGCAATGGATTGCTGCGCACATCTTTAGCTGGCTCATCAACGACCAACTGCCCCTCCTTGATCTTTCTGTCCACCAGCTATATGAGCTTCTTTCACTCCCTCGTCGGGTGCATGAATTGCCCGTGACAATCGCACCATCTAGGATCTCGCAGTTGCTCTCGAGAGGGCTTATGCTCAAGTGCCGAGAGGATTACATTCGTCCGCCAGTTCTTGCAAAGAGTTATCGCATCTTCGATTTAACAAGGCAAGGGTGGTGCCTCCCTAAGCGTGGGTCGTTGTTTCTTGTGAGGGGAGGATACCGCATTCACTCCAACCTGTCGTCCGCGCTTGTAATTGAACCTACTAATCTTGAAGCCAGAACTTGCTTGCGCGCGTTCATTGGTATATCTCATCTTCATCTTTTCCACCAGTGGATCAGCGTTCCTGGTGCAGTCATAAATTTTGAAAAGGTAGGCATATTCAAACTGATTAACATACCTTTGTACTCATCGCGCATGCCCTGCAGGCAGATCTCCACCAGGCGGCCCTCTGAGACTTCATCAATGCATTCCAAGGACCTGGCCCTAAACTTATTGATGAAGGCGACTCCCTCTTCATCATATTCCTCGTGCATGCGGGAGAGGATTTGTCTCTCCCACATAACAGGAGTAAATATCCATGGCCACTCGATGAGTGAGACTTAGGAAAATTCATGGCCATGCTCAAAGAAATCAATATGGGATATTGATGTTATTTGTTTATCTAAGTATACTCACAGATCGAGAAATTATGGATTGGATATACAAGTGTGACATTCCATGTCTTGTGTCCAATCGGGATAGATGAGACAAAGGGATTATACAACACTTTAACATTGGTCACAAAGGTTAGTCAGATCACTGACATTCCTATTATTTGGGAGCATTGATGTATTGCTAGATACGGCTCAATGTTTGTAATAATTATTATTTCTTCCACGTAATTAGGAACCTACAGGGTCACACACAATAATAGATCAAGCTGGGATTATTGCTAATTAGTTGGACTAAATAGCAATAATGAATTAGTTTTACTAAAGTGTAAACTTGGCTCATTAGTTGGACTAAAGTGCAATTGTGGGCTAGAATGTAACTAGTCCAACATTGGTGGATTTATAGGTAAAGGTGAATTTCTCTAGCTATAAATAGGATTGTAGGCTATGAGAATTCATACTTAATTAGTCCCACAATGTTGGACATATGGTCAAAGAGGATTTTCTCTAGCTATATATATGATTTACAGGTTATGAAAATTCAAGCGTAATTAATTCCTACACACCACAAGTTTACAAGAGAGCTAGAGAGAAAAGTAATAGAAGGAGTTTTCTTCCCATAGGGGTTCGTCCAATCCCCAGCCGCCCCTCCCATTGAGCCGTCGGCCTACATTTCCGCCGCCCCTCTTGTGCCCACGACATTTAGATGTCGTGTCCTCTCTTTGATGCGTAGATGGATGTGATCCATCTCGTGTATGTCCAAGCTCATCCTTCTTCTCAGATTGCTAGAACCATTGGAGAAGAAGCCCGGTTGAGGTCTATTCGTGTGGATACCGTAGAGACAAAGATACTATTCTTTGTATGTGATCGTCACCAGCCCGGTATGACTGAGGTAACTTTTCTTCCTTGCATCATGTTATGATGCTTCACTTGTGATCCTTGGTAGGAGTTGAGTAGGATAAATTTTTGGTTATTCCGCTGCTTAACCTACGTCAAAACCCAACAAACACTCCCAAGTGGGTGATGAAGGCAGTCTTCCTTGCATATTCAGGGTCCATCTTGATCTAATTGTAGCAATTGAATCCCTCCATGAAGCTGAACATCTGATGACCAGCAGAATAGTCGATCTGCAAATCTATAATGGGCAATGGGAAATCACCCTTCGGGCAGAAGTGATTCAAATGCGTGAAATCAACGCATACATGAAGGCTTCCATTCATCTTCAAAACATGCACAATGTTGGCAAGCTAGGTGGGATGGTGATTGGAATCGATGAACTTGGCATTCAGCAGTTTCACAATCTCCTCATTTATCTTGACATTGACCTCTAGCCGAAAGGTCCTCGCGCTCTGCTTTACTGGATTTGATCCTGGAATGACATCCAATCTGTGCATGGTAACCTCCTTATCCAAACCTGGCATTTCATCATAATCCCATGCAAAGACATCATTGTAGTCCTTAAGCAACTCCAGAAGACCTTGTTCCTCCTCGGCATTGAGATCTGTGATTAGGAAAACTGGTCTTTTGTTCCACTTTGTTGGGCTTAAGAATACTTCCTTCTACTCCTGCTTCTAAGGTTTTGGACGATCCTCCATTCATTCAGGAGCTTCTTTCAACTCCTCTAGTGGTACCTTCTCCCCATCTTCGTTTTGAACTTCTGCCAGCGCACAAATTTTCTCAGGGACATCTTCGATGGGAGGGGTCGAAGATGACCCCGCGCACCTTCAGATTTGATAGAACTTCTTCCCATTAGCATAAAAACTGCTTACTTCTTTTAACTTCATCATTATGCTTGAAAATACACTTCAAGGTAAAAACGTTCTTCTTTTGGTACGCTATCCTTGGTATTTCCTCTTGCACAACCTGCTTTTCCTTCTGGGCTTCTCGCATGACTCCTGATGGTGATTGATCCTTGATGTCCTCCCATTTGGGCAAGGGAGTTGGATGAAATGGTGCTGGATTTATTTCATTCGCCATTTTCGTGAACCAAAATGCCTCAGATAAGTGCGCTTCCACCAAGTTGAAAGGGTTCACTGAGGCCGGTATTTCCACTACTCTGCTTTTCCAAATGGCCTTCATCACTTGGTGATCCGTGGAAGGCATAGCATCGCGATGAATTCATGCTCGTCCAATGATCATGTGGTAGGTGGTTTTGGAATCAATGACATGGAACTTGGCAGAGCACTTGATTTGCCCAATCTGGATTCCTAGCCGGATCCAACCAACATTCATTCTTGAGTCGCTTCCAAAACCCATCAAGGGTCATGGACTTCTGAAAATTTTTCTCTCTGGGATTCCAGCAAGCTCAAGGGTGATGAGTGGAATCACATTCACTACTGCTCCTTGATCGAAAAAGGCTCTTTTGAACTCAATGCCATTTACTATGGCAATCACATACAATGGCCTCTGATAGTTAGCGTTTGTCTTCTTGTCCAATTCATCGAACGTCATGATCAGTACGCCTGATCACGCGGCTCTGATAACCTTGCCATTTGAGACCACGAGATCCTATCCATAGTCTTCTGCCACCCTCAAAATTTCCTTTGTCATTTCGTGCCTGCAGATGCTGGAGAAGTTCATGTCATCAAAGAACTTCTCAAACTTATTGGAGCCTTTCATCCATTCGGCCCGCAAGTCCTCTGTATCCTCTCCATGATCCTCCTCCTCGCAGATTTCGGCTACTACTGGAACTCATGCATCTGCGACTTCTTAAAGGTCCACGATCGATATCATTTCTATCTCTTTTCCTTTGGGCTCATGTTGCGTATGTGATGGCAAAGGATTGCTGCGCACATCCTTGGCTGGCTCATCGACGACCAACTGCCCCTCCTTGCTTTTCCTATCCACCAGCCATCTTAACTTCTTGCATTCCCTTTTCGGGTGCATAACTTGCCCATGGCATTCACACCATCTGGGGTCTCGCAGTTGTTCACCAGAAGGTTTATGCTCCAGTGCCGGTAGAATTACATCTTTTCGCCACCGTTTGCACAAAGTTATTGCATCCTTGATTGAACATGGCAATGGGGATGCCTCCCTGGGTGTAGTTCGTTGCTTCTTTTGAGGACACGCGACCTCACTCAGTTCAGCTTCACGTCCACGTTTATAGCTGAATCTCCCAATTGTGAAAATAGAACATGATGGCGCGCGATCATTCGCGTACCTCTTCTTCTGCTTCTCCCCCATTGGCTCGATGTTCGTGGTCCAATCAATAAACTTTGAAACGGTAGGAATGTTCTGATTGATTAGCATACATTTGTACTCATCGCGCATTCCCGAAAATGGCGAATGAAATAACTCCAGCCAACTCCCTAGACCAAATGGGAGGACATCAAGGATCAATCACCAGCAGGAGTCATGCGAGAAGCCCCGAAGGAAAAGCAGGTTGTGCAAGAGGAAATACAAAGGTTAGCGTACCAAAAGAAGAACGTTTTTACCTTGAAGTGGGTTGTCAAGCATAATGATGAAGTTAAAAGAAGTAAGCAGTTTCTATGCTAATGGGAAGAAGTTCTATCAAATCTGAAGTTGCGCGGGGTCATCTTCGACCCCTCCCATCGAAGATGTCCCTGAGCAAATTTGTGAGCTGGCAGAAGTTCAAAACGAAGATGGGAAGAAGGTACCACTAGAGGAGTTGAAAGAAGCTCCTGAATGCATGGAGGATCGTCCAAAACCTTAGAAGCAGGAGTTGAAGGAAGTATTCTTAAGCCCAACAAAGTGGAAGAAAAGACAAGTTTTCCTAACCGCAAATCTCAATGTCGAGGAGGAACAAGGTCTGCTGGAGTTGCTTAAGGACTACAAAGATGTCTTTACATGGGATTATGATGAAATGCCAGGTTTGGATAAGGAGGTTACTATGCACAGACTGGATGTCATTCCAGGATCAAATCCAGTAACGCAGAGCGCGAGGACCTTTCGGCCAAAGGTCAATGTCAAGATAAATGAGGAGATTGTGAAACTGCTGAATGCCAAGTTCATCGAGTCCAATCACCATTCCATCTGGCTTGCCAACATCGTGCCTGTTTTGAAGATGAATGGAAGCCTTCGTGTATGCGTTGATTTCACGCATTTGAATTGCTTCTGCCCAAAGGGTGATTTCCCATTGCCCAATATAGATCTGCTGATCGACTATTCTGCTGGTCATCAGATGTTCAGCTTCATCGAGGGATTCAATTGCTACAATCAAATCAAGATGGACCCTAAATATGCAAGGAAGACTGCCTTCATCACCCACTTGGGAGTTTTTGTTGGGTTTTGACGTAGGTTACGCAGCGGAATAACCAAAAATTTATCCTACTCAAATCCTACCAAGGATCACAGGTGAAGCATCATAACATGATGCACGGAAGAAAGGTTACCTCAGTCATACCGGGCTGGTGACGATCACATACAAAGAATAGTATCTTTGTCTCTACGGTATCCACACGAATATACCTCAACCGGGCTTCTTCTCCAATGGTGCTAGCAATCTGAGAAGAAGGATGAGCTTGGACATACACGAGATGGATCACATCCATCTACGCATCAAAGAGAGGACACGGCATCTAAATGTCGTGGGCACAAGAGGGGCGGCGGAAATGTAGGCCGACGACTCAATGGGAGGGGCGGCTAGGGATTGGACGAATCCAATGGGAAGAAAACTCCTTTTATTACTTTTCTCTCTAGCTTTCTTGTAAACTTGTGGTGTGTAGGAATTAATTACGCTTGAATTTTCATAGCCTGTAAATCATATATATAGATAGAGAAAATCCTCTTTGACCATATGTCCATCAATGTGGGACTAATTAAGTATGAATTCTCATACCCTACAATCCTATTTATAGCTAGAGAAATTCACCTTTACCTATAAATCCACCAATGTTGGACTAGTTACATTCTAGCCCACAATTGCACTTTAGTCCAACTAATGAGCCAATTTTACACTTTAGTCAAACTAATTCATTGTTGCTATTTAGTCCAACTAATTAGCAATAATCCCAGCTTGATCTATTATTGTGTGTGACCTTGTAGGTTCCTAATTACGTGGAAGAAATAATAATTATTACAAACATTGAGCGGTATCTAGCAATACATCAATGCTCCCAAATAATAGGAATGTCGGTGATCTGACTAACCTTTGTGACCAATGTTAAAGTGTTGTATAATCCCTTTGTCTCATCTATCCGGATTGGACACAAGACATGGGGTGTCACACTTGTATATCCAGTCAATAATTTCTCGATCTGTGAGTATACTTAAATAAACAAATAACATCAATATCCCATATTGATTTATTTGAGCATGGCCACATAACTACGATCTGTCAACTTGCTTCATATCATGTCCTATTGAAGCCTTTATAGTTACCCAGTTAAGGTGTAATGTTTGACGATATCAAAACATGATTATTCACAACTAGATTATCCCGTGACTTCAAGTCTAAGGATCACACACCATTGTCACTATGAGAAGTGCTTGTGACATTCACATAACTCCCATGTAGCCTTCTCATAGTGGTCAATCCAGTACGCCATTACTCCTAATGCGTACCCATGTGTTAGATCGTGATATCTACATATCAATCCAACCACATACTAGTTTATAGTTGATCGTCCTGTTAATCAATATAGTTGACTCGGAATATTCAAGAATATAACCTTTATATTTGAAGGACTTCATTCATGTTACTATATCTCCATATCAATAACATAATGAATAGTAAGTCCATTAAATGTCACAATAAATTGATTGCCTCTAGGGAACAATTCCAACAATTTCCTTTTATTTGAGAACAATTCTCAATTTCTATACCAGTTTATTAAAATAGATTCCAGACAATCAGTCCTTCCTAAGGACATAACGATAGAGTCGAGTTTGTTGGTTCAATGCTATAGGTATTCAACACAAGAAGAATAATGCAAAATATTGTGACGTTTGAACTATATTTAACAACGACTTAAATTATTAAATATAGCTCCCACTATTTTTCTCGGATTAACAGCCCTCACCATTAATGCAAAAAATATCATATACTTTCTAGTGGGCCAAGATCCATGTGTCACTTCTTCTTGAGCCTTCTATGGCACGTCACACAAGAATTGGTTATTTAGTTGGGAAAACCTTCCAATTGCATCCATATGCAACTCTTGGTGCAACCGGGAAAATAACTCCTTATTTATCTATCTCATAGATAATCCCAATTGCTATGCCTCTAAGTCATCAATCCAGTTGAAACTACTTAGTTACGTTTAACCTCTTACTTTAACAAGCACACATTACTTGCTTGTGTCGTCCGCAACCCACTATGGTAAATTAAAATTGCGTTGCTTTGGCAAGCCCGAAATTAATTAACCCTGATCATGAAGGGTGTCAAAATAAGAGAAGGCCAAAACGTAATATTTCCTTTGAGTGATTTTAGTAGTCATTACTTAATTGTTTGGTTGATCCCATCAACATGATCTATTTATTTGGATTGGGCAATCCACAATCAAAGACCAAACTTGTTTATTATTAGCTTGTTACGTTTTGCATGCATCATTCATACATCAAAATAAAACAAGACATAAATAATAAACATCCACAAAAAAAAAATTAACATGACATGGATACGGCCCCTAAGACTAAGATATTACCAAGCCAATGATAATATCTATATGCCCTAAAGTGACAAGCTCATCTCCATGTGCCTCCACCATAGCTGCGCGTCCTAGGTGTGCAAGTATTCCATCATTTTTGTGGCTTTTTGGTTATTTGGTCTTCTTCTCAATGCTCTTGGCTATTATCTAATTATCGAATTCTAGCTAGCATCTAAATTAGATAAATAAATAAAACCTCACATGTCGAGAAGATGATCAGCTCGGAGGCCATAAAATTAACTAACTATTACATTAATTTGATCAGCTCGCATGCCGTAAACCAAACAACAAAAAAATAAGCATCCACAACCTAGTCCATATCCATCAACCATGCAACAAAAACACATAATACAGTTAAAACCAATTTTTAACGCGCTTGTTCAATTTTAATTAATTAAATTGGGACACTAGGGGTAAAAATGTCAAAATGGTTGCTCTAGTCAAACAAAACTGAATTGCCAAACCTGGCCCACCCGATCAGACCAGCCCGCCTGGTTAAACCGGTCGGATGGCCGAACCGGTGTGGCCGGTCAGCTGAGTCGGCCCACGCAAGGGAAGGGGACAGTTCTCTAGGTCGAACCCCTCTAGGGGTTTAAATAATCATTTTTTCTTCCTTCCTTGTGGCCAAACCCAAATAAGGGATAAAAACACATTTTCTCCCTACATTGTGCCCAAACCCTAGCTTTATTTCACCAATTAATTGTACATCATATGTACATGAAAAGCAGTAATTTTCACATCCTATGTAAAATTAGCTGATTTCCTCATGAATCATATTCACGACGTATCAAAATACGCGTATTAATTTTATTACAGTTTACGGTCAAACTGACAGAAACGATCAAAACTGACAAATTTGGTATATCAAATATGTACACAAAATTTATTATTTTCACATAATATGTAAAATAATTGAATCTACACATGAATCACATTCATGGCGCATCATAATACGCAAATCAGTTTGGCTACAGCTTCACAGTCAATCTGACATAACGGTGTAAAACTAATGAAACTAATAAAACAGATAACAACATAAAATCATGTTATGCGCTATCGACCTGTGGCTCTGATACCACTGTTGGGTTTTGACATAGGTTACGCAGCGGAATAACAAAAATTTATCCTACTCAAATCCCACCAAGGATCACAGGTGAAGCATCATAACATGATGAAAGGAAGAAAGGTTACCTCAGCAATACCAGGCTAGTGACGATCACATACAAAGAATAGTATCTTTGTCTCTACGGTATCCACACGAATAGACCTCAACCGGTCTTCTTCTCCAATGGTACTAGCAATATGAGAAGAAGGATGAGCTTGGACATGCACGAGTTGGATCACATCCATCTACGCGTCAAAGAGAGGACACGGCATCTCCATGCCGTGGGCATAAGAGGGGCGGCTGCAATGGTGGCCGACGGCTCCATGGGAGGGGCGGCGAGGGCTTGGCCGAAAACCTAAGGGAAGAAAACTCCTTTTATTCCTTTTCTCTCTAGCTCTCTAGTAAACTTGTGGTGTGTAGGAATTAATTAAGCATGAATTTTCTTAGCCTATAAATCCTATTTATAGCTAGAGAAAATCCTCCTTGCCCATAGGTCCAACAATGTGGGAAAAATTAAGTATGAATTCTCGTAGCCTACAAATCCTATTTATAGCTAGAGAAATACACCTTTGCCCATAAATCCACCAATGTGGGACTAGATACATTCTAGCCCACAATTGCTCTTTAGTCCAACTAATGAGCCCATTTTACACTTTAGTCCAATTAAATCATTATTTCTATTTAGTCCAACTAATTAGCAATAATACCAGCATGATCTATTATTGTGTGTGACCATGTAGGTTCCTAATTACGTGGCAGTAATAATAATTATTACAAACATTGAGCGGTATATAGCAATACATCAATGCTCCCAAGTAATAGGAATGTCAGTGATCTGACTAACCTTTGTGACCAATGTCATAGTGTTGTATAATCCCTTTGTCTCATCTATCAGGATTGGAAACAAGACATGGATTGTCATACTTGTATATCCAATCCATAGTTTCTCGATCTGTGAGTAGACTTAGATAAACAAATAACATCAATATCCCATATTGATTTATTTGAGCATGGTCATGCATTTTCCTAAGTCTCACTCATTGAGTAGCCATGGATATTTACTCTCGTTATGTGGGAGGGACAAATCCTTTCTACATCACTACGATCTTTCAGCTTACTTCATATCATGTCCGATTAAAGCCTTTATAGTTACCTAGTTACGGTGTAATGTTTGGCGATATCAAAACATGATAATTCACAATTAGAGTACCCAGTGACTTCAATTCTAAGGATCACAACACCATTGTCACTCTGAGAAGCGCTTGTGACATTCACATAACTCCCATGGAGCCTTCTCATGGCGGGTTAATCCAGTACACCAATACTCCTAATGCGTACCCTTGTGTTAGATCGTGATATCTCCATATGAATCCAACCCCATACTTGTGTATAGTTGATCATCCTATTAATCAATATAGTTGACTAGGGATATTTAAGAATATAACCTTTATGTTCTAAGGACTTCATTCATTTTAGCATATCTCCATATCGAAAACATAATGAATAGTAAGTCCATTAAATGTCACAATAAATTGATAGCTTCTAGGGCACAATTCCAACAGTGTTCCATTACACGGTTATGCCTTTTGGTTTGAAGAATGCAGGCGCGACCTACCAACGCGCGATGAAGGCACTCTTCCATGACATGATGCACCAGGAAGTGGAATTCTATGTGGATGACCTTGTCATCAAGTCTAGGAAAAAGGAGGGTCATTTGAAGGACCTAGGGAATGTTTTTGAGAGATGTAGAAAGTTCCAGCTTAAGATGAATCCCATGAAACGTGCATTTGGGGTAACCTCAGGCAATTTCTTGGGATGCATGATACGTCGACATGGGATTTATCCCGATCCCTCAAAAGTCTCAGCTGTTACTAGCGTGCCAGTGCCTCAAACTCAGATCGCGTTGAAGACATTTTTGGGAAAACTTTCCAATCTTCGAAGGTTCGTACCAGCAATAGTAGAGGTCACATTCTGCTTTGGCAAGCTACTTAAGATGGTTGCGATGTACTCTTGGACAACGGATCACCAGGACGCATTGAAGAAATTGAAGCAACTATTGACATCTCTGCGGGTCATTATTGCACTGCATCTTAAATCTCCACTGCTTCTGTACCTTACCTCAACAAAGAAGTCAATCAGGGCTCTATCAGACTAGGAGTTTGAAGGACAGTAGAGGCCCATTTACTACATCTCGCGTGTGGTACAGCCTTCTAAGTCCGGGTACACGGACATTGAAAGTCACTGTCTTGCTTTATTCTTTGTCATAGGAAAGTTAAAGAATTACTTTTCCTCCCATAAAGTTGTTATCAAAACCAAAAGTGATCGCATTCTCTACCTGTTGGGATACTCTGCCCCTTTGGGAGATTGGCAAAGTGGTACATGACTGTATCACAGTACGATATAACATGAGCGCGCCCAAAGGCCATTAAATCTCAAGCGGTGGAGGATCTACTGGCACAATTCCCGGATGAGAACTACGAGCCTATGGTGGAGCAAGAATTAGAGAGACTGGAAGTCCACGCGATGGAGTCCCTATATTGGAAGCTGTATTTCGATGGATCGTCAACAAGATCAGGAGGAGGAACTCGAACTGTACTCACCAAACCCAATGGAAAAGTCATTCAGATGTCAAACAAGCTTGCCTTTGCGGTAAAAAACAACGAAGCTGAATATGAAGCTTTGATTGCAAGTCTCCTCGTGGCCAAGGCCTTGGAAGTACAGAAGATGATAGTAATGGGATATTCCAAGTTATTTGTTAAACAAGCCCCATGAGAATATGGTCTAAAGGAAGTAAACTTGCTAAGATACAGATCGATCATGCAAAAGCTCGTGCAAAGGTTCGAATCCATCAAATATTAGCACAATCCTAGGTCAGACAACCGACATGCAGATGCCTTAGCTACTTTAGGGTCGAAGATTAGTGATAATACCAAGCCAAGATCTCTATCGAAGGCAAAAAAAACCCTTATTTGATAAGGGATATATGCGAGGATGAGTTTGTCGAAGCTGAAGACTTGAGAAAATCTATCATGCGTGCGATGGCCGAAAGAAAAAGTAAATAAAGTTGGGTGTCCACGAAGCGATTATGCATACATGAAAATCTGCTCTATTACAAAGGACCTGGAGGAATTCTGATGCGATGCGTCACATAAGAGGAAGGTCATACATTGTAAGAAAAGATTCATCAGCATTCTTGTGGAGAGAGCGCGGTCTCCATCTACAGAAGGCACAAAGATAATTCACTGGCCACAGATGTCATTGCATGCTGCGATCATACAAGGGAACTGTGAGAAATGTGCTATGCTGAAAGATTCTTTGGAAATTGCTGCGATCGACGGCGAGCCAGATTGGAGGAAGCCTCTAATTAACTATTTACAAGAAGAAATTCTTCCAAGTGACAAGAAAGAGGCTGAGAAGCTCAAGAGAAAGTCAGCTCGGTACGTGCTAAAGAAAAATTTGTTGTGGCAAAAGGGGCATGAGGGGAAATTAAATAGATGCCGTAATGGTCAGGAAATTCAGGTAGTCATTGAAATTTCTCACCAGGTGGAGCATCAAAGAGGCGCAAAGTTATGCATGCAGCTCTTAACTGTTGGTTATTTCCGGCAAACCATGGACGCTAATTGTCGCGTGAAGGTCAGAAGATGCCATCTGAAATACCCTGTTTTGTAGCTATGGGTATTTCGTGTAACTATGATATGTCTTGGGAGTTAAGTGTAATTATTGGGAGTTATTGATAATTGATTACTAGCGAAGGGGGTTCTTTGTGAAATTAATCTAAAAGTTGTAGTGTCTTTTAATCATGTTTGGGGGAGGTTATCGCCTTTTTGGCTAAACTCTTGGGGTTGAAGTGCCTTTTTCAACATATTAGTTATCTGTTTGATCTGGGAATTTTAATGGATGGAAACAAATATTCCCATAAACGTTTATCCCTTCCCATCAATTATTTCTTTCTTTCTTGGTCCAAAAAAAAAAAACTATAAATCCCTAGATCTTTCTCTTTCTTTTTTTCCCTACACTCACGTTTCATTTTGTCACCCGACCCTCACCCTATCTCTCGTCTCTCTCTTTGGCCGACGGCAAGAAGAAGCAGCGGCAGCACCGCCGCCGCCGCCTCTCTCTCTTTCTCTCTCGTGCGCATGTAATCTCTTTTCTCTCTCTTTTCTCTTTCTCTCTTCTCTTTTCTTTTTCTTCTTTTTTTTTCTCTCTTCCCGTCCGTCCGTCCCACCCTCCATGTGGCGGCGGTCTTTTGCTCTCCTTTGCTATCTTTTGCTTTTGAGTTCTTGTTGATCTCTTGTACTCTTGAACTCTTGATTTCGAATCATGTATGAAGCATGTAATCTTAAATTTTCAGATTTATATTGTTAGTTTCATCGTTCATGGAATCGTATGATTGATGATCAAGTTTTAGGGTTTATCATGCTCATGGGTGATGGGAAAAACCCTACTTTGGAGGAGAAGTTTGATTAAGCAATTTTGGTTATTGGATGATCATAGTATGTGTGTAACAACCTGATTTGATGTTGGGAATCATGTTATATTAAGTTTAGTATGAATATAGGATGAACTAGATGCTTGGGGGAAATGTTTCATGAAAATTGATAATTCCCCGTTTGTGTGTTTTGGGTGAAATTGGAAGCTTGAAACTAGTGTAACTTTTGATCCTGGAATCGAAATTAAGATCCGTTTGAGGCTAAACCTATTATTTGAATGTTATGAATCTACTTAAACTGTTTTTGAGCCATGATCTGTTGGGAAACAGGAGAAATAAATTGGTGGAGTTATAATAGGTTATGTATGCTTTAGGTTAGAGGATTTAGGGGCAATGTTTTGGGTGTTGTTTTGAAGTATTAATTAAGGGGGATGTTACGTTTGTGTTAGAACCCTAAACCATGGACAATCATGTGCATGTAGATAGTATATCGAGTATATTACTAGAATAATTGTGTTGATTAGAATATTATTACGTGTAGGTGACGAGTTCGTCGACGACGAGTACATAGATTACTTTGGTTGATTGCGATAGTCGAATTTGCTTTGAGGTAAGTAAACGTGCCAAGCCTAGTGTGCTTATATCTCCTTCTTGTCAATTGAAGAATTTGATTTGTTACGTCTCAAAAATGTGTTTACGTGCTACATGACTTGAAATACATGATTTCTACTTGTTAAATTCTTTTGCTGAAAACATCATCATGATATTAATGAACTATAATGTAAAGTGGAAGAATTTGTGCGGGGCTATTATTATTATAATCTTTGGGCGTGTTGGCTGCGGTCCCGTCCCTTTCGATCCAGTTGCAAGTCCCCGGATAGCGGCATGTACTCACTCCTCTGGCTGACGTAGTCTTAGGGGGGTGTCGACACTTAAGGTCATGGAAACTGTGGTTTATTTGAGTTCCCTTGTCACAACGAATTAATAATGATGATTTTGGATTTGTGTATGCTAATGGAAAAAAAATTGGCAATGTTTTGATTTTCCTTTAAGGGATAATGATTGTAATGGAAATCGTATGGAATTGGGAACTTATATATTTTGTACAAGTGTCAACTATATTTCACTATGATTTGGAAAAACTCTTACTCTCAAGAAAGAATCACTGGTTTTGAAACTCGTATCGTCGTTTTACATGCTTGGATGTTTCTTACCAGTATTTATTGCTAATTTTATGCTGTGGTGATCACAGGTCTTGAAGGTGGGAAAGTGGCTTATCGATTGGATCTACCATCGAATTTGGGTCGTGTTCACAACGTATTCCACGTATCTCAGCTGAAGAAGTACGTGCCTGATGCATATCATGTGTTAGATCCCGAACCAGTGGATTTGGATCTTTCATTGAGTTATGAAGAGCATAACCCCCGTAACAAGAGTGTCAAGATTGTAAAGGTCTTGTGGACAAATAACCTCACAGAAGAGGCAACTTGGGAAGCAGAAGATGAGATGAAGAAGAAGTACCCTCACCTTTTTGAAGAGGTACCTTGAGTTCCGAGGACGTCACTCCTCTAAGGGGGAGAGGATGTAATCCTACGGTTTTACGGTTTTTAGTTACATTATTTCTTATAGTATGTTGCATATCATTCGTGACCTTAGGTTTATGAAACGAAATGCAAAGGTTAGGTAATGCATTTAGTAGTTGTACTCTTGAGTTGGAGATTCTTAGATTTAAGTCTTCCCGGATTTGGGAAAAGCTTCAAGGACGAAGCTTTCTTTAAGGAGGGAAGGATGAAATACCCCGTTTTGTAGCTATGGGTATTTCGTGTAATTATGATATGTGTTGGGAGTTAAGTTTATTTATTGGGAGTTGTTTATAATTGATTACTAGCAATTGGGTGTCTTTGTGACATTAATCCAAAAGTTGTAGTGTCTTTTAATCGAGTTTGGGGGAGGTTATCGCCTTTTTGTATAGACTATTGGGGTTGAAGTGTCTTTTTCAAATGATTAGTTATCAGTTTGACCTGGGAATTTTAATTGATGGAAACGAATATTCCCATATACTTTTATCCCTTCCCATCAATTATTGTCAAAAAAAAAACTATAAAACCCTAGATCTTTTTTCTTATTTTCTTTTTTTTCCCAACACTCATGTCTCTTTCTCTCACCCAACCCTCACCCTCTCTCTCGTCTCTCTCTTTGGCAGACGGCAAGAAGAAGCAGCGGCAGCACCGCCGCCGCCTCTCTCTCTCTTTCGTGCGCAGGTAATCTCTTATCTCTCTCTTTTCTCTTTCTCTCTCTTCTCTTTTCTTTTTCTTCTTTTTTTTTCTCTCTTCCCGTCCGTCCGTCCAACCCTCCATGGGCGGCGGTCTTTTGCTCTCTTTTGCATTTGAGTTCTTGTTGATCTCTTGTACTCTTGAAATCTTGATTTCGAATCACGTATGAAGAATGTAATCTTAAATTTGCAGATTTATATTGTTAGTTTCGACGTTCATGGAATCGTATGATTGATGATCAAGTTTTAGGGTTTATCATGTTCATGGGTGATGGTAAAAACCCTAGATTGGAGGAGAAGTTTGATTAAGCAATTTGGGTGATTGGATGATCATAGTTTGTGGGTAACAACCTGATTTGATGTTGGGAATCATGTTATATTATGTTTAGTATGATTATAGGATGAACTAGATGCTTGGGGGTTTCATGAAAATTGATAATTCCCGCTTTTGTGTTTTGGGTGAAATTGGAAACTTGAAACTAGTGTAACTTTTGATCCAGGAATCAAAATTAAGATCCGTTTGAGGCTAAACATTTTATTTCGAATGTTTTGAATCTAATGCAACGGTTTTTGAGCTATGATATGTTTGGGAAACTGGAGAAATAAATTGGTGGAGTTATGATTGGTTATGTATGCTTTAGGTTAGAGGATTTTGGGGCTAGGTTTTGGGTGTTGTTTTGAAGTATGAATTAAGTGGGATGTTAGGTTGGTTTTAGATCCCTAAAAATTTGATTATCATGTGCATGTAGATAGTATAGCGAGTATATTGCTAGAATAATTGTGTTGATTAGAATATTGTTACGTGTAGGTGACGAGTTCGTCGACGACGAGTACGTAGAGTACTTTGAATGATTGCGATAGTTGGATTTGCTTTGAGGTAAGTAAACGCGCCAAGCCTAGTGTGCTTATATCTCTTTTGTGTCCATCGAATACATCGATTTGTTACGTCTCAAAATGTGTTTACGTGCTACATGACTTGAAATACATGATTTCTACTTGTTAAATGCTTTTGCTGAAAACATCATCATTATATTAATGAACTATAACGTAAAATGAATGATGTTGTGCGGGGCCATTATTATTATTATCTTTGGGCGTGTTGGCTGCGGTCCCGTCCCTTTTGATCCGGTTGCAAGTCCCCGGATAGCGGCATGTACTCACTCCTCTGGCCGATGTAGTCTTAGGGGGTGTCGACACTTAAGGTCATGGAAGCTGTGGTTTATTTGAGTTCCCCCGTCACAATGAATTAATAATGATGATTTTGGATTTGAGTATGCCAATGGAAAAAGAATTTGCAATGTTTTGATTTTCCTTTAAGGGATAATGGTTCTAATGAAAATCATATGTAATTGGGAACTTATATGTTTTATACAATTTTCAACTACATTTCAATATGATTTGGAAAAACTGTTACTCTCAAGAAAGAATCACTAGTTTTGTAACTCGTATCCTCGTTTTACATGCTTGGATGTTTCTTACCTTTATTTATTTCTGATTTTATGCTGTGGTGTTTATTTTTCTTTCCGCACCACAGGTCTTGAAGATGGGACTTTGGATTAGAAGGGATCGCGAATAACACATTAGTTAATTTCTTAGTTGAACACTTAGTTTCTTTTTGAGAACTTTAGTAGTATGTTTCCTTTCGTTTTGAAACGGTTTGTTAGTTTTAAACACTTAGTTTGTATGCCCAAGTTTGGGGGCAAGACAAGGTTTAATTTCTTTTATAAATTCCTTTAGTTATGTATTTTGGTTTGTTGTTAGCTTGAGACCTGCTTTTAACATTCTTGTATCTGGGTTCCTCTCGGGTACGAAGTGGCACCCCCGGGTCTCGGGCTTGGTCGTCAAATTCCGGGGTGTTACATGTGGTATCAGATCCAGGCATTTTATAAAGGAAATCGAAACTTGTTTGGGTAACTAAAATGAACATAGGGAAAATAAATTAAAATTCGACAAGCCGTTGTGTATTTGGGTATAATCGTTAGGATTGTTGTGTGTGTAATTTTGTAGAAAATAGGATAGAAAGTGTGTACAACCACCCATCCACTCCTAGTAAAGAGTTTTACCCGCCCGAGTAAATACGTAAGTTGGTTTGGAGGCGTTTCGTTGGAGTTTGGGTTGAGATCAAAAGGTTGGACGATTTCGTTTTTTTCAAGAAGTCTTGTATGAGTCAAATTTGATGTTTTGGGAGTTGTGCTCAAGTTATGAGAGTAGTTATTTTTGGTTACGATATATACCTTGTGAAATTAGAAATTTATTATTTGTTTCCACTTGTAGATAGCTAGAACTAAGCATACAGCAAGGAAGTGTGTGATGCCAATTGAGAAGCACCCTGTTGTGACACGTTGGGTCGAAGGTGAAGACTTTCCAGATCTTCGTGACCGTGTGGTTCAGTATTGTGTGGATAGGTTCCATGCCTTAGATTTTCCTCGGTATAGGAATCCAGCTTTTCAAGCTTACTGTATGGTGAAGGCATTATCTATGAGACCCGTGTTTGGGGATATTATTACAAAGTATAGCAATATCATGGGCAGGTTCAATCGTCTGAATGATAGGGATTATCGTAGCAAAGGTGAATGGACGGTAAGTGCAGATTTTATATGCAAGTTGTTGATGGAGAGCCATCTTAAGTGGCAAAGTTATACAGTTATTGAGATAGAGTCCAGTGATGAAGAAGTGATCGTTATAGACTCTAGTGACGATGAGGAAGTCGAACAGGATCCAATGGAAGATGTCGATGAATACCCCGAGATTGAGGAAGATCCCATGGAGTATGAAGAGAGTGAAGATGACGTGATCTACATAAGCTCTAGCGAGGATGAAGAATTTGAAGAAGATCCCAGTGAAGATAAAGAATTTGATGGAAGTGATGATGATGAGTGGTATTATAATAGAATTGTTTAATTTCTTAGACTTTGATGCATTTTAGAGTTTATATTGGGTTTGATTAAGGCTATGATTCCAAAAAATACTTTGATTTGGATGAGTTCTTTTGCATAGCCACTTTTGGGCTACAGACGATTGTTGGTAGTTTAAATAGGTGGATTTTGTTTTCGCGATGGAGATGATACTCATGTTTTAAGAACCCGATTTGGGAAGTTTAATAAATTTAGCTTTCTGAATTTTGGAGTATGATTTGATAGATCAAGGTTGTATTATGTTTTGTTACCATTGATTAAGTGCTCAGGAAGCGTTCATGAAGTTAGAACGCAAGGACATTGATTTTTGATGTTGTTGAATGATCGCAGCAGTGAGTTTTTGTTGTAACAGACGTGTGTAATTTTGTATTTATTTTTCCTTGATTTTTCCCCAGAAAATAGACATACCCTGGTATCTCCCATCAATTGTTTAGCTCCATATGAGTTCTGGAGATTTAGTCATGAATTTTCCAAGTGGGATGTTTAGTAGCAGAAGTTTAAAGTGACTTGCTGTAGTATTTTTTTGATGTTTACCTATCTTACAGATCTTGTTTTGATCTCAAATTTTTATGGCAGTTAGAAAACACGTTTGCTAACTCTGGGAGAAATCCTAGCTCATGTTGAGAATTTTAAAGTCATCTTAAGGCTTTTCAAAGTCCGAGTTTATATTCTGGTCGCCTGTGACAGCAACGGTATTGATCTTTGCATAACTTAAGTTCTATATATTATTTTGAGTTGATTCTTCTTGATTATGAAAGATATCTCAGAAAGGTTGTTGCACACCAAAATTTGTAATTTTTGCTTGGACGATCGATCACATTTCTAATTTTTAAAGGAAGCATGAAAAACGAGACGTGGTCAGCCTATGTGAAATTGTATGAGAAATTGATTGTTTGGTGAACAATGTTCAACCTTAATTGATTAATTGCTCATTAGAAGATATATGTTTATTTATTACTTGTACTTCATGGTATGTTTAAATAATACAATAGGTTATAGTGTAGGGATTATGACTGATAGACCACATCCGTACTACACCAGGAGAAGTTGTCAAGTTCCGATGGCTGCCCCAAATAACAACAACAACAACATGACGCAGTTCTTTGTGCAATTTGCTCAAATGGCAAAGAACGCAAACCAGGGAGAGCAGAATAATGCTAACTGGGCAAATAAAGTATCGGACATGAAGCCTGGAAACTTTGATGGAAATGAGGACCGAGTAGAACTCGAGAATTGGATTGACGAGATGGACAAAGTTCTGGAGATGGTCGAATGTCCTGAAAACCGCAAGGTTGTGTGCGCGGCTTTCGACTTGAAGAATGATTGAAACATACGGTGGAGGAATACACGTCAATTGTTTTTGGCGCAACCCAATTTCAATTGGGAGTCTCTTCAGACTGCACTCTGCAACCGCTTTTATCCATCACATGTCCAGGATCTGAAGTACCTGGATTTTGTGAATTTGAGGCAAGGGAACGACTCTGTGACTGAATACTTCAGGAACTTCATGGAGTTGTCTCGATTCTCAGGTCAGCTAATGCCTGACGAGATGACCAAGGTCATAAAGTTCATGTCAGGTCTGCAACTTCATTTTCAGAAGGACTTGATGTGTAGTACCTATGATACTCTTCAAGAGGCCTACGACAGAGCGGCAGCTATTTGGCGCATTCAAGAGGCGCAGAACGAAAAGCGAGGTAAGCGTAAGATGGAGAATGATGTAGGCTATGGAAACAATCAGAATAAGATCGTTCAGGGTAATCAAGATAAGAGGTTTAAGCCAAACCAGGGAGGATGTAACCAGAATCAGTACCGGGGTAACAAGGAGAACAATGGAGATCAAGCTTCTCGTCGCTACATCTGCAACAAGTGTCAACAAAACCATCCGGGAAAGGATTTCCAAGGAAACCTTATTACTTGCTATCACTGTGGCAAGAAAGGTCATCGTTCGTTTGAGTGCCGAACGAAACCAAATGCAAATCAACAAGGAAACCAAGGAGGCAATTACCAAGGGAATCGACAGTTCAACGAAAACAGTCAAAATGGAAACAGGAACTATGGGAACCGCAACTATCAGAAAAATGGAGGCAACAATTTTGGCAGGCAGCAGGTGAACAAACAGGTTAATGGGAGGAACAATGGAGTCTAGAATAGGAGCGGAAACAGCAATACTACGACCAATGCCAACAACAATGGGACTGGTACAGCAGGAACTACCGCACACAATGGGGACGTTGCAAGGATTGCTGTGATGAGCAGGACTGTGGCAGAAGCAGCAAATGGAGTAGTCACTGGTACATTTCTTGTTCATGAGTTACGAGCATTTACTCTATTTGATTCTGGAGCATCGTATTCATTTATTTCATCAGCATTTGTGGAAATGTTAAGTCTCAACAAGCCGTCTAGAATATCCATCCACGTAGCTAACCCAACCGGTCATGTGACTGTGTGTGACACCGTTTTTAAGGAATAGAAGTTAAGATTTCGGCTAGTACCTTACCAGCAAACCTGATGCAATTTGATCTTGGAGGAATAGATGTGATATTGGGAATGGATTCGATGGGAAAATATCGAGCAGTTATAGACTGTCACGATCTAAAAATAAGGCTCAAATGTCCAAAAGGAGAAAAAGGTTTCTTACCGTGGTATCACAAAGGAACCATGTATCCGACTAGTGTCTGCTTTGACCATAGTAAACCAAGTGAAGAAGGGGAATAGTGCTTATTTGTGTTATGTCCAAGACGTGACTAAAAAGGAGAATGTGTTGGAAGAAATACCGATAGTAAAGGATTTTCCCGATGTGTTCCCTGAAGAAATTCCAGGAATACCACCTAGGAGGGATTTTGAGTTCATTATCGATCTAGCACCGGGGACAGGTCCAGTTTCAAAGGCGTCGTACCGTTTGGCACCGGCGGAATTGAAGGAACTAAAGGATCAGTTGCAAGAGCTACTTCAGAAAGGTTACATACGGCCAAGTGTGTCCCCGTGGGGCGCACCAGTGCTGCTTGTGAATAAGAAAGATGGAAGCTTGAGGTTGTGTATCGATTATAGAGAGTTAAACAGCGCGAATGTCAAGCAAAAGAACCCGTTACCTCGAATTGATGACTTGTTAGATCAGTTACAAGGGGAGAGTGTGTTCTCAAAGGTAGATTTGAGATCAGGGTATCACCAGCTTCGGGTAACCGAGAAGGACTTCCCGAAGACAGCCTTTAGAACGAGGTATGGACGTTACGAATTTACAGTTATGCCTTTTGGGTTAACTAATGCTCCTGCAGTATTTATGGATATAATGAATCGTGTCATGAGGACGTTTGTAGATCGTTTCGTGGTCGTCTTTATTGATGACATCCTTGTTTATTCAAAGAGCGAGGAAGAACACGAAGAACATCTGAAGGTAGTGTTAAAAACTTTAAGACATGAGAAGTTGTATGCTAAACACCCGAAGTGTGAGTTTTGGTTAAAGCATGTTCCATTCTTGGGTCACATAATCTCAAAGGTAGGGATATCCGTGGATCAAGGAAAGACTTCAGCAGTTAAAGACTGGAAGACTCCGAAGAATGTGTCCGACGTAAGAAGTGTTCAGGGAATATCAGGATACTATAGGCGTTTTGTGAAATATTTCTCTAAGATAGCTAGACCGCTGACTTCACTAACCAAGAAGATGGTAAAGTATCATTAGAGCGAGGATTGTGAGAAATTATTCAAGACATTGAAGGAAAAGTTGACGATAGCACCTCTGTTAGCTTTACCTAATGATTCTGGCGAGTTTGATGTTTACAGTGACGAGTCGAAGAAGGGTTTAGGATGCGTGCTTATGCAGGAAAGAAGGGTTATTGCCTATGCTTAAAGACAGTTGAAGGTTCATGAGGAGAACTATGCTACGCATGATTTATAGTTTGCAGCAATGGTTTTCGCACTGAAGATATGGAGACATCATCTATATGGATATGCGTGTAGATTTTGTACGAACCACAGCAGTCTTAAGTACATCTTCACTTAGAAAGAGTTAAATAACAGGCAAAGACGTTGGTTGGAAATCATAAGGGATTATTACTTGCGTATCCAATACCACGAGGGGAAGGCAAACGTAGTAGCCGATGCTTTAAGCCAAAAATCGAGTCATACTTTAGATGCTATGCTAGTTTTACCGCACTGGTTATGCAATGAGTTTAGGAAGCTCGAGATTGAAGTTTTGGAATAAGGTGGAGTGAAGAATATCCTTGGGAATATGTCAGTTGTTCCGAACGTTTTGTAGGAGATAAGGAGTAACCACCATGAGATGTGACACTGGAAAGGATAAAGAAGAAGATGGCAGAAGGTCAAGCAAATGATTTCAAGATTCATGAGGATGGAAGTATTCGTTACAAGGGAAGATGGTGTGTACCACATAAGTGTGCAGAAACCAAGGAAAAGTTGATGCGAGAAGCGCACAACACACCCTACTCAGTACATCCAGAAGGTGACAAACTTTGTAAGGACATGAAGAAGATGTTTTGGTGGCCAAACATGAAAAAGGAAGTGGCAGAATTTGTGGCAAGATGTTTGACTTGTCAGAAGGTGAAGTTTGAACATAAAATAATGGGAGGTTTAGTGCAACCATTAGATGTCCCAGATTGGAATTGGGATTCAATTTCAATGGATTTCGTGATTGCGTTACAGACATCAAAGAATGGACTGAATCAGATTTGGGTAGTCGTTGACAGATTGACCATGAAAGCAAGATTTATTCCGATGAAAGATACATGGAACATGGAACAAAGAGCTGATGCGTATATGAGGAACATTGTGAGGTATCATGGAGTACCAAGCTCTATAGTTTCCGACACAGATCCAAACTTTCTTTCTCACTTCTGGAAATCACTCCAGGAGGAGTTGGGGACTCGGTTAAAATTTAGCACGGCGTTCCACCCTTCTACGGATGGACAAACTGAGAGAACAATTCAGACTTTGGAAGACATGTTAAGGTCTTGTGTTATGGATTTTCAAGGTTCTTGGTTTGATAGGTTACCTTTGATAGAATTTTCCGACAACAACAGTTATCACGCCCGTATCGGAATGGCACCACATGAGGCGTTGTATGGAAGAAAGTGTAGAACACCCCTGTGTTGGAACGACATTAGTGAGACAATGGTAATTGGTCCACAGTTAATTGAGGAGATGACAGATGAAGTGAGACTTATACAGCAGCGAATGAAGGCAGCACAGGATAGGCAGAATTCCTACGTTGACAAGAAAAGGAGACCGTTGGAGTTTCAAATTGGAGAAAAAGCGTTTCTTAAGGTTTCACCGACTAAGGGAGTCATGAGTTTCAATCAGAAAGGGAAGTTAAGCCCTAAATTCATAGGACCATATGATGTCACAGAGAAGATTGGGAAAGTGGCTTATCGATTGGATCTACCATCGAATTTGGGTCGTGGTCACAACGTATTCCACGTATCTTAGCTGAAGAAGTACGTGCCAGATGCATCTCATGTGTTAGATCCCAAACCAGTGGATTTGGATCTATCTTTGAGTTATGAAGAGCATCCTGTTAAGATTCTAGACCCCGAGACAAGGAACCCCCGTAACAAGAGTGTCAAGATTGTAAAGGTCTTGTGGACAAATAACCTCACTGCAGAGGCAACTTGGGAAGCAGAAGATGAGATGAGGAAGAAGTACCCTCACCTTTTTGAAGAGGTACCTTGAGTTCCGAGGACGTCACTCCTCTAAGGGGGAGAGGATGTAATCCTACGGTTTTACGGTTTTTAGTTACATTATTTCTTATAGTATGTTGCATATCATTCGTGACCTTAGGTTTATGAAATGAAATGCAAAGGTTAGGTAATGCATTTAGTAGTTGTACTCTTGAGTTGGAGATTCTTAGATTTAAGTCTTCCGGGATTTGGGAAAAGCTTCAAGGACGAAGCTTTCTTTAAGGAGGGAAGGATGAAATACCCCGTTTTGTAGCTATGGGTATTTCGTGTAATTATGATATGTGTTGGGAGTTAAGTTTAATTATTGGGAGTTGTTTATAATTGATTACTAGCAATTGGGTGTCTTTGTGACATTAATCCAAAAGTTGTAGTGTCTTTTAATCGAGTTTGGGGGAGGTTATCGCCTTTTTGTATAGACTATTGGGGTTGAAGTGTCTTTTTCAAATGATTAGTTATCAGTTTGACCTGGGAATTTTAATTGATGGAAACGAATATTCCCATATACTTTTATCCCTTCCCATCAATTATTTCTTTCTTTCTTGGTCAAAAAAAACTATAAAACCCTAGATCTTTTTTCTTATTTTCTTTTTTTCCCAACACTCATGTCTCTTTCTCTTACCCAACCCTCACCCTCGCTCTCGTCTCTCTCTTTGGCAGACGGCAAGAAGAAGCAGCGGGAGCACCGCCGCCGCCTCTCTCTCTCTTTCGTGCGCAGGTAATCTCTTATCTCTCTCTTTTCTCTTTCTCTCTCTTCTCTTTTCTTTTATTTCTTTTTTTTCTCTCTTCCCGTCCGTCCATCCAATCCTCCATGGGCGGCGGTCTTTTGCTCTCTTTTGCATTTGAGTTCTTGTTGATCTCTTGTACTCTTGAAATCTTGATTTCGAATCACGTATGAAGAATGTAATCTTAAATTTGCAGATTTATATTGTTAGTTTCGACGTTCATAAAATAGTATGATTGATGATCAAGTTTTAGGGTTTATCATGTTCATGGGTGATGGGAAAAACCCTACTTTGGAGGAGAAGTTTGATTAAGCAATTTGTGTTATTGGATGATCATAGTATGTGTGTAACAACCTGATTTGATGTTGGGAATCATGTTATATTAGGTTTAGTATGAATATAGGATGAACTAGATGCTTGGGGGAAATGTTTCATGCAAATTGATAATTCCCCGTTTGTGTGTTTTGGGTGAAATTGGAAGCTTGAAACTAGTGTAACTTTTGATCCAGGAATCGAAATTAAGATCCGTTTGAGGCTAAACCTATTATTTGAATGTTATGAATCTAATTAAACTGTTTTTGAGCCATGATCTGTTGGGAAACAGGAGAAATAAATTGGTGGAGTTATAATAGGTTATGTATGCTTTAGGTTAGAGGATTTAGGGGCAATGTTTTGGGTGTTGTTTTGAAGTATGAATTAAGGGGGATGTTACCTTCGTGTTAGAACCCTAAACCATTGACAATCATGTGCATGTAGATAGTATATCGAGTATATTACTAGAATAATTGTGTTGCTTAGAATATTATTACGTGTAGGTGACGAGTTCGTCGACGACGAGTATGTAGATTACTTTGATTGATTGCGATAGTTGGATTTGCTTTGAGGTAAGTAAACGTGCCAAGCCTGGTGTGCTTATATCTCTTTCTTGTCAATTGAAGACTTTGATTTGTTACGTCTCAAAAATGTGTTTACGTGCTACATGACTTGAAATACATGATTTCTACTTGTTAAATGCTTTTGCTGAAAACATCATCATGATATTAATGAACTATAATGTAAAGTGGAAGAATTTGTGCGGGGCTATTATTATTATAATCTTTGGGCATGTTGGCTGCGGTCCCGTCCCTTTCGATCCAGTTGCAAGTCCCCGGATAGCGGCATGTACTCACTCCTCTGGCCGACGTAGTCTTAGGGGGGTGTCGACACTTAAGGTCATGGAAACTGTGGTTTATTTGAGTTCCCTTGTCACAACGAATTAATAATGATGATTTTGGATTTGAGTATGCTAATGGAAAAATAATTGGCAATGTTTTGATTTTCCATTAAGGGATAATGATTGTAATATAAATCGTATGGAATTGGGAAATTATATATTTTATACAAGTGTCAACTATATTTCACTATGATTTGGAAAAACTCTTACTCTCAAGAAAGAATCACTGGTTTTGAAACTCGTATCGTCGTTTTACATGCTTGGATGTTTCTTACCAGTATTTATTGCTAATTTTATGCTGTGGTGATCACATGTCTTGAAGGTGGGACTTTGGATTAAAAGGGATCGCAAACCACACGTTAGTTTATTTCTTAGTTGAACACTTAGTTTCTTTTTGAGAACTTTAGTAGTATGTTTCCTTTCGTTTTGGAACGGTTTGTTAGTTTTAAACACTTAGTTTGTATGCCCAAATTTGGGGGCAAGACAAGGTTTAATTTCTTTTATAAATTCCTTTAGTTATTGATTTTGGTAAGTTGTTTGCTTGAGACCTGCTTTTAACATCCTTGTATCCGGGTTCCTCTCGGGTACGGAGTGGCACCCCCGGGTCTCGGGCTTGGTCGTCAAATTCCGCGGTGTTACACCATCAATGCCAGTTCCATGGCAATTTAGTTCATGTTTCAGTTGATCTAAATGCATTGGGAACCCCTTGGAAATTTCATACTTGGTCTCTGGACTTTATCGGTCCCATTCGTCCTCCATCGCACGGGAATAAGTTCATCCTTACTGAGACAGAAAAATTTACTCAATGGTTCGCGGCAGTCGCACTCAAGACAGTACACACATTGGTTGTGGTCAAGTTTGTACAGGAGAACATTATCTGTCATTTTGGGATTACCAATACTATCTTGTCTGACACTGGTACTCCTTTTGTTAATCGTCAAGTCGCCTCAAAACTTATGGAATACACGTTGAGGCAAGTATGCTCGACGGCCAACTATCCAAAGGGAAATGGGCAAGCAGAAGCCACAAACAAGACACAATTCAGGATCCTGAGCAAGATGGTCGCTGATGATCACAAGAAGTGGGCAGACTCCTTGGGTACGACATTGCGGGCATATCGCACATCATCAAGAAATCCTACGGGGACCTCACCAGTTTTGCTTTGCTATGGAGCTGAAGTAGTTGTGCCTGCCGAAGTTAAGGTTAACTCTACAAGATTTTCCTTCAGTGCCTGATATGAAAATGAAAGCGACCACGACCTCATCTTGCTTGCGGAGAGGTGTGAACAAACCAAAAGGACGAATACAAAGTACGAGGAAAGAATATATCGAGCCTACAAGAAGACTGTTCAGCACCGAGACTTTGCGGTGGGAGATCTAGTCCTACGAGCGTCTGACCATTGCTTGCGCGAAGCAGCTCACTCAAAGTTCGCTGCCAACTGGGAAGAACCTTTCGAGATCAAAGAAGTCTTTGACAGTGGATATTGCACTATTTTGGGTTGCCACGGGACTGCCACGACTCCCACCCCAATCAACATGCGATGGCTTAAGAAGTTTTATACCTAGCATTCTCTTTTTTTTTTTCTTTTGTTCTTTCCGTCTGCATTGTACACTCCTTATATCCTCCCATATGAGGATTCAATTAATGATAATAACTCTGCCATATGAGAGCTCTTTTGTCAATTGCTGGTTTCATTTTATCATATGCATCGTTTGTTTTAAAACCGATAGTCAATTAATTTGCAAATAATGCCTATCTATTTAGATAGCAGCCAAGGGAAATCCTATCTATTTAGATAGCACCAATGCATGTCTTGTAAGCCTATATGTCTAGATAGAAGCAAAACTAAGCCAATCTATCTAGATAGAAGCAAAAACAAGCCTATCTGTTTAGATAGCAGCAAAACAAAGCCTATCTGTTTAAGATAGCAGCCAAACGAAAGCCTATCTGTTTGGATATCAGCTAATCTAAGCCTATCTGTATAGATAAGAGCTATACGCAAAACTAAACCTATTTGTCCTGATAGCCGAAATTTGCGAAACTAAGCCTATCTGTCTAGATAACAGTCATATGCGAAACTAGGCCTATCTGCCCAGATAACATTTTTCCTAATTAAGCCCTTTTGTGTATAATGGAAAAATTGAAACATCTCACCTGCTCTCATGGAGTTGACGCGCGAGTTTTATATTAATCTGTTAAGATAAAGTCAATTTACACTCAAGATTCTGCAAAATAGCAGCAATAATATCAAAAAGACTATCTCAACAATATTAGTATTTGAACACAAGTGTGTAATTTAAGAAAGCTGAAAGAGGCTCGATATTCACAAGAGCGAAAGCTGAGCATTTCCATAAAGAAAGGACTTATGTTCGCATTACAAAGGATGTTTGAGTTACACTATAGCGATGCAAAACAAAGTATTCAAATACGGCTCAAGTAAAATGCCTCAACACTACTCTTCTTCTCTAAATAAATCCTTGAATAGAGAATCTTGAGCCCCAAGCTTAATAGAGTTGCCAGCCCACTTATCGATCTGCTTCTTACGATTTCATGCTTCGCCTTAACTTCCTCATAAGAAGCTACAGCTTTCTCAATAGATTCTTTTTTGGCCCGAAGTTGGGCAGTCTCCAATTGGTAACTCTTAAAGCCAAAACGAGCCTTAATGGAGTTTCAGATCCTCTTCAGCCTTTGGATGGGAAAGTAAATATTAAGACGATTGTGGGCAACGTGCTGAACACCTTGCACGCTTGTAAGGAAGTGCTGCGCATTTGTCAGGGAGATAGTGGCCGGCGTGGCCTTGCTTATCCTCTCCATCAGATCAGATATCTCGGTAAGGATATCCTTTCTCTCCTTGGCAGGCAGCTCCATTTCAATGGCGAATGTCCTGGGATATGAGAGACGCATCTTCATAAGCTATTTCAAAAATGATTGCTTAATCCCTGCATTATTAAAAGACGCGTGTAAGGATCAAAGAAAATAAGGGTACATGCCTTGTTATTTATTACATACATTTTCAATGAAATGGAAAGCTTACAAGTACCACCAACTATCTCGCGTCAAGAAGGAATGGGCAGTACTGCTTGGGCATTGTTAAAGGATTCAGCTTCAGTTAATTGCTGATTGGTGAGAGCTTCTTGTGCAAAATATCCCTCGGGAAAGACATATTCTTCCTCAGCTTTGACGGCCTCAAGAGCGTCAGTAGGCCAATCCTTCCATGGATTTTGAGCACAGAGCGCATCTAGATCAAAGCTAGAGGAATCAACAACCATGCTAGGAAGTGACAAGTTTTCACTAGGGCCCTCTGAGGATGAAACACTTCATGAGGTGTTTGGCACAGGTGGAGTGATTCTTGCAGGTACCCCAATCGCAGCCACTAGAGTACTTGTCTTTGAGGCTGCGTCTTGACGAGGCTCAGCCATAACTGCGTCTTCATTCCTCTCTACTTCGACCAAACCTGATGACTCTGGACCTTCTGGCACATTTTCATGCGCGACGTTAAGTTGTGTTCCACGAGCCGCAGCGACATGAGCCTCAGGGATTGGAAACTGAGCATCTACCATGTCTTGATCGAGCGCAACACCACTCACGTTAGACTCATGTTCATCCCTTCCTTCGTTAGCTGGGATATTTTGAGGTAGGGGATTTGAAGTCAACGCCTCTGAAGCAGGGTGGGGGGCTCAGTTGGCGATGCATCTGCAGGAGAAACACTTGAAGGAGCTTCAGAATTAGAAGTTACGTCCCTTTGAGTTTCAGGTGGAAGTGAACTTTGCTCAGGGGTATCAACTCTTGGGAAGCTTCCCTTGTAACGCTCGAGTTAGATTCAACACTTTGTTCATGCTGCTGCTGAAGTGCTTCCTCCTCTTGCTCTTGCTCAATGATGAATTCGAGGCGCTCGATCTCAAGGTCAACCACTTTAGGGATATGCCCTTGCGGCGCGATCGTAGACTCTTCAGTTTAAGGCTCCAGGGGGGCGACTGCAGCTTTTTCCACTATCTTGTCCCCTTGGTTAGAAATTGCCACTTCTTCAGTGTTAGGCCTTTGAGGCATGACTGCGATCCCCTCCACTAACTTGTCCCCCTGGTCGGTCTCAATACCAGAGTGAGGCACGCAAACAACAGCACTGCAAAGCCGGCGGAACCTCTGTATCAATGGTTCGGCATCTGCTACAAAGTAAAGTTCACAGTGTTGGAATAGATGCGCTAGAAGCAACCTAGTTTAGTATGAACTTATTTTTGCTAGGATAATATTTGTATTATTTATTGGATATATAATATAATGAAGTCTTGAGATTTACAATTGTGTTGTTTATTTGAAATATCCCTAGTCCATTATAATGATTAAAAAGGAAAGTCATTTATGGACTAGTTTGGGGTTGGATTGATATGGAGATATCATGATCTAACACATGGGTATGCATTAGGGGTAATATCATACTGGATTTACCCAATTCCAAGAAGGCTACATATGAATTATGTAAAGTCACAAGCGCTTCTCGTTCTGATAACGGTATAGTCATCCTTACACTTGAAGTCACTAGAGCATCTAGTTGTGGAGCGTTGTGGTTTTGGTAGCGTCAAACGCTGCACCGTAACTGGGTAGTCATAAAGGCGCTTGTCGGACACAACATGAAGCAAGCTTAGATATCGTAGTGACGTAGATATAATTTGTCCCTCCCACATAACGGGGGCAAATATCCAATGCCACTCGAGGTATAGTCCTTATGGAGTGTCTGGCCAGACTCAAATAAATCAATATGGGATATGGATGTTATTTGCATGAATAAGGCTATTCCAAGGATCGAGAAACTATGTGTAAGTTCACAGGTTTCACAGGCTTGAAATAGCAGGCCTTGAACAAGATTTCAAAGCCTTGAATCTGGTTTCACAGGCTTGAAAAAACAGAGCTATTTCAAGGCCTTGAAACAGGATTCAAAGCCTTGAAACTGTTACACCTGTATGCATATTCTAAGGGGTAGTTTTCTCGAATTCTTCTAATCTGATTCTAGCTCTCTTAACGCTATGATTGATCTGTTATTATTTTATGATGAAAGACAAACTAATTTGATTTATTTAACACCATGTAATCCATCTGTTTGAATCCGTTTTTTAGGGAAATTTTATTTCCTAGTTTGCAGGATTGGTTTCCTAATCTGGATTTTGCCGGAAACAAAACTTGGATAAAGTGTGATTCTTTAATCAATCAGACACACTTTACAGCTTCCCAATCTGTTTAAAGATAAGAGCAGAACAATATCTCAGAAGATTATGATCAACTATCTGTTGGCGAAGGCTGTAAAAAGAGTCAAAGTTGTTGCCTACAAAACATGAAGGTTGTTGCTGAAAATCACGTAAGATTTTCAGAGCATCTAAGATGTATAAATAGATCTCATTTTGAAGCAGCAGATACAACACTCAATGGGCAATAAGAGAGACACATTTCCGGATTGACAAGCATCGAAGAAGCACATCATTCTCACAATCCATCTCATAGAAGATCACAGCATTCTTCAATGCAGTTTTACACTTCAGCGTTCTTCTTACTTGTACTCAATTTTTATATCACTCTTATACTAATTCTTTCTCTCATTCTCAAGGATTTTTCAAAGTGAACAATATAGAATTCTTAGTTTATCAATTAGCCAGAGCAGGTACTAGATAGGTTAGAGAGAACCACAAGCTGTAACAGAGTAAGGCATATCTTTGTGCTTGAGACCTAGGGCTTGTCTTTTGATTAATAATAATTGTGTTGAAATCCGTGCAGGGAGAAGATCCCTGAGGTAGATACGTAGGTCGAAGCGGACTGAACTCTATATATCCTGTGTATCTTGCATTTACAGTTTCATTTACATACTTAGTTTTTGCAGCATTCTAACTAGTCTGTTTTCAAATGTTTGAAACTCTTTTCAAGGCCTTGAAAAAGACTTATCTGTTTTCTTTCAAACTGTATTTCATTCCTAAGGCTTGAAACTGTTTTAGAGGCCTTGAACTTCATTGCTCTTCACATAAACTCTTTTGTTCTATATGTTTTGTAAAACGTTGGCATACTCTATTTAACCCCCCTTCTAGAGTATATGTGCTGCATTTCTACATGCTTACTCCCCTTTCAATTGGTATCAGAGCTTGTATCACTGTATAGATTTAACCATGTGGTGATCATGAGTACTGCACGTGATGGTGGTTTCTCACAGGGAAGAGTTGCTAACATACCTCCTCTATTTGGTGGAGATAATTTTGCTCACTCGAAATCTCTTATGAAAATTTTCATCACTAATCAAGACATAGAGCTATGGACCATTATTTAGAATGGACCTCACACTTTCTACACAATGAAAGATGGGATTAGAACTCCCAAATATGAAGACTCTCTTTCTTCATCTGAATTAGAATAATTCTCTAAGAATTACAAAGCTATTAACATCTTGTATTGTGCTTTTAGTACAGATCAATTCAACTGGATTTGAGGCTGTTACACTGCCAAGGAGATTTGGGATAAGCTTGTGGTGACATTTGAAGGAACCAGTCTAGTCAAGCAAACCAACATCAATATCTATCTCAGACAATATGAGCTATTCAAGATGAATTCATATGAGTCAATAAGATAAATGTTCAAAAGGTTCACAGACATGGTCAATAACCATGATTCACTTGGAAAGCATATTTACAATGATGAAAAGGTGAGGAAGATTCTGAGAACTCTACCAAAGGAAAAATGGGAACCAAAGACTACTGTAATTGAGGAAGCTCAAGATCTCTCATCACTACAACTTGATGACATACAAGAAAAGCTTCTAACACATTAAATGTCCATGAATGAAGCTGATGGAGAGCTACCAGAAGGTATCAAGAACTTAGCACTCATGGCCAAAGAGAATGAGAAAATTCAAAGCCTTGAAACTAAGGATGATGATGAAGATCCATTTGCATTGATTTCCAAAGCCTTGACCAAAATCCTCAAGATGAAGAAAAATTTTGGAAACAAAGACTTCAAAAGAGTAAGACACATATCATCTAGTAGGAAGGACTACAAAGGTAAGTCTTCTTAATCTGAAAAAAAAACTTTCAGAAGAATACCATGACATGAGAAAGAAAGCTATGAGATATTGATGGAGTGATTCAGATACATGCCAACCTGTGCTTCATGTCCAAGCATGATGAAAGTTCTGAAAAGAACATTGAAGTAATGATAAACTGTTTGATTTCAAAACCAAAATAAGTTCTCTCATACTATCTTAGAACAATGCTTTTAAATGAAGAGGACTATCTGAAAGAGATTAGAGTTTTGAAAGAAAAAGTTCATGAGAAAGCGAAAGAGAATTTACAACTTGTTTGTCCTAATTAGAATCTTGAAATCTCTCATAAGAAAACTGACAGTGATTTCAAGGCCGTGAAAACCAGTTTCAAATCCTTGAAATCACAAGTCAAGTAAGTAGTCACTGAGAACTCTTTACTGAGTGTTGGCCTTGTTAATCTGAGACATCAAGTTGATGAATTAGATAAGCAAAAGACTACTCTTACTAAGAAACTTCAGGAATCTAAATTAGTCAAAGTCAAGATTGCAGGCTGAGAACACAAGTTGAACCTGATTCTTGCAGAAAGTTCAAAGTCTGTTCACAAAACTGGTATTGGATACAATCCAAATTTTCCAAGAAAGAACAATACCAGATTTGTGAAAGCTGAAAACAAAACTTCTCCTAAGTGTCATTTTTGCAATAAAATTTGTCATGTTAGGATGACTAGTCGTTTCAGAAGAAGAGACCCTCACATAATGAGGAACACTTTCCAATTTCAACTAAAGGGACAAGTCAGACATATTTGGGTTCCTAAAGGTGTCTGACAACCCAACATGGTTGATCCTGAGTATGAGTCGAAATTACACACTTGGTCTAACAGCTAGGTAAGGCAGTGATTGATGTTTGTGGTTGTCACCAATGTCAAGAACAGAATTGGTTTATGGACAGTGGCTGCTCAAGACACATGAGTGGAAGAGATCTCTATTCTCAAAATTGAAAGAGCAATGTGAAGGTTCAATTACACTTGGTGAAAAGGTAAAATGCAACATTCTTGGTATTGGTAAAGTTGGTACAGATTCTGAAAATTCAATTTCCGATGTATATCTAGTTGATGGCTTGCAATTTAATTTGCTTGGTGTATCTCAGCTCTGTGACAATGAAAATAAGGTTATCTTAGATAAAGAAGTGTGTAGTGCAAAATGAGAAATCAGTCAATTGCATTCTCACTGCCTCTTTATCAAATAATGTTTATACTTTTCAGACTAACAAAGTTGCAGGTAAAAGCATGAAGTGTCTCAAGGCCTTGAAAGAGGATTCAAAGCTTTGGCACAGAAAGCTTGATCATATTAGCTTGCATACCTTGAACAAGTTGATATCCAAATATCTGGTAAGAGGATTACCATCTATCAAGTTCAAAGATGATGAAGTATGCAAAGCTTGTGCTCAGCGTAAGCAGACCAGAAGCTCATACAAGACAAAGAAATTTATAAGTACTACTAGACCTATTAAATTACTTCATATGGATCTTTGTGGTCCTATGAGGACTTCAACTCCAAAAGGTAAGAGGTACATGCTAGTTATTGTAGATGACTATTCTATATATTATTGGGTTATGTTTCTTAAAGAAAAATCTGAAGCCCTCTCTGACCTTTTGAAGCTTTGCAGAGAACTTCAAACCTTTAAAAACCTACCTATTGCTTCAATCAGAAGTGAATCATGGTAGAGATTTTGATTAGTTAGAATTTGATTTGTTCTGTGGTAAGATTGGTATCTCTCACAATTCTCTGCTCCTAGAACTCCTCAACAGAATGGAGTTATTGAAAGAAAGAACATGACTCAAGAACAATGCTCCTAGAAAACAAGCTGCCAAAACACTATTGGGCAGAAGCTGTGAATACAGGAAATTACATTTTGACATATGCTTGATCAGACCTATCTTGAAGAAGACCCCCTATGAACTTTTGAAGGGAGGAAGCCAAACATTTTATACTTCAAACCCTTTGGTTGCACATGTTTTGTCCATAACAATGGTAAGGACAACTTGGGTAAGTTTTATGCAAGAAGTGATGAAGGTTTCTTTCTGGGTTACTCTCTTACTAGCAAAGCTTATAAAGTTTATAATAAAAGTACCAAGCTGGTTGAAGAAAGTATTCATGTTATTTTTTATGAAAGATCTGATGGTTCTTTGAGTAAAAGTTTTGCAGACTTGAATCTGAACAAGCATGAAATAGAATAGGAATCTGAAAACTCACTTGGATTCAAGAAAGGTACAGAGGGAAACATAAGCCATTTTCAAGACCTTGAAAATAGGCCTCAAGGCCTTCAAAATAGAGATCAAATCCTTGACAAGGATGATCAGAAAGAAATGAGTGATCAGGCCACTACGTCAAGACCTGAGAAGCAATATAGAGAGCATGAAACCTTGTCTCCAAGAAAGAGATTCAAATATCTTTCATCTCATCCAGCTGACAACATCATCTCTGATCCAACCACTGGTACACAAACAAGATCAAATTTGAAGAATATTTTTGCTTTTAATGCTTTTATTTCTCTTGTATAACCCAAAACTCTGAAGGAAGCTTTACAAGAAGCAGACTGGATTATAGCTATGCAAAGTGAAATCAATGAGTTCGAAAGAAACAAGGTGTGGAACGTAGTTCCCCCACCAACAAACCAGTCTGTCATTGGTACCAGGTGGGTGTTCAGAACAAACTAGATGAGAATGGCAAAGTGATCAGAAACAAAGCAAGGTTAGTTTCTCAAGGTTACAACCAAGAAGAAGGTATTGATTATGATGATGATATTCTATTTGGAGCTACTAATGATCTTTTATGCAAAGATTTCTCAAGTCTTATGAGCAGGGAACTTGAAATGAGTATGATGGGAGAGTTGAAATTCTTCCTTGGACTTCAAATACATAAGTTGAAGAAGGGAATCTTCCTACATCAAAGCAAGTACACTAGGGACTTGTTGAACAAGTATAATATGTCTCAATTCAAAGAAATCAAGACCCCCATGAGTTCTATACTTTCCTTAGATAAGGATGGATATGGTAAGAGTGTCAATGTAAAAGAGTATAGAGGTATCGTTGGATCATTACTATACCTTACTACTAGTAGACCAAATATCATGTTCAGTGTATGTATGTGTGCAAGATTCCAGGCTGATCCAAAGGAATCACACTTAAGTGTTGTGAAGAGAATATTCAGATATCTCAATGGTACCAAAGACTTAAGGCTTTGGTATCCAAGACATTCTAACTTCTCTTTGCATGGTTTTTCAGATGCTGACTTTTCAGGGTACAAAGTTGATAGGAAAAGCACTTCAGGAACTTGCCGATTCATTGGATCCTCCTTAATCAGTTGGCACTCCAAGAAACAAAATTCAGTTGCTCTATGAACAACAGAAGTTGAATATATATCTGCTGGAGCCTGTTGTTCACAAGTGTTGTAGATTTCTCAGCAGTTGAGTGATCTTGGATTTGATTTTAGAATTATACCCATAAAATGTGACAACACCAGTGCAATATCAATTACAAAGAATCTAGTTCCGCATACAAGAACCAAGCATATTGATGTCACACACCATTTCATCAGAGATCATGCTGAGAAAGGTGATATTGTTCTTGAATTTGTTTCTACTAACATGCAACCTGCAGATATATTCACTAAACCATTGAAGATGAAAGATTTTCAGCTCTGAGGCTGGAAGTAGGCATGCTAAATAAAGATGCATTGGTTCAGGGGGAGCATCAGGTAAAGAAGGTAAGTTATTATGTGTTTCAAAGATTTGAACTGATTTTCAAAGCCTTGAAAATCTTTTCAAAGCATTTATTTTATGTGTTTCATTAGCAGCGTTTAAAGTCCTTGAAATTATTTTTCAAGCATTGAAAATATGATAACAGGTTAGTCAATAATTCTTGGATCATTTAGTAGTGGGTGCTATCTTTGTAGATATTTTCTCAATATTGCCCCTACCTTATGAAAAATTCTTTTTCTGCCATATATAATATTAAATTATTTATTTCCAACGGCTTTAAAGATTTAAATTTTCTTTGATCATTACAAATCTTTTGAGATCAGAAAGATATTGCAGTTTCCTTTTTATACTCAAACTCTTTCAGTATTTATCATCTTCTCATCTCCTTCACACCCTATCAATCCTACCTCTCTCTATTCTTCTCCCAAACCCTAATGAGAACTAAAAGAGCCTCTGACAGAATCAAGATGTCCGGTGGTTCAAAGCCTAGTACAAAGAAGAAGAGAAAGACATCAGCGGAAATGAATTTCAAACAATCAGTGGGGATTCATGTTCTAGGACTCCCAGTGCAGAAGCTGTTGAAGAACTTCCTCCACCAAAGAAGAAAACTAAGAAGGATGTGACACCATATTCAGATAAAAAGAAGAAGAAGAAGAAAGAGAAGGCTGCGGCAGAAAAGCAACAAGAAATACATATCTCAAGTCCCAAGAAGTTGAAGAAAAAGAAGAAGCCCTCTCAAGCTGAAAAGGGAAAAGAAAAGGTGACAGAGGAAGAACCAGAAGACAATGTTGAAAGAGCCTTGCAGATCTACTCAAATAACTATGCTCCTGATGAATCTTGCATCATCTCATATACTTCTAAAGGTCAGTGGTTGGATGGTTTTGCCTCTAGGCCTATTGCTTTATGTAGCTTGATCAGTATGCCTATGTTGCTTGGAATGAATCTGAATTGCATTACTATGTTAAAGAAAAGCTCTATGTGGTTTACGCTAAACCCTCATGAGCTAGCCTACCCAAGACTTACCAGATTCTTCTATCTCAACATGAAGCAACTTAAGAAATCTCCACACTTAGTTATCAAGACTAGAGTTGCTGGTGTTACTATGGAATTAGATCATGCTGAGTTTGAAACTGTCCTAGGCTGTCCTAAGAGGTATGACACACAGAACCATCCCCCCCCCAAAGTGAAGTTTTGTAGAATTCTTTCTACCCAATACTCCTTCCTCATCCAAACAGTTAACACACTCTGTGTTAAATGTTGAAGCCAAAGTTTTATTCACTATCTTGATGAGATGTATCTTCCCAAGGGAACATTCCAAGGAGTTGATCACTGAGAGAGTGCTATACCTTATGTATCTGATTATGCATGGGTATGACATTGATATTCATAAGCTTGTAATGGAACACATGCTGTTTAGCCGAACAGATCAGAGAAAGCATCCTTTGCGTTACGCAAACGTGCTCACTCTTTTCTTCCAACACCTTGAAATTCCAACAGCTGGTGAAGAGTCTATCACTTCGGGTTTTGGTTTTCATAATGAGAAAGCATTTGAGAACATTTGAGTCGTGAAGACCAAGGAAAAAATTTGGAAGTTGTATTCAGATTTGACATGAGAAGAGCTGAATGCAAAAAAGTTTCTTAAGCCCAAGACCTTGACTCCTACTTCAAGCCTGACCTCTCATCCACCTGATTTTTCTTCAATTCTTCAGAGACTTGATGGTTTATAAATGGACTCTGGTGAAATAAAAGAGAAACAGCATGGGTTTGAGACTGATCTCAAGCAGGTGAAGTACATGGTGGAGACCATATTTAGAAGCATGACTGTGTTTGATGTCCCTGAGGATGAAGAAGGTATCATGAAAGATGGTTCTGACAAGAACTTGCCCAGTGAACACTCAAATCAGGAAGAGGCTGCTCAAGAAAACTACAAAGGAAAACAGGTGGTAGATGAACAAGTTCCTCAAGAGGGAGATGAGGTAGACAGTCCTGATTCAGATGTATTTCTAATAAACATCAAGAAGAAGTAGAAATCTCTAAAGCTAATCATTCCAGAACGAGAAGAAGTAGAGATTACTGGTGGAAATGAAGAGGTTGCAGAAGACTAGGATAATGATGAAGACAGTGAGGAAGAAGAAGGAGATCAAGCTGGAGATGAAGACCCGAGCCCAAAAACTCTTTCCTACCCTTTATTTCCCACTTCTTTTAAGTTTATTTTCAAAATTTTCCAACGACTCTGATCCAACATTATCTAATTCGTTTTGATGAAATTCAAAAAGGGGGAGAAATCTTAGGTTGGAGTGGTTGTTTTTTCTGTATTAGTGACCCTATCTTTTTGGTCAGTAGGATTATTTGGACTTATATGTTTTTCTGCTTAAGTTTATTATTGCATAAGTTGGATCTTTTTGAACCAATGTGTTACTACTATTTGAACTGTGTGCTAATCAGTATTTTTTTTTGCAGAAACTAAGATTCAAACAGGTTGAGGTTTTGTCTTTCATCAAGGGGGATATTGTATGTTCACAGGTTTCACAGATTTCAAGGCCTTGAACAAGTTTTCAAAGCATTGAATGAGGTTTCATAGGATTGAAACAGCTGAGCTATTTCAAGGCCTTGAAACAGCGGAGCTATTTCAATGCCTTGAGAAAGGATTCAAAGCCTTGAAACTGTCGGACCTGTATGCATATTCTGAGGGGGAGTTTTTATAAAATCTTCTGATCTGAGTCTACCTCTCTCACCCAATGCTTGATCTGTTATTATTTTATTATGAAAGATAAACTAATTTGATATATTTAACACCATGTAATCCATCTGTTTGACTCAGTTTTTTAGGGAATTTTTTTTCCTAGTTTGCAGCATTGGTTTCCTAATCTGGATTTCGCAGGAAACAAAACTTGGAGAAAGTGTGATTCTGTGATCAATCAGACACACTTTACAACTTCCCAATCTGTTTAAAGATAAGAGCAGAACAACATCTCAGAAGATTATGATCAACTATCCGTTGGAGAAGGCTGTTAAAAGAGTCAAAGTTGTTGTCTACAAAACATGAAGGTTGTTGCTGAAAATCACGGAAGATTTTCAGAGCATCTGAGATATATAAATAGAGCTCATTTTGAAGCAGCAGATACAACACTCAATGGGCAATAAGAGAGACACATTTCCGGATTGACAAGCATCAAAGAAGCACATCATTCTCACAATCCATCTCACAGAAGATCACTGCATTCTTCAATGCAGTTTTACATTTCAGTGTTCTTCAGACTTGTACTCAATTTGTATATCATTCTTATACTACTTATTTCTCTCATTCTCAAGGATTGTTCAAAGTGAAAATAGAGAATTATTATTTAATCAGTTAGCTAGAGCAGGTACTAGATATGTTAGAGAGAACCACAAGCTGTAACAAATAAGGCATATCTCAGTGCTGGAGATCTAAGGCTTAGCTTTTGATTAATAAGAATTGTGTTGAAAATCCTGCAGGGAGAAGATTCCTGACGTAGAGACATAGGTCAAAGTGGACTGAACTCTATATATCCTATGTATCTTGCATTTACAGTTTCATTTACATACTTAGTTTTTACAGCATTCTAATTAGTCTGTTTTCAAAGGTTTGAAACTTTTTCAAGGTCTTGAAAAAGACTAATCTGTTTTCTTTCAAACTGTATTTCATTCCAATGGATTGAAACTATTTTCAAGGCCTTGAACTTCATTGCTCTTCACAAAAACTCTTCTCTTCTAAATGTTTTGAAACAAGTTAGCATACTCTATTCAACCCCCCACCCCCCCCCCCCTTATAGAGTATCTATGCTGCATTTCTACCTGCTTACTCCCCTTTTACTATGGATTGGATATACGAGTGTGACATATATGTCTCATTTCCAGTCCGGATATTGAGACAAAGGAATGAGACAATATTAGCAAATTGTTGCTACCAACTAGATAGAACCTATAGGGTAACACGCCCAATAGGGTTGAACTAGATTTTGGAATTAAAAAATATGATTAATTAATTGGAAGAATCACTTTGAAACACCTTGCAAACTTAGTAGGACTAAAATGCAAGGAAGGAACTAATCCGAATTCAAGTAGGATTAGGAAAGTCCTTTAGGTAGTTTACAAGGCGTTGTTGGACTATATAAAGGATACTCCTAGATTCCTTCCCACACTAATGCTCATAAAATAATTTGAGTGGGAAGGAAACAAGGAGAGGGCAAGACACAAAGGGTCAAACCCGATCCCTGCGTCCGCCCCTACAAGTCGACCAAGAGAGAGAGGAAGAGCCGCTTCTTTGATCCTCGTTGCGTGATTTCTTCTTCCTCTTCCTTCGTTCCAAGCTAGCACAAAGGAGAAGGAAGATCTGGACCTCAACCCTAGGTTTGGATCAACCGTAGAGACGTGACACAATTCGCGTTACCAATCATCACATGACACCTCTAAGGTGTGTTACTTGTTTTTTCCTTACAATCATGATGATTCTTGTCCTGTGATCCTCGAAGGGTCTTGAATGGATAATTCTTTCTTCCGCTGCGTATTCATTATCAAAACCCTACAGTGGTATCAGAGCCACACGTCGTAGAACATAGACGTAGTTTATGTGTTATGCTTTATGTCCTTGACACCCATAATTGTTAGATCATTGCGTTAAAACGGACAAATTAAGCATAGAGATGCATGTGGAATGTGATTCAACTAAACAAGACCTAGTTTTTGCATTGGATGCATGGAATGGTTGGATGTATGGATTGGTGAGTTTGAGAAATTTTAGGATCTTAGATCTAGGGTTTTGGGCACAAATTGGAAACTAGTTCTAATTTAAAAATGTTTTTGACTTGGGGAAGAAGGAAGGAGTTGTTTTTGGAAACAACTAAGAGGTTCGGCCACTAGGGAGACCGCCCCTCACCTTCCTTCCCGCCCAAGCAACCTAGGCCGAAGGCATAGGCGGTCGGCCAACCCCACGGGTTGGGCCGACAAGCTTAGGCTCGGCCTGGGGCGGCTCCAAGGTGGTTCGGCCATGCCATGGTTGGACCTCTTGGACCATTTTGACCCTAGTAATCCTAAAATCAATTAAAATTTACCAAGATCGTTAAAATTGGATTTTAACTGATTATGTGAAAATTGCATGGTGATTGGATATGGCCTTAGGATGTGGTTTGGTGTGATTGTTTAATTTTGTGGTTTGGTTTACGGTCTGCGAGCTGATCAATTAATGTAATAATTAATTAGGGTTTACGGCTTGCGAGCTGATTTTTTTTTCTCAACTTGTGAGATTTTGTTTTATTTAGTATAGTTGTTAGCTAGTACTTGATAGAATAGATTGTTAGCCAAGATAGAGAAAAGATGCCCAAAGAAAAAGAAGCCACAAAGATGGAACATGGAGCATTCCACAAAGACTATGAATATGCACCAAAAGGTTTGAGGCGCATGGAGATGTGTTTGCTATTTTGGGTACATAGATATTCCATTGGCTTCGGAATATCTTAGTCTAGAAAGGCCATATCCACATCACGTTTTTGTTATTTTATAGTTGTTTATTTTTATGTCTTATTATTTTGTGATTGATGTATAGATGATGCATGCAAATAGGATAGTAAGATAATTAGCAACCCGGATCTATTATCTAGAGTTGTGCCCAAACTCAAGATAGATAGATCAGTTGATATGGATCAACAAGACAATTAAAATTGAATTTTCAAATCATTCAAAATTCCAATATTGTGTTGGCCTTCTCGTTATTTAAACACTCGTCATCATCATGATTTTATCAAGCTCGTGCATGCTAAAGCAAGGAGACTTGGTTCATAATGATGTGATGCGATGGCACAAGCAAGTAATCTGTAATTGTTTAAATAAGAGGTCGGACACAAATAGGTTATCAATATGATTAAAACCTAAAGGAAATCAATTGGGATTATCCATACAGATGGATAAATAAGGAGTTTATTTTCCCAATTGAACCAAAAAATGCATGGGATGCAATTGGAATTGTTCCTACCTAAAGTAGTCAATTTTTGGGTGACTTGCCAAAGCAAGCTAAAAAGGAGACAACACATGGATCTTGGCCCATTAGAACATATAGTGATATTTTCCTCATTAATATCTTGAGGGGTATTAATCCGTAGAAAAATAGGGGGAGCAATGTTTAATGATCTATCCATTTTAAAATATAGCCAAAATTTCACAAAAACTAAAACATGCGCATTTTCCTTTTGTAGAATTCCAAATGGCAAACAACTCATCGAGTTCACAACATTCCCTACGCTCTGTCCTTGGGAAGGACAAGCTTTCTGGAACCAATTTTCTTGACTGGTTTAGAAACTTGAGAATCGTTCTCAAGCAAGAAAAGAAACTATACGCTATAGAGGAGCAAGTTCCAGCAAGCCCAGAAAAATATACTCCTGCAACCCTAAAGGCGTATCAGCAGCGTGTTGACGACGCTATTGATGCGTACTGCCTCATGCTTTGCACAATGACCTATGAGCTTCAGAAGCAACATGAGAACATGAATGTAGTCAATATGATCGAACACTTGAAGCAGATATTCCAAGAGAAGGCAAGGGTTGAGAGGTATGAAGTTTCCAAGGCATTGTTCAAATGTCATATGGCTGAAGGAAAACCTTTAGGACCTCATGTAATCAGTAAGATCGTTTACTTAGAGAATCTCGCAGGACTAGGGTTCCCGGTCGGCCAAGAGTTCGCCACCGGTCTCGTGTTGCAATCGTTGCCTGAGAGTTATGGACAGTCATCATGAACTATAACATGAACGAGATCGTGAAACCGTTGCCAGATTTACTCAATATGTTGAGGAAAGTTTAACAAAGCATCAAAAAGGGTAAGGGCAAGGCCATTATGATGGTGAAGAAAGGAAATGGCAAAAGGTTTGCCTTATCCTCCAAGGGAAAAGGCAAAACAGTTGCCAAGTCCAAGGAAGCTTCCCTTAACCCTGTTGGTGGCATTGCCAAAGGTGTGGCTAAAGGTGAATGTCACTACTGTAGTCAGCATGGATACTGGAGGAGGAACTGCCAAAAGTATCTGGAGGACAAGAGACTTGGATTAGTGATTCCACCACCACCAGTTATTTTTGTTGTAGATGTCAATTTAACTATCTCTACGTCACTGGTATTGGATACTGGATGTGGATCTCACATGTGACGAAATGTGCAGGATCTAAATAGAAGTATAAGATTTGCTGAACGGGAGATAGACCTGCACATTGGGAATGGAGCAAAGGTTGCTGCATGGGCCGTAGGCGTGTACGAGCTGTCTCTGCCTTCAGGGTTAGTTTTAGATCAAATAATTGATATTTTGTGCCTGCTATGAGCATAAACATTATTTCTATTTCTTTTTCGGAAAAGGAAGGTTTTATTATTTCAATAAAGAACAATTTTTTTTCCATTTAATTTAATAATATTAACTACTGTAGTGCGCAATTATTAATGTAATGTACGTGCTTGATCTAAGTAGTCATGTTTACAACATTAATACTAAGAGGATTAAAATAAATAATTTAAATCTTTCTAACTTGTGGCACTGTCATTTGGGCCATATAAACGAGAAATGTGTATCTATACTCGATAAGGATGGATTTATAGACTCATTTGATTTTGAATCATATGAGACATGTGATGCTTGTTTATTGAGAAAAATGACAAAGTCCCCTTTCAATAAGAAAGGTGAGAGGACTAGTGAGCAATTGGCACTCGTGCATACTGATGTATGTGGCCGGTTTGCCACGCTTGGAAGGGGTGGTAATGTCTACTTCATCACATTTACTGATGATTTGAGTAGATATGAGTTTTTATACCTTATGAAGGCCAAATCCGAATCCTTTGAAAAGTTTAAACAATTCAGGAGTGAAGTAGATAAGCAACTTGGAAAGAGTATCAAGGCTCTACGATCGCATCGTGTAGGATAATACTTAAGCCTAGAGTTTGACGACTATCTTAGAGAGTGTGAGATCGTATCTCAACTCACTCCACCCGGAATGCCACATTGGAATGGCATGTCCGAGAGGAGCAATCGAACACTATTGGATATGGTTCGATCTGTAATGTTTCAAAATCATATTCCATTATCATTTTGGGGCTATGCTCTATTGATTGTAGCTTTCACCATTAACCGTGTTCCATCTAAGTCAGTCATGAAACAACACATCAGATGTGGAGTGGGAAGCGTCCTACACTGTCGTCATGAAGATATGGGGCTGCGATGTCTATGTAAAGCGTTTAGAATCACACAAGCTAGGGCACAAGTCGGATAAGTGTAAGTTTGTGGGGGTACCCTAAGGAAACTAAGGGCTACTACTTCTACAATCCAACATAGAAACAAAGTGTTTGTTGCTTGGTACGGCGTGTTTCTAGAAATAGAATTTGTCTCTAAATAAGCAAGTGGGAGGACTGTAGGACTTGAAGAAGTTCAAGAACCACAAAAAACTGATACTTCTATGGAACATGAGAACGAACCACAATTGGTTGTGGAGCAACTTCTTCAAGTAGCACAATAGCTTTGTAGATCTAGTAGAGGGCGCCATGAGCCAGAGAGGTATGGACTTCTTATAACTGAGTCTTGTGACATGATGCTTATAGATAATGACCCTACTACCTATGAGGAGGCCATGAAAGGGCCAGAATATCAAAAGTGGTTTTAGGCCATGAGATTTGATATGGAATCCATATATACCAATAAAGTACGGAATTTGGTGGAACCACCCGAAGGGTGCTGCCCATAGGGTGCAAGTGGGTTTTCAAGAAGAAGATCGACATGTATGGTAATGTGATTACCTATAAGGTCCGATTGGTGGCTAAATGATTCAGACAGATTCAAGGTATTGACTATGATGAAACCTTTTCACCATTAGCTATGACCAAATCAATCTAAATCCTAGTTGCTTTTGCAGCATACTACGAATATGAGATTTGGCAAATGGATGTCAAAACAACATTACTTTATGGGAATCTCCTCGAGGACGTGTATATGATACACCCGTAGGGTATTGAAGATCCAGAGCAAGCCAGCAAAGCTGTAAGCTGCAACAATCCATTTATAGATTGAAACAAGCTTCTAGGAGTTGGAATCAAAGTTTTGATGAAGTAGTCATAGAGTTTGGCTTCATCCGAAACGAATATTAGTCTTGCTTTTACAAGATGGTTTGTGGGAGCTCTAATGCTTTTCTGGTCTTGTATGTGGACGAGATAATGCTCATTGGAAACGACGTTCCCATGCTGCAATCTGTTAAAGATTGTCTAGGAAAGTGTTTCTCAATGTGAGACTTAGGTGAAGCATCATACATACTTGGTATAATAATTTATAGAGATATATCTAAGAAGATGCTCGGCCTAAGTCAATGTACTTATATAGACAAGGTGTTGAAACGGTTCAACCTGCAAGATTCCAAGAAGGGATTCTTGCCCATGTCACATGGTATCACTCTTTCAAAGAGTGATCATCCTTCCAATGAGATTGAGAGGGAAAGCATGAGTAGGGTTCCCTATGCCTCGGCCATCCGTGTTATGTACTAGACCAGATGTGTCATATGCCTTGAGTATGACAAGAAGATACCAGTCCAATCCAGGTGAAAGTCACTGGATTGCAGTCAAGAACATTCTTAAGTATTTGAGAAGAACACATGATGCCTTCATGATATTTGGTGATGAGGAAGATCTGCGTGTAAGGGGTTACACGAATGCAAGCTTCCAAACCGACATAAATGATTTCAGATCACAATCGGGATATGTGTTTTTCCTGAATGGAGCAGTGGTGAGCTGGAAGAGTTCCAAGCAAGAGACGGTGGCTGATTTTACAACAGAGACTGAGTACATTGCTGTGAATGGCGCATCGAAGGAAGCTTTTTGGGTTAAGAAATTTATTTATGAACTTGGTGTGGTTCCTAGCATTGCGAATCCAGTAGAGTTGTATTGTGAAACCACTGGGGCGATCGCGCAATGAAAGGGTCCCCGCTCACACCAGAAGTCCTAACACGTGCTCAGAAAGCTCCATCTTGTTTGAGATTTTATCGATATAGGAGACGTTCGGATATGCAAGATTCCTACAGATGAGAATCTGTCTGATCCACTTTCAAATCCGCTTGTTCGGCGCAAGCATGAAGGTAACACTAGGAGCATTAGCATACGAGATGCACCAGATTGGCTGTAGGGCAAGTAGGAGACTGTTGGAATAGATGCCCTAGAGGCAATCTGGTTTAGTATGAACTTATTTTGGTTAGGATAGTCATTGTTTTATTTATTGGGTATTTAATATAATAAAATCCTAAGATTTACAATTATGTTGTTTATCTTAAATATCCCTAGTCCATTACAATGATTAAATAAGAAAATCATCTATAGACTAGTATGGGGTCGGATTAATATGGAGATATCATGATCCAACACATGGGTATGCATTAGGGGTGATGGCATACTAGATTGACCCAATTCCGAGAAGGCTACATATGAGTTATGTAAAGTCACAAGGGCTTCTCGTGGTGACAACGTTATTTTCATCCTTAGACTTGAAGTCACTAGAGTATCTAGTTGAGGAGCGTTGTGGTTTTGGTAGCGTCAAACGCTACACCATAACTGGGTAGTCATAAAGGCGCCTATCGGACACAACATGAAGCAAGCTTAGATATCGTGGTGATGTACATAGAAGTTGTCCCTCCCATATAACGGGAGAAAGTATCCTAGGCCACTCGAGGGATTGTGCCTATGGAATGTGTGGCAAGACTCAAATAAATCAATATTGGATATTGATGTTATTTGCACGAATAAGGCTATTCCTAGGATCCAGATACTATGGATTTGATATATGAGTGTTACATATATTTCTCGTGTCCAATTCGGATATTGAGACAAAGGGATGATAAAATACTTGCACAAGGTTTGTCGGATGACTATTCTATTAGTTGGCTAGAATGGATGTCTTGCTAGAGACCGCTACATATTAGCAAATTGTTGCTACCAACTAGATAGAACCTATGGGGTCACACGCCCAATAGGGTTGAACTAGATTTGGGAATTCATAAATATGATTAATTAATTAGAAGGATCTCTTTGAAACACCATGAAATCTTATTAGGAATAATATGCATGGAAAGGACTAATCCGAATTCAAGTAGGATTAGGAACGGCCTTTAGGTAGTTGAAAAGGAGTGGTTGGAATATATAGAGGATGCTCCTAGCTTCCTTCCCTCACTAATGCTCATAAAGTAAGTAGAGTGGGAAGGAAAAAAGGATGGAGTAATACACAAAGGGCCGAACCAGACCCCTGTGTCCGCCCCTACCAGTCGGCCAACAGAGAGAGAAGCTGAGCCTCTTCTTTGATCCTCGTTGCGTGATTTCTTCTTCCTCTTCCTCCTGTCCAAGTTAGCATAAATTAGAAGGAAGATCTAGACCTCAAACCTAGGCGTGGGTCAACCGTAGAGACGTGACACAATTCACGTTACAAGTCATCAAAGGAGACCTCTAAAGTGTGTTACTTATTTTTCCCTACACATCGTTATGATTCTCTTCCTGTGATCCTTGGAGGGTCTTGAATGGATAATTCTTTCTTCCGCTGCGTATCCATGATCAAAACCCTATACACAGTTAGTTCAAGATGAAAAAAATTAATAAAAAAGCTTATAGAGCTGCGATTTGAGTTTGTTTTAAGTAAGGCCGTGGAAGGCCATTTGAGGTTGTTGCATCTGAGAAGTAGTTGAGTGCGCTTGTTGCACTTGACTAGCAGCTGAGCGTGGGGGAGTTTTTATTCTTCAATACTCTTCTGCAGAGCTTCTTGAATTTTTCAATCTTCTTTCTCCTTTTCTCTTATCTCACTCTCCTCAGCCATAGGCTTAGGCTCTGCAATTGCCTCCTGTCGAGTCATGCCTTCCACTCCTTCATCGGGGCTATCGCTGAGTATAGAAAAGGAAAAAATTGAGTGTCAAGACAGAACTTTATCATGACTCAAGAAGGAATATGATTTGAGTACCTTTTCTCGCAACAATTTTTTTTTTTCGCAGTTGCTTTCATCACATGAGCGGGAGGAGCATGACCCTTCTTTGCAGCAGGAGCTTGAATTTTCTTTGCAGCAAGAGCCTGGTCTTTTTGGGCAGGTTCCATGGGACAGGATCGTTCCTTAGGTGTTTGGATTGTTGGGCCACCAAATCACTGGTCCCAAACTCATCAGCAGACCACTTCTTACCAAAAGATTTGACAAAAGGTGCAAGGAAAGCTTCGAGCGCTTCTGGACCACCTTCTGGACTTCTGCATCCATTGGCCATGCTGGAGAAATAGTAAGCTCAAGTTTGATACTCTTCTTTGCGCGACTGAAATCATTGAAGCCTTCGCTGCGGTCTCAAGACACGAATCGTATCAAACAGAAATGCCATGGGAAGGCATGTTAGAATTTGCACTATTTGTAAAAGTAAATGTAATGCGCTTAAGCATACAGGTTTGAATTCGTACGCGTACTGATTCCTTGCCTTGAGGGACTTCTGCTTGACGACATGTTCCTTTTCCTCAAGTATAAAAAGAAGGCACATGTGATGGTCATTGTCCATCAAAGAGTAGAAACCATATTTTGTCTTATCCAAGGAGAATTTGGACTTGAATGGATAACCTGTTATCACAAGGGCGGGAGCTTTGCTGGCCTGGAGCTGAGCTTGAGATTTCACAAGACGACAAAGTTGTGAATTCAAAAAATAAACCCAACTCGAGGTGTTCTGCCCTCGTCTATCTCTGGAATGTTGAGTCAATGGGACTCAGCCAACAATAGAGCATTTCTCTTCCCATATAGCAATCCGTTACATCAAACTTTGACAATGTCATTAGACTATAGAGGCGGCGGGACGACATCAAAGCACAGCTGGGGGATCACACAGATTGGACCATAATAAACCGTGATGAGCTCGTAGCTCGAGGTTTCAGATTTGGCAACCCACTCAAGAAGAGCAGGAAAATATCCCCTCCTGCACCAGTTGATGAATTTCCCATAACGCCTAGTTCCTTTGGTGATGTACTCAGGTTCGTACTCAGTATCTTCTTCTGTAAAAGTGTGAGTGTGCAGGTGGTAATGCAACTAAGATACTCTAGACGAGGAGGGGGTTGAATAGAGTATGCCAACTTTTTGTAAAACTTGCTAAGATAAAGAAATCTTGTGAAATCTAGTGAAGTTAAAGGCCTTGGAAACAAGTTCAAGCCCTTGGAATGAAATACAGTTTGGAATGGAACAGTCAAGTCTTTTTCAAGGCCTTGAACAGAGTTTCAAACCCTTGGAAACAGAAAAGTTTGAATGCTTTAATAACCGAGTAAGTAAAGAAACTGTAAATGCAAGAGATAAATGATTTATATAGTTCAGTCCACTTGGACCAAATCTCAACCTAATGGAATCTGATCCCTGCATGATTTTCAACACAATTATTATTAATCAAAAGCTAAGCCCTAGATCTCGAGCACAGAGAGATGCCTTACTCTGTTACAGCTTGTGGTTCTCCCTAACCTATCTAGTACCTGCTCTAGCTAACTGATTAACTAAGAATTATCTATTGTTCAATTTGAAGAATCCTCGAGAATAAAGATAGAAACATTACAGAAATGATCTACCAATAAAGCACAATATAGAAGAACACTAGAGTGTAGAAACTGCAGTGAAGTATGCAGTGAACTTCTGTAAAAATGGATTGACAGATTGATGAACTTCTTTGATTCTTGTCAATCCAAACATGTCTCTCTCTTTTTGCCCATTGAGTGTTGTGTGTGTTGCTTCTGAAATGGGCTCTATTGAAACTTCAAACAGCTCTGCAAATCTTCCCAGATTTTCAGCAACAAACTTCTATTTTGTAGGCAACAGACTTTGACTTTTTGACAATCTTCTCCAACGGTTAAGTGATCACAATTCCAGAGATAATGTCGTGGTCTGGAATTTGAATAGATTGAGAAGCTGTCATACCAGTCAGATCAAAAACATGATCATCTTCTCAATTATTTCCTTCCCTGCACAAGTCAGATTAGGAAATAATCCCCGCAAACTAGGAAATAAATTCCCTGCAAAATCATAGTCAAACAGATGATATTTTATGTTCAAAAATGTTAGACTAAATTTTTCTTTCGTCATCAAATAACACCAAATCAATCATATGAAGGAGAGATATGAAATCAACTTAGAAGAGTTTACAAAAAACTCCAACTGAGAATGGTCATATAGGTTAAACAGTTTCAAGGCTTTGAATCCAGTTTCAAGGCCTTGAAGCCTGTGATAACTGATTCAAGGCTTTGAAAGCTACTTCAAGGCCTTGAAATTAAACTATTTCAAGGCCTTGGAATAGTTAAACTATATCAATCCTTGCACAACCTGATCTTACAATCTCCCCCTTAATGAAAGACAAAGCCAAATACTGTTTCATCCTTAGTCCTTCAAAAAAGATACTGATTAGTTCACAATTCAAAATAATATAGTAATTCCAAAAAGATATAACTTATTCAATTCAGCAACATAAATTTAAAAGTTCAGCAGATAATAATTCCTAAAAATGAAAACCTAAAAACCCTAGAACTTCTCCCCCATTTTTACATTCATCAAAAATATAGAGAGGATGTTGGATCAAGTGTCTGGAAAATTTTGAAAAGAAAAATGAAAAACATCAAGAAAAAGAGAGAATGGGAAGAAAGAGTAGGCCAGATTAAGGGTTTGGGTCTTCATCTCCATCTTGATGTCCTTCTTCTTCCTCACTGTCATCAACATCAGTCTTATCATGTTCTTCCTGTTCATCTTCATCCTTACCAGCAATAGTCACTTCTTCAGTCTTGTCCTTGTAGCAGCCTTTGAAGATTTCTTCTTTTTCTTAAAAGTAATTAGGATATCATATGAGTCAGGACTGTTGACTTCATCTCCTTTCTGAGCAGCTTGTTCTACAACTTGTTTTCCATTATCTTTGACTGGAGCAGCTTCTTCCTGGTTGGAATGTTCACTTGGTAGATTCTTGTCAGAACCACCTTTCTTTGTACCTTCTTCATCCTCAGGAACATCAAGCAAGGTCATGCTCCTGAAGATGCTTTCCACCATTTACATAAATTGCCCCATATCAGTTTCAAGTCCATAAACAGTTTCTTTGAGCTTCCAAATCCAACTCCAACCCATCAAGTCTCCGATTGTCTGTATGCCGAGAAGTCTGACTTGAAGTGGGCGTGAAGTTCTTGGTCTTAAGAAACTTCTTTGCACCCAGTTCTTCTCCTGTCAAATCTGAGTAAAACTTCCAAATATTTTCTTTAGTCTTCACAACTCGACTGTTATCAAAGGCCTTCTCATTAAGCATTCCCATGCCAAAAGTGACTGATTCCTCTCCACCAGTTGGAATCTCAAAGTGTTCAAAGAATAATGTCTGCGGATTTGCATAGGGCAGAGGATGTTTCCTTTGATTGGTATGGATAAAGATCATATGTTCAATCACTAACTTTGGAAGATCAATCTCATATTCATGCATGATCAGATACATGATGTGCAAAATCCTCTCAGTCACCAACTCTCTAGAGTGCTCTCTACGAAAGATACACCTTACCAGAATAGTGTGAAGAACTTTTGCTTCAACATTTAACACATAGTGTGGTGGGAGTGTTTGGTAGGTAGAACTCTTCTTTGGCTAGTTTCAGTATATCTGTCTTTGGTGGTGATTGTTTGTGTCATACCTCTTGGGACAGCCTAGCACATTCGCAAACTCAGATTGGTACAATTAAATCTCTATTCTAGCAACTCTAGATTGAATCACCAAGTGTGCTGATCTCTTAAATTGTTTCAAGTTCAGATAGAAGAGTCAGGTGAGTCTTGGGTAGGCTAACTCTTTAAGGTTCATCATAAACCAAAGATAACTCTTCTTTAACATAGAGATGCACTTAAGATTCATGTGTTCCACCATATGCATATTGATCATACTACAGAAAGCAATAGATCTAGAAGAAAAACCATCTAACCAGTGACATTTGGAGGTGTTTGAGACAAACCAAGTTTCATCATGTTGGAATTGTGCCCTAGAGGCAATATATTTGTTGTGACATTTATGGATTTACGATTCATTATGTTATCGATATGGAGATATGATAACATGAATTAAGTCTTTAGAACGTAAGTGTTATATTCTTAAATATCCCTAGTCGATTATAATGATTAATAGGACAATCATCTATAGACTAGTATGGGGTTGGATTGATATGGAGTATCATGATCCAACACATGGGTATGCATTAGGAGTAATGGCATACTGGATTGACCCATCTCCGAGAAGGCTACGTACACGTTATGTTAAGTCACAAGAGCTTCTCGCGGTGCAACGGTATTGTCATCCTTACACTTGAAGTCACTTGATCATCTAGATGTGGATTATTGTGATTTTGGTAGCATCAAACACTACACCGTAACTGGGTAGCTATAAAGGCTTGTACCGAATACAATAAGAAGCCAGCTTAGAGATCGTAATGGACGTATATAGAATTTTTCCCTCCCACATAACGGGAGCAAATATCCTAGGCCACTCGAGGGATAGTGCTTATAGAATGTCTGGCCAGACTCAAATAAATCAATATAGGATATTGATGTTATTTGCACGAATAAGGCTATTCCCAGGATCGAGAAACTATGGATTGGATATACGAGTGTGACTTGTATGTCTCGTGTCCAATCCGGATATGGGGAAAAAGGGATGAGACAATTACTTGCACAAGGTTTGTCAGGATGACTATTCTATTTGTTGGCTAGAATGGATGTCTTGCCAGAGGCCGCTCCATATTAGTAAATAGTTACTACCAACTAAATAGAACCTATGGGGTCACACGCCATATAGGGTTGAACTAGAGTTGGGAGATAATTAATTAATATGATTAATTAATTAGAATGATCAAATCGCAACAACTTTCTAACTTAGTAGGACTAATATGCAAGTTGGACTAATCCATGTATAGACACGATTAGGATTTTCCAAGGTGGACTAATTCATGTAGAGACATGATTATGATTAATTTTCAAAGAGAACTAATCCATGTATGGACATGATTAGGACTAGTTTGCAAAAATGGACTAATCCTTGTTTGAGTAGGATTAGGAGAGGGGTTCTTTATGTAGTAGGACAAGGAGTTGTTGGACTATATAAAGAACACTCGTAGCTTATTTTTCTCTCCACACACATCTATATGATAGGAGTAAGGAGAGAATAAAGCAAGGAGAGACAGCAAGTCCCAAGCAAGGGCCGAACCACCCTTGGGACCGCCCCCTACCCGTCGGCCATGTAAGGGAGCCGCCACCATGGTGCTCCATTGTTGATTTATTCTTTCTTCCTCTTACATTCTTCCTAGATAGCACAAGGAGTTGGGGGATCTAGATCTCACCTCTAGGCGTGGGTCAACCGTAGAGACGTGACACAATTCACGTGACAAGTCATCAAAGAAAACCCTAAGGTGTGTAACATGATTCTTCCTTTACCATAGTTATGCTTCTCTTCCTGTGATCCTTGGAGGGTATTGAATGGATAAATTATATTTTCCGCTCTGCATCCATGATCAAAACCCTACAGTGGTATCAGAGCCAGGTTGTAGAGCATAAACGCGATTTATGTGTTACGTTTTGATAGTTTTACACTTTAAATTTATTGTTTATCGAGTAAAACAAGACAATTCAAGCATATAATGCAATTTTTACATAATCAAACAAACAAGATCTAATGTTTGCATTGGCTGCATGAATTAGTGAGTTTGAGAAATTTTAGGATCTTAGATCTATGGTTTGGGCATCCTATGGAAAGAAGGAGTTCTTTGCAAACAAGGAAACAACCAAACTTGGGCAACAAGCAAGGGAGTTGTTTTGGAAACAACTCCCATGGAAGGTTCGGACCCCCTAGGGGACCGCCCCTCCTTGCTTGCCGCCCAAGTAAGGGACAGCCAAGGGGCCGGGGCAGCCCTAGCCCATGGCCTAGCCGTGTGGGCTAGGGGTCGGCCAGCCCAAGGCCTTGGCGGTCCTCCTTGGGGTTCGGGCAATTGGATTGTTCGGCCCCTTGGACCGTTTTAACCCTAGAAAATTCATAAAATCAATTAAAACTGACCAAGCGTTAAAATTGGATTTTAACTGTTTATGTGCAAATCGCATGTTGATTGGATATGGCCCTAGGATGTGGTTTGGTGTGATTGTTTAATTTTGTGGTTTGGTTTACGGCGTGCGAGCTGATCAATTTATTGTATTAATTAAATAAGGTTTTATGGCCTACGAGCCATTTGTTTTCTCAACTTGTGACAATTATTTTATTAGGTAGTGCTAGATAGAATAGATTGTTAGCCAAGATTGAAGAAAAGAAGCCCAAAGCCAAAAGGAGCCACAAAAGATGGAACATAAAGAATCGAGCATTCCACATGACTATGGAGGATGGACCAAAAGATGAAGACCCATGGAGATGTGTTTGCTTTTAGAGTTCATAGATAATTCCATTGGCTTGGAATTATCTTAGTCTGGAAAAGGCCATATCCACATCACGTTTTATTTTATTTTGTGGTTGTTTATTTTATTGTCTTATTATTTTGTGATTGGTGTATGATTGGTGCATGCGATTAGGATAATAAGATAATTAGACAACCCGGATCTATTATTTGGAGTTGTGCCCAAACTCAAATAGTTAAATCAAGTTGATATGGATCAACAAAACAATTAAAATTGAATTTAAATATCCCTCAAAATTAAAATATTGCGTTTTTTCTTCTCGTTATTTAAACACTCATCATCATCATGATTTCCCAATATCGTGCGTGCCAAAGGATGGCGACTTGGTTAATAATGATGTGGTGCGATGGCACACCTCGTGTGCAATTGTTTAGGAAAGAGGTTGGGCGCGACTAGGTGTTTAATAGGATTAAAACCTAGAGACAACCAATTGGGATTATCCATAAAGATGGATAAATAAGGAGTTATTTGCCCAAATGAACCAAGAATTGCATAAGGAATGCAATTGGAATTGTTCCTACCTAAAGTAGTTAAATTATGGGTGACTTGCCAAAGCAATCTCATAAGGAGATGAAACATGGATCTTGGCCCACTAGAAAATATAAGGATATTTTCCGCATTAATATCTTGAGGGTTATTAATCCGTAAAAAAATAGTGGGAGCTATATTTAACAATTTAAATCCTTGTTGAATATAGTTATACGTCACAATACTTTGCAGAATCCTATTGTGTTGGATGCCCATGGCATTAAACAAACAAAACGCGACTTTATCTATTTCTGAGACTGGTATAAAAATCGAGAATTGTTCTCAAATAGAAGAAAATTGTTGTAAATCGTAGAACATAAAGTTCTCTTCCCACCAACTACCAAAACACATTAAGACCTATGAAAGGAACACCTAAGAATGGTTCTTTGGTTGTGACTTGCCTCATGATAGCTTCCATGAACTCTGAGCTTTGGAAGCAAGAAGAGAAACATGGAAATGTATGATAGGATCATACATTGAAAGAAGCTCTTTCAAAAGAGCGAGCTAGACATGAAAGGTTTAAAGTGTTGCTCCACTTTGCGTTATGAAAATAAGCTAATTAAATATGATTGGAACATTAGTGAATGAGAATTATCTATGAGATAAATAAAGAATAAACAATTATTCATCCAAGTGGACCAAGAATTGCATTAGATGAAATTATAGTTTTGTTCAAAGGAGATTTACTCAATATTATTGAGAATCACTAAACAAAACACTCATAAAGGGCATAGGCAAAGCTGTTAATGGTTAACAACATGGGTAAGGGCAAATGGTTTGCACCGACCCCATGGGTATAAAGCAAGCTTGTTGCTAAAAACCAAGTGGCCTTAAAGTCCCATAGGTAGTGTAGAGGAAGAGAGACTACCCAAAGTACTTGGAAGTAAATAATGAAGGAATTATGAATTCTAACATAGGTATTTTTGTTATAGAAATCAATGTGTCTATCTCATCATCATGAGTATATGATACTAGATGAGGATCTCACATTTATAGAAATGTGGAGGATCTCAAGAGATGAAGAAAATTGGATAAGGAAGGAATAATCCTACACGTGGGGCTATGACGCAAAGGGTTGCTGAATAAGCCGTAGGGAATTATTTCTACCTTTAAGAAATTTTTCATGAATTATACAAAAGCGATTATGTCCCTGCTATGAGTAGGACCATTATCGTAGTTTCTTGTTTGGAAAAGAAAGCTCCTAATCATAATAAAGGACAAATGTTGTTCCATTTATTCTGAGATGCATTATTGTAATGCATTTTTGTCTAAGTGGATTTTATATCCTTGATCATGATAATTTCATCTATAACATTAATACCAAGAAGTTTGCATATAATGATATGAACTTCACTTATCTTTATCATTGTCGTTTAGGCCTCCTACATAAGAGATACATATCTAGAACTCAATGAGGATGGATTTCTGGAACTCATTTGATTATTGAATCATGTGAGACATCTAAGACTTATTAGGCATATATATGATCTTTTTGGAATCAAACATATAGATGTATGAAGGGCGCTAAGCACAAATGCTAAAGATGGTTTTCAGTACTTCATCATATTTACTGATGGGATCAGAGAAATATGGATTTGTGTATCTTATGAAGAAACAAATCAGAATCCTTTAAATTGTTCAAAGAATTCAAGAATGAAGTAGAGAACCATCTTGGCAAAAGTACAAGGGCTCTATGATTGGATTGTAGAGGAGAGTACTTGAGCCAAGAGTTTGACAAGAGTCTATGGGAGTGTTGGATATGATCCAAAACTCACTCCACCTAGCACGCCACATGGGTTTGTCTTGTGTAAGAGGAGATTTCAGACCTTGTAGGACACATTTCGGTCCATGATGAGTCAAACATAACTTCCAGTTTACTTTTGGGGACTATGTTCTAATTACAGAAAATTTCGCCCTTGACCTTGTTCCATCAAAAACGGATTATGAAAAACACCATATGAGATATTGACTAGGAAGTGTCCTAGTATGTCATTCATAAAGATTTGGGGTTATGAAGTTTATGTAAAACAGTTTACAAATAAACTTGGACCCAAGTCGGATAAATCTTTTGTGGGATATTTTAAAAAGGATATTATTTCTACAACCTAATCGAGAACAAACTGTTTGTTGCTCGAACCACAGTGTTTCTAGGTAGAGAATGTCTCTAAAAAGGAAACAGTGAGAGGACAGTAGAACTTGAAGAAGTTCAAGAACCACAACAGAACATTGATTCTTTTGATGGAACATGAGCAGGATCACAAGATGTTGTGGAGCAACCTACTCATATAACACAATCCTCATAGGTCAGGTACGATATGTCAAGGGACTAGAGAAATAAGGATTTCGCATAACCCGTGATATATTGCTCATCGAGATGAGCCTACAACCTATGAGATGGCCACGTGTGGGCCATACTCTCAGAAATGGCTAGGAGCCATGGGATTTAAAATGGAATCCATGTATACCAACAAAGTATGGACTTTGGTGGAACCACCTAAAAGGTGCAAGTGGTCCATGAGGAAACCAACATGGATGGTAATATTATTACTTTTAAGGGAAAATTGGTTGGTTAAGGATTTCTTGTGAGTTCATAGTATAGACTATGACGAAATCCTTCCCCAGTTGTGATGCTTAAATCCATTCACATCTTTCTTGTAGCAATCTGTCTATAGATTGAGTCAGGCTTCTTTGAGTTGAATTCTTCAAATTGAAGATGCAATCAAAGGAGTTTGGTTCCATAAAAATTGAAGATGAGACTTGTGTTTACAAGAAGGTTAGTGGGAGCACAATTATGTTTCTGTATGTGGAGACATACTAATCATTGGGAATGATGTCCCTACGTGGCAATCTTACGTAGATTGAGTAGGGAAATAATCTTCAATGATAGACTTAAGCAAAACAACCTATAAAGATCTATATAGATAGATCAAGATGGTTGTGCGGCTTAAGTCATAGTACATAAATTGACAAAGGTGTTGAAATGGCTCAACATGTATAGAATATGGATTCTACCTATGTCACATGGAATTGGTCTTTTGAAGACTAGTTGTCTATCCAATTAGATTGGGAAGGGACCGTATGAATAAGATTCATGAGATACGCCATGTTATGTACTAGGGCTGGTGTGTCATATAGCATGAAAGAAAGATACAAGTCAAATCCGGGTGAAAGTCACTGGATAATTATCAAGATTACCCGTAAGTACTAGAGAAGAACTAAATGATGAATTCTTGATATTTAAAAGATAGGAAGAGTATGGTGTAAGCGGTTACAGTGATGCGAACTAAAGGATGAATTCTTGAAAAAGCAAGCTTAGAGATCGTAGTGGACGTAGATAGAATTTGTTCCTCCCACATAACAGGAGCAAATATCCTAGGCCACTCGAGGGATAGTGCTTATAGAATATCTGGCCAGACTCAAATAAATCAATATAGGATATTGATGTTATTTGCATGAACAAGGCTATTCCCAGGATCGAGAAACTATGAATTAGATATACGAGTGTGACTTGTATGTCTCCTGTCCAATCCGGATATGGGGACAAAGGGATGAGACAATTACTTGCACAAGGTTTGTCATGATGACTATTCTATTTGTTGGCTAGAATGGATGTCTTGCTAGAGGCCGCTCCATATTCGTAAATAGTTACTACAAACTAAATAGAAACTATGGGGTCACACACCATATAGGGGTGAACTAGACTTGGTAAATAATTAATTAATATGATTAATTAATTAGAATGATCAAATCGCAACAACTTGCTAACTTAGTAGGACTAATATGCAAGTTGGACTAATCCATGTATAGACATGATTAGGATTTGCCAAGGTGGACTAATTCATGTAGAGACATGATTAGGATTAATTTTCAAAGAGAACTAATCCATGTATGGACATGATTAGGACTAGTTTGCAAAAAGAGACTTATCCTTGTTTGAGTAGGATTAGGAGAGGGGTTCTTTATGTAGTAGGACAAGGAGTTGTTGGACTATATAAAGAAAACTCCTAGCTTATTTTTCTCTCTACACACACATTTAATTGATAGGAGTAAGGATAGAATAAAGCAAGGAGAGAGAGGAAGTCCTAAGCAAGGGCCGTACCCCTCTTGGGACCGCCCCCCTACCCGTCGGCCATGTAAGGGAGCCGCCACCTTGGCGCTCCATTGTTGATTGATTCCTTATCCCTCTTCCATTCTTCCTAGCTAGCACAAGGATTTGGAGGATCTAGATCTCACCGCTAGCGTGGATCAACCGTAGAGACGTGACACAATTCACGTGAAAAGTCATCATAGGAGAAACCCTAAGGTGTGTAACATGACTCTTCCTTTACCATCGTTATGCTTCTCTTCCAGTGATCCTTGGAGGGTATTGAATGGATAAATTATATTTTTCCGCTGCGCATCCATGATCAAAACCCTACACATCAGGTGTTGAGTTCTTTGCGTAGATTTGCAGGGCATTCTCCATATGATCATCTGGCTATTCTTCTGTTACCTTCCCTTTCCCTTTTTCATCTTGAGTGCCTTATTCTTTTTCATCAACTTCTTGGGGCTAGAGATCTCTGTTTCAGGTTGCTTCTCTGCAGCATCTTTCTCTTTCCTCTTATTCTTCTTTTCTGAGGAGGAAGTTACTACCTTCTTAACTTTCTTTTTTTGTGTAGGAAGTTATGCAACTGCCTCTGCACTAGTAGTTCTTGAGCTAGAGTATCCACTAATTTGTTGAACTTCATCCACTGATGCCTTTCTTTTCTTCTCTGAACCAGGTTTTGATCCTCCACCATCTTGATTATGTCTGAAGCTCTTCTTGTGCTCATTAGGGTTTGGGAGAAGAATAGAGAGAGGTATGAATGATACAGAGAGAAGATACGATAAGAAGATAAATACTAAAAGTGTTTAAGTTTCAAAAGGAAATTAGAATATCTCTCTGATCTGAAAAGATCTGTAATAATAAGAGAAGATTCAAATTTCCTAGGGTCGTTGGAAGGAAATAGTTTAATACTATATTTGGCTAAAACGAGTTTTCCGAAAAAGGTAGGGGCTATATTGAGCAAATATCTACAGAGATATCACCCAATACAGAATGATCCAAGTTTATTGATTACTTGTATAGAAGATTTATTTTCAAGGCTTTGAAAAGGTTTTCAAGGTCTTGAAACGCTGTAACAATGCGACAGATAAAAATCAAAGCTTTGAAATGATTTTCAAGGCTTTGAAAATCAGTTCAAACCTTTGAAAGCACATGCAACTTACCTTTCTTACCAGATGCTCCCCCTAAACCAATGCATCCTTATTTAACGTTCCCAAAACCAATCTTAGAGATAAGAATCTCTCATATGCTAATGTTTTAGTGAAGATATCAGCAATTTGCATTTTAGTAGCAACAAAATCAAGAATAATATCACCTTTCGCAGCGTGATCTCTGATGAAATGGTGTCGAACATCAATGTGCTTGGTTATTGAATGTTGAACTGGATTCTTTGTAATTGAAATTGTAGGGTTTTGATTCATGTAACGCGCAAACGGAAGCATAATCAAATAAAAGCCATGCAAAACCCTCCAAGGATCACAAGTCTAGATGCATAACGATAGTGAAGGTAAGAAATCATAAACACACCTTTGGGTTCTCCTTGATGACTTCAAACGCGAATAGTGTCACGTTCTCTATAGTTGATCCACGCCTAGAGTTGATCCTAGATCTCCCAAACTCCTTGGTGCTAGCCCGGAATAAGAGGAGGGTGAAGGAATCACGCAAAACGAGACAAAAGAGGGGCTTCGGCCCTCTTTTTGGCCGACGGGGTGAGGGCGGCGGCAAGGGGGCGGGTTCGGCCTCCTTGCTGCTTGCTCTCTCTCCTTTGTTCTCTCCCACTCTTGTTATGTTCAATAATGAGCATAAGTTATGAGGAAGGAAGGAAGGAGGGTCCTTTATATAGTCCAACAACTCCTTGCTAACTACCTAAAGGACTTATTCTAGTCCAACTAGAATTCAATTTAGTCCCTTCCTTGCAAATTAGTCCCTACTAAGTTTGCAAGGGTTTGCAAAGTGATCCTTCTAATTAATTAATCCAATTAATTAATTCCTAAATCTAGTACAACTCTATATAGCATGTGACCCCATAGGTTCTATCTAGTTGGTAGCAACTATTTGCTAATATGGAGCGGTTTCTAGCAAAACATCTATTCTAGCCAACTAATAGAATAGTCATCTAGACAACCTTGTACAAGTAATTGTCTCATCCCTTTGCCTCCATATCCGGATTGGACACGAGACATACAAGTCACACTCGTATATCCAATCCATAGTTTCTCGATCCATGGGAATATCCTTATTCGTGCAAATAACATCAATATCCCATATATTGATTTATTTGAGTCTGGCCAGACATTCTATAAGCACTATCCCTCGAGTGGCCTAGGATATTTGCTCCCGTTATGTGGGAGGGGCAAATCCTCTCTACGTCCACTACGATCTCTAAGCTTGCTTCTCATTGTATCCAGTACACGCCTTTATAACTACCCAGTTACGGTGTAGCGTTTAACGCTACCAAGATCACAATGATCCACAACTAGAATATCTAGTGACTTAAAGTCTAAGGATGACAATACCATTGCACCGCGAGAAGCACTTGTGACTCAACATAACATGTATGTAGCCTTCTCGGTGATGGGTCAATCCAGTGCAACATTCCGTAATGCACACCTATGTGTTGGATCGTGATATCTCCATATCAATCCAACCCCATACTAGTCTATAGATGATTGTCTTATTGAATCATTATACTTGACTAGGGATATTTAGGATAAACAACACGATTGTAAATCTAAGGACTTCATTATATTAAATATCCAATAAATAATAAATGAATTTTCTAGCCATATACAAATTCATACTAAACTAGATTGCCTCTAGGGCATCTATTCCAACAGTCTCCCACTTGCACTAGAGCCAATCTGGCGCATCTCGTATGCCCATACTCCTAGTTTGCCCTTCATGCTTCCACTCCGTGAGAGGCTTCGTAAGCGGGTCTGAAGATTATCATCTGTAGGAATCTTGCATATCCGAACGTCTCCTCTATCGATAATATCTCGAATCAGATGAAACTTCCTGAGCACATGCTTGGACTTCTTGTGCCATCTTGGTTTCTTTGATTGCGCGATCGCCCCAGTGTTGTCACAGAACAACTCCACTGGATCCGCAATGCTAGGGACCACACCAAGTTCAGAAACAAACTTTCTGATCCAAACAGCCTCCTTTGCTGCGCCATTCGCAGCAATGTACTCAGCCTCTGTTGTAGAATCAGCTACCGTCTCTTGCTTGGAACTCTTCCAGCTCACCGCTGCTCCATTCAGGCAAAACACATATCCCGACTGTGATCTAAAGTCATCTCTTTCGGTTTGGAAGCTTGCATCAGTGTAACCCCTTACACGCAACTCTTCCTCACCGCCAAATATCAAGAAAGCATCCTTAGTTCTTCTCAAGTACTTTAGAATGTTCTTGACAGCAATCCAGTGACTCTCACCCGGATTGGATTGGTATCTGCTTGTCATACTCAAGGCATATGACACATCTGGTCTAGTACATAACATGGCATACATGATAGATCCTATGGCCGAGGCATAGGGAATCCTACTCATGCGTTCCTTCTCAATCCCATTGGAAGGACAACAACTCTTCGAAAGAGTAATTCCATGTGACATGGGCAAGAATCCCTTCTTGGAATCTTGCATGTTGAACCGTTTCAACACCTTGTCAATATATGTACTTTGACTTAGGCCTAGCAACCTCTTAGATCTATCTCTATAGATCTTTATACCGAGTATATAGGCTGCTTCCCCTAAGTCCTTCATTGAGAAACACTTTCTTAGCTAATCTTTCACAGATTGCAGCATGGGAATGTCGTTTCCAATGAGTAGTATGTCATCCACATACAAGACCAGAAAAGCTACAGAGCTCCCACTAACCTTCTTGTAGACACAAGACTCATCTTCGTTTCTGATGAAGCCAAACTCTTTGACCACTTCATCAAAACGTCGATTCCAACTCCTAGAAGCTTGCTTCAATCCATAAATGGATCGTTGCAGCTTACAGACTTTGTTGGCTTGCTTTGGATCCTCAAAACCCTCCGGCTGTATCATATACACGTCCTCGAGGAGATTCCCATAAAGGAATGCTGTTTTGACATCCATCTGCCAAATCTCATAGTCGTAGTATGCTGCAATTGCAAGTAGGATTCGGATGGATTTGGTCATAGCGACTGGTGAAAAGGTTTCATCATAGTCAATACCATGAATCTGTCTGAATCCTTTAGCCACCAATCGGCCCTTATAGGTAATCACATTACCATCCATGTCGATATTCTTCTTGAAGACCCACTTGCACCCTATGGGCCGCGCCCCATCAGGTGGTTCCACCAAAGTCCATACTTTGTTGGTATACATGGATTCCATCTCGGATCTCATGGCTTCAAGCCACTTCTGAGAGTCTGGGCCATTCATGGCCTCCTCATAGGTAGTAGGCTCATCATCTATGAGCATCGTGTCACCGGAATCGGTTACGAGAAGTCCATACCTCTCGGGTTCCTGGCGCACTCTACTAGATCTACGAAGCTCTTGTGTTACCTGAACAGGTGGCTCCACAACTGCTTGTGATTCCTGTTCTTGTTCCATAATCGGTTCAGTGATTTGTGGTTCTTGAACTTCTTCAAGTTCTACATTCCTCCCACTTGCTTCTTTAGAGACAAACTCTCTTTCTAGAAACACGCCGGTCCGAGCAACAAACACTTTGTTCTCGGTTGGATTGTAGAAGTAGTATCCCTTAGTTTCCTTAGGGTACCCCACAAACTTACACTTATCCGATTTAGGCCCTAGCTTGTCTGATTGTAAACGTTTTACATAGACATCGCAGCCCCAAATCCTCATGAACAACAGTGTGGGACGCCTCCCACTCCACATCTCATATGCTGTTTTCATGACTGATTTAGATGGAACACGGTTAATGGTGAAAGCTGCACTTAATAGAGCGTAGCCCCAAAATGATAATGGAAGATCGGTTTGACACATCATAGACCGAACCATATCCAATAGGGTTCGATTCCTCCTCTCGGACACGCCATTCCATTGTGGCGTTCCGGGCGGAGTGAGTTGTGACACGATCCCACACTCTCTAAGATAGTCGTCAAACTCCTGGCTCAAGTATTCTCCTCCACGATCCGATCGTAGAGCTTTGATACTTTTGCCAGGTTGCTTCTCTACTTCATTCTTGAATTCTTTGAACACTTCAAAGGATTCGGATTTTGCCCTCATAAGGTACACAAATCCATATCTACTGTAATCATCAGTAAATGTAATGAAGTAGACATAACCACCCCTGGCAGGCGTGGCAAATGGCCCACACACATCAGTATGTATGAGCGCCAATTGCTCACTAGTCCTTTCACCTTTCATATTGAAAGGGGACTTAGTCATTTTTCCCAATAAACAAGCTTCACATGTCTCATATGATCCAAAATCAAATGAGTCTAGTAATCCATCCTTATGGAGTCTAGATACACGTTTCTCGTTTATATGGCCTAAACGACAATGCCATAAGTAAGCAGGATTTAAACCATTTATTTTAATCCGCTTGGTATTAATGTTGTAGACAGGATTGCTTAGATCAAGGACATAAAGTCCATTAAATAATTGCGCACTAAATTAGTGAATATTATTCAAATAAAAGGAACAACAATTGTTCTTTATTGAAATAATAAAACGTTCCTTGTCCAAACAAGAAATAGAAATAATGTTTCTGCTCATAGCAGGCACAAAATAGCAATTATTTAATTCTAAAACTAATCCTGAAGGCAGAGATAGCTCGCACACGCCTATGGCCAACGTAGCAACCTTTGCTCCATTCCCAACGCGCAGATCTACCTATCCTTTAGCCAATCTTTTACTTCTCTTTAGATCCTGCATATTTCGACAAATATGAGATCCACATCCAGTATCTAATACCCATGATGTAGAGACATTTAAATTGACATCTACAACAAAAATACCTGGTGGTGGTGGAATCACTATTCCAAGCCTCTTGTCCTCCAGATATTTTGGGCAGTTCCTCCTCCAGTGTCAAGGCTGACTGCAGTAGTGACACTCACCCTTAGTCACAACCTTCGCAACGCCACCAACAGGCTTAAGGGCTTGTTCCTTGGACTTGGCAACTGACTTGCCTTTGCCCTTGGAGGAAGATGCAAACTTTTTGCCCTTTCCTTTCTGTACCATCATTATGGCCTTGCCCTTACCCTTGTTGATGCTCTGTTCAGCCGTCCTCAACATGTTGAGCAAATCTGGCAGTGGCTTAACGATCTCGTTCATGTTATAGTTCATAATGAACTATCCATAACTCTCGGGCAACGATTGCAACACGAGATCGGTTGCCAACTCTTGGCCGACCGGGAACCCAAGCCGGGCGAGATTCTCCAAGTACCCGATCATTCGGAGTACATGGGGTCCCACCGGGTTCCCTTCTGCCAGATGACATTTGAACAGTGCCTTTGAGACCTCATACCTCTCTACCCTCGCCTGCTCTTGGAAGAGCTGCTTTAGATGTTCGATCATATCGACAGCATTCATGTTCTCGTGTTGCTTCTGAAGCTCAGAGGTCATGGTGCAAAGCATTAGGCAGGCCGCATCATTAGCGTCATCAACACGCTTTTGATACGCCTTTAAGGCAGCATGTGTCTAGTTATCTGGACCTTCTGGAACATGCTCCTCTATTGCGTACAGTTTCTTCTCTTGCTTGAGAACAATTCTCAAGTTTCTGTACCAATCAAGGAAGTTGGTTCCAGAGAGCTTGTCCTTCTCAAGGACAGATCGTAGGGAATGTTGTGAACTCGATGAGTTGTTTGCCATTTGGTATTCTACAAAAAGGAAAATACGCAAGTTTTAGTATTTGTGAATTTTTGACTATATTTAATAATGGCTAGTTTATTAAATATAGCTCCCACTATTTTTCTACGGATTAATAACCCTCAAGATATTAATGCGCAAAATATCCTTATATTTTCTAGTGGGCCAAGATCCATCTTTTCATCTCCTTATGAGCTTGCTTTGGCAAGTCACCCATAATTTGACTACTCTTAGGTAGGAACAATTCCAATTGCATCCCATATGCAACTCTTGGTTCAATCGGGCAAATAACTCCTTATTTATCCATCCATATGGATAATCCCAATTGATTGCCTCTAGGTTTCTTAATCAAATTAATAGCCTAGTTGTGTTCAACCTCTTATCTAAACAATTGCACATTGTTACGTGCCATCGCATTCCATCATTATGAACCAAGTCGCCATGCTTTGGCACGCACGAACTTGATAAATAATGATGATACTGAGTGTTTAAATAACGAGAAGGCAAGAACACAATATTTAAAATTTGAGGGATTTTAAATTCAATTCTTAATTGTTTTGTTGATCAATATCAACTAATCTATCTATTTGAGTTTGGGCACAACTCCAAATAATAGATCCGGGTTGTCTAATTATCTTATTATCCTAATTGCATGCATCATCCATACACCAACCACACAAATAATAAGACAATAAATAAACAACCACATAACAGAAAATAAACGTGATGTGGATATGGCCTTTTCTAGACTAAGATAATTCCAAGCCAATGGAATTATCTATGAACCCTAAGCAAACACATCTCCATGCGTCTTGGTCTTTTGGTCCATCCTTCATAGTCTTGTGGATTGCTCCATGCTCCATGCTCCATCTTTTGTGGCTTCTTTGGCTTTGGGCTTCTTTTCTCCAATCTTGGCTAACAATCTACTTTATCTAGCACTAGCTAATATCTATACTAAATAAAATAAATCTCACAAGTTGAGAAAAAAATGGCACGCAGGCCATAAAACCCTAATTAATTATTACAATTAATTGATCAGCTCGCAGGCCGTAAAACCAAACCACAAAATTAAACATCCACATCAAACCACATCCTAAGGCCATATCTAATCACCATGCGAATTGCACATAAACAGTTAAAATCCAATTTTAACGCGCTTGGTCAATTTTAATTGATTTTAGGATTTCTAGGGTTAAAACGGTCCATGGGCCCAACAATCCAATTGCCCGGGCCCAATAGAGTGAACTATAAGGCCCTAGGGCCGGCCCGGCCTAAAACCCGCAAGCTAGGCCCGCGGGTTAGGGCTGCCCGGCCCCTTAGGGCGGTCAAGCTTGGGCGGCAAGCAAGGGGGCGGTCCCTAGGGGGGACGAACCTCCTCTTGGGGGTTGTTTCCAAAACAACTCCCTTGCTTGGAGCCCAAGTTTGGTTGTTTCCTTGTTTTGGGAGAACTCCTTCTTCCCCAAGGATGCCCAAACCCTAGATCTATGATCCTAAAATTTCTCAAACTCACCAATTCATGCATCCAATGCAAAAATTGGATCTTGTTATGAGTAATTCTTGACAAATTGCATCCCATGCTTGATTTGTCTTGTTTTACGCGATAAACTATCAAATTAAGGTGTAAAACAACAAGAATGTAACACATAAACTACGTTTATGCTCTATGACCTGTGGCTCTGATACCACTGTAGGGTTCTGATTCATGGAACGCGCAAACGGAAACATAATCAAATAAAAGCCATGCAAAACCCTCCAAGGATCACAAGTCTAGATGCATAACGATAGTGAAGGTAAGAAATCATTAACACACCTTTGGGTTATTCTTGATGACTTCAAACGCGAATAGTGTCACGTTCTCTATAGTTGATCCACGCCTAGAGTTGATCCTAGATCTCCCAAACTCCTTGGTGCTAGCCCGAAATAAGAGGAGGGTGAAGGAATCACGCAAAACGAGACAAAAGAAGGGCTTCGGCCCTCTTTTTGGCCGACGGGGTGAGGGCGGCGGCAAGGGGGCGGGTTCGGCCTCCTTGTTGCTTGCTCTCTCTCCTTTGTTCTCTCCCACTCTTGTTATGTTCACTAATGAGCATAAGTTATGAGGAAGGAAGGAAGGAGGGTCCTTTATATAGTCCAACAACTCCTTGTTAACTACCTAAAGGACTTATTCTAGTCCAACTAGAATTCAATTTAGTCCCTTCCTTGCAAATTAGTCCCTACTAAGTTTGCAAGGGTTTGCAAAGTGATCCTTCTAATTAATTAATCCAATTAATTAATTCCCAAATCTAGTACAACTCTATATAGCGTGTGACCCCATAGGTTCTATCTAGTTGGTAGCAACTATTTGCTAATATGGAGCGGTTTCTAGCAAAACATCCATTCTAGCCAACTAATAGAATAGTCATCTAGACAACCTTCTACAAGTAATTGTCTCATCCCTTTGCCTCCATATCCGGATTGGACACGAGACATACAAGTCACACTCGTATATCCAATCCATAGTTTCTCGATCCATGGGAATAGCCTTATTCGTGCAAATAACATCAATATCCCATATATTGATTTATTTGAGTCTGGCCAGACATTCTATAAGCACTATCCCTCAAGTGACCTAGGATATTTGCTCCCGTTATGTGGGAGGGGCAACTCCTCTCTACGTCCACTACGATCTCTAAGCTTGCTTCTCATTGTATCCAGTACACGCCTTTATAACTACCCAGTTACGGTGTAGCGTTTAACGCTACCAAGATCACAATGATCCACAACTAGAATATCTAGTTGCTTCAAGTCTAAGGATGACAATACCATTGCACCGCGAGAAGCACTTGTGACTCAACATAACATGTATGTAGCCTTCTCGGTGATGGGTCAATCCAGTGCAACATTCCGTAATGCACACCTATGTGTTGGATCGTGATATCTCCATATCAATCCAACCCCATACTAGTCTATAGATGATTGTCCCATTTAATCATTATACTTGAGTAGGGATATTTAAGATAAACAACACGATTGTAAATCTAAGGACTTCATTATATTCAATATCCAATAAATAATAAATGAATTTTCTAGCCATATACAAATTCATACTAAACTAGATTGCCTCTAGGGCATCTATTCCAACAGAAATTGCATTGGTGTTATCACATTTGATAGGTATGCTTCAGAAATCAAATCCAAGGTCTCTTAGCTGATGGGCAATCCATATTACTTGTGAACAACATGCTCATGCACATATATTCAGCTTCAGCTTTTGATAGAGCAATTGAATTCTGTTTCTTGGAATGCCAGCTGATCAGGGATGATCCAATAAATTGGCAAAGTCCTAAAGTAATTTTCCTATCAACTTTGTAACCTGCAAAGTCAGCATCTGAAAAAACATACAAAGAGAAATTAGAATGTCTTGGATACCAAATCCCTAATTCTTTGGTTCCATTGAGATATCTGAATACTCTCTTCACAGCACTTAAGTGTGACACCTTTGGATCAGCTTGAAATCTAGCACACATGCATACACTAAACATGATATTTGGTCTGCTTGCTGTAAGATAGAGTAATGATCTAATCATACCGCTATACTCTTTCACATTGACACTCTTACCAGATTCCTCCTTGTCTAAGGACAGTGTAGAACTCATAGGAGTCTTGGCTTCCTTACATTGAGCCATGCTATATTAGCTTAACACGTATTTTGTGTATTTGCTTTGATGCAGAAAGATGCCCTTCTTCATTTGATGTATTTGAAGTCTTAGGAAGAAGTTCAGCTCTCCCATCATGCTCATTTCAAATTCCCTGCTCATAAGACTTGAGAATTCTCTGAACAATTAATCATTAGTAGCTCCAAACAGTATATCAGCAACATAGATCTGAACTACAAGCAAGACATTCTCATGAGTCTTTATCAAAAGGGTCTTGTCTACTAGTCTTGAAATCATTTTCAAGCAAAAACTTTGAAAATGTTTTATACCAAGCTCTTGGAGCTTGTTTCAAACCATAAACAGCTTTGTCAAGTTTTTCAACATGATCTGGAAACTTGTCCACTTTCAAAACCAGGAGGTTATGCTACATAAACTTCTTCTTGCAAGTAGCCATTCAAGAAAGCACACTTCACATCCAACTGAAATAATTTCATGTCCTTCTGAGATATAAAAGCAAGAAAAATTCTAATTGCTTCTAACCTGGCAACTAGAGAAAAAGTATCCTCAAAATCAATATCTTCCTCTTGGTTTAAGCTTGAGAAACTAACCTTGCTTTGTTTCTGATCACTTTGCCACTTTCATCCAATTTATTTCTGAACACCCATCCGGTACCAATGACAAAATGGTTTGTAGGTGGAGGATTCAGGTTCCAAACCTTATTCCTTTCAAACTCATTGAGTTCACTTTGCATAACAATGATCCAGTCTGCTTCTTGTAATACTTCCTTCACAGTTTTAGGTTCTACAAGAGAGATAAAAGCATTAAAAGCACATAAGTTCTTCAAATGTCATCTAGTTTGTGTACCCGTGGGTTGATCTGAAATGATATTATAAACTGGATGAGATGAGAGATATTTGTATCTCTTTCTTGGAGACCAGGGTTCAGGTTCTCCATAGATCTTCTCTGGTCTTGAAGTAGTGGCTTTGTCACTTGTATCCTTCTGATCATATTTTTCAAGGCTTTGAGGCTTATTTTCAAGGCCTCGAGCACAATTTTCAAGTTCTTGAAAATGTGTTCTGTTTTGTTCAGATCCATTCTTGAATCCCAGTGAATTCTCAGTCTCTTCCTCTATTGTTCAAATTCAAGTCTGCAAAACTTTCACTCAAAGAACCATCATAGCTTTCTTCAAAAATCACATCAATGCTCTCTTCAACCAGTTTGGTTCTCTTACTATAAACTCTATAAGATTTTCTATTCAGAGAGTAACCAAGAAATATATATTCATTACTTCTTGCATAAAACTTACCAAGATTGTATTTTCCATTGTTATGGATAAAACATGTGCATCCAAAGGGATTGAAGTATGAAATGTTTGGCTTCCTCCCTTTGAATAGTTCATAGGGGGTCTTCTTCAGGATAGGTGTGATCTTAGTATATAGTTTGCTGTATTCACAGCTTCTGCCCAATAATGTTTTGGCAACTTGTTTTCAAGAAGCATTGTCCTTGACATATCTTCAAGAGTCATGTTCTTTCTTTCAACAACACCATTCTGTTTAGGAGTTCTTGGAGCAGAAACGTTGTGAGTAATACCTGCTTATCACAGAACAAATCAAATTATAATTGATCAAATTCTCTACCATGATCACTTCTAATTGAAGCTACAGGTAGGTTTTTCATAGTTTGAAGTTCTCTGCAAAGCTTTGAAAATTCAGAGAGGGATTCCGATTTTTCTTTAAGAAACATAACCCAAGTAAATCTATAAAAATCATCTAGAACAACTAGCATATACCTTATACCTTTTGGAGTAGGAGTTCTCATAGGACCATAGAGATCTATATGAAGCAGTTCAAAGGGTTTAGTTGTACTTACAAACTTCTTTTGCTTGAAAGAGCTTCTGGTCTGCCTGAGCACAATTCATCTTCTTTGAACTTAATGGATGGTAATCCTCTTACAAAGTCTTTGGAAATCAACTTTTTCAAAGTATGCAAACTAATGTGACCAAGCTTCCTGTGACAAAGATTTGAATCGTTGAGGCACTTCAAACTTTTACCAACTTTACCAATACCAAGAATATTTCATTTTCCTTTGTAACAAAGAGTAATTAAACCTTCTGATTTCTCTTTTAATTCAGATAATAGAGATCTCTTTCCACTCATGTGTCTTGAGAAACCACTTTCCATAAACTACTTCTGTTCTTCGATGTTGGTGACAACCTGCAAACACCAATCACTTCCTTACCCAGCTGTTAGACCAAGTGTGGAATTTAGATTCATATTCAGGATGAACCATGTTAGGTGGTCTAACCCCTTTAGGAACCCAAATCTGTTTAACTTGTCCTTTGAGTTGAAATGGAAAAGTGTTTCTCATTATGTGAGGGTCTCTTCTTCTGAAAGGACAAGTCATTTTAACGTGACCAGTTTTGCAGCAGTAATGACATTTAGGAGAAATTTTGTTTCCAGCTTTCACAAATCTGGTATTGTTCTTTCTTCGAATGTTTTGATTGAATCCAATACCAGCTTTGTGAAAAGATTGTGAACTTCCTCCGAGAATATAGTTCAACTTGTGTTCTAATCCAGCAAGCTTAACTTTGACCAATTCAGATTCTTGAAGTTTCTCAGTAAGAGTAGTCTTTTTTTTATCTAATTCATCAACTTGATGTTTTATATTAACAAGGTTGTTACTCATCAAAGAGTTCTCAGTGACTACTTCCCTGACTTGTGTTTCCAGGTCTTTAAACTGGTTTTCAAGGCCTTGAAATCACAGTCAGCTTTCTTCTGAGAGATTTCAAGATTCTTATTTAAACAAACAAGTTGTAAGTTCTCTTTTGCTTTCTCATGAGCTTTTTCTTTCAAAATTCTGAACTCTTTCAGATAATCTTGTTCATTTAAAAGCATTGTTCTGAGATAATATGAAAGAGCATCTTTTGGTTTTGAAATCAGACTGTTTACCATTACCTCAATGTTCTTCTCAAACTTTCATCATGTTTGGCCATGAATCATAGGTTGGCATGTTCTTCTTCAGATTCTGATTCACTTGATCTATCTGAATCAATCCATCAAGCTATCATAGCTTTCATTCTTTCATAATGGTCTTTCTTTTGAAATATCTTGCTTTTTTTGTGTGGACAATCTCTTATCAAATGTCCTGCATCACCACATTCAAAGCAATTCACGACCCTGATTTACTTTGTGAAGAAGACTTACCTTTGCAATCCTTGCTACTGGATGATCTATGTCTTTCTCTATTGAATTCTTTGTTTCAAAAGTTTTTCTTAATTTTGAGAATTCTTGTCAAGGCTTTGGAAATCAAAGCAAATGGATCTTCATCATCACCATCCTCAGTTTTAAGGCTTTGAGTACTCTCACTCTCTTTGGCTTTGCGAGCTAAGTTCTACACTTTATGGGAGCAATCCATCAGCTTCATTCATAGATATTTTATGTGTCAGAAGCTTCCCTTGTACGTCATCAAGTTGTAGAGCTGAGAAATTCTGAGCTTCTTCAATAGTTGTGGTATTTGTTTCCCACTTTGCCTTTGGAAGACTTCTTAGAATCCTCCTCACATTTTCGTCATTGGAAAAATGTTTTCCCAGTGAATCAAGGTTGTGAACAATGTTTGTGAACCTCTAGAACATGTATCTGATAGATTCATCTGCATTCATCTTAAACAACTCATATTTCCTGAGATAGATGTTGATCTTTGTTTGAATTCATCTGTACTCAAATCACAATTTAAGATGTCAATAGCTTTGTAATTCTTAGAGAATTACTCTAATTCAGGAAAGGAGAGTGAGTATTCAGATTTTGGATTTCTGATCCCATCTTTCTCTGTTTAGAAAGTGTGAGGTCCATTCTGAATGATACTCCACAGTTCCATGTCTTGATCAATGATGAACATTTTCATCAAGGCTTTCCAGTGAGCAAAATTTTCTCCACAAAATAGAGGAGGTATGTTAGCATCTCTTCCCTGTGAGAAACCACCATCACCTGCAGTACTCATGATCACAATATGGTTAAATATATACAGTGATACAAGCTCTGATACCAATTGAAAGTGTGAGTGTGCAAGTGATAATGCAACTAAGATACTCTAGAAGGGGGGGGGGGGTTGAATAGAGTATGCCAACTTTTTGTAAAACTTGCTAAGTGAAAGTTTGTAATGTAGACTAAATACATGACCAAAATACTCTAGAAGGGGGGTGGGGTTGAATAGAGTATGGAAACTTTTTGCTAAACACAAATTTTAACTATGTAACTATGTGAGAAACCCAAATCTCAGGGCCTTGAGATTTTAGAAAACTAGTCAGAAACTTTCTAAGGAAAAACAGAAAGCTTCAAGGCCTTGAACTATAACCAGTTCTGAACAGTTTATAAACCCTAGTTTGATTTGAGTTGCTTGCAACAGAAAATAGCAAAACTGTAAAGTAAATAACACAAGGCAATTTACATAGTTCAGTCCCAATGGACCTAATCTCTGCCTGAGGGATCTAATCCCACCAGGATTGGGCAAACACTTCTTATTCCTCACACACAAAAATCCCTCGATCATCAAGCCTAAGCGAATTCCATTACACCTATACAGCTTGTGGTTCCAAACCTATCTTATACCAGCTACTAAATGTTGAGCTAAAAAGAACCTCTTGTTGTTCACTTGAACTACCAACCACTAGGTTTAGTGAGGTTTTAGATATACAAATGATAAGCAGATTAACAGAAGAAGAACACGTAGAAGAATAAGCTTGTGAAGGCATGGATGTGTTCTTCAGGAAACTGGAATGATTGATCTTCTGAAAGCTGTAATTGAAGCCTGAATGTATGTGTGCTTGAATGTATGATCTCCCACGAAGTTTCCAAATCTCTCTCAGTTCTCTGCAAGATTTTGTCTCTTTCAAAATTCAAACCAGTCTTTTATCCACCCACTACAACTGAATGGGAGATTTTAGGATCTCAGTTCCTGCAAATTCTCATCCTTTCCAATTACAATTCAAACAGCTTTGAGTATATATCCGTTGGAGTTTGTTGAGATTGCATTTTCACGTTTAACAGACCTGCAAAAACATTAAAACACAACAACAACAAAATCCAGAAATATAACAGCACTAAGTTTGTTTGGATTACCAATTTCTGAATAAAAATTGGATGAGTGAATAAAATAATAATATGATTAACTTTTGAAACATATAACTCATGATAAACTAGTTAGGACCTTTAGAAGTCTTTAAAAAATTATAATAATAAAGATCAAACCCTGTAAGAAAGAATCAAAATAATTATGTAAAGTTGTAAGCAGCTCAAGGCACATCTCAATGCCTTGAAGCTCTGAACATGTTTCACAGTCTTTCAATATTGAGACCAGAAATCTTTGATTCTCTCTTATCAGGATATATAATTGGTTTATATATATAAAGAACATATAACAAAAGTATTTGCAGCAAATCTCTGATCTTAATTATCAGATATACAACCTGCAACACAAGATTGTTAGAGCATTCAGCATAATAAAACTATTCTCAAGGCTTTGAAGCTCTGATCTGTATCTCAAGGGATTGGAGCCTCAGAAAATACTTTGTCTTTGTCTTTCATCACTCAAAACAGTTACTTTCTCAAAACACACTTAAAGGTCGTTGAGTCAAAAATCTCCCCCTTCATGAAAGACAAAACCCATAATCTTGTGTAAATATCCCTGCAACTCCTTGTAAGAATTAGATAACAACATTTTGCAGAGACAATTGACAGTAATACCAGTCAATCCAACTTTACTCAAATAATCAGGAAGTCACAGATAACACACAGACACAGATAATACCAGAGCATTGATTAACCAAGAACTTTAAAATATTATTATTATTTAAACACTGAAAAGTAACCACAAAAACCAAATAATTTCTCCCCCTTTTTGACTTTCATCAAACAAAGGTGAAGAAATGTTGGATCATTACGCAGAGTCTTAAAAAAAACTTAACAAAAAGAAATTACTACTGAATGTCAAGGCCTTGAGAACAGAAAAGAAGAAAAGAAAAAGATAGAAAGAAAGGATCAAGTCTTTGGTCTTCTCAGATCTTCACTTCTTATTTAATGTTTGGCCTTTCTCCGAGTCTTCTCCAACTTCTTCATCACTATCAGCATCTCCAACACACTGATTCTCTTCTTGTTCAGCATCTACCTCAGCAACAACTTCCTCAATGATATCATCCAACTTCTTGTTTTTAATCTGTACTGATTCACCCGCTGTAGCTGCATCAACACCTGTGTCTTCACCAGCTTCTTCTTCATCAGTTTGCTCATACAGACCCTTTGAAGTGAGCACCACTGGAATAGGCTTCTTTTTCTTCTTCAAGAAATCACCTAGCCTTTCATCTGAGTCAACACTGGTGTCATGACTAGTAGGAGAAGGAATCTTCTCCAAGTTCAAACCTTTGATGACAACATCCAATTTGCCATTTATCACATTCATCAAACCCTTTAACTTATTAAATTCAGCAGACAAATCAAATAGCCTTTGTCTGAGATCTTCAATCTCAACCTGTTGATCTTCAAACTTCTCAACCAACAAAGAGTAATCCTCATTTTCTTGTCCCCTTTATGATGTACCCCCCTTTGGTTTAACAAACTCCTTCACCTCAAGCTCAGCCTTTGACAACTCTGAATTGAACTTCCAATGGCCTTTTCCTGTCTGAACCACTCCAATGCTCTGTAAAGGACTTTCATAAATTAACCCAAAACCTCCAGTAATCTTTTCCTCTCCTTTCACAGGTACCTCAAAATGCTCAAAGAAAAGAGGTAATAGGTTGGCATACAGAAGAGGATGGTTACTACTTCTAGTAGCATTGTAGATCATATGCTCCATAACCACAGTTGGCAAGTCAATCTCAAACCCTTGACATATCAGGTACATCAGAATGAGAACTTTATCAATAACCAACTCTCTTGAGTTTTCCCTAGGAACAACACTCCTCATCAGAATTGTAAACAAAATCTTAGCATCACAGTTGAGCACATAGTGAGTCAACTGTTTGGGACCAGAGGGAACACCATCAATGAAAAACATAGCTTTGGCCTTTTCTAGACACTCCTTCCTATCAGGATAATCACCAACATTGTACTTCTTAGGAATGCCCAATACTTTGGCAAAAGTCCTATGATATAGGCTTAAGTTTATCCCAGCCACCTTAGAAGTTAACATCAATTTATCATATCCTTCTTGAACCATATTCAGATAAAAAAACCTAGTTAACCTACGATAAGCTTTTGAACTAGGATTTAACACCTTCCAAACTGCAGAATCCCTTAACTTCCTCATACAGCCGATATCCAGTTTATCTAATAACTCTTCAGAAATCATACTACAAAAATCAACCTTAGATGAAGCATACCCTTGCATCCAAACTGTCCTAACTTCAGAACTAACAAACCAATCTAAAGGAGGTACATTTTTACCTTGATAACCCTTTTTGGTTGCAGCAGCAACTTGCTTAACCCTTGTTTTCTTCTCAGTGGGTTTGTCCTTCTCTTGTTCTCCTTCAGTTGACTTCTTCTCGCTTTCCTGAGCAGATTTCCCTTTTTCTTCTTCACTAGTATTTTTTCTTCTCTCCCCCTTTCATCTTGTCTGACCTAGGTTGATCACCACCCTGAGTCTCTGTCTCCTTCTGTGGATCAATACTTGAACTTTCATCTCCCTTTTTTGTTCTGATCTTCTTTGCAGGAGGAGTGTCCTCATGCAAACATTGAGTGTTCTCTGAATCCGAATCAGAGATCACAATCTTTCCCTTCTTGTTTGCCCTCTTCTTAGATCTGCCAGAAGACTTTCCCTGTTGTTGAATTATGGGGTATTTGCGCTCCATTGAGGGTTTATGGTTTCGAGAGGAGAATGAGATTGAGAGAAATAGAGAGAGAGCAGAGAGACGTAGAGAATTGAGAGAGAATGAAGAAGAATAAGCCCTCACTTTCTGCTTGAGTAGGTTCAAAGAATGAGTTATTATAGGACTCTGCTAAAATCAACATGCAAAAAGAATCTTTGAAAATATTTTTTGATATTTTAGAAAATTCTCTGAGTAATTCAAATATTATAAAATTATCTAAAGAGATAAGATATAATATTTGATGATCCATTTTTTTAAAAAAAATTACAGATGTTTCAAGACCTCGAGAACAATCTCAAGGCCTTGAGATTTTCTGCGGTCTTAGAAATTTCAAAGCTTTGAACTATACTTTCAAGGCTTTGGAAAGTATAATCTCAAGGCTTTGAGATTTCAACACATAAACACAAGTAAGTACCAATACTCCCCCTAAACCAACGCATCCTTGTTTAACATACCCAATTCAAGCCTTAGGGATGAAAACCTATCATTTGGCAGAGGTTTAGTGAAAATATCAGCAATCTGCATAGAGGTGGAAATAAAAGATATAACAACATCACCTTGTTCTGCATGATCTCTAAGAAATTTATGTCTCACATCTATGTGCTTGGTTCTTGAATACTGTACTAGATTCTTAGAGATTGAAATAGCACTTGTGTTGTCACAATGAATAGGCACATTTCTGAAATTAGAGCCAAGATCTCTAAGTTGCTGTGCAATCCATAACACTTGTGAACAGCAAGCTCCAACTGCAATGTATTAAGCTTCTGTAGTTGATAATGCTACAGAATTTTGCTTCTTAGAATGCCAACTGATCAGTGAAGATCCAAGAAATTGGCAACATCCAGAAGTACTCTTCCTATCTACTTTATATCCCGCAAAATCTGCATCTGAATAGCCACACAACATAAAATTAGATCTCCTTGGATACCAAAGCCCCAAGTCTCTGGTCCCATTCAAATATCTAAAAATTCTTTTGACAGCAGTTAAATGACGTTCCTTAGGATCTGCTTGAAATCTAGCACACATACAAACACTGAACATAATATCAGTTCTACTAGAGGTTAAATAAAAAAGAGATCCAATCATACCTCTATCTTCCTTTTGGTTCACACTCTTACCATTTGAATCCTTGTCTAATGAGAGCGATGAAGTCATAGGAGTTTTAAGTTTCTTGGACTGTGTCATATTGTACTTGTTCAATAAGTCCTTGGTATACTTTCCTTGATGTACAAATATTCCTTTCTTCATTTGTAAAATATGAAGTCCAAGAAAAAAATTCAGTTCTCCCATTAAGATCATCTCAAAATCCCTGCACATCGGACTAGAGAACTGTTTTGAAAGAGCATCATTAGTAGCACCAAACAAAATATCATCCACTAGATCTGAACTACTAACAAATCAGTTTCATGATGTTTAATAAAAAGAGTTTTATCAACTAGACCTCTCTTGAAATTGTTGTCAAGTAAAAAAGTTTGAAAGTCTATCATACCAAGCCCTTGGAGCTTGTTTGAAACCATAAAGAGATTTGTCTCGTTTGTAAACATGATCAGGGAAGTTTTCATCTTCAAAACCAGGAGGTTGTGCTACAAAAACAGCTTCTTTTAAATAACCATTCAAAAAAACACATTTGACATCCAACTGATAAGCTTTATGTGATTGTGAGATGCAAATGCAAGAAGTATTCTAATAGCTTCTAACCTGTGAACAGGAGAAAATGTCTCCTCATAGTCTATACCTTCTTCCTTATTGTATCCCTGTGCCACAAGTTTGGCTTTGTTCCTTATCACTTTGTCATTTTGATCAAGCCTATTTCTGAACACCCATCAGGTTCCTATAAATGATTTCTCTTTTGGTTTGGGAACTAGATTCCATACCTTATTTCTTTCAAATTTATTCAGCTCACTTTGAATTTCAATGATCCAGTATGCATCTTCAAGTGCTTCCTTGGTATTCTTAGGCTCAATAAATGATACAAAGGCACTAAAAGCACACCAGTTCTTCAGCTGTCCTCTTGTCGGAGTTCTAGTTGTTGGATCAGATATGATATTGTCAGCTGGATGATCTGCAAGATGATTAAACTTCTTCCTTGGTATCCAGGAATATGCTCCTTCAAGGCTTTGAGTTCTTGAAACAGTAGAGGGAGCATCATAGAAAGTTTCAGTTTCAGTCTCAAGGCTTTGAGATTTTGGCTCTGCAGGGGGTTAAGGGCCTTGAGATTCTACTGATTGATTATGTACTTTAGTTTTTCCCTTGTCCTCTTTCACAGCATCATCATCACACTCATGCTTGTTCAAATTTTGATCTGCCAAAATTTCACTCAGAGAATCCTTATTACTTTCATCAAAAAACACATGAATACTCTCTTCCACTATCTTGGTCTTTCAGTTGTAAATTCTATAAGCTCTACTGAGAATATCCAAGAAATACACCTTCATCACTTCTAGCATCAAATTTACCAAGATTGTCTCTACCATTATTATGCATAAAACAGACACAACCAAAAGGTTTGAAACAAGAGACACTAGGCTTCCTACCTTTAAACAGTTCATAAGGAGTCTTTTCCAAAATAGGTCTAATCAAACATCTATTCAGCACATAGTTGGCAGTATTAACAGCTTCTTCCCACAAGAACTTTGGCAAATTACTTTCAAGTAGCATGGTTCTAGACATATCCTCAAGTGTCCTATTTTTCTTTTCAACTACTCCATTTTGATGTGGAGTTCTAGGTGCAAAAAAGTTGTGTGATATGCCATGCTTTGCACACAAAAAAATCAAAGTCAAGTTGATCAAATTCCCTACCTTGATCACTTCTAATAGATGCAACAGGCAAATTTTTCATAGTTTGAAGCTCTTTGCACAGTCTAGAAAACTCAGATAAAGCTTCAGTTTTGTCTCTAATAAACATCACCCATGTAAATCCTGAATAATCATCTACTATAACAAGCCTATACCTCTTACTTTTTTGGGTCTGAACTCTCATAGGACCACAAAAGTCCATATGCAACAGTTCTAAGGGTCTAGAAGTACTTACAAATTTCTTTTTCTTGAAAGAGCTTCTTGTTTGTTTACATGTACACATGCCTTGCAAACCTCATCATCAGAAATTTTTGTGTGAAGGTAATCCTCTTACCAAATCCTTTGAGATGAGTTTATTCTAGGTGTGTATGCTAATATGCCCAAGTTTTCTATGCCAACGCTTTGAATCTTCCTTCAAGGCCTTGAGACATTTTAGCTTGTCACCTGCAACACTGTTAGTACTCATTGCATATAGATTATATGATCTAGGAGCAGTGAGTATGCAATCTGCAGATTTCTCATCTTGCACCACACATTTCTCCTTGTCAAATATAGCTTTATAACCGTTATCACATAACTGAGAGATACTAAGTAGATTATATTTAAGTCCATCCACAAGATAAACATGAGAGATAGAGTTGGTAGAACCATTAACAATACTACCTATACCAATAATATTGCATTTTTCTTTTGTCACCAAGCTTAATTGTTCCTCCAGATTTTCCTGTAAACTCAGTAAAGAGAGATTTCTTTCCACTCATATGTCTGGAACAGCCACTGTCTACTATCCATTTCTGATCTTTCAAGGCCTTGGTGACATCCTGCAAAAGTAGATCATTGCCTTAACAGGCTGTTAGACAAAGTGCAGAACTTTGAGTCATACTCAGAATCAGCCATGTTTGGTGGTCTAATTCCTTTTGAAAGCCAAATGTGCATAAACTGTCCCTTAAGCTGATAAGGATAAGTATTCCTCATAATGTGAGGTTTTGATCTTCTGAAGGGACAAGTTATTGGAATAGATGCCCTAGAGGCAATCGTAGATTTAGTATGAACATTGTTTTGGCTAGAATATTCATTTATTTATTATTGTGATATTTAATATAATGAAGTCCTTAGATAAAATGTGTTGTTTATCTTAAATATCACTAGTCCACTATATTGATTAATAAGACGATCAAATATAGACTAGTATGTGGGTAGATTGATATGGAGATATCAATTCTAACACATGGGTATGCATTAGGAGTAATGGCATACTGGATTGACCCACAACGAAAAGGATACAATAATTTATGTCAAGTCACAATCGCTTTTCGTAGTGCTAATATATTTGCAATCCTTGGACTTGAAGTCACTTGATACTCTAGTTGTGGAATATTGCGCTTTGATTTTATCAAACGTTACACCGTAACTGGGTAATCATAAAGATGGCTATCGGGCGTGGTAGGAAGCAAGCTTAGAGATCGTAGTGATGTAGATAGGATTTGTCCCTCCCACAAAATGGGGGTAAATATCAAGGGCAACTCGAGGGATGAGGCTTATTGAATGTCTAGCCAGACTCGGATAAATCAATATGGAGATATTGATGTTATCTGCAAGCATAAGCATATTCCTAGGCTCAAGGAACTATGGATTGGATATACGAGTGTGACTATTTATGTCTCGTGTCCAATCCGGATATGGAAACAAAGGGATAGTGCAATATAAGATATTGGGCACAAGATGTTTGTCGGGATAACTGACTATGTCTATTAGTTGGGTGGCATGGATGTGTTGCTGGACACCGCTCCATGTTAGTAAGAGTTACTACCAACTATATAGAAACCTATGGGGTCACACGTCAAATAGAGTAGAGCTAGATTTGGGATTAATTAATATTGATTAATTAATAGAAGGATCATTGTGCAACACCTTGCAAACTTAGTAGGACTAATTTGCAAGGAAGGGAATAATTCTAGTTCATCTAGAATTAGGAAACTCTTTTATGGAAACAACAAGGAGTTGTTGGAGTATATAAAGGAGGCTCTAGCTTACTTCCCACTTAATTGTTAATGTTATTAGACATAACAAAGTGAGTGGGAGAGAGCAAAAGAGAGAGAAAGACGAGCTAGACCGAAACCTAGCCCGTCCGCCCCCCTTCCCGTTGGCTCCAAGAGGAGGCCGAATCCTCCTCTTGCCATTTGTTGCTTTGATCTTCTTACCTCTTCCTCCGGGTTCAAGCTAGCACTTGTTTGAAGGAAGAATCTAGATCTCACCTCTAGACGTGGATCAATCGTAGAGACGAGGACATCATTCTTCGTCTCTTATCATGTTATGATATCTCCTTTTGACGACCCGTGGTGGGCTTTGAAGTAGGAATTAAAATTTTGTTATTCCGCTGCGTTACCTACGTCAAAACCCAACAGTGGTATCAGAGCCACATGTCGTAGAGCATAACATGATGTATGTGTTACGATTTCAAATTACACACCGTTTTATTGTTTATCACGCGAAAACTGAAAATAATTGGCATAGTAGATGCAAAATTGAATTTGATTCAATAAAACATTGGATGTTAGAATTGGTGAGTTTAATCACATAAGATATGTACAATTGGGTTCTTAAAAAATTAGGGTTCATAGGCACATGATTGAAAAGGAATTTTCAATTATGAAAACAAATTTATGGAATTAAATCCATAAGGAAACAACCTTGCTTGGGCAACAAGGAAGAGGGAAGGAGGACTACAGCCGAAACCCTAGCCGTCTGCCCCCTCCATTGCGCGCCAAGCTAAGGCCGTGGGTCAATGGGGCTGCCTGTTGGAATAGATGCCCTAGAGGCAATCTAGTTTAGTATGAATTTGTATATGGCTAGGAAATTCATTTATTATTTATTGGATATTGAATATAATGAAGTCCTTAGATTTACAATCGTGTTGTTTATCTTAAATATCCCTACTCAAGTATAATGATTAAATGGGACAATCATCTATAGACTAGTATGGGGTTGGATTGATATGGAGATATCACGATCCAACACATAGGTGTGCATTACGGAATGTTGCACTGGATTGACCCATCACCGAGAATGCTACATACATGTTATGTTGAGTCACAAGTGCTTCTCGCGGTGCAATGGTATTGTCATCCTTAGACTTGAAGCAACTAGATATTCTAGTTGTGGATCATTGTGATCTTGGTAGCGTTAAACGCTACACCGTGACTGGGTAGTTATAAAGGCGTG